>JANHMN010000003.1:161646607-161728923 GCA_030674055.1 Rhabdomys pumilio
GAGAGAGAGAGAGAGAGAGAGAGAGAGAGAGAGAGAGAGAGAGAGAGGAGAAGGTGGAGTTGGTTGAATGAGGAAGACATTGTATGAAATTTTTTCAATAAAATGTATAAAAAAAGAAAGAAAACCTTTTTTCTCTCAATAATTCAAGAACTGAAATCATGAGAAAAGCCAGGCATGTGTCTGCTAATAATGCTGAAATTGGTCTCAGTAATATTAATGATCACAAAAAAATTCAAAGCAATTGGAGTACAGCTCCTAATGCCATACATGTTGTAGATTTCCACGCTAGATCCAATTAAATATCACTTACATATCTCTGGGTGAATCTGTGTCAACAATGTCATGCAAAACAGAAGGTGAGTAAAGTTCCATGGACAAATGTTTCCAATTTTTACTTAGACATTCCATCCATAATGAATGAAAAAAGCTCACTACAAAGATTCCAGTTCCCAACATTAACTGAATACAGTTAATCTTGGATACAAACCATCTGGTCAATGGATCTTTAACTTAACAAATGTTACACTTTCATTTGAAATCTTTTTAGGAGAGCAATTATCTTCAAAATGAACTTTTTTTTTAAGTTGTTAAATTTATCTGAAAATAATTACCACAGTCAAGATCAACAAAAATACAAATAAATAATTGACTTCCCCTATGAATATCTTGAAATAGTGTGTGTGTGTGTGTGTGTGTGTGTGTGTGTGTGTGTGTGCATGTGTGTGCGTGTATGTGTGTGTGTGGTGTTTGCATGTGTGCGTGTGTGTGTGAGAGAGAGAGAGAGGGAGAGAGAGAGAGAAAGAGAGAGAACAAGCTTACAGGAGTGAACAACATTGATTTCTGAGTGTGAAAACATGTGAGTCTGCATCTGTATGCATTTCTTGTGCTTTTTCTGGGGCTATTTTTCTTGTTTGGCTGTGTTCTGATTTGTTTGGTTTTAACTTATTTTATTTTTTATTCTTCCTTAGATATTCATTTCTTTTCTAACAGACACAGGTTTCTCTACATCAGAGGGTAGGTGGTGAAGAACTGGGAGGAGTAGTGGAAAGGGAAACTGTAATCAGAATATATTGCTTGAAAAAGCTATTTTCACTAAAAGAAAAAAAACAAAACTAAAAAACAAGTCTACATAATCTTCTGTTAGCTAGAATATGTTTCAATATTTTCTCATTAAATGACAAAAATACTAATTTCACCAAACAGTCCAAGTAAAAATGCTATTCTAAAATCATTGTATGGTTTCTGGCCATACTACTCTGAATGAAACCAATTTCATCTAAATATATTTATCCTTAAATATTTTTAATTATTTTATTTTCTTAATTATTAATAGCTCCTAAATTATTGGCTGGATAATACTCAAAGGAGTCAAACAGATTCAATATTCTACAAATAAATTAATTTTTTTCAGTATTACCACAAGCTTATATTCTAATGAATAAGAGGCCTCCAGGGAAGTCAGCGGTAGAGTTGAACCTCAAAGAATTCTGCTGTTTAAATCATACTTGTCATATTGCTTTGGAAATGTTATCTGAACCCCTATTTTTCTTGTAGAAAATGTAGACACTAGTACTTTGAGACTGATGGTGATGTTTTAACAGGCTAAGGTAAGAACTAGATACTCTACAACCAGTTGTCATCTTTAATGTATCTAATTAACCTGGTATGCCGTTATATAAAGCTGATATGAGAAGCAGTCTGTGAATCCTCATTTTATGACATTACTATGAAACGCAGATACTCACACAAACTTGAATTGTGTTTGAAGGTGCAACCACATGACATTATAGACATCCAGTGTAATTACTGGAGATCTACTATAAAGAATATGTAGACCTCCATACTAGAGGAGCTGTGTTCTGTCCAACATGGTCACAATTTACATCCTGCAACCAAATCACACATATACCGTTTCAGTAAATGAAGTGGGAAGGGACTGTGATGAAGGATTGCCAAATTACTCCACTCCACTTTGTCTCTTGCACTGCTCTGACACAGGTTCTCAGAAAAAGAAGCATAGAGATTAGTACCATCCGGGCCTTGATATTCGTTACACTGCTAAGCAAGAAGAGTTCTTCAAACTTGGAGAAACCTCTCCAACCACAGCCTTACCCCTCTCCACTTAATGCATACACAAACACGTGTTTGATAAGGCAGTTCATATTTACCTTGTGTCCGGGAACCAATGCGGAAACCAAGTTGTTGCAGCAGATCCCCAGTCTCCAAGCACATCATTCATTGTGGAATCCAGTCAACATGGAGTCACTGATCACCTGTCAGACTATAATAAAATTTGTTGAGATTTGCTATGGAGCCAAGTACAGTGCTAAGTGCTTACACTGTTCAAGATTCCAAGCGACATTACATGGCTGTTTTCCATGTCTCTTCAAAGGGACTAAGTTACGGAGCTGTTAATCAACTTCAGCAGGAGTCTTGCTGAAGCATTTCCTAACTTCATCATGTTTATTACTACTTTAATACCAGAAGAAAACACAAAATGAATAAGACACGGTCTTAGACATGAAGAGAATTAATTTAGAAGGAGACATACAAAAACATAACTCAATAAGAGTTATTGATACCCACCAACTGCTCCCTTTCAAAACTGAAAGTCCCTCATAGTGTGTCAGTTAACAAACCATTAGAGTGATGTAACACGGCAATGTTGTACCTGGGATAATGTAAATATAACTACAATAATCACATGTGACAACTGTCTGGACTTTGACAGCATCATGGCCTCAGATCTTCTGTTGTGATAATTTTGCCTATACTACAGAGGGATGTTTGGGTGGACTCTAAGAAATCAATGCACCATGCAAGAACTCTTACAGGCCAGAGGAAGCACTCACAGAACTTCCTTAACAGAATAGAAGTCTATAGAGCATCCTATAGAGCAAGGCTAACAAAACTCTCTAAAGGCCTAAGATTCAGAGGTGGGGGACTCTTCTGGAAGAGTTGAAGGCTCTAAAGGGGATAAGAACTCCACAGGAAGATCAACAGAGTCATCTAACCTGGACCTTTGGGAGCTCTCAGAGACTGAGCCACCAACGAAAGAACATACACAGGCTGGACCAAAGCCTTCCACTGGCAAATATGTAGCAGATGTATAGCTCTTTCTCTGAGTGGGTCCCCTAACATCAGGAGCAGGCTCAGTCTCTAAAGCTGTTGGCTGTTTATGGAATCTCTTCCCCAACAGAGCTTCTTTGTCTGGCCTCAGTGGGAGAGAATGCACCCAACTCTGCAGAATTAATGCACCAGATGTCAGAAGAGAAGCAGGGGGACCCCACTCTCTCAGAGGAGAAAAGAATGGAGGTTGGGTAGAGGGATTCTGGAGAGGGACAGTAGGGGTAGAGTCTGAGATGCAAATAAATAAATTTTAAAAATGAGTAAAGGGAAAGAAGTACATAAAGCATAAAAGCATAACCCCATTGAGTGCTATTGGCTACAGATCTACAAAGCTAGAATCTCCTGATTTTAATATGAGGGCAACTATTTTGTATACATTATTTTGTGACTTGATTTCTATTTAATGCCATAATAACAGAACTCATGCTTTGACAAATAATATATTTAATAATTGCATAATAAAAAAATAAAGTGCTTTAAAAGAACATTAGATTATAATGTTCTCCACTTTGCTGGGTCAGTAGGCAGTGAAGGTTCACTCTGAGAACTGGGGATTTATGGCCACAGGAATCAAAGAACAGATGTGAGCTTCTACCCTAATTTGGCATACAGTCTGAGTGACAGAGATAAATGTGTACTTTTTCCCCTCCTTCCCACCCTCTGCTTCTAGTATGCAAAATGGGGATTACTCATTATGGAACAATAAATAAAGGATCTGATAACCACAGAAGAAGAAAGGCCAAGGGCAAAAAAATAAGGAACTGCCATGAACAGACATAAACATGAAATTGGGGATTCTTATCTATAGATTATGTCTCCTGTCATTTCCTTGCAGACTATGGTTTTTACTCTACTGACCCAATTTAGATTCTATTACTCATATCTTTGTTCCCTTGGAGCATTCTTTACTGCTAATGTAGCCCTTTGTTTACTCCTTCATGTAATAACAGGTTCCCTTTTTGGTTAAGATTCCCATAAGGACAGTAAATTTATGATACTGAATAATGGCATGAATTCACAATTGAAGGGGATGAGTATCAGAAGACCTGGCAAAAGGTGTGTACCCATCTGAAATGAAATCTCTCAACAGAAAAATGATCTGTTGGCCCAAGGTAAAGGCACTTTGAAAGTGAGAATGAGAATACCTCAATGTTGATCATTACCAGAGCCCCACCTCTCGTGAACAGTACATTTGTAAGAGAAAGTTACCCTTGGTAATGCCACACTTCTGGCTTAAAAACATTCTCTCTGGTCTAACTTAAAAATACTTTTTAAAATCCAGCTACCTCTTACTCAAGTTTGTGGTCAGATGATTTTCATGTCACACATTTTCTGTGTTAACCACCTAATTGGATTGTTAGTTTCCATTAGTCCCAGCCTCAAAATTGCACCCTGCAGGTCTCAGAAAAAAGTTAAGTACATAACATCTGGATGCACATCTATCTTATGGGGACATTTGTTTAACACAGAATCTCAAGCATCCTCTAAAGCATCTTATATGGTTATACCAAATTCTTTCAGAAATCACTTTATCATTTCTCTCTTCTCTCTCCCTTACTCACCTCAATCAACCATAATGGCCATCCTGCTACCCTTGAATATGCCTCCTATAAATTGTGGAGCAGTGTGATATCTCAATGGAGCACTGTGATGGCAAAGTGGAACACTGAGGTGTCATAATTGAGCTGTAGTGTAACAAGACATAATTGTGATGTCACAGTGGAGACTTGTAAAGACATGATACCTCATTGTGATCTCATGATGGAATATTGCAAATAACAATGGGACTTTGACTTGCCACAGTGGAACATTGTCATCTCATTATGAAGTGTTATAATGTCACAATGGAACACTATGATGGGTAGGCATCATTATGTCAACACAATTCAACATTATGTTAGCATAATACGATAGTGTTGTATCACAGTGGAGCATTGTGATGTCACAAGACAGAATTATGTTATCACAATGGAGCACAGTCATGTCATAGCAAAGCACTGTGACCTCATAATGGAGCATTATGATATCATAGTGTAATATTATGATCTCATAATAGAGTGTTATGATATCACAATGACATATGCAACCTGTAATAGCGGAAACAGCATAGTGATGTCCCAATGAAATACTATGATGTCAAAATTGATCTGTGATGTCACAAGGGACTGTGATGCCACAAGGTAGCATTGTGTTAGCACAACAGAATAGTGCATGTCACAGTAAAACATTGTGATCTAATAATAAAATACTGTGATATCATAAGGGAGTACTTATGATTATACAGTTATACCAAATTCTCCCAGACACCACTCCATCATTATTTCTTTTCTCCCCTTATTCATCTCAGTCAACTGTAGTGGCTTTGCAATTATCCTTGAGCATGCCTCATATGTTTTGTCAAAGGTTGTGATGTCACAATGGGGCATTGTGATAACACAACACTGTCTTGTGACATCATAATGCTCCACTGTGACACAAAACTACCCAATATCATGTCACATTCAGCATTGCGATGCTACAATAAGGAATTGCTGTGTGAAAATGAAACATCATTCTTCCTGTCTGGGTCTGAGCACTGAACAGATCCCTGGTGGCAGCTCTGCCCCCAGTCTCTATGAATCCAGAGGAAGCAGGGCTCCCAGATGCTCTAACCCTGGCATTATCTTAGGTAAGCAGACAGCAATGCCTGCCCCAAACAGGGAGTAACTGGAACCCACTAGGACCCTGGAAGTCACTCCTGGCCTGAGCAGATTTTGGGCCTCAGCTCTTACCCCAGTGGCAACACCCACCCCACACAATTCTGATAAAACCAAGATAATAGGAAAGACAGGCTCCAGTCAGAGACTGGGCAGGTAGCACTAAGGAGATTCAGATGGCAAAAGGCAAGCACAAGAACATAAGCATCAGCAACCCAGGGTACTTGGCATCATTAGAACCACGTTCTCTCACACAAGAAAGTCCTGAATTCCCCATAGTACTAGGAAAGCAAGATTCAGATTTAAAATCACTTCTAATGATGATGATAGAGGACTTTAAGAAGGACATGAATAACACTTACAAAAAATTTTAGGAGAACACAGATAGACAGGTAGAAGAAGCCCTTAAAGTAGAAATACAAAAATCCCTTAAAGAATTACAAGAGAACACAACCAAACAAAGCGTCAATACAAGGAAGGAAATTATACCCTAGAAAGAGCAAGAAAGTAATCCTCTTCCAACAAATCCAAAAGAAGATAGACACACAAAGATAATTTCACCTCTAGTAACAAAAATAACAGGAAGCAACAATCACTGCTCCTTAATATCTCTTAACATCAATGGACTCAATTTCCCAATTAACATAGGCTAATGGACTGGATACATAAACAGGACCCAGCATTTTGCTGCATACAAGAAACCCGCCTCAGTGACAAAGACAGACTCTACCTTAAAGTAAAAGGCTGGAAAACAATTTTTCAAGCAAATGGCCCTAAGAAACAAGCTGGAGTAGCCATTCTAAAATCTCCAACCAGAGAACAAAAAGGGAGGGACTCATGGCTCCACCTGTATAGGTAGTTGAGGGTGGCCTTGCCAGGCATCAGTGGAAGTGGACAGCCTTGATACCTGAAAGTTTGGATTCCCTAGTGTTGGGGAATTTCAAGAGCAGAAAGATGGGAATGAGAGGATGGTGAAAGCACACCCTCATAGTAATTGGAGAAGCGGGGATGGGGTAAGGGGTTGGGCATAAGTGGAAGTAGAGGGCCTTGGTGCCTGAAAGTTTGGATTCTCTAGTGTTGGGGAATTTGAGAGCAGGGAGGTGAAAATGGGAGGATGGTGGGAGTGCACCCTCATAGAAACTCCCAGAATTATATGGATTAGACATAACAGAGGCAGGCCGCCAGAAGACTAGATTCCAGAATTTAAACAAAAAATTATCTTGATACTAAAATTTGTTTTGAGAATTGTATATTGCAGAATACACAGCCTCGGTGTATCTACTCATCAAGTGAGCTGAGCAGACGCGCTCAAACCTCTGATGTCCTGGAATTGCAGCTGGATGCAGTGAAGACACAGACGTCAGAGGCTTATCAATTTACTCTTCCCCTTGCCCCTCTTCTAATATCTCAACGCCAATAATCAGCTTGAAGAAGTTAATGAAGAGGCGTGGCCCCTATTCCCTGGGCTTGGGGACTGAGGTGGTTAATATTGGGCTGTCTTTCTAGGGAAAAGTAGTGGTATTGTTGGAACAGGGAAGATTAGCTAGGTTTTATTGCATAGTCATAACCTATTCAGGGAAATATGTATAATTCTTATTAAGATGAAGTTATAATTTCTTAAATGGTACAAAATTTACTTTGATTTCTAATTTAAGGTTTTCATTGGTATGAGCTTCTTATTGATATAAAGTGAGATTAATATTGTTACTCTCATAGGCATTATGCCTATACAACACATTTAGGAATACAAGGCTTAGACCCAGTCCTTCTTTAACTTTTTAAACTGATGTGAGATGGTTAGCCTGTGAGTTAAGGGCCTATAGCAAATTCATGGCTCTGAGTTTATTGTTAGGGTGTTTTTTATATTTTATTTAGCTGAGAGGAGTTAACAAACAATAGTCCAGATTGCCTTACACGGATAGTTAGTTTACAAAACGTCAGAAGTCCACAGAATTGACATTACAAACATTTCTTTATTAATGTCCATTTTGATTAGAGTCTTGCCTGCTCCTGACAGCTTCCTGTCTTGGATTCTAAGAAGAAATTGAGCATCCTTGGAGTTACTCCAATTGTGGTGAGACAGCCACTAGGCAAGAATTGCCTCTTTTCATCTACAGACAAATCACTGTCCAGAAAAGGACACACTTGCAGAATAGTTGACTGATTATATCTGCCAAGACAGAGTAATCAGCCCTTAATAATTCTGCATGACTTGGTCTGTCAAATGATCCTGGGCCAGAAGGCTGAAGATCAAATGCTCCAACGTTTTGTAGTATAGGGACTGTCCAGGTGCTCAGTGGTCTCTATAATTTGGCTAAGTTTTAGAAGCTATGCTTGGTGCTTCCCTTAATTTCAGTGAACTCAGTCATTCTGGATTTCTGACAGGGTTGAAGACTTATAGTTTCATAGACAATCCCGGCTATTTACTTTGAGAGAAAAGGTTTGAGAGAATGTTTTTCAGCTGAAATTAATTCTAAAGCCAAGAAAAAAAAGCCAGGTTCAGAATTAAGTCTTTTAGTTAGGAAGGACGACAGAGGTTCTGTTTAGTCCACAAAATGATGGACTGGGTATTGGGTCTATCTTGTACCTTACAAATTGGTATAGTTATGCTTTAATTGTATTCTAAGAGAAAAGTTTTATTTTAACAGAAACAGTGATATGTAGGAGGAGCTAAGGTGGGAGGAGTAAGGAGAGGAAGATAAGGAGTAAGGAGAGGAGGAGAAGGAGAGGAGGAGCTAGGTGACAAGAGGAGGGGACACAGAGGTGGATATTTGCATGTCCCTGCCAGTCAAAGATAGTTGATATATCTAGGTTGGGTATTGGGTTACACTTCTGATTGATATTGAGCATTACCAAACTTATAAAGCCTTTGATTAACATTAAAAAACAGTATAAAAGCAAAAAGGAGAAGTGGGAGTGGGATAGGGGTTTTCTAGGGAGGGGAAATGGGAAAAGGGGATGGCATCTGAGATGTAAATAAAATATCCAATAAGGATTTTTACATAAAAAAAATAAAAAAAAGAAAGAAGGTCAAAAAAAAGAAAATGAAACATCATGATGGCACAAAAGAGCACTGTGACATCACAGGTAGCACGATGATGATTTCACTACCCATCTCTGCCAACATTCACACTCCAGATATTCATGACTAACTCACATTATAATCCTCGTTTGGGGTCAAGGGTCACCACTTATGCAAAACCACCTTGTGCCCATCATATAAGTAATCACCCTGTTAGTCTTCCATTCTCACACCCTGCTTTATTTATCCCAGAGAGCTTATTACTTTCTATATGATGTTATTTCCTAGAGTAAGCTTAATTCCAGAAGAGGTGCTGACTTTTGGTCATTGATCCAGTCTCAACGCTCACTATAAGGCTTGGTCCTAAGTAGGAATGCTGTACATTTTCAGCTAAATGATAGACTGTGAGAAGAGCCTATTAAATGGATCAAATTACTGAGGCTCCAGCTATAAACAATCTCTAAGGTACTTTGTCATCAGAGAAGTCATGGAACAAAATGTCAAAATTTCTCTTGAGTGAGACAAACACTCAAGGGTATACTCCAAAAAGTTGAATTGCATATGGTATCCTCACCAAGTTCAGCAGCAGCATCCTGTACTTTAGAAGTTAAGAACAGAGCTCAGGAATGAACCCAAAGACCCTGCTAAGAATAAGCCCTGATAGCAACTAACCAGTGGTGTCACTGATGCATGATAACAAGCCTTCTAAGCCTTGGTTTCCTCACTTCAAAATATGGGGCAATGGAATGTGGTAATTTTCAGAACTGTATTTTCAGAACTATAACTATAACTATAACTATAAACAATATTAATGAAGAAACATAATAAAATATATCATGAAGAAATATGATAAAATACATCAGAAGCATTGTTAAAGGCTAAATATAGGTTTGATTGATAAAAATTTGGTCTCTGGAAGTACAAATATCCAACCTCCATTCTATGCCTACATCAAAAAGAGAGTGTCATGTTGCTAGGAAAACATCCAGAAAAACATCAATTATCATAGAGGCTCAATGACTCACTCATCTCTATGCTGCAGTGAGTAAAAGCAAAATTCTGCTACTTACTCTACTGCATGGTTTACTAACAAGATATTCTCCATCCTAAAAGCCAGAAATCTAGCCTGTCACCAGGCAAAACTCAGAAATAAACACAGTCACCTATGATCACATGATCTTTGACAAAGAAGCCAAAATCATCCAGTGGGGAAAAGACAGCATTTTCAACAAACAGTGCTTGTTCAACTGGCAGTCAGCATCTAGAAGAATACAAACTGACCCATTATTATCTCCTTGTACAATAATCAAGTCCTGGTGAATCAAGGCCTCCACATCAAACCAGATATGATGAATCTAGTAGAAGAGAAAGTGGGAAAGAACCTTGAACACATTGGCACAGTGGAAAATCTCCTGAACAGAACACCAGTGACTCATGCTCTTAGATCAACAATTGACAAATGGAATCTCATAAAATAGAAAAGCTTCTGTAAGGCAAAGGACACTGTCAATAGGATAAAATAACACCCCACAGATGCAAAAAGATCTTTACCAACCCCACATCTGATAGAGGGATAATATTCAAAATATATAAAGAACTCCAGAAGTTAGACTCCAGAGAATCAAATAACCTAAATAAAAAAAGGGTACAGAGCTAAATGAAGAATTCTCAACTGAGGAATAACAAATGGCTGAGAAGCACCTAAGAAATGTTCAACATCCTTACTCATCAGGGAAATGCAAATCAAAATAACGTTGAGATTACACCTTACACCAGCCAGAATGGCTAGGATCAAAAATTCAATGTGACAGCAGATGCTGTTGAGAATGTGGAGAAAGAGGAACACTCCTCCATTGCTGGTGGGACTGAAAGCTGGTACAACCACTCTGGAAAGAAGTCTGGTGGTTTCTCAGAAAATTGAAAGTAGTTTTACTTGAGGACCCAGCTATAGTACCTGGGCATACACCCAAAAGATGCTCCAACACATGACAAGTACACATGTTCCACTATGTTCATAGCAGCCTTATTTATAATAGCCAGAATCTGGAAAGAACCCACATGTCCTTCAACAGAGGAATGGATACAAAAAGTATGGTATATTTATACAGTGGAGTACCACTCAGCTATTAAGATGTATGACTTCATAAAATTCTTAGGCAATTGAATGGAACTAGAAAATATCACCCTGAGTGAGGTAACCTAGCCAAAAAGGAACATACATGGTATGAACTCACTGATAAGTGGATATTGGCCAAAAGAAAAACCAAAAACAAAAAACAAAAAACAAAAAAACAAAAAACAAAAAAAGCTGGAAATACCCATGATACAAAACAACACACAGATCACATGAAACCCAAGAAGAAGGAAGACCAAAGTGTGGATTCTTCAGTGCTAATCAGAAGAAGAAAGAAAATAATCACAGGAGGTAGAGGGACAGAAGAATCTGGGAGGGAGGGGGAAGGAGGTAAGATCAGGTTCAGGAGAAGATAGAGGAGAAGTACAGAATGTCAGGAATTTGAAAGGTGTGTAGTAGTGGGGGGTGGGGAACTGGGGGATAGCCACCAGAAAGTCTAAGATGCCAGGGGTCCAAGAGGTTTCCAGGACCCAACAGGGATGACATCAGCCAAAATACCCAACAAAAGGAAATAGAACCTGTAGAGTCCATATCCAGTGGATAGGCATAGCACCCAGTTGAGGAATGGGGCCACCCACCCATCTCAAAAATATTAATCCAAAATTGTTATCATCCAAATGAAATGCAGGGACAAAAAATAGAGCATAGACTGAAGGATAGGCCATCTAGAGACTGTACCACCTGGGGATCCATTCCATCTTCAGACATCAAGCCCAGACACTACTACTGATGCCAAGAAGTTCTTACTCACAGGAGCCTGATACAGCTGTCTCCTGAGAGGCTCTGCCAGAGCTTGACCAATACAGATATGGATGCTCACAGCCAGCCATTGGACTGGACATAGGAACCCCAGTGGAGGAGTTAGGGGAAGGATTGATGGAGATGAAGGGGTTTGTAGCCCCATAGGAAGGACAAAAATATCAACCAACCAGACCCCCCACAGCTCCCAGAAACTAAACCACCAACCAAAGAGTACACTTGAAGAAACCCATGTCTCCAGCTGCATATGTAGCAGAGGTGGCCTTGTCGGACATCAAAGGGAGTGGAGGGCCTTGGTCCTGTGGAGGCTTGATGCCCCAGTGTAGGGGAATGCTAGGACAGTGAGGCAGTAGTGGGTTGGGTGGGTAGTTGGGAGACCATCCTCATAGAAGTAGGGGGAGGGGAGATTTTGGAGGAGAAATTGGGAAGGGGGATAACATTTGAAATGTTAAATAAATAAAACAACCAGTAAAAAAGAAAATTGTCTATTTTGTATTCCTACTTTTCCTTAAAAAATATACAACTTAACTATTTTATTATAAAACAAAGATGTTTTATAATTTAAGATGACTCTTCAGAAGGCAAAGTTATTATCTCATTTTATAGATGAACAGACTTGGTTTCAGAGCTGTTAAGTGAAATGTATATGACACACAGCTAAATAACTAAGCTGGGCCTAGTAGCCCATTCTTATTTCCATTATTAATTTTAAAAATTAGTTTTAAAAGGATTGGTTTCATTGAGATAATTCCATACATATACATCGTTATACTTTGTTCTTATTCACCACTCCAACCTCCTCTCAATCCTCTCATCCCCTCCTCTCTGGTCTTACTCACTATGCTAGCCTCCTCGTCTACTGCATGTAATAAATAATCCATTGTCCTCTCTTGCTCCCACCTCACCTTTATACCTCTTCCTCCTCTCTCATAGTCCCCTTTTTACTCTTATTTTCTACACACACACACACACACACACACACACACACACACACACACATTTCAATCTAGATTGTACATTTGAGAAAACATATGCAATATTTGCCTGGCATCTGGTAAAAAACAATTCTTCTGAATCTTCAGAAAAATTTTCACTTGACCATTGGAGCTGATGGCTTCAACCAAGAAGCAATTAGTGGGAAGTTGAGCTCACTAAAGGTTGGAAGAGAGACAGATTGAGCATCCTATCACAATCTTAACAAAGAAGGATATACATGACTATAGGCATCAGACTTGCTATTCAGCTGAGTTTGAGCTTACTTTTGATACTGCTACGAACCAGGCATGGCATCCTGTGGTGAAGAGTGCAAGAAACACAGGAAAGACAGTGTTGAGCTATAATGGAGGGAGAATAAGTGGATATATATATATATATATATATATATATATATATATATATATATATTTGTTATAATATATATATATTATAACAAATATATTGTGTATACTATTTGCATTGGTGATTTATGGTTCACATGTTGGAAGTGGTGTCTGAGAAGCTAGAAGTGTTTATAAATAAACACAAGGTCAAACATACCACCTTTAGGAACAAGGAATTGATGACAAAGTTCCCAGTTTTGCCTCTGGATAACTGTGGTAGCACTTACAGTATATAAGTTCTATATTCTTCCAAGTATATGTTCTGTAATTCTTCCAAGACTTGACTTTCTCATCATTAAGAAAAGATAAAATAGCAATCAATGACAATACACAGGGTCTTATCATGCATAGAAATATATGTAGAGAAAATATACAATACATAAAAATTCTAAGTATATCATCTGAAATAATTCAGACTATTATTTTCATTATCATGATGTCTTCTACTCAATAGGATTCACATGATGAGGGTTATTTTCTCTTTTCTGCCTCATCTTTGCCTGACCTTGAATAAACCGCTTAACTTTACAGAATTCCAGTAAATAAAGACAGTTCCAGTGGCCTCTTTATTTGACAAAGTTCTTGAAAGGATCAAGTGGGATAAAATGCTAAACTGTTTTGAAAAGAATAAATCACTATTCATTGATTGTATTTTTTTCACCTTCTAGCAAAGTATATTAAGATGTGAGCTGAGCATCTGAAGATCTCAAGAAGCCTCAAGCTTAAACCAGCTGCTGTTCTTAGCTAGAAGATATGTGCATGTTTATATACAAGCGCTAACATTTATCATTTATTCTATCTTTATTTCTTGACTTATAGATGTCAACATGTGTCTAGCACTTGAGTTACAGGGAGAATACTCCAATGGGCTGAGAACTTTCTTTTGTACACCTAGGCTAGCACATGTACACTGCATGCAGAACACTAGTGATAGAGCATTTGAGCTCACTTGAGAGGGGCAGGAAAGGAGACCAATCCATGGAATTGACACTGGGGTGAAGAGGTAAAATATGAGAAACCATTGAAGAGATACAGGAGCATCACGGTGGGATGAACTGGAATTCCACAAAAAGAGAACAAACTAATGTGGTTAGTATTTATAACTCAGTAAGCAGTGAACTTGAGGAGTGAGGCAAGATATAAGTCTAATAAGCCCAGCCAGGGAATTAGAACTCTTTTTATTTTTAATGTTTTTAATTGAAATAGCATTTCATGTTTTCCCCATTTCCTTTCCCCCTTCATGATTCTCAGGCTGATAACTTCTTTTTATTTTA
The DNA here is from genome assembly GCA_030674055.1 of Rhabdomys pumilio. NCBI lineage: Eukaryota > Metazoa > Chordata > Mammalia > Rodentia > Muridae > Rhabdomys > Rhabdomys pumilio. The sequence goes on from JANHMN010000003.1 coordinate 161,661,001, forward strand.
TTCTATTTGTTAAATGCATATATATGAGTATAAATAAATAGATGATGAACAGATGATAAATAGATGATGATAGATAGATAATAGATAGATGATAGATAGATAAATAGATAGATAGATAGATGATAGATAGATAGATAGATAGATAGATAGATAGATAGATAGATAGATAGATAGATGATAGATGATAGAGCAGACAGATAGATGATACAATCTACTGAGTCCGTTTTTTGTTGTTTGTATGTATATGGTTTCAAGGCTGACAACTCTGCACTGGACAGATTATCACAGAAAACCACAACTAGACATAATGCAGGCACAAATAGATCATAGAAAACCTGTAGCCAACAGATACATCTATACAACGGGTTCTGTATCTATGTCTCAAGAAAGATGGCAGAAGAGAAGAACTATAAAGATTTTCAAAACTTGGATATCAGGAAGTCGGATGTGAAAGAGTCATTCCTAGCAACTGCTGCATAAACAAAACCAGAATAATACAAATATTTTGTATCATTTTTCATAAACCAATGAAAGTTTCACGGGTTTCAAATTTTAAAATCTCAATATGAAGAGTTCTTTGGATTTCTACATTGATGGGTTTGTAATTGGATGGCATTATTAGGAAGCAGTGGAGACTAGAATGTAAGGTCTATTTGGAGAAGTAGGTCACTGGCTGTATTCCCCAGAGAATATCTCTTGTCCTCAGCCTCATTCTCTGATTCCTGGTTGCCATAAGCATTACTCTATACGATGACATTCTGTCTCAACATGGTCCAGAATTAATGGAGCTAAACATCTAGATACCAAAACATTTAAAACCATCACCTAAAAGGTTTCCCATTTTGCTTAGGTATTTTGTCTCAGTGAGTAAAACCAATACACTCCTCAGAAACAATAGACATAAAAAGAAATGTGTGTTCTCTCCTCTTTATACTAATACACTGTTTAAAGTCTATAAACTATATGCCTTAGTTTATTCTCATATGATATGATTGAATTTCACAGACTGGATAGGAACGGAACCTAAAGAATAGGTTCCATTTGCTGAGAAGTCCAAAAGGATAACACCAGTATCTCTTCCATATCTGTTCTGATGAGAGCCTATTTGCTCCATGCATCAGGGTAAAGAGTATCACAAAGCCACGCAACAAAGGGGCTCCAACCTCTGCTCCTTTTCTTACGAAGCCACCAATTCCATCATAAACACCGCACCCTAATGAGTTCATGTGACTGTCACCCTCGTGATATTCTGATTGCTTCCCAAATACCGACCTCCTACACAAACACAAATGCTGTTAGAATATGAACATGGAGATTAAATCTTCAGCAAGGAACACATGTGAGCCATATGATACACTTTATAATAAATCCTTTTTTCTCTCTCTCTCATAATGGTAGGTAGGAACGCCAAATCCATGAGGTTTAATAGGAAAGGAAGTTTTACAGCTCATTTGTGTATTCATTTCTCGAGAAAAGACCACCTACTACAAAACCCTGTGCCCCATAAGCAGCAAGCCAGTTCTCATAGTTATCAATCTCCTCCTCACTTCTAAGAAAAAGATCCCAGTGGAGAACAACATTAAATAAGAGAAGAGAAAGAAAAAACTATTTTGGAGAAATTTGAGTATAGAGAGAGGAATGGAGAGCACCCCGGGGAGGACATGAATATCTCTGAACTTAATATTTGATATGCAGAGGGACTTAAATGAAACATGGACTCTAAAATAAACTGTTTGAACGGTATTTCAGAAGCACAGAGGCTATGGGAAAGAACATTTTGATTAAGAATCGTCAGCTGGGATTCAGCAAAGAGACACTGTTCCTCCCCGTAGCGGAGGCAAGGCACTCCTCTTTTAAAAAAAAATGAAAGCCTTTGACATGGTTTAACTTCTCGATATAATAGCCGAAGCAAATGTCGCTGGATAAAGAACAGATAAAAAGTTTTACGTAGGAAAGTCTTACGGCCAGGAGATTAAAAAGAGTCTGGTAACTCCAGAATTTGCTTATCATGGTAACAGACTGTAACAGGGTAAGAGAAAGATCACCTTTGAGCCCTTTTAGGAAGAATTAATGCCCTTCAGTACATTTAATTCCTCCAACCTGTCTCAAAGCATATTCCTTTTGTTATAGGATAAAGAGAGGAATAAAAGAAAACACACAAAGCAGACCGAGACCTGTTTTCCTAAACTAGTAAGTGAAGTCATGTCAGAAACTCCTTTTAGGTCTCCATCCACTATTTCCACCCAAAGCCACTCATTTCTAGTTGTCTTCTTCTTGCATCTCTCCAGAGTGTTCATTCAAGAGGCTCCTGTAAAACCAGGAGGGAGATAAAGTGTCATCTTCCTCCCCATCCCTGCCTCTGCCCCTTGCCTACTGGACTGTCTCTCCATCAGGATATCTCTATAGAGATGCATGCCTAAGCATTGAGACAACCATTTCTTTCTTATCTACCATCTACAGGGATGGCCTCTAGAAGCTGGACTTTATTACACGAGCCAGAACTCTAGCTGTATGTGATTGTTTTGAAGTTAAATTTCTGACCTATTCTGGACAAATTATGTGTCAACCAAAACCAATTTGGAATTACAAGTCAAAGAAAAATGGGCAGTCTCCAACATAGTTTGAACCATTAAATAAAATTTAGAATTGTTGAATAGCAAAATCATCTTTGTTTAAGAGGAATTGAATGCGAGGAAAGGAAAATGGTAGCGAGATGAATGAAAAAAGCAAAGAAATAGATCTGGCAAGATGATTCAAGGGGAGCAAAAGGGCTGGTCTTACAAGATGAACCACCTGAGATTGATCTCCAGAACACACGGTTGAAGGGACAAAACAACTCCTGACAATTGTCCTCTGACTCACAGTCGGTGACAACACATGTCACTGCCTATATGCATATTATATAGAAAGACATCCCATCCTCATGCATACACATACAAATATATTTATGCAATGATAATTAGTGATTTACATTTGTAGGAAAGTAGATAGGGTAGATGAGGTAGTTTGAATGGACAAAGGGGAGGAAAAAATAAGAATTTTTAAATTATAATAAGTAAACTAATAATTTTAAAAGAGTTAAGCCATTCACTATTTTGTGTCGCTAAATGTCCATGAACCATCTTCATTCTGTTTGGGTTGATCACCATAATTGCCTTCTTCTGGAAGACCTCCCACCTTCAGCACATACAGTCCCAATTGCAACTTCTCTACCTTTCTCCCTCATCACAGACTTTTTTTTCAATCTTTAGATCCTTTCAATTGTTATCATCCTATTCTCTGTTTCTTTCAGTACATTGGCTTGGCACTGCCCTGCCCTATTAGTAGCTCTGGAAAGCTCTAATATTTTATTTTCGCTAGGAGACTCTGCTGAGGGTGGAAGCAGTGTATTCATCCCTGGTTTTTACTGATTCCTGAGGTATGTTAGTTATTGGTGAGATGACGCATAGAACAAGAACAGTGTTAGAGGTTGCCTTAGGCAAATACCTTCCTACCTATCAATTCCACTATTCCCAGGAGGATCTGGAAGCCAACAAGAGTACAAAGTCGAAACAGAAAATGTACAGAGACTAAATAGTGATTCCATTCATCCTTTTTATTGTATGTGTTCTAAGAAGTGTGCGTTTCTTTGGAGTAAATATGGGTTATATGGCCTAGAGGTCTAAAATGTCACAACATGGCTTATGGGATGTCTATAGTACACCAGGAACTGGTAGCCTGAAAAACTAGAACATGCCATAGATGCTCAGACTACATGGCATAACAAATCCCTCTAAAGACATAATTAATAACTTTATTGGGTATCCCAAAAGAATACATTCTTAGTATCATAATAATGGTAAACTCTATTTTGCATATTGTCTCCAAGCCCCTTTATTACTTTTTTCAGATATCAATCTCTTTATGTGTTAGAATATTTATTGAATATCTGTATTGCCTAGTTACTATTATACATTACATGATGAAATGAGAATTTTTTCCCCAAAAGTGAAAACAATCAAAACTACTTGCTTCTTCCCCAGGATTAGAGATTATACCCCAACTGACCTCCTTATAAAACCAGAGGCCTCCAGTCTCAGCAAAGGATGCTCCAGTTTTCCATGAGCCAGAGTCCAATTCAGGAACTTAACCCTCCTCTTCAGTAGTCAACACATCCAAACTGGATAACAGCTAAGCAATTAGTCCCCTATTGATGAACCTGTTTCAGATTTTTACCTCTAAAAGAAGAAATCAATAGCAGAATATGAGCCTCCATAGGAGTATAGGCCTGCATGGCCAGAAGAATCTCTGGCCATACATCTATCTATAGGACAACATAAAAGTTGTATCTTTACTTTTCTTGCTGTATCTTGGCCTTGAAGTTTTCTCTATCCCCATTAAAACTTAATTCTTGATCTTTGGTCCATGCCTTGTAACTATCTGAATTTCTCCCAAAACACTGGAGCCCATCACATGACAACTCAGAAAGTACACACCTTGGCAACAGTAAGTGAATAGCCAACTCACACGTGACAAACACCTGTTTATAAACTGAGAAATGTACTGGGAACTTCACTAATTTTTCAAGAAAGACATGACCAAAGAACAACAACAAAAAAAAAAAAAAAAACCAAACAACCAAAAAGAAGTGAAACTTTTTTGTGAATGTGTCATTCTGTCATGTGAAAAGTATTTCAGACCAAGGTCATGGCATTGGCAACACCACTGAGAAAAAGAGTGTTTGTGGTAAAGGAGCCTAGTGTGACTAAAGCAGGTGTATGTGGCTTTTCATGAGATTAGAAATGCAATCTGTGACCCAACCACCATCCAAAGTCGATCCACTCTGGTTTGGCCTCTGGAATGAATAATACTCTATTTCACATTAACAATCACACAACTGTGGTCAAAAACAGAAGAATCAGAGGTCTTCAGTACTCTTGTCTAAGTGGTCCCATAAGTAAACAGTCTAGGTATTCCCTTCCCCATATACGTCCTGATCTGTATCTGACACTGTTTCCACATCCTATGACATTTCACTCTAGACTTGAAGCCAGGATGATGAGGATGAGGATGAGGATGAGGATGAGGATGAGGATGAGGATGAGGATGAGGATGAGGATGAGGATGAGGATGAGGATGAGGATGATGCAGGTGATGATAATCACTAATGTGCACTGATGTGTGTGTGTGCGTGTGCGTGTGCGTCTGTGTGTGTGTGCGTGTGTGTGTGTGTGTAGAATTAGGAAAAATTCTTTATATAAAATATTTCATCTTTACAAACATAGATGTTTTGCATGAAATCAGACATAGGACCATGAGAGGTCATCTGTAGGAAAGGGAGATAATACAAGGTCATGTGCCCTTTCCAGTACATCTGTCATGAAGGCATAATACATTTTAACCGAAAACACGTTTTCATTACAAAATACTTGCTTTAGAAATGAATATAGCAATGTTTGGGCATGTCCTTAGCCCTATCTTGGGAGCACAAACTTCAAAAGCAAGCACACTGCTCTCCCACATTTTTCTAACAGAAATTCCCCCAATCAAAACTTTGTTAACACTTAATGGTAAAGGACATGGCACTCTCTAAAAGATTTTGTAGGTTACAATTCTTGAGGATGGATCAAAGGTAATTATATTTTCTTCCCTGTAAGAAAAAGTAAAAAGGAGGTCTGCTTTTTTAGAAACTTCTGGTCTTGTTAAGTTATATTTATTTTCTATACCACAACCAGGGCATTTGTCTGAAACAAATATAATTCATTCAGAATTATCCTATTAAATTTATCTTCAAAACTGAAAGTACCTTCCTGGTCCCAAGTCTCAAGGCTGTCTTCATTCCTAGGCACAGCACTGACAAATGCAGCACTGAACTACAAAATGATGCCCTTCCGAAGCACACTCCACGTATTTGCTGGTGTGCAAGCCCCGTTGGCCTAAGTTCTTCTCTTGGATTAGCTCTAGACAGTTTATGATTTTCACCTCTTGTCCTGAACCATGGACGTGCCTCACACATTCTAGACAATTCCGCAGCTGTCTACTGTTCAGCCTTCCTGGTTGTCACTCTACCTTTATTTGCTCCAAAGTAGAAGTGAGTTGTGAAAATCTACCCCTTAATTTTGTACAGATATTAATTTTTAAGACTTCAACATCAGTAATGACTACCAATGCAAAAGTCACTTTATTGATTATTAAAAATGCAATGTAAGCTTCAGAGGAGCTGTTATAAAAAATAATATATGATGACATTTTCATGCTTAGCTTCTCCCAGTTTCAGGTGCCTCCTCCTGCCTGCACACAAGACAAACTTAATCTCTTGCTATTCCATCTCTGTTATCTTCTAAGTCATTTAGCCTCTGGGAAGTAAAATACTTTCCACATCTATACTAAGCAATGAAATATTTTTTTAAAGAATTTGATCCTGTCTTAAGGAATAGAGCCAAAGTCATTTTTCCTCCAGAAGATAATTTTCATGGTAACTCGGTGCTTATCTTTTAATTCTGTGGTGACTAATGACCACAGGAATTATTTTAAATAAGAAGGAAAAGAGAAGAAGATTGACATTTATTGCATCTTTAGATATGTGCACATTTTATTCATAATTTCACTCCCTGGTCCAAATTGCACACATCTCAGATGTTTCACTGAACAGCCTAAAACTCTATGGATTATAAACATATGAATGTCCTTTAACAAAGCCTTCTGCAGTAAGTTCCCTGGAAATATGACTATTGTGTTTACCATTATATTTTAATGGTAGATATCTAAATGTGTGCTATTTCTTAAATGAGTGTCTTTCTGATTAAAAAAAAAAACAAACAATGTATTGGCAAACAACAAAAGAAGAAAAATATACGTCATCACAGACATAAGAAAAGATGACCATTTTCAGGCAGGAGCATATTGTAGTACAGAAACATCCAGCAATATAATTTAGATTCAAAGGGCTAGGGAGATGGCTCAGTGCTACCTCAGTGGTACACTGTGTCAGACTCAGCAATGTACATGTGTAACACCAGTAACAGTGTTGGGTATTCTGGGGAGAGAAAAGCAAGTAGGTTCCTAGGGCTTCCTAGCCAGTCAGTCAAGCTGAGCTGATGCGCTCACTCAATAAGAGACCCTGACTCAAAACCATAAGGTGGACAAACATAGATGAAAATGCCTAACATCAACCTCAGACCTTCATCTCTATGCACTCATACATGTGTGTACACCTACACATACAAATACACACAGATACATGTAAATGCACCAAACACACACACATTAAAACATTAAAAATAAAATCAAAAGATTGGTGGATACAAGCTTCAAATATCATAAAACAGGGAGTGAACTAGTCATCAAGCCCTCGTGGTTCTCAATAAAGGTCTCAAATGCACTGCAACCCACTTCTTTTTCAAAACATGAGGAGAAGCAGATATCCAAGATGGTTGCCAATCATGCTTCCTAGCCTTATTAAAATGCTCCCTAAAGTTGATGGTATAACCTGGGGGCTTGGGAGATGGCTCGACAGTTAAGAACACTGGCTGTTCTTTCAGAGGATCTGGAATCAACCCCCAGCATCCATGTGTTATCACTCCAATGGATCCAGTACACTCTTTAGGCCACCATGAACACCAGGCACACAGGAGGTGCACAGATGTACACACAGGGAAAAATATCTATATATGTCAAATAAAGATAAGAAAACATAAAAAAAAATTTCTACTTTGCTGGGGTGACAATAAACCATTCAATAAGCACAAGAAAAATAGAGCAGAGCACTCGCTTCCTCTCCAGCTCCCTGCCACAGCTTTTCCAAGTGCTTGCATTCATCGGCCTCCAATACAAAGTACTACCTCAATCATCTACTCCAAATATTGGCGTTTACATTCTCTTCTAAGGTGACATCATCTCATAAGGTCATAGCTTTGTTCAGCGAACATCAGATGTGCAATAGATAAAGTAATAGAGATGACCTTAGGCAATAACATTTCCAGCAATGTATATTATACTAAGAACTTCTAACTGCATTTGCCATCCAAGGAAAAAGATTTCCCTTTCTGCTATTTCCCAACGTAATTGCTGCTACTTATAAACTGGTGTTGGTATGTCACTATATTAGCACTTATGGCTACATGAATCTTAACAGAGCATCCAGCTGAGTCCTGTCTGTAAGGACTCTGTCTGTAAGGGCCCTCCCTATAAAGAGCTAAGGAAGCTTGTTTGTGGAGGGTTCTCTACTTTCTGAGAAGCAGATTCATGCATAATTATATAGGATTGAAAGACGTGGCCTATGCAGTATTCAGTAAATTCATGCTGCAGTTTTTTTTTTTCATTCCCCTAAAACAAGACTCCCAACTTTCACAGCTGTGAGTGCTTCAATCTATTTGACAGGGCCAGAGAAAAGGAAGAGAATTCATACAATAATTGCAAATAAAGAGTCCTTGACTTCAGATCACCGAGGCTGGCTTAATCAAAGTCAAGAAAAGAAATGAGAGGGGGAAAAGTAAAGACTCTCAGAATATCATCAAACTATTTCTGTGTGTCTGGGTTATAAAGTATTCCTCAGTAAAATGACTCGCCAGAATGCCTGGACATGTGTGCAGCACCCTAGTCTCCCTCTCTAACCCTCCATCTTTGTCCCCTCTGCTTTCTCCACCTGGTATTCTGACTCCTTGCAATTCCTGCCAATGAAACGACTATTGATGTAAAGGCTTGGCTTAAATGAGGCATCTTTCTAGAAGACAGTTTCAAATTACCCCAAATACTTTCCTCCTTTGTGTTACTCAAACATCTTTTCTCTTATAAAACATCGTCCTCTCCACTTGATAGAAACATACCAGGAATCAAAAGAGGAGAAAGTATTTCTCTCTGTCTAATTTAGGCCCCAAAGCTGTTCTAGTTAACTCTGATTCACAGGACAATATTTTATTATCCAAAGTAGCCTTGATCTTCAGATTGGTGCTTGGCTTATTTCAGACAATAGCCTTCATTAAAGCTATTTTTTAAAGATTTATTTCTCTGTGTCAATGAGTGTTTTTTCACCTGTGTGTGCAGGTGATCATGCTTATGTACATGCAGAGACCAGGAAAGGACTTCAGATCCCTGGATGCTAGATTCCAGGTGTTTCTGGAATACCAGCTTTTTACATGGGTTCTGGGATCTAGTTCTCATGATTGCATAGCAACTGCATGTGCTCTTAACCACTGGACAATCTCTCCACCAATCAGACAAGACTTCTCTTTTTTTAATTTTTATTTGTTATTTTGTTTATTTACATTTCAAACACTATGCCCCTTTCCCAGTTTCCTTTCCAACCCCCCCATCTGACACCCTCTCTCTGCCTCCACAAGGGTACTCCCCCACCCACATTCCCACCTCACCACCCTAGCATTCCTCTACAATGGGGCATGAAGCCTTCACAGGACCAAAGGCCCCCCTACCCCTTGATGCCATCCTCTGCTATATATGCAGCTGTTAAGAAACTGAATGTTCTTTCTTTTACTTCCATATCTTTCTTCAAAAAAAAAAAAAAAAAAAAGAGGGGCACTTCATTTCCCCATTCTAATCTCTGACTCTAGTATGGAGAAGAGTCTCCACATGGCCTCTTTTCTCCCCTCCCTTCTTATGTTCCCTCCTGAGATTCAAAGAGAAACTCACTCCACCGAGCTTAAAATTCCAAGTGAAATACCATCCTTCTTGTTTCTATTTTCTTCCTTGACATTGCTCTGTCAATGAGGCTCAAGGCAGGCTTGTTCCAGCAGCTAGTGACAGAGTGCCGGTTTAACCAGAGGAACGAGCCCTTGAACCACTAAGCGTGCTTTTTAGTATGTATGTCAATATAGTTCATGTAAAGAACACTGACAAATGGAAACATAAATGTCATTTTAATTTATGTTTCATACAAAATAATCTTCACATTTCTTTTCAGTGTTATAAAAAATATGACTTTCTGGTCATAAATGAATGAAATAGATCAGTCTATTTTTTTAGTTCTTCTAGGAGAAGCCATGCAATATGCCCATAAAAACATAATTAATTCTTAGATTATGTAGAATAATAAGATCAGAATTTGAGGGAATGATGATTGTATCATACCCTGACTAATATAAACTATATGTAATGAGAATCATATTTTACCATAAATGTAAACACAAAATCAAAAGTTCTAGAAAAGAGCATTGAAGATGTTGAATTATTTTAAATATATAACTGGCAGTGAGTCAAGGAGAAACTAGAGAAGGCAAAGAGAAGCCCCAGAAAATATTCCTCCTGTCCCCAATATCTGATATATCACAATAGAGGGAAGTTCAGGCATGTACCATGTTACTCTAAATAGCAGAGTTGATATAAAAAATAAAACTCTCAAGGGAAGCTGATCTAATAGACATGTCAGCTAAGAGTGAGAATTACTACGAATTTCATGATGCCATTTTTTTAAACGGCTGAGTAATACTCAATTGTGTAAATGAGTCACATTTTCTTTATCCATTATTCTGTTGAAGGACATCTAAGTTGTTTCTAGTTTCTAGCTGTTATGAATAAAGCTGCAAGGAACATGGTTGAGCAAGTGTCCTTGTAGTAGAATGGAGCATTTTTTGGGTATGTCCCAAGAGTGCTATTGCTGGGTCTTGAGGTAGATTAACTTCCATCTTTCTGAGGAACTGCCATATTGATTTTAAAAGTAGCTATACAAGTTTGCACTCCAACCCTCAATGGAGGAGAGTTCTGACTTGCTCCAGCAGGAGCTGTCACTGTGTCATTTGTCTTAGCCATTCTGACAGGTATAAGAGAGAATCTCAATTTTGATTTTCATATCCCTGATGGCTAAGTATGGGGAACATTTCTTTTTTTTAATATTTTTATTGGGTATTATATTTACATTTCAGATTTTATCCCCTTACTCCACTTCCTCCCACCACCCAGAAACCTCCTATCCCATCCCCCCTCCTCATGCTTCTATGAGGCTGTGCCTCTACCTACCCCCCTACCCCCCACTACCCCCTCCCTACCCTCACATTCCCCCATCACTGTGTTCATTTTTCATGGGACCAAGAATCTCCTCTCCCACCTATGCCCAACAAGGCCATCCTCCCCTACATATACAGCTGGAGTCATGGGTCCCTCTCTATGTGCTCCCAGGCTGGTGGTTTAGACCCTGGGGAGCTCTGGTTGGTTGGTATTGTTGCTTTCCTCATGGGGTCACAAAACCTTTCTGCTCCTTCAGTCTTCTCTCTAACTTCTCCATTGGGAAACCCTTGATCATATCAGTGGTTAGCTGTGAGCATCGTCCTCTGAATGTGTCAGTCTCTGGCAGACCTCTAAGGAGACAGCTATATCATTTTCTTGACAGCATGCACTTCCAGCCATCCACATGAGTGTCTAGCTTAGGTGACTGTACATGGGATGGATACCCAGGTGGAATGGACTCCAGACGGCCCCTCCTTCAGTTTCTGTCCCATGTTTTGTTTCCATAATTGCTCCCTTGAGTATTTTTGTTACTCCTTCTAAGTAGAACTGAGGCATCCCCACTTGGTCTTCCTTCGTGAGCTTCATGTGGTCTGTGAGTTGAGTCTTCGCTATTCGAAGCTTTTGGGCTAACATCCACTTATCAGTGAGTAAATACCATGTGTGTTCTTTTGTGATTGGGTTACCTCACTCAGGATGATAATTTCTAGTTCCATTCATTTACCTAAAAATTTCTCAAATTCATTATTTTTAATAGCTGAGTAATACTCCATTGTGTAAATGTACCATATTTTTTGTATCCATTCCTCTGTTGAGCGACATATGGGTTCTTTCCAGCTTCTGGCTATTATAAATAAGGCTGCTATGAACATAGTGGAGCATATGTACTTGTTATATGTTGGAGCATCTTCTAGGTATATGCCCAGGAGTGGTATAGCTGGATCCTCAGGTAATGCTATGTCCAGTATTCTGAGGAACCACCAGACTGATTTCCAGAGTGATTGTACCAGTTTGCAATCCCACCAACAATGGAGGAGTATTCCTCTTTCTCCACATCCTCTCCAGCATCTACTATCACCTGAGTTTTTGATCTTAGCCATTCTGACTGGTGTGAGGTGGTATCTCAGGGTTGTTTTGATTTGCATTTCCCTGATGACTAAGAATATTGAGCATTTCTTAAGATGCTTCTCAGCCATTCAAGTTTCCTCTGTTGAGAATTCTTTGTTTAGCTTTGTACCCCATTTTTAATATGGTTATTTGGTTGTCTGGAGCATACCACCCTGAACGTACCCGATCTCATCTGGTGAAAATTTCTTTAAGTGTTTCTCAACAATTTTAGTTTCCTCTATTGAGAAGTTTATGTTTAGAGTTATACCCCATTTTTATATTTTATATTTTTATTTTATTTATTTATTTATTTATTTATTTTACACTCCAGATTTTATTACCCGCCTCCAACTCTGTCCATGAATTATCTGGGTTTTTATATCTAGTTTTCTTATTTCTTTATATATTTTGGATGTTAGCTTCCTTTCACAGCTGGAGTTAGTGAACATATTTTACCACTCTGCATGCTGTTTTGTCTAATTGACTGTACCCTTTGCCTTACAGAAGCTTTTCAGTTATATGAGGTCCCATTTATTCATTGTTGTTCTTAGTTCCTGCACTTGCAGTATTATCTCCTGTGCTAATAAAGAAAAAGCTATTCTCCACTTTCTCTTCTATCATGTTCACTGCATCTGGCTTTATGTTGAAGTCTTTGATCCACTTGGACTCGAGTTTTGTGCAGGGTGATAGATGTAGATCTATTTGCATTCTTCTACATGCAGCCATCCAGTTAGACCAGCACCATTTGTTGAAGATGCTGTCTTTTTTTTCAGTGTGTATTTCTAGATTCTTTATTCAGATTTGGGTGTCCATATGTCCTTATGTGTGTAGATTTATGCCTGGGTCTTATTTGAGTCCATTGATCAACATGTCTATTTTCATGCCAATATTATGCAGTTTTCATTACTATCGCTCTGTCATACAACTTGAAATCTGGAATCTCGTGACCTCCAGCAGTTCTTTTCTTGTTCTGGATTGTTTTAGGTATCCTGAGATTTTTTTTGATTTTCCATGTAAATTTGGAAATTATCTTTTCAAGGGATGTAAACAATTGGGTTAAAATTTTGATGGGGATTTGCTAAAACAAAGGGCTTCTCTCCACAAAATGACAGTGGGATTCCATTGCTGAGGACAAAACCCATGCAACACATAGGATACAGAAAAGTCAACCAGGTGGGTACATGGAGCCTTCTTCACCCCTACGTTCTAGTCTCTTTGGTGTGGGGAGATATTCTGCAATCTACTCAAAACTATAAACATAGACACCGACCTTGCCACAAACCTTTAACCTACAATCTGTTCTGCTTGCAAAATATGTTAGGACAATGGTGGCACAGAACTTGTGAGAATAGTCAACTGATGTCTGATTTGACCTGAGGCCCATTCATGAGAGGGAATCCATGCCTGACACTGCTTGGATAAGCAAGAGACTAGATAGCCCAGAGACCTAGAGTAAAACCAATTACTACTAGTCTAAAAAACAAAGTATCAATAAAATGATTTTAATGACATTCTGCTATACTCATAAATCAGTGCCTTATCCAAACATCATCAGAGATGCTTTCTCTCTGTCGGTAGATAGGAATAGATACAGAGACCCACAGCCAGACATTATGCAGAGGGAGTCTAAGTAGGTTAAATGGGATTCTTCATCAAAAACCTTACCCTCAGAATTCAGGGAATCCTACAGAAGAGAAGCCAGTGGCAGTAGAAGCTGGGGAGACCGAGGTTAGAGAATACCAGGAGAACAACACCCTCTGACTCAGCTAAGCAAGGCACATATGAGCTCACTGGAATGAAAGTAGCAAGCACAGGGCCTATATAGGTCTGACCAACTCCCTTGTGTATAGATTATAGCTTTTAGCTTAGTACTTTTCTGTACTCCTGACAGAGACCTTTGCCTGTTCCTGAGACTCCTTTCTTCCAGTTAGGTTACCAGGTCCAACTTTAATATAACAGTTTTTGTTTCATCTTAGCATATTTATTTTGCCATGATTGGTTGTTACCTTTTAGAAGCCTGTTCTTTTGTAATGAGAGACAGAAAGAGGATGGATATAGAGGGAAGAGAAAGCGAGGAAGAACTGGGAGGAATATAGGGAGGGGAAACTATAACCAGAATATATTGTATGAGAAAAGAATCTATTTTCAATAAAGGGAAAAATTTTTAAGTAAGAATTTCTTCTGAGTTAATGAAAGAATTGTAACCATCAGATCAAACCAAAGTGTAAGAAACTTCTGCTAAAGGAAAGAGCTTCCAACTTATTGTGATCTCTCAGAAAAGACTCTTTAAACCCTTTATCCTCTAGAATCCATCCAACCTCCACATTCTCTAATAATTGGCTCAATGAATACTTCAATTTTCTACCTTCTCTATTACTCACCTTCAAACATGGCCACGGGGGATTCACTAGAGGATGGAAAGGTGGTAAGCACAGGCCTAGCTGAGGTAGAACCTCTCCAAGCATTTTAGTGAGTTTTGACAGAAGTTCCCAAGGTCTTTGCCCTTTTCAAATGCTGTTACCAAGGCAACTGCTTGCTTGTGACAATGAGAGAAGACAGCTCTTACATGAAATTATGACCACTTTGTTCTGAGAACAAAATGATTTCAATGATCAGAGCTTGTTTTACATGGAGCATGAGCTCAATGCCTACATTCAAAAATGAGGCGTCAGCTAAGTGGTTCCTCTCAAAGGAAACAGAAGGGATGTGTGTATGTGCATGTGCGTGTGTGTGTGTGTGTGTGTGTGTGTGTGTGTGTGTGTGTGTGTGTGAGAGAGAGAGAGAGAGAGAGAGAGAGAGAGAGAGAGAGAGAGAGGAGGAGAGAGAGAGAGAGGGAGGCAGAGAGAGAGAGAGACTTAAACCTCAGTCTTAGGATTCACCATCAGAAATGCATCAGGCTTTGCTCAGGTTTCTGTTATAATAATTGCAACCCCCCCAACCAAGGACAGGAGTGTCAGTACCACACCCCAGTAAGACCAGTTTTGTCACACTACTTCTGATGTGAATAACATCCAAATAGGGGAAAGTTTAAGTGCCTGATTTTCAAGCAAAATTGGCTTGTTTTAAACTCACATTTGACTGCCTAATAGCTTGTGACCTTAACTCTAGTATGCCACCAAACTTTTTTGCCATTAGGATCATTCTCACTGGAATAAAAGAATAGCAACCTCCTAGAGGATAATTAAATTTGTAAATACATTCAGGGTGTTTAGCGGGTATCTGTCCTTTGCTATCAGTGCTGGTTTTTACAGTCATGAAAATGGTGCTAGTGCTGATCAAAATAAAGAACGTGGTGATAGAGACCAGCAAAGAGAGCAGACAGCCTGGGGACAGAGACCAGCAAAGAGAGCAGACAGCCTGGGGATAGAGACCAGCAAAGAGAGCAGACAGCCTGGGAGCTCAAGGATGTGTGCCTGGGGACATAGGCAAGCAGATCCTGCAAAGATAAAATGGCATTTATTATGAACCTCAGTGCTCAAACAGTGTTCTCAGTAAAAGTAACAGCTTTTGTTGGAGCCAGTCCTTGAGTCATACAAGGGAACAAGAGGAAACTGAAATTGGCGCTGAGGTTTCACCCTGGCCATTAAAAGCTACCTCGGGCTCTCCTGGGACAAAAACTGCTTTCCTCCTTTACCCCAAGTGAGCACATGGCCACCGCTGTTCAATCATCATAACTGTCTGTGCTTTCCTTTACTATTATTTATCTTAATTATAGTACAGTGGACCTTTGAGGAAGGGACACACAATTTATATTACTTTGGTACCATGCAAAGCATTGCTTTGTGTCACAGAGACTATCCACAACAATATTAGTTAACTTGATAATAAGATGCATTCCATTACAAGGTTTGGGATAATGTGGTATCCACAAGTTATTCAGAAGTTAATGTTGATTCAAAAAGAGCGATACATCTGGTTCACTTCTGTGGAGGAG
This sequence comes from Rhabdomys pumilio, assembly GCA_030674055.1. Classification (NCBI taxonomy): domain Eukaryota; kingdom Metazoa; phylum Chordata; class Mammalia; order Rodentia; family Muridae; genus Rhabdomys; species Rhabdomys pumilio. Next base: position 161,676,974 of record JANHMN010000003.1, read on the forward strand.
AATTAAGTACATGAAAATCTTAAGAAAGCAGAATATCTCTTCTCCTCTAGCACTCATTCTACAAACATATAATAAAAGAAACTTTGTGCCAGGAATTCATGCTTACTTAGTCCTCTCGAAGTTGGTGGCTTCTGGGTTATAGAAAAGCCCAGTGTACTGGGGCTTCATAGATATGATACAGACACAGCAGAATGAAAGTATCCTAGCCAAACCTCCTCTCAGGAACTGCCACTAAGATTTTTGTTTCCAGACAGTGCTGTTAAGGGAAGACTCTCTTCTCTCAAAGAAATAAAAAACAAAATGGGTTGGGGAGATTCATCAGAATGCCTCATACCTATGTGCTCAAACTAGACTCATGTAAAGAATTTGCAAAACTGATATTCAGGCACCAATTAAATTAGATTCTCTGTGGGTGTTTTCAAGGCATTGGTCTCCTAAGGAATCCTGGTTTGTCACCGTTTACTCTGTATAACTTAGGACAAATTGTTTAGACGATTTGTGATTTGTTTTCTCTACAAAGAGGGAGATAATGCTCTGCTTATTTGATAAAGTTACTGTGTTATGATACTACATAAGTGATGATAAAAGTGGGATAAGAATGAGGACTTGTTAGTCCCAATCCAGGCCCATTCTATGATTCCACTGGAATTATGGCAACATTAAAGAGTAACAGTTGACATATAGTTGGAACTACAGCCACTTTCTACATAGGGAGACTCAGACTGAGCTTTTTACAGTTCCTTCCTTTTTTTCTGAGTCTTCGACATTGTGTATGGGTCTCCATGTCTATGCTCACAAACAAGGACAACAATGGGTTAATGTGTTGTGGGCTAATGAAGTGTTGCCTCTCTGCCTCAGATATAAAACAAAATATAAATATGCTCTTGAAATCAGCCAGCAGCCCTCAGTTGGCAAGTAGTATAATTATATCTGATGAGAAAACTATTTTCCATCTAAAGCTTCTATTTTCTGTGATGAACTCAAGAAGGCTATTTTTGCTTGAAGATTAAGATCAGCTTAAGAATCACATCCCACACACTAAGCACACATCAGCATGTTGTACAGTGGGAGCTCTTTGTCCCATGCAGTCCAGAGCTGTGATCACAACTCACTCCTGAAGAGAGGCAGTTTTTGAGTGAGATTAGATGCCTCTAAGACACCATTTCTCACCTTAAGAGCATGCTTCTCATCTGAGTTTTGAAAGAGTACAGGTTGACTGTGACCTAAGTTATCGAGCTTTGCTCATCATATTTCAGAGCCAATCATAAATAAGCATGTAGGTCGTGCCCATATCTACTGCAATCTTAACTCCAGTGAGTAGCATTCATTGAGTAATGGCAGTCATCATGTAGAGAACCCTAATAAGCATCTTATATTTATTTTTGTGTCAGGCAACGTTCAAAATCTTCAAGAAAACCTATTATAAGTATACAGTCCATAAGGTAAAAAAATCTATAGACTAGAAAAACATATCTTGAGTTGTGAGTTCAAAGAGATGAAGCAGGATTTTATACACATCTGACTCCCAGGATGAAATGGTAGCAACAAATGTTACTAGAAAATGCTGTTTAACTGAAGAATTCTGCTCCAAAGGAGAACATGACCTTCCAAATGAAAATCTGCCCTTTTTTGCATGTCTTTACTAAACACCTACTACACTGATAACAGTGGCACTTAATGTGTAAAGACAAAACGTACATAAAAATTAAGGAATGACAACTTATGGTTTTGACAGCAATGGCTTTAGAATTTACATAAAATTCATTGTAGAATAAGTAATAAGATGTCCACAGAAGGGTATTTTCTCATAGTTGCTGTAGAAAGATTACCACAAATTTAGTGGTTTAAAACAACACAAATTCACCAGCCCTGGTGGTGCATACCTTTAATCCCAGCACTCTAGAGGCAGAGGCAGGGAGATCTCGTGACTTCTGGGCCAGCTTAATCTATCTATATAGTGTAAGTTTCAGGTCAACCAGGGCTTCATAATGAGACACTGCCTCATTAAAATAAAATAAAATAAAATAAAATAAAATAATAAAACAATTCCACAAGCTCATTCTCCTACACTCCTGAAAGTTGAGGCATAAAGATAAATTTTTGGAAGATAAAGTTAAGGTTTCAGGAAAGCTAATTCATTCTGGGTAATTCTCAGATCATAAAGTGTTCCTTCATCTCTTGGTGAGGGCGTCATCCTCCATTGCTCCAAACTCTTGCTTTTATCCTCATGGCTGCCTCTCATTTGGGTCTTTCGGTACCATTCTTGTCAGGACTCCTTGAGTTTCTCACCTAGAAAGCCTAAGCTCATAGTCATCTCAAAGTTTTTAACTTAGTCATGTTAGGAGAGTATGTTTTGCTATGAAAGTTAGCACAGGGCCAGGGACTTGGGATTAGGCAAGTTTATGGATGACATTGTTCTATCACAATTGGCAATAGTTAGATTTTAAAGGAATAAGCATGGAAATTTTAATGAATTATTACAAGCAACTGTTGCATGAGTTTCCCTGGGAAAATGTGAACAAACATCTATTTACCCCACATAGAGCTGTAACAAGAGAACAGAGAAATAATTCCATTGGAATGCAGCTTGATGAACTAGTGAATCCATGGGGTCACTTCAAAGAGCAAGAGGGTTCCAGAGACAGCTGGATCCACCGGGGAACAACTCATGAAATGCATCTCTGAAGCTTCCTGCCCAGTTCGTAGACAGTTCCACTCAAGTCTCCCCTTGAGTCTTCAAGTCTCTTCTAACATCTGTTCATTACTAACATAAATTCAGGAAGCGGCCTCCTCATCCTGATACTTTCTTAGCTTTTCTCCTTCTCTAGAAGAGAATTTTCACTTCTGAGAAAATTACTCCAGAACAGCACTATATCCAGTCTCCAATTAACTCTGGGATTTTGAAGGCCCACTCTCATGGCAATAAAATGACATTTTTCTTCGTGCAGGTGTAATAACTGGGTTACGAAGCAGCTTGCATGAGCACCTACACAGGAACCACTGTGTCAAGTTATATTTGGAAATCTTTTTTTTTTTTTCAAATCTTCTGGAAAGGACTAGTCCCTTAGTAAGAAGCAGCCTGGAATCTGTTGCAGGAGGAGAGTGGGGATTATAAAATTCAGAGGGTGACGAAGTCCACACATTTAATGGTAGATGACTAGTGAAGAAAGCCAAGAGAGTTATAAAAAGATGCACAAACTGTCGTTTCTACAGATTGATAATCGAGCTATTTCAAATCCTGATTAGAAAAGAGCATGGCAGGAAAACCTGTGCTTTTGCTTCCTAGAGTTTTTCAGTTCTATCCACAGGAGGAAAAAAAAAGAAAACTGAAGTATAAGATGACTTCTGAATGACACTGGAGACAAGAAATGAAGAAACCCTTGGGAAAAGTGTGGTAAATCAAGCCTAACCAGAAGTCTGCTTGCCTTTCTTTCAGTTTCCCTTGGAGTTGGTGAGTCAGCAGCATCTCGTTTATATCCTGGGGAGGGTTGCCCTGATGAGAAAAGAACAGACAAATCTTTGAGGCACAGACAAGACTGGCTACTCTGAAGGTTCAAGTTGCTCCTGAGAGAATCATGTAAAAGTCAAAGTGTCTTTGCAAAGAGGTTCACAATTTCCAACACTAGAAAACTTGTTTATCTAGATGTGTTCCTGTCTCCGCTTGCTTCTAAGAAGAATAACTCAGTACACACACACACACACACACACACACACACACACACACACACACACATATTCATCTCATCAAATTCCATTAATTCCTAATGCTATTTTTAAGAGCTTTGGTTTATTCTCAAAATAGTGTATACTTACACATGAAATATGCTTTGAAACAACTACCATTAATGAGCAAAATATTATTGTACTAATTGAAATTTATTTATATTAGGGGAAGTTGATAATGAGGGAGGCACCTGGAGGCTGTGATCTACCAGTTCCTAAAGCCACCTGGATCACTTCTCACTCTTGAAAACATTGACCAACACTGGTTCATGTATGAAATGCATAAGAATCATTTTTAAAATACAGATTCTGGTGCGTGAGGACTGGAAATTGGGTTTCCTCATAGAGACTGTGTTTCTTATAAACTCCTGAGTGATCTCACTGCCTCTGTCCTCCACTTTGAGCTGCATATTGTCAAGAACCTTGTAAAATTACAGATACCAAAGTCTCACATCAGACATTCTAACAGATTCATAATTTTAAAAGCAGCTTCAGACACCTCTGCATATTTCTAGACTTATACTGATTGAGTGCACTGAGTTTGCAGAATTTGTTTGCAACTAAAATGCCTGATCTGGACGTGTCATAATAAAAGTTATTATATCTGATTTCTGTTTTACTATTCATCATTGGTTATTATCTGGTATTCATTAAATTTCTCAGATTTGATACGCATTAAACTATCTACCTGTGAAGAACTCTACAAACTCACCCGAACAAATTTTGTAAATAGTTTCAGGAATTTTCATATATTTTAGTCCACCAGTGGTCCAGTTATAGTGCCCTGAGATGTTTCAGTGATTTCATGATTCAGCTACTGAAGTTCTCACTTCTCCCTCTGAGCCACCTGCAGCCCGGTCCCCACAGCCAAAGCCTCCCGATTCGCGAGTGCTCTCCGTGGTGCTGACCCGAGACTCAACTCTTTTTCTTCTTCTTTTTTTTTAACATTCTAGTGATTCTTTCTAAATGTCATGTCATGCGTTCTAATCCCACTCACCTTCTCATCTCTTCATATTCACTCTCCACCCTTTCTTCCTATTCCCCAAAAGAAAATAAAATTAAGTAAATAAGTAAAAACAAACAAACAAAATTTCACCATGGAAACTGCAGTGTGGTACAGTATGTCCAAACATTCTTACTTACAAATGTTCATTGCAATGAGCCACTAGCCTGATTCCAGGCTCTGGCTTCTGCCACACCATCAATACTGACTCCTCACCAGAGCTCCTCTCAGATACCCTGTTGTTGCTCTGTCATGAAGAACCTTCAGTCCTGGATTCACAGAACCATTCCTATCATGTGCTCCAGCAGTTCATATATGGGGTAGAGGTTGATATGGGCCAACTCAAAGCCCTGTATCTAGGCCTGGGTGGCAGCCAAGCTGGACATCCTGCCAGCTCTCCTTCAGCAACACCATCAGGGCCAGTTCTCCACAACTGCCCCAGTTAGCTCAAGCAAGTGCTACAACCACCAAGGGGCAGACCTGCTCTTCTGCTCTCATCTCAAGGCTGCTCACCCACATCCATGCCAACAGAGTCAGGTTTTCTGTGATGCCTGGGAGAGCTACAGGGCCAGGTCTACCACGTGCTGCAGCTGTCAAATGGTGAGGTCAGCTCTCCTGCCTACCATAGCCATTGAGGGGCTAGGTCAGCCCTGTGAAGCCCTTGAATATCAACATGATCCCAGGCAGAAAACCAGACCAAGAATGTGTGAATATCTTTTGGTGGAACAATAGGCCAAGACATCAACACAGACCTCTGCTCCTGGATAGCCAAAGACCCAGACATGGCAGTTTGGCTTGGGTTGAGTTCATAGATGTTGAGGTGGGCCCAATATCTGTGGCAGCATGGGTTGGGATATCACCATGACCTCGGGTGGCAGTTAAGGCTACTCACATCAGGCTGTTCCACACTACCCTCATGTATCTAGTTTAGCCTCTCTTCAGAGTGTTCAAACAGTTCCACTTTCTCTCTCATTTCTCCACCACATATGTGCACATTGTAGTGGCTCCTGAGATGGGTGGGCCATGAGAGGGGGCAGGCCTCTTGTTACAAATCTCTTAGGTAAACCGTGGGCTGGGGCCTTATTGAGTGATGTGTAGGAAGAGTAAGTCTGACAGGTTGGACCACCTGCATTTCATATCTCAGAAGATGCAAGTGGTCTTCTCCCTGCTCCTGTGCTAGCCACAGTCAAGTAAAATGCATTCAATTCTTTCCAGTGTTAAGTTTTGTAAAACAAACAAACAACAAAAAAAAAACAACAGAAACACTCTCTCAATTGTAATTTTTCCTTCTGAGACCAAGCTCTGATTTTCAACCTCTTTTGCCAGTCTCTCAATTTTAAACTCTTCCTTCAATCCTAGGTTTTAACTTAGTAAAAACTTCAGTCAATAACATGATGTTTTCCAGCATGTTCCATGAACACACTATAACATATATAAATATATGTCTGATCATATTCCTTGAAACCTCACTAGTCATAGAAGCTTTCTGTTGAAAATTACTTTTATTTTTATCCTTTAATATCATATAAACGTCAGGGCTAAAGAGCAGCTCAGTGGTTAAGAGTGTTCACTGCTCTTGTAGAGGGCCCGCCCTTGATTCCTGGTACCCAATTTTTAAGCTTATAGCTGCCTATGACTTCAGCTCAACTGATATCCTCCAAAGCCTCCCACTTCTAAGGGCTTCTACATACACACACACACACACACACACACACACACACATACACACATTAATACTATTACATTTCAATGCCAATGTATTTTAATAGAATACAATTTTAATTCAGATACTATACAAGGAAACATGTGTTAGTGTTACAATAAGGAAGTAGAGTTATCCTTGGATTGCTAGTGACAAAATGCACAGACACACACTGCAGACTTTTGGAGTTATATGATTGTTCAGCTTTATTAGCTTTTCCTATAAGTGTCTTGAGGAATTGGGCTCTGCTCAACAACACAGAGATACAACTGAGTGTTAGCAGAAAACTGTAATGTATGGCAGCATACTCTGAAGATTTTTGCTACAATTTTCCTTATTTAAGTGTACAAATGCTAACAATGATAGACATGTTAAATAACTAGAAAGTAGAAATAACTTCACAATCTATATCAAAACATGAAGTATACACCTTACATGTATGTAGAATTTGTATGTCAAAATTATGTGGTTGCAAACAAAAACTGAAACATGCAATTGACTGAAGAGTCAAAAGTCAAAAGGACAGAGCAGCACCTAGTTCCCTTTATGGTAAAGCTGATTTCCGTCTAGCATTAAAAAATAATATAAATAGTAGAAGTGTAGTTTTGCCCGGATGGACATGCACTGGCTCTGTCCTCTGAATATCACCCAGATCCTAGTAGGTATTGGTTTTCCTGTTTCACATGCTGAACAAGAGACATTTCAGTTCATTGGATGATTTCTTTGTTAAATATCTTTCTTTATGAGTAGTAGTCTTAGTACATGGAATGAGAATGAGTTCCTACCAAATCGTCCAGAAAAAAATGTGAATGGCTTTGATTTCTAAGGACAAATTTTAAATCAACAGAGAGTACACCAAGGCAAAAATGATACAAAAATCAAACCTACAGAGACAGAATTGGTCTCACCAAAGCACAAATTATCTTAGACTGATATGAGTAAAATACATAATTAAAGGAAGATGGTAACCATTATAAATTGCTAGGTCTGGCAAGCTGGAATTTAAAAGAACATTGTAAAGTTACATGAAGGCAATTCACTCATGATTTCCTTACCCAGGGGACTTTAATCTTTCATCCTTGTTATTATTTGGAAAATAAGTTTCTTATGGGAAAAAACATTACATATTTTGCTCCTATGGCTTTTTATTTTTTTATTTTATTTCTCATACATAGTTTTCTACTATCATTGCAATAAATTACATAAGTTAAGTAGCTCAAATACAAACTTATTGCTTTATATTTCTGGATTAAGAAGTAAGATATGTTAATAAGATTGATGTGTCAGCAACAGACATTATTTTTTATGTGGCACCATAAGGGAGAATCTTTTCTTTGCTTTTTGCAGATTCTGTTAGCTCCCAGGATTCCTTTGTTTGTGTACACATCACACCAATTTTTGCCTCTTTTGGCACACTGCTAATTTGATCCCTTGCTCTCCTGGTGTGATCCTTGTTATTATGGAAGTTCCACTGAGTCCTAAAAGTAAAAATCTGCAATCATGAGATTTTAATCTTATCTGGAAAGTCTAATTTGACATACAATTTTGTAGGCATAAATTTGTTGCAACCTACTTTTAATAAGGGTTCAACCTCTCCTCTAGCCCATCACCCAGCCAAGGTAGTAGAAGAGAAAAGGTATTAGGATTTAGAGGAAGTGCACCTGTTCAGCAATAGTTCATTGGGGACAAGCTCCATCTTCTTTCTCAGAAGTTGAGTTCCATAGCAAACACCAAATACAACTCAGCAACTGTAGACCAGTCCTCTAGGTAGGCAGACACCACACATAAACTGGCAGCTACAGTCCAGTCATTTCAGCAGATAGACACCAGGTACGAACCAGCAGCTGTAATTCAATCCTAAAAAAACTGCAAGGCTTGCCAACAAGCCAGAGGCAAAGCCTTAAAAAAAGCAAGCTGCTGCAGGAACCTCATCAGCAAATGGTGGCAACACCACAAGTGCAGCTCAACAATACTATGTAAGATGAACCAATACATGCATGTCATTAGCAGAGAATAGCAAGGCCAGCGCAAACCAAACTAATGCTTACTGCTCATCTCCCACTGTCTGTGGGGTCATATTTATACTTTCATCAAGCATCCTTTCAGGTGTCTGCTATATCAAAACATCCTTTCATCTGTGTCTGCCTCAGGAAAACATTCTTTTCTTTGTCTGCTTTTGCAAGACATCCTTTCACCTGTGTGCCCCAGCAAAACATCATTTGACATAATTTACTTTCCTAAGAAACTAGAAGTTTCTTCTTCACAAGCTAACAAAAATAAAATATGGAAAAGCTTGGAGACTATTCAGCTAACAACATCAAGATAACTTTTAGTTTTGAGAATGAATAGCCAGAAGATGGTGAACAGACACCCAAAATGCAGCTACCTGTTTTTCTTCTGAAATTTCTTAAACTAAACATCACTATTGAAAGTAAAATCCATAACATCATCTAACAGACATAATTCAAATTATGTCAGGGGGCGAGGGGTTGGTGGGAGGAGTCAGGGAAACATAAGGAAGTAACACTGTAGGTGCATTATATGATACAGTATCAGCTTGAAGAAGGAAGATGAGGAAGAGAAGGAGAAAGAAGGTGTATATATAATAAAATCTTTAGGAAATCCAAGAGGAAAAATAAATAAGCACAAACAACCACCAATAGACGAAGAAAAATTAAACATTAAAATAAATCCCAATAATGCTCCCAATAGAGCATGAAAGAAAGAAAAAAAGAAAGAGAGAGAGAGAGAGAGAGAAAGAAAGAAAGAAAGAAAGAAAGAAAGAAAGAAAGAAAGAAGGAAAGAAAGGAAAAGAGAATAAAGCCAAAGTCAGCAACTACATAGGACAATTAGTCATACAGTAACTTCTGCTTTTATCTGTTGTGTTTTTTAGTTACTCTGGGATTTGGGAGTCTTGTTCTTTATTCCTAAACTTTGGAGCTGACAAATGACTCTCCATCAAGACTAAACCAGTGCCTGTACAGCAACATCCAGGTTGTAGAACTCTTGCTGTTTTCCCATGAGGTAAGCTATTGTTCTATCAAGAATTCCTGAAAACCATGCTTGATTACACACACACACATGCACGCACTCGCACGCGCGCGCACACACACACACACACATACACACACACACACACACACACACCTGTCAAAATCACACTACTGCAGCCACTGCCACAACCTCTGCCAATTCTAAGAAAAACAGGAAGCAGCACTGTACCATGAGATGCAAGTCCCTGAACATGTTTTTCTTGCATTTTTGAGTAACCTTATTTTCAAATTCAGTTCATGTCACACGACTACTGCTCTGTGAGCAAACAGGCAGAAGATTTAACTGCAAATCTAAAATGCAGACTTGCTTTTCCCAGTGAAGTTCTAATAAAACTAGAATGCTCTCTCTTTAAAAAAAAATCTTTCATGAAGGGGGGTAAGGGGATAAAATCTGAAATGTAAATATAATATCCAATAAAAATAAATAAAAAAATACAAAGTCTAAAAAAAAATCTTACATCAATCTTAGGAATCATGTTATTGGAAAACAGAATAAGGAAAGCCTGTTGCCCCACAAGTAGCAGTTCTCAACAAGTAGTAGAAGACATGACATCTCACATAGAGCAAGGATGTTTGTCTACTTAAGACACCTGACCACTGACACAAAAGAAGGTACTTAAAACAACAAAACTTCATTTAAAATGGCACTTGTCAGATTAACTCCTCAAGAATGAGCCTTTGCCTTTCACCTCTTGAATTTGGGGCATGCTTGTGAGCTCCTTTAGTGAAAAAGACATTGACACAGTGATAGAATACCAGTTCTGGGCTTAAGCTTTAAAAGCACATGTTCTGTGCCAGTCTGTCACAGAATCCTACTACCACATGAACAGTAAAAGCCTGATAGAGGAAAGTTCAGATGTACAAAGCAAGACGTCCTTGACCAACCTAACGTTGATTGGCATACACATAGGATCCCAGCCTCACCTAGACTCCGTCCCATGTGCAGTCACCAAAGGCAGATGCTGTTGTGGATGCCAGAAAGTGCATGCTGACAGGAGCCTGATACAGCTGTCTCCTTAGAGGCTCTACCAGAGCCTGACATATACAGAGGAGGATGCTCACAGCTAACCATTGAACTGATTATGTGTTTCCCAATGGAGGAGTTAGGGAGAAGACTGAAAGAGCTGAAGGGGTTTGTGGTCCCATGAGGAGAGCAACAACACCAACCAACAAGAGCTCACGGGGTCTAAATCACCAGTGGGGGGTGGGGTGGGGTGGAGAGAGCACACAGGGAGGGAACAACGGCTCCAGCTGTATGTGCAAGGGAAGATGGCCTTGTAGGGCACAGGTGAGAGAGGAAGTCCTTGGTCCTGTGAAGGCTGGATGCCCCTATGTAGGGAAATTTGAGGGCGGGGAAGTGGGAGTGGGTAAGTAGGTAGGGGCACACCCTCATAGAATCAGGAGGAGAGATGGGATAGGGGTTTTCTTGGGGGAAGAATGGGGAAAGGGGATAACATCTGAAATATTAAATAAATAAAATATCAAATTAAAATAAGAGTAGTTTATCTAACACACTTCTGATCACAAAGTATGAGCCCACAGCAGACTGCCTACTGACCCAGGCTTGTGACATAAATACTGATTTTAATGTATTTGGACTTAAAAAGGGTTGGTATACAAAGACAATGATGGAGAAAAAAGATAAGCACATCTACATTTTCATCAACGGAAATCTAGATCTTCAAAAACAATACATGATCCAACTTTCTTATGGTGTAAAGAAAGATAAAACATCAAGAATATGAATTATCAAAATAAGCTCTTTACTAGATGGGTCATATTACATTAAAATTTCTTTAAATGGTTCTGTTTTAATAGCTACATTAATAGACACCATTCAAATACTAACATAGAAGAGGAATTATGTTATGCATTTTGTATCAACATATTCTAATAATCAGAATCACACATGAAACCACCAAGCAAATATGAATCTTTCTGACACCAGAGACAATGCCCTACAACTTCATTACATTGCTGCCATTTTGGTGGTAGATTTATGGTGCACTAATTTAGGTGAGGCCAAAACTCCAAAGATGGAGTTTACTCACTCAGGACAGTGGGCAAACAGCACCTGAAAATGTCTTTGCCTGTCAACCACAGCACCAGCTGCAGAAAGTCCAATTACATTATTCTTTCAGATTTGGATGGAGAGATGTGAATGGGGATCTATTCTGGGCTCTATGCTAACTAACTGTTATAAGTTATAAGTATGTGGTCACTCAGCATTTAAAAAGGAAAACAAAGGAGCTCTCTGGGGACTGAAATTCATAGAGAAGTCATATTTTTGTTCTCAGATAGATGGAATCAATCATTTGTGATATTGAAATTCTCTATTTCTCTGTCTTGGCACTGCTCAAACACTTAAGTCCATAAAAGTTAAGGTGTGACCCCACTACACTATTGAGAGAAATCTCAACATGTCAGAACTCCCATAAAAAATCAGAGCAGCTCTGCCAGGCTAGGCTGCAAGGCTAGGCATTGGAAGACACTAATTTGATATTCACTTTGCTAATTCATGGTGTGTACCTCAGAGCTATTTACCTTTTGTATGTCAAAATCCATTTGACATATTGGAAACTCCATGCCTCACCTGTAAAAAGTGCATCTTGATTCTTTTATATGAAGAGATACTGCTTTGGGGAAATAAAAAGTGGGTAGGAAAAGGCCAACATTGATGAGGGCTTCTTGTGTCTGGCTTTTCTACAGTCTTGTAAGTACTGCCTGAGATGCAGACTGTTAACAGCTGTACCCTGAACTCATGACTCTTCATACCCTGAGTTCTGATCTTATTTCTTTTCCTTGTTATTGGCATAAAGTATGGGAACTTAGTTTAATTTCAATCCCTTCATGTATGCCACAGAACTAACAATGTGTATGTAGTTCATAGGGTTTTGTTAACTATGGAAGGCAGAATATGCTAGACCCAGACATTCTGTGCCCCCATTTTGACATTCTATAAACAACAAAAGTAGTGAAGTGCTAAGTCAAAACAGATGTAAATAAATTGTGAGCAAGAAATCTGAAGATAGAACCAACAGGCCAAACAAAGACTAGGTCCGGGCAGAGTTTGGCATGCCCGTGGAATCTTAGGCACTTGTCCTAATATTTCTGCTACAGATTCATCAATTTTCTATGATCAGGTAATAAATTGCTGAAGGAATAGGCCAATGACCTTGCTTATATCTCACGGCTATGTCTCTGATCTCAGATTAAAAACTTAATGGCTGAAAACTCCCCTCAAGGCACATAGACAAAGAGAGGATAGCTCTATAAAGGCAAGAGGTTATTGTCCCTTTTACTACTACCTAGGATAGATGCTGGGCAGAGAAAAATCAGGCTGTTGACCCACATTTTCTGGGCAGATGTGAACAAATGTCTATTCACCCTAGACAGTGTGCCATTGACAGATAAAAGAAAAGTCAAGATAGAGGAAGCAAAGAGTTTACTGGAGTTACTGTTGTGAGCATGGATGACAGAAAGCAGCTATATCATGAAAAGTCTCACCTTTAAATGGATAATAGTCTCCCAAAAGCTTCAGAAATGAAAGTCCCTTTGCTTAATCTTCCCCTTTATGTGTTCTGTAGGACCTGTCAAGACCCTGAGCAGCTGGACCAGGAATACTAAGGGAGCAGTGGAAGCTCTCTGAGTGGAGGCTGGGTTACCAGGGGTTACCAGGGGAGGGGCTAATGACTTAATGATGGTAATAGCACATCATGCTCAAGTGATAGCACTACACAAGATGCCCAAATGATAACGCTCAACATAGTCCTAGCCTTCAAGTTAATGCAGCTGCCACCCAATGGTTACAGTCTTGTAAAAAAGTTATTAGTTTAAAAAGCAAACAACCTGCCAATGATACTACCATCTCAACCATGCCCTTGACCTTACCTTCCTAATAACACACAAACCTGCCATTAGCCATTTTAGGATTTTAGCTTATATGATAAATTGAAAACCTTAAGAATCTTCATTGCTTTGGGGAAAACATTATATTTTTTTTCTGGTGAAGTGACCTATAAAATACCATGAGTCTGGTGGGTCAGTCACATGGAAGACCTAAAGCTTTTTGGCTTTTCTCACTGACAGACCCATACAAACAAAGCACTGTGCTCTTCATGCAGAGACAAAACAAAAAAAGCTAGGCAGTCTACTAGCTTCACCCTCTCAACTCCTGCCTTTGACTAGCTCACCCATGCTATTAGTGACTGTCATAGCTTAGTTTTGCCTCCTGAGACCATTGTTCCATCATCAGAAGACAGGGTTAAATCAGGGACACAAACACAAAAATGAACAGTACAGTCTGTTCTTTGCTTTTAACTTTTTTTAGTGAATATGCTTTGGGTGTATGTTTAGGCTCCAGATCACAGAACATAATATGAACTTTCTAAATTGTGCTCCTTGATTTATCTGATTTATGATATATTGATCTCTGTAGCCTTGTTCCATTCATCACAAATTCACACCTATAGTGAGTGTGCTTCAGTTTTCAGTGTCACTAAACTACTACACAGTGTCTCATCTAATTACCTACTAGCACCGAACTTGAGGGGAGTAGATTCTTTTTTGTAAGTTTTCTATTTTCTCATTCCTTAAGTAAACATGCTGATTGGTAGATTCCCAAATGCCTCTCCTTCCTGTTTTATTGTTTGATGAAATTAGGACCAGAGAGTCTTCTAAGAATAAAAGCATCCATTATTTTCTCTTGGGGAGAAAATAAGCAGTAGTTGAGGAGTTGCAATTGTCTCCCTTGATTCAGCTGGGAATAAGTTGCTGAAAAGATCAATTGATGGAATATTCATCGAGTATGAAATATTATCATTTAAAGTCACTATCTCTATAGTTTGGGAGACAATAACAAAAGATAAGGAAAAGTTCTGTAGAAATACAGAATAAATGTGTTATGGTAAGCTGGTATTCCCTTGTAATAGATATTCAATTCTGTCATTGCGTGTGAAACATGTGGACAGTTCCCATATCTGCAAGTGCTGTTTTCAACAATTCCAAAAATTCCAAAAATTATGATTGCATTTGCCCTTGGTACACCCGTGGCTCAAGTAGACTTTGTAATAGAAATATGCAACTTTATTCTCAGATACTGAATAAGACACAAGGCCTGGCAAAGTTTAGTATCATCACAAGCATCTACAGACTTCCTCAAGCCATAAAATAATTTGAAACTATAATAGAAATGTGAAGACTTCTGAACTAGGAGATAGTTATAACTTAAAGCCAACTCTTTCTGCATAATTAACTTGTAAATTGCCTAATTTCTGTGAATCTAAGTTCCTTCATTTTCAAGTTTTGAAAAGGAACCAGTGCATGACAAAAAGGGGGGAAGCATTTAAACAGCCTTATGAAATTGAAAGTGTTCTTTTCACCTTTATCATTGCATGAAATCTCATAAATGCCTGGGTGACTACAGGAAACCTAGATGTTTTTGTCTCATTTTCAACATTCTAGCTTGTAGGTAGCATTAGCATCTTATGGATAGAACACTAAAGTCATGTAAAAATGTCTCTGAATAATCCATAATTTCTTAAGGCAAATAATAGGGCAGATTATTTGTGAAGATGACCACAGCCATGTTACCTTCTGGTAGGCTCCTTTGTAAGGTGAGATTGACACGGTACATAACTAGAGATCAGGTTAGATTTGTCCTCTTCATAAATCTGACCCAACATTTCAGTTTGCTTTACCACTGGAATGACAGAAAAGGCACTGTTCAAACAACAGCATGACTTGGAGCTTTGGATTTGTTTGCCTGAAACTCTCAATACTTGCTTTAAAAAAAATAAAGTGTTGTCTGGTTAGATAAACAAGGTAAGTGAAATCTAGTGTATTATGTGCCACAAGGCAGTCTCTCAATGAAAAAGAAACTCTCTGTTTCTGCCCGGTTTTGAACTGAGGACCTTTCGCGTGTGAGACGAACGTGATAACCACTACACTACAGAAACCACATAATGAAAAAGATAGATATCAAACCAAATGAAAAATGAAAAATAAAAAGTAAAATCAATAGGTACCCAAAAAATCAATAGGTACCAATATGATAAAAAAATGTGAAATTATCTAATAAAAATGTTAAATAGCCCATCATAAAATATGCTTCAATAAGTATTTGAGAAGGTACTGAAACCAAGACAGTATATACAAAATCAAGGATAAAAAACAAACAACTCAGAAGAAGCAAACAGAACTTTTAGAGATAAAGCCTGCAATAAACAAAATTCTAAAACTCACTGGAAAGACCCATCAGCAGACTGATGAAGCTAGAGGAAGAATCAGTGAAGCTGAAAATTAAACCATAGAATATACTCCACCTGAACAATGAAGAGAAGCAAACTGGAAAATCAAACTCATGGAGATTCGGTTGAAGTTCTGGGAAAAAAGTAAAAGGACCAAAAACAGGCTAGGAGGAGAGGCAGACAGCAGTAAGGATAATTCAAAAAGGCATAGGGGGTCATATTATTTTATGTTCACCTAAAACTGCATGTAATGTGCATACATATATGATATATAGTTTAAATGAAGCTATGCCATTTAGAGTTGTAATGATTCCCATGGCTGCCATATTAGACATGAAAAAGTTTTTATGCCATATTAGACATAAAAACTGCAATATTAGACATGAAAAAGTTCCTCTCAAGTTGTTGGTCAGTAGTGTCTAAAAAAAAAACCGAAACAGTACAGCCTATTTCCATTACTGTGCATTGCCTTCTGGAATTTGAACATAAAACTTAGAGGGAAATGAATTTGGACTTGGCTTATAGCCTGTTCACTAGGGAATGTCTGTCAAGGAATGAAGCAATCAGTAGTCACAGATCTGAGAGAAGAACCTACTACTGCCAGGTTCATAAACCTATATAAGTTTTGATTATTTTCTAACTATATGCCCACAAATAAATGTAGCCTCATTTCTCACTAAAGAAGCTTCTTTTCGCAACAATGGAGGATATCATAGAGATACACGATTATACAAAACACAGAGAATGACCACTGAGTACCCAACTGCATCTAGTATATCTGTAACACAACCCCTATATACCTACTTTCTGGGAAGATTATAGAAAAAAAGCAGTGGAAAGATTGAAGCCAGACACTCAGTATGTCTGCTGTTAGAAAGTGTTCCTCTATACATCGCAGGGAAAAGGCACCCATGAACCCTCAACATTATGGCTGCTTGAACAAGGTTAGTATAATGGCAATTCAAGTTGACATGTCAGTGTAGACAAAAGAAATCCCACATGGTTCCCTTCCACTCTACTCCTAGATGAAGAGCTGTAAGTAGGTAGCCAATGCCTGTTGAGTGAGAAAGAATCAGTTTCCTCCAGGGATGAGCTCTACCATAGGTTGTATAATCACAAGTGATGAGCCCTGGAACATGTACATATGAGCAGTGCAAAATGAATAGGGGGAATTAGAGGGGCAGATTTAATGTAAATGCCCCTCATTTACATTAAATGTAAATGTAAACTCATGTATGAGTTCTCAAAAATATATATAATTAGCAAATTTAAAATAATTATCTGAAAGGGAGCATTGCTGAAATTTCTTTTAAAAATATCACTTGAAATGTTTATGAACACGTTAAGACAAATCTATGGATGAAAGGAACTGAACTGAAAAAAACTCAAACAGATTGAACTCAAAGGAACCATCAAAAAACACAACATGGTTAAACCTCAAACACATAGAGACAAAAAGAAAAACCAGAAGGCAACCAAAGAGAAATAAAACATTTTCTGTAAAATAAAGGGCAATTTTATTGATATAGATTTCTCATCAGGATCAATGAAATAAGGATGGTTTCTTGGCACATTTTCTAAGTGTAGAAGTAAAAGAACTAACATTCCAAATTTTTATAACTAGCAATACTATTACACAGAATACTCTGAAGAAAATTTAACACACACACCTAAAAAAAAGAAATTGCAATAAGTAGATCTATGGTAAAAGTAAGCTCTTTGAAGAGAAAATATATATATTTAAAAGAAAGAACATTGTAATGTCAAAATAGAACAAAACAGTTTTTTAAAGAATGCATATATTTTTCTCTTATATTTTCTAAATTATATTTGATTGTTGAACCAAAACATAACATTATCTGATTGAATTCTGGATGTAGGTAGAGAAGATTAACCAAAGCAATTATGATGGGGAAGTAAAAGGGTACAGAAGGACTAAGACTTCTATGTCCTCTCCATCTGGAAAATGTGAAAATGGAAGATGACAATGGATTTTGTATATTCTGTAACACCTAAACCAGTTAGTGAGCTGAGTATCCACAACAGAACCACTAAAAAGCACTAAAGATCAGAACAGATGAATCTGAAATGTTTCTGAGGAAGACAACAGAGGAGAACAAGCAAATTTGTGCAACAAAACAAAGGTGCCTCAATTCATCCAAAGGTATAGCTAAAACCTGGTCTCTGGAGCCAGATGACCTGAGCTAGGTTCCTGGCTGAGCTGCTCTGGGAAAGAAGACTTATTAGCTTCCCTGTGTTCTCTGTCACTGTGTTTTTAAATTACCGACAACAATATCCACTTCATGGGATTGTGATGAGATTTTTAAAGGTTAATTTTTACTTATACCAGTCCCTGGAACACAGTGAGTATCATAGGAGTATATTAGACTTGGGTTTCAACTGAAGAAAATCTTGAGTTGTAGCTCAGTTGATAGATTGCCTGCCTGTACAAGAATCCCTAAATTCATTTCCTAGAACTGAATAGATGCGCAGCAGCGAGAGGGTACCTAAAATATAGAGACAAGAGGACCATGGTCACCATAAGTCTATCTACCTAGTTTGAGGCCATTCTGGAATACATGAGACTGCCTTAAAAAGAGGGGGAAATCCAATCAAGAAAATTGCCAAGCCAGGCAGTGGTGGTGCATGCCTTTAATCCCAGCACTTGGGAGGCAGAGGCAGGCAAATTTCTGAGTTTGGGGGCCAGCATGGTCTACAGAGTGAGTTCCAGGACAGCCAGAGCCACACAGAGAAACCCTGTCTCGAAAAAAAACAAACAAATAAACAAAAAAGAAAGAAAAGAAAAGAAGGAAGGAAGGAAGGAAGGAAGGAAGAAAGAAAGAAAGAAAGAAAGAAAGAAAGAAAAGAAAGAAAATTGTCAAGCAAATGTCTCAACAGAGGCAGGCAGACATTCAGTTGTTCTTCTTACCACAACCACCATGACTATCATACTGTGACAGTCTTTCCTTCTACACTTAATCTATATTTCAAGTGACTTTACAATAGACAAGTCCTCCATAATATGTGTTGATGCTTATATTTCACCTCATTCCTTTTTCCAAAGCAGGGTAAGGTTCACAGACTTTTTTTAATGGTAGTTTTGACACAGATTTTGATAACTAGGTCACTTGAAGCACTCACTAAATTTGTTTTACCGGCATACTGAGTTTAAAATGCCTGTGGCACATTATGAGAAGACACTCAAAACTGTTCTTGGTTTTGCATGTCACTCTAAACTCATAAGGGGAAAATTGTATGTTGGTTGCTAGTAGAGACTCCGAAATCTGATCACCTGAGTTCAGACTTTAACTCTACCCTTCATTAGCTGTGAAATCTTGCTTGTGATACTCAGCCTCTCCAGGCTTCAGGCCTTTTCAAATAAAAAGGGGGAAATAATGGTGTTTGTGAAGATGAAATGAGTTAATGTACCTAAAATGCTCCAAACAGTCTCTGCCAATAAGCCAAGTAGAAAGACTAACTGGAGTCTGCTTTGTGATGGCCTAGATTCATTCCAAAAGCATGCAGACGAGAAAGTGATTTTGACCCTCTGTGTAAAATTAAGAGCAAATTCCACCCTTTTAGTATTTACCAGTTTGAGCTACCAAGAGTGGTATAATAGAGCCATCAGTGGGTCAGTGCAGTCTGTAGCCTGCTGCACACTGCCTTCTCAATAAATCATTTCTTTTCAAAAAATGAGTAAAAATGCACACATGTTTTTTCATGAAGATTTTTCCATAGGAGCTGTCTTTAGCTGCATGCGCATGCCAGAGATTAACACATTTCTTCTGTGGCAAACAGATTGGCTTGTCTCATCGTGGCCTCTGAAAGACTCAGCATGTGCTTCGAAATTTTTGCAAGCCTTGACTTAACAGAATTCTATGACTAAAGGAGTTTATTCTTGGATTTCTGAGAGTTGTAAAGTCAAAACACATGAACATACTTTTCGAAATAGTGTTTGTTGTATATTTAAGTGGATTTTAAAATAAACTGTTAAGTTATCTCTTAAATTACAAGCTTAGAATAGACCGTATTTAGGGATACTCTTACTCAGTATATAAACAAACTGTGCCTAGATAAACTATATGAGATTCCATAATTCCTAACTACTAAAGAATTACAGATGATTACTGCAAAAACGTCAACTTCAGCCAGGCTCTGAGGCTCATCTTATAATCCCTGCAAAGTCTAAAGCAACAGAATTGCCACAAATCTCAGGCCAGCATAGGCTACAAAGTCAGACTCTGTCTCAAAAAGGACCTTTCCCTCCTTCTCTATTTGTAGTGTTTGTCTGCTTGTTTTATAATTTATAATGGCTGGGAATGCTTGGAACACAGATGTGTAACAATAAAAACCTATGCATTAATCTATTTCCTTTATTCAGCCATGTAGAAAGATCTTGACAATACAAAGAAAATATTCTAAATTGGTCAGACTTCATGAATCATAGAAAATAAAAATCTGGGCATCTGATATATCTCTCCAACTCATATCTAATTAGTATATAATAATGTATTTCATATTCCCTCCATAGTCTCAATGTTATAGACTCTTATTAGACTCTTCCTAGCAAAAACTCAAATTCTACTGGAGACACTATCAGCTGACCATTCTCATTACATTTACTAGTTATCCTATGATTAGACAAGGCAAGGGTCAAATATAAGCTGTGGAGAACAGTAGTAATGGGATTCCAGGCATCCCCTCTTATTCTTAATGTTCTCAGAGTTCAAGGTCAACCTAAGAAGAGAAGTCTCCTGAGAATTCTTAAGAATATCTGTTCTAGTTTGGTGAAAGCCTCAAAGATTTAAGGAGAATTAGATGTAAACACTAAGGCAGTTAAAACTCTTCAAGCTGGGTGCCACATGTACATTGAAAACTGTTTTCATACAGAATAAATTAAAGAGAGCTAGACCAAGGTGGTTTTAAGTGGAAACCAAGGGGCACTCCAGTCTCTATAGTTCTGACAGTCACACAACATATGTTTAGCTTTAGTCTTCACCATTTATTAGCTGTACAATATTAGCTAAGCTGAAACCTTATTCAACTGTAATACTAGTTTCATTCTTATAGGATTATTTGTGGTGATTGAAAGAACCAGAAAGCATGGAGTAGTGCTATTAAAACATTTTGACATTTCTGTCATTGAAGAGACATTTACAATACATGGAAGAGAGAATTGTAACAAAGTTGGGAAAACAATAGCTACTAAAATGTACTGTGATTGTTATTGTTCTGTCCTATGCTAAACACATAATATGAAATTATATATACAATATATAGTTAAATGGGGGGAAGAGATAAATATCCCCTGCAGAAAATTTTCAAGTGTTTATACAAATATTCTGCCTTAATAGGAAAAGCAAAAACCCTTAGTCCTTGAATGTGTAGTAACTTTCTTCAAAAAATACCACGTGGAAGATGTGGGGAGGCAATAATTTTACAGTATTAAACTGCCCCTAAGTATTTATCCTGATGACCACAGATTGCTGCATCTCTCAAACCTCATTGGAAGCAGTTGGTAATGGAAAGATACCCACAGGTAGTCGATGTGCAGAGATAAAGAGACTATGGGATGTTCTGTCCTCACTGGATGTTTATATCACACCTCCTCCCAAGGCTCACTAGGATGTTTAGCACTCAATGGGACATCTATGTCACTCTTCCATCCCAAGGCTCGAGAATCATCATGGAAGACGAGACAAAAATAAAGTAGGAACTAAAGGTCACAGATGTCTGCAGCAAAACAATTCTCTGGATGTGACAGGGCCACTACACATATGAACTCACAGTGACAGTGAATGCATGCACAAGATGGCACAGGGTCAAGCTGGATAAGATCCCAGCAGAGATGGAGAGTGAACATGAAGTTCCACCCCTAGCTGAGGAGCTATTGGCAACAGAAGACTGTTGAGAGAGTAGGAGGCAATTATCATTAGGAATTCAGTTCTTGAGGGGTCACTTATGCTCCAGTTTGTGGCACTGTACCCATGCACACATTGGCACCAATAGGTGGACTCAGAGTGTTTAAAAATACAAAAACACATGAATTTTGGAGGGGAAAATGATAGATAAGGATATGAAAGGAATTGGGGAGAAGGAATGGGGTGGATTTAATAAAAATACATATGTAAGTGTAAAATTCCCAAACAATGTTTTAAGGTAAGCAGGTGGCCCATGCCTGTAACTTTACTAAGGACAGAGACAGGTAGATCACAGGAACTCACTGGACAACCAGTCTGGAAGCTGAGCTCTGGGTTGAGTTAGAGACCTTTACTCAGAAAATAAGATAGAGAGTAACAGACATTGACCTCTAATCTTCATCTGAACAACTTGGAAGGATATACCAGCAACACATGTGTATATACATGCATACACACATGTACCCATACATGTACACACATGTGTGGTTACACATGCATGCACACACAGAAGCATACACACACAATAATATATGAAAAAACTGTCATAACCAAGTAGAGTCTAATAAGATGGGATCAATATAAATAGTATATAATATATAAATAGTGCGGTAATAAGGCCTGAAAAAATAAAAAAGAAACATTAGTTAAAAACTTTAGCAATATGAATAAGGTATAAATTTTAGTTAATAATAGCATCTGAATATTGGTTATTTTTATAAAATGTACCATATTAATATAAAATGACAATAATAAAGATTATTGAAAATGTCATGTATGGAAACTCAATTTTTTTATTATTTTTGTATATCTAAAACAGCTCAAAGAAACAAAGCTCAAAGGGTATCATAGAAAGCAAGACTGTCTGGAGCTATCAGTTTTTGTCATGAGAAGATCAAGAGTTAGAGAAGAAGAAGTAAGACAGGAGACAGAATTGCAGCAAGGATCCAGAGCAGAAAACACTGAGTGGTGAACTAAAGACTGCATCTCTCACAGTGGAAGCCTTAAAAGACATGTTGGAAAGGAGATGTGGAACATAACAGCAGGAAACACTACCAGCAAGCCTCTTGGTCTCTTTAAATTAAGATATTTGTCATTATTCTGCTGCTAGGAAAGACATCTGGAATCCATGAGGCCTATCCTACTGATAATGCCATTTATCTGCCAATGGCATTGAGTTTAAATGACTGGTGACTTAGAGGCTCTACTAAAGAAATACTGTGACAAGAAAAAACAAGACAAAGTAAATCATCATTGTTAGTCAGAAAAACCCCTTTGAATGCATAAGACAAACATCAGAAGAGCCCAGTCTGAAGGGCTTCATCTAGATAACTCCTGTCCAATCTCACTTTCTGAATAATCATGTGAATCTTTAGGTTGTTGAGAATTGGGAAACAAGATATTGGACTTCAGGGACAGGTGAAAACATACTTGTTACAGGAAGTAGGTCACTTGGTAGGGGGTGAGGGGTGTCAAATGCCCAAGCCAGGCCCAGTAGCTCTCCCTCTTCTTGCTGCCTGTGCATGTGGATGTAGACCTCTAAACTACTTCTCTAGCACCAAGTCTATCTGCATGCCATCATACTTCCCACGATGACAATTAAGGTTTTCCTTTACATGCGTTTCTGTGGTCATGGTGTCTCCTCATAGCAAAAGGACATTCATTGACTTAAACAGAAGGAAATTCCTAAAGGTTTGGGTTCTATACTGGACACAAGTCAGCAACCCCAAAGCTACTAAATTAGTAATTTTCCATCATCCAGAAGACAAGCAGATTTCCCCATTAAGTACACCAGTATAAGGTAACAGGGCTAATTATGCATATTTAAATTCCAATTTGTGAAATGAAGCATAGAATTTATCCAACCATTAACATTTGTAGAAAGAAGAAAAGACAGAAAAGCTTTGTCCAACTATGACATAGTCCCATTCAAACAAATATCCCATGTGAACCCTTTTTATTACGCATGTTTTATGAGAATAAAATGCACATGACTTAAAATTGGTTGCCTTAACTATAAGTATTTAATGTTGTCACACGAAACACACTTTGCTATGCAATCATTACTGTTATCCGTCTGCAGATTTATTTTTACAAAACTGAGACTCTAGACTTCACCAACCATACAATTCCTCCCTATTCTCCTCTTCTCCAAGCCCAAGTATGAGTGTATGCTAACCACACATGTGTGTGCACACACACACATATGCACATGTGCACATGTAGGGGTTAATAGTAGCCATTTAATGAATATGACCTAACACCAGTTTTAATTTTCAATTTGTAAATTTTTGCACAAATATCTATTCAGGTCATTTGGATTCATTGTTTTTGTCATTATGTTTTACTTCTCTGTAGTCTCCTCAGATATGTAAATATTTATAAATATGTCCTCTCATCCTGCTGGGTCCCTTTTAACTGTGTTAATAGAGTTCTTTGATGCAGAAAAAATAAGCAATTGTGAAATCCAATTTGTCTAATGCTTCCCTAGTTGCTTACTTCTTTGATATCATATCCAAGAAACTGTTGGCAAATCCAGCATCATGGAGATTTCCTTCTATATTATAAGAGCTTAATTATTTGATATGTTTTCTTTCCAATTATTTTTATTCTTTCGTTGTTGTTTCTTTTAATTTTGTTCTTGGTTTGTTTGGTTGTTCGGTTGTTTGGTTGGTTTTGAGGGGGTGGGGGTCCAGGAACTCTCTATGTAGACCAAGCTGGACTAAAAACTCACAGAGATCCTCCTGCCTCTGCCTCCTGAGTGTTGAAATTAAAGGCTAGCACCACTATACATGGCTTCTTATCACATCTTAGTTAGCATGCAAATTCATGGGTTTCATTATATCGCATTCATACAAGATGTCAGATTCTTTGTTTTTTATTCATCCTCTCTCCCATTGTCCTCTTCCATCTCCTCTAGTCTCCCATTATGCTTGTTTCCTTCTCTCCCTAAATAGAATCCCTCACTTTTCATGTCACATGTATTCCGTTGCCCTCTCTTGTGTCTCCCACTTTAAGATCTCATCCTCCCATCTCAAGGTTCCTTTTCTATATTTATGATCTATATTACACTGGCACGTGTATAATTATGGGTATATATGGATTGCATATATATATGCAAAGCAAAAATATGGACATTTGTCTTTCTGAGTTTGGGTTACTTTGCTTGACACAATGACCTTCATTTTCATTTATTTTCTTGAAAACATCATAATTTCATTTTCTTCAATGTATATGTGCCATAATCTACATTTTCATCTGTTGGTGGATGTCTAGATTGATCCCATGTTTTAGCTACTATAAGTAGGAATGCAGAAAGCATAAGTACATAAGTGTCTTTGTGGCGCATATTGACATAAACTCCTTCAGGAAGATTCCCAAGAGTGATACAGCTGGAACATACAGCAGTTCTGCTTTTAGTTTGGTGTGCAACTTCTTCATTAAGTTCCATAATTTACCAGTTTACATTTCTCAGCAACTCGCGTTTCTTGAGCCCTGATTTGAAAGGCAGTTATGGACACTCTAAACTTTCATTTCTTCAATATCCCAAGAACCTAGAATTGGTAGAATTGATAACAGATAAAAGAATCAAATAAATGCAGGCTCTTGACGACTTCTGATGACTTGCTTATTCTCTGAACCAGTCTCGGGACCCAATTAAAAAGTTCATAATGTGGCTATTCCTAACTAAACAAGCTGGAAAAGCTGAATGCAAACTTAAAGAACTACTCCAGTTACTCAATAGATTTCATTAGTGATTTCATTACTCTTGAAACTGTGAACACCTGCTCAGTTCCATTGCACCAGATGTGAAGCTAAGCTCTTTACCCAGTTGTTTTTGTTTAAGTGTTAATAGTCATTGATATCAGGATACAGCAGGGAAGATTTTATCATAATTCTTATATGTATGCCTATAACTAAATATTCTGTTTTATAAATAATTTTAATATTTTATTTTATTTTATCTTATCTTATTTTATTTTATTTTATTTTATTTTATTTTATTTTATTTTATTTTATAAAAGCTTCCACTTTTGTTCTCATGAGAACCAAATCCCAAAAATAAGGTTGTGGTATTATCTCAGTGGTAGGATACTTGCTTAACAAGTACAAAGTTCTAGGTTTAATTTCTAGCTCTGTAAGAAAAAGAATTGTGCAGTAGATTATGGTTTTATTCTATGTTGTGTTATTATAACAAAACACCAGAGAGTGTATACATTATTAAGAAAGCGAAGTATTATTTACTATACAGTTTTAGAAACTGAAAGTCTAAGAATAGGTGACCCCACCTATTCAGCTCTTAGTAAAGGATAACATTGCATTACAGGGAAGGGAAATGAGCAAGAATGGCCAGTAAGTATATATAGTATAATCTTGGTTTATAAGAACCCACTCTTTCAGAATATAATCCAGTCCTGAAAGACACAATCCAACACCACAAAATGGATATTGAACCCCTTCAAATTATTCATTATTCAATTCTCTCCCATTAGGTTCCACCTCTTAAAGTGCCTGTCAGACTAAGTTTCCAGCCCATGGAATTGTGGGAAACAATCCGATGAAACTATATGGTATTAAATTAATGTTATATATTTATTTTTATATTATATATGCAGTTATTAGTTGGCTGTAGAAAAAGTTGAACTATCAAATGAACACTGAAATCTATATTTCCATTAAAATATGGTGTGGATTAAAAATAGGCATGTACAAAAATTTTAAGACACAGATTTTAATTTAATCATAGGTCTTGAAACTAAGCATTAAATATGAATTTCATCTGCCTCCAACTCTGCCATTAAGTAGCGAACTCTGTAAGGCACAGTGACATTTATACTAAGCTGAAGGATCAAAGAAATCTAGATTTTTAACTGTCTTATAGCAGGACAAGTTTGCACAAGATAACAATACAATGTGTGAAACAACAAAAGTCCTGCTTTTCTCTACCCTGGTCACAGCATTGCCAGGCACCCATTCCTACAGATAGTTGGAAATAGTACTAACCGTTGGCAACTTAAGAGGGAAATGCTAATCAAAGGCATGATGACTGTACTGAAAAGTCAAACTGCAGCCCATGTTCATTGCAGAACTATTTGTAACAACCAAAAGTGTCAAGCCCCATGTTCCTTGGAGGGTGAATGAGTGAAGAAAATGTATTACATCTATAAAATAGAATACTACAAGAATACTATTCTGCATTGATGTACAAAATCAACCATTTATGGCAACATAGATGGAACTGGAAGATACTGTGCTAAGTAAAATAAGCCAGACACAGATCCAAATACTTTTTGTTTTATGTACATGTGGAGGCTAAAGGAGTGCAGTTAAATAGAAGGAATAATTTCTAAGAATCAGTAACACACACACACACAAAGCTGGTTAACCACAATTAAGTGAATTTTTCTGGCAGACACCACGCAGGAAGAACTGCGGTGGACAAGTGAGCTTCCTGGAGTTGATCCACCATTTTACACAGCTGCAATAGAGGTACCTCAGAGAAGCACAGCAGTGGGAGAGGGGTCATCTCTAGATTGCTTCTTGCTGCTGTGATGTCGTCACATGTATGTCATTGCCATAGTCTCTCTGTATCTGGAATTGTGTGACTGGTCATGGGGAGACCCTCACTGCCTGTAGTCTGGTGTGAGCTTTTCATGGGAGACAGCCCACTCTGTTGGGCAATTTTCTTCCAGATCAATATGAAGATGAATGTTTATAGACTAATGCTATTTAGATGAATTAGTAATTTTACAGAATTCCTGATTTGGTTTAAATAGTTTTAGGAAATTAGTTGATAAGGAAGATTCAGAAGAAGGTTTATGTTGTTCTTGCCAGGAGATATAATAAAGATGAAACTAAGAGTAGAATGTGCCTCCTCTTTGTAGAGTAGTAATGACTGTAGAGCCTAAAAATGGAGGACAGTGAGCTTTCATGCATTCCAAGCACATAGTTGTACTTGTGAATAAGTTTGAGACGTAAAATCAAAGAAAACATTCATTCTCAGGTGGGTCTGAGTTCCATGATGTTGTGATCTAAGGATATGGTCACAGGTTTTGGTGTTCTCTATGAAAGAGCAGGATTATGAAGAAAAAGTAAATAATCCCATTATGAGTATAAAAAATGGAGAGTGGACGATTCTAAGATGTAAGACAAATGATTTGTTTCTTGGTAAATACAAATTGTCATCAGTTAGTATAGGGAAACTACCTACAGTAGACTTGGCTTCCTTAAACTTTGCTAATCAACAACAAAAGAATTAGTGCTTTGGGGTTAGGATGAGTTTGTGAAAAGAAAGATAGGAAATATTTAGTTTGATATGGGTTTCAAAAGAATACATAATCAGCAATCATGTTGTAATCTCCTTTTGTGTAATGATTTTAGTTTGTTTTTGCAGAATATGTTTTTGTAGTGATTGTTTTTGGAGAATATGTAACTTGTGGTCATGAGGTGATCTTTTTTCTTACATAGAGACTTTTTGTCTTAGATGGTACAAAAAGAACTAAGAGAAAATTTAATGTTGTTGAACCCTTGTTTCATCCACCAAGTGTGTGTGTGTGTGTGTGTGTGTGTATCTGTGTGTCTGTGGTTTTTCCCCCATTTTAGTCAGCTCCAGAGAATTAAGTTTTGCTTCCTCAGAGAAAAGATCTGCTGAGCTATTAGCCATGGACTACACACATCCTCCTCAGTACCTGATCTGGTGAAGCTGACCTTCAGCATATTTCACAATAGCTAATTGAGAAGAGTTTTAAAAATAATTCTTTATGTCTAAGGTGATAAATATGCCAATCACCTTGATCTGATCATTATGCATTGTGTACATGTAGCGAAACACTACACCGTACTCCATAAATATGTATAATAACACGTTTTAAGTTAAAATATATTAATTATAATTATAATACAATATTAAAATGATGAAAATTTAATATAAAAAAGAAATAAATGTCTTAGAAACATAAGAGAATATCTGGTTCATTGTTCCAATCATACTCAATAGTGTCAGTAACCTTCTATAGACACATGATTCAGTCACTTATGATGTTTGAAAGGAACTGTGAATTGCGTATATGTGACTACATTCTACATTAGTGATTTTCATCCACATAAATCTGGCCTTCTTTGTGTTGCTTAGATCAATAGTTAGCTCTACTGTCTACCCAGCTACTTAAGCCAGAAGTCGTTAAATGCCTGTCATGCTGCAGCATCTTGTCCTAACTTCAGCTCCGCAGCTTCACTTCAAACACTCTCCTCCATGTTCTACTCTCCAGAAACGTGGTCATTGGTTATGTCCTGCTAATATCTGCAAGCTTTCCCGCTCTGAGTGGCTCCTCTCCAGCAATGAAAACGCCACTGACCTGTGATCAGGTATGCATTAGCAAGGAGATCATTAATCTTCTCTATACTCCTAGTCACTACTCCTTGTCGGGATTTTCTAGGTTTCCACAGCTTTGAGGGAGGAGCTACTTTGTGAACTTGATGCTGATGGCTCTCATCTCTCTTGATAACAAACAAAAACAACAAAAATCCTATCAAACTAAAATTCTCCATTTACCCAGATGTTGATAATTCTACTGCTGTATAAAAATTCTGTAACTTAATTTTCACTGATACTTTGGCTGTGCCCTGTGTATAAGTTATAGCTATTAGCTTGATGGTTTTTAGAGACTCTTGGGGGGCTGTGTCTTGAACTCTTTTCCTGTTCTTAGGACTCTTTTTCTCCTGTTGGGTTGCCTTGTCCAACCTTAATATGAGACCTTTTGCCTTGTCTTATTCTGTCTTATTTTGTCCTGTTTGGCTATTGTCTCTTGGAAGCCTACTTTTTTCTGAAGAGGAAGTAGAGGGATAGTTTATTTGGCGAAGAAAGGACCTATGAGGAGAGGGAAGGCAATGTGGTTGAGATGTATTGTTTGTGAGAAGAATTTACCTTCAATTAAGATAAATAAAGATATTAGACTACAAACTCTAAAGATATCTGTCCTAAAAATTCAGAGCTGAGCATGTTGCCTTCAGTTGCTTTTTTGTTTTTTTAGCTAAATTGTATAATTTACCACATCTTTCCTGAAATTTGATGAATTCTTGAGTGCTTACTCTAGCAGAATTTCAGACCAACTTGTTGCACTATTCCTGAGTTCACTTCCTTCTGGGAAAACAAGTCCTGTCACTGAGGAGTCCCTCTAAGAACATTTCTCTGTGACAGACTCCATCAGTGCTTCCTTTTGACTCAGTCAACCACGTGGTGATATTCTACCTTAATTACGGCATGACTATCGCTTCTTGCCCTCTTTAACCTGGTAGAATGATCACCCAAAAATGTCAGTGGTGCTATTGCCACCATCAAGGGAAAATGCAGCATCCTTTCCATGAAGCTAATGATGTCCTATTGGCTCCAAAATAGGCATGAATTAGCAGCCTCCACAATGTACCTCATAGAGATGTATACAATGAACAACATCACAGCCATTGATGCACTTTTGCTCATCTGAGCCAATGTTTGACCTGAAATATGCCAAGCATCCTTTGGATCACTAAAATATAGGCCAAGAAGAGAGATGATTGAGACGTGTAAGGATGAAGCTATCCTTGAAAAGATTAATGAAGAGAGTTGAAAGAGAATGGGGTGGGGGTGGGGGACAGGAATACTAAATTTGTTATTTTCAGTCCTTTCAGATTTTGTACTCCCAGAACCTCAGCTTCAACATTAGCTTGTAAGAATTGAACCTTAGTTGGTTCAATTATCTTCAGTCAACTGTGATCACATTTTGCTTTGCATTTGTGCCTGCAAGAAGCAAATTAGAAGGTTCATAAGAAAATAGATTGTACTGAATAAATATATGAAATATAAAATTGAATGGCTATACAATACATACAGTACAGCCACATACATTTTGCTGGCTATTTAAGTTCAAATATTCTTATGTATATTAATTCTCAGTAAAAGAAATCCCCTTCAGCTTTGGGATTCTGAGATCAAGCTACATATCACTTACTAAATAGGTAGGTAACCTTCAGAAAAAAAATTAATTCAGAAGCAGCATTACAACAGAAATCTTCCCTGATTTTAGTCACAATGCTATGAATAAGCTGTCAGGGCTTATAAAAATATAATAGTTTATTAGCAAAGTTTAAAAGTTTGTCTATAAAAGCCATGAAATACATAATATATAGTTAATTCTTGGAAGAGAGTGGCTTTGCAATTTCCCCCAACAAACTTTAATTTTATATTGCTTAATATACTAGTCAGAATGATCCAGAATGAAGCACTAAGATACAAAAGATGTAGATACACAAGAGAATACTTGTTAGTTGTATTCACTTACATATTACAGGACCTAAGTTCCACAATATACTGACTATAGCCTAAGGATACAAGAAAGCCTGTAGCTTGGCTCTGTGAGGTCTAAAAGCCCCAGATACTGTGAATCTGGTGATACTAACTCCCTATCTAAAGCTCAAAGCCCAAGTCTTGAGAATTTGGCATAGAATGGCAGGGAATACTACTTGTACAAGTATCGTAGTGCAATGAAAACTTGGAGTTACAGTGTCCAGGGGCAGGAGAAATGAGTCAAGCTCCAGAAGAGGCAGAAAGTAAGGCAGGGAGAAAATTCCCCTTTCTTCTGCCATTCTGATCAGTCAGGGCTCTCTACTGAGTGGCAGCACCCACTGACACAAGCTTTCTCCACTCATTGGACTGACTCAAGCACCAACCTCTTCGAGAAATGCTGCCATGGAAATACCCAGAAATATGCTTCGCAGTTATCTGAGTATCTTTCAGTTCATTCAGTCTGAATGTCACACTAAATATTTGTGGAGTGTTGGTTTAAGAAACAAGTGCTATAAAAGAAATATCTATTCTGTATCACTCAATCATTATTATATATTTCAAAAATAGATCCTTTTAACAGATGATTAAACTAACCTTTAGGGGGTCAAGTGCCTTCTCCAATGCTGTGAGACATTAGGGACAGAGACACAATGAAGCTTCCAGTTTCTGTGATTTAAAAACTCATCAATGTCCCTGGTAATTATTATTAGTTTTTAATTTTTAAGACTTACTTATTTTTATTTTATGTGTAAGTATGTTTTGACTTCAGGTATGCCTGTGAATTGCTCACAAGAGGCCAGAGGAGGGTCTCAGAGCTCCTGGAACTGGAGTTACAGATGCTTGTTAATTCACATATGGGCACTGGGAATCAAAGTGGCTCCTCTGAAACCAGAAATACTCTTAACCACTGAGTAATCTCTCCAGCTCCCTTAATTGTTTCAAAAAGCATAATTTCTCTTTCTTTCGTGGTATTAATTATCGTAACATAAATATTTAACCTTAAAAAAAACAGCCTACAAAAAAAAATATCTCAAAAAACTAGGGGGTGGAGAAATCATGAAAGTAGGGGTTGGAAACGGATAGCTTTGTGAACAGAGAATTAGAAGCAGGAGACCTAAGAGAGATACCAAGTGTTTTAGAACAAAATGGAGTTGATAAAAGGCCAAAGTTATTAAACAAATAAAAACTGTTTCCTACTTAATAAAAACAACATCTGCAAATTGAAAGGCTCTTTTCTTTCAAAATCAAAAACAGAAATTCAACATACCTTAGTAAAGTTACAATCACCTAAATATTGAGTGAGGAAGTCCTTGGTCCAGTGAAAGCTGTACGCCCCAGTGTGGGGGAAATCATGGGTGGGGAGGTGGGAGGGTGGGTAGGGCATATCCTCATAGAAGCAGGAGGAGGGGGGATGGGTTAGGGGGTTTCTGTGTGGGGGTGATGGGGAAAGGGGATTACATCTGAAATGTAAATAAAATATCCAATAAAAATTTTTTAAAATGGCACAAAGATTAAACACACATTAATCTTAAACAAATAAACAAATAAATATAAAATAGGCATTTTTCCTAAAAGAAGTTGGAAAATAGCAGAATGAAACCTATAGTTTAAAGTATGAAACTTATTCTTTAGCCCATCAAGGTATGAGAATTCTTTCATTGATGATATACAAAACAGCGGATAGTAAACACAGTCAAAGGAAAAGAACTGGAAGCATTACCCAAATAAAAGCTAAACAAATAAACAAAAAAAGATTTCAGTATGTAAAAGGAGAAGACAGAAATCTCAACATATTCACAGACAAACTAACAGTAATAATTTGTCTAAAAGTGCTTATTACTGAGGGTTAAAAAGTACTTACACTAGCAAAACTATGTTAATAAATACAACACTTATGATAGGAAGATTTAGGCATTGTCAGTGGGAGGGTACAATAAATTTTTAATGGAAGAAAAGAAAGACAGAACGTAATGGCTTCAAACAAGCTTTATCATGTAAAGTGGAATGCCAAGGGAAATGGGTCAGCCAACCATGCATGCACTCTGAATATGAGAAATGACTGACTTTATGTCACAAATTTTGAAGCAGAGCTCAAGAAAACCGTTAATATAAGGAAAATGATAGCAGAACATCCAAATTTGCAAGGAAAAACAAATAGAATAAATACCCATCAAACCAGCCAGCTTTTAAAAACAAACACCAAAATTGTAGAAAAAATTAGTTATTAAATCATGAGGAAGTGACATAGACAAAAAATAAAATAATCAGCAATTGCCAGAAAAACACAAACTAAGAAAACAGAAATGACAGTGTTCTTATCAGAAAAGGTAGAATTCATTATTAAAAATTATACAGGGATAAAGCAGACATTATGCAGCGATAAAGTGTAGTTGATGGATTAACTATTATTATGAACTATATGCACTAAAAGCAACATCAGTTAGGTATCCATTCATATTCAAAGAGCTGGGGAAGGAATACTGTTGTGGGGCCTGCAGAATGGCTCAGCAGACAGAGCTGCTTGGTGCCATGCCTGATGACCAGAGTTCAGACAGCAGGACCCACGTAGTAGAAAACAGATCAAATGACTTCTACAAATTGTCTATTGATCTCCATTTGTGCATTGTAGGACACTCCCTGGACAAATACAAACATGCAAAATAGTTCGTTTCAATCCTATTCTAACAGGACTTCAATGCAATTCTTAATTCTTAGGCATCTAATGTAAAAATACAGCTCAGCAGTTAAGCAAACACAGAAGATGGCTGAAGAAAACCCTTCTTTAGTTCCCTGAACACACTTTTATGGCTCACAACAGACTGTGACTCCAGGTTTGGGAGATCTATCACCCTCTTCTGGCCTCTACCGATACCCACACTAGTGTACAAATAAATACAGGTACACAGAATTAAAAAGTAAAATTAATTTTTTAAAAGAAATATTTAATAATATCATCAATAAACTTGATTTGGTAGAAATATACAGTAGTTTTCAGAGCTTGCTTGTATCCGGTTTTGAGAGTTCATTATGCATAACTTCTCTTACATAGTTGATGAGGTCACATGAGAGGCTTGAAATAAGTCAGAATAAAAGTATATATACGACAGGAATTATCAAATGCTATCAATGTTACAAACCATCCTATCAGAGAGCTGTGGATTAAACATTTATCACCACATCACTGAAACTGTGCATAGAAATTTATATTCTTCAAATAGAGAATATAATTTTTGTGTATATGTGTTTTCACTGAACAATTTGAAAATTCAATCATGCAATTTTTTTTCTGGTTTCACAAATTATTTGTTTTTGACAAAACACCAATGACATTTAAACTTTATAATATCAAGATAACAAAAAGTACTGCTGAGAAATTTAGAATATATCTTGCAAGTCTTAGATCAAACAATCATAATAAAAAGGGAAATTGGAATCGCATAAAATGTAATGAAAAAATCATTTGTTCAGAATCTATGGGTTTAAGCACAAAGTCATACCAACAGCCACATTTAGGCAATTAACAGGAGAGTTTAAATGATCCAGACATGCAGTCTATATCTCTGCATAGTGATCCCATAGCCCTGCTAATCACAGCACCTTCCCAGCAACTCCACAAAGCTATAAAGTGTTACGGAGCCAGGAAACCCAAAAAGTGTATTATGGAGCATAATTAATAACACTACACTATGACAGACCCTAGCTAGATTACAGCCGTACACACGTACATGTACAGCCCACTACCCTCATCTGAACAAGAAGCTATAGTTCTAATCATGGATCCTAGACTGTAGCACTGGACATCTGTAGACAGCAGCCTGAAGCCCTTCCCAACCTGACTGCCTAAGTGCAACCAACTAATCAGCGGGGTGAAAAGACTGGAAAAAAGAACAGGCCAGGCCCGGCACATCTACGGAGCTCAGCTGAGGCCTGATCGATGATTGAGTCCAGCTGTCTCACTTGGCGATGGGAAAAAAACCCGAGGCCCCATCCAATTTTCAAACTATCTATAGTCACAGTAAAATATGAAATCTTTTTAACAGCGTCGTCCAACCAGAGAGCAAACTGGCCCTCTATTTACCCAGTGATTACAGATGGCACACAATGACTATGTCCTACGGTGAGGCCAGTACTTGCCAGTACTTGAGGCCAGTACAGAAGTTCGTCAGCACTTGCCCTAGGAAATCTTACCGGGTTTTACCATCCGAAATGAAAAGCAGCTATCAACAACATGAGAAGATATGAATGTATAATACACACTGATTGAATACATGTCTGATTCACAATTACTTCCTTTTTACTTTTACTCTTTAAATTTTATTTTCAATTGACAAATACTAATTCTTTATAATTATAGGGTACAATGTGATTATTTATGTTTACAATGAAGAGTCAAATCAAGTTACTGACCATACTCATCATTTCATATGTGTAGTGGGGTTTGTTATTATTATTTTTTCATTTTTACACTCCAGATTTTACCCTCCCCCTTCCACCCCGTCCACCCTCCTACTGTTTCACATCCCATACCTTCTCCCCACCCACTGTCTCCATGAGGATGTCCCCACCCCCAACCCCCTACCCCACCTGACGTCTAAACTCCCTGGGGCCTCCAGTCTCTTTAGGGTTAGGTGCATCATCTCTGATTGAACACAGACCCAGCACTTCTCTGCTGTACATGTGTTGGGGGGCCTCATATCACCTGATGTATGCTGCCTGGTTGGTGGTCCAGTGTCTGAGAGATCTCAGGGTCCAGATTAATTGAGACTGCAGGTCCTCCTCCAGGGCCACCCGCCCTCCTTCTCAGCCTCTTTCAGCCTTTCCCTAATTCAACCACAGGAGTCAGCAGCTTCTGTCTATTGGTTGGGTATAGTGTTTTATAAGTCAATATAGAATTTGCCATAAAGTTTATTTATTTATTTATTTATTCATTCATTCATTCATTTATGGCTGAGACATCTTAAATATACGAAAATTGGGTATAACAATTTTTATGTAATATATAAAACACATGAATTATACAATATAAAAAACTTAAACATGAGAAAGATAAAGGTAACGGTATAGTAACATAGTAAATGATTAAAAATGTTATTACCACCTTAAAATGTTACAGCTGTAAAATATGTAATACAAGCATCATGATAACCAATATTGTATTTAGTAACTAAATGTTAAGGGAAAGAAATAGGAGCACATAACAAAAAAGTCCTCAAACACAAAGAGAACAAGAAAGGAGTAGCCTAATAATGGAACTATAAAATAACCAGAGGTCTCATACACAATAGGGGTGTTAATTGTCTCTGTATCAATAATCTCTTCAACAATAGATTAATTAAATTCCACAGTCAAAATACATAAAGTGATTACATTATTTTTACTCCTGTCATTTGTTTTATAGGAAAAAATCACTACAAGGACACAGGAGCTAAAAGTAAAGAAATGGAAAATGTATCCCATGATAATGAAAATTGTAAGGGAATAGAGTGCCTGTATTATAAAGACAAAATTAAATTATAAGTCATAGATGATCCCATGAAAAACTAATGTGGTTATATTGTGATAAAGAGGTCAATTGATGCAAGACATAAAATAATAATCTATTCACAGAATATAAAAAGATCTAAACATATGAACAAATTCTAAAATATCTGAAATAATAAATAAACAAAACTTTAATATTACTTTGAATTTAGTACTCCACCTTTAATAATGGATCATCCAGGAAGAAAATTAATGAAGAAAAATAAAGGAAAAAGGGTAATCCTTTCTTAGGTCTAAACTTCACACAGAAATGCTTATAGGCAATATCGTATGCTTAACACTTTAACATACTTAACATCTACGCCAACAGTACTCAACATAAGGCAGGTGTTCCATAGTGTCTTGTGAATTCTCCAGATGGATATAGATACCAAAATAAAAATAAATTTGCCAAATAGAATTTGAAAATGTATCAAAATATTTACACTATATTAACACATGGTGAATAGACATTTGACACCCTAATGTCAACGAATTAGATATGAAGCAAGGATTATGTATGATATAAATATTCTTTTTAGTTATCATGGAAGTTCTAGAAAATTCTATCAGATGAAAATTGGAAAATAATGGCTAGAAATACCGAAAAATACAAATCTATATTATTACTGATACATGTTTCTTTACCCAGGAAAAAAAATAACTCGAAATTTCTACACTCATTGAGTGATAAAAAATCAAAATGTACTAAATTGGGCTTAATATTTTCTGTGACAATGACAAAGAGGGAAAAAATCACACATCACATATGTAAGATGGGAAAATAGATATTTAAGCAGATGGAGAAAACATTTGAAGTTATCATGGCTCAGAGTGTCAAGGGAATAGCAAAGGAGAAAAGACGGGCAAAATCTGAGAGAAAATATGTGTACACCCTCATACGAAAATATACAGAAACTGCATTAGCAGAATTATCTGAAATGTTATTAACAAAATAGTCTTCAAATGATTGTATTAATTAGAAGAAAAGTAGATGAAGTGGCCAGAGGTTATCCTTGCTGCTTCCAACTCTAGATGGAGTCAGTTTCAAAGACAGTTTCAAAGTTTCCTCGAGGCCCTGTCCTCTGTACCTGTCTGCGCACTTACCCAGTCTTCCTCTGTGACACATTCACCCTGTGGTTTATTAACCATACAAATGTCCTCTGATTGATTACATTTCTCTACCAATGAGCCCATTACAGGGCTGGCTTCCCTCCTCAGGTCGTTGCTCTCATGATTACACGATCTGCTTGTCTTACGCTATCTGGCTGTCTGTGGTATTTAGTGTCTTCTAACCCCATCAAAGCCTACAGATAAAACCAAAAGCTAGTAAGAGTCTCCTGAAGAACTTTTATTCTAACTAAGCATCTGCCTCTCTGTTCTCCCTTTATTTGACTAAGATGTTCATAAGTGTAGTTCATTGAACATGTTTAAAAGGACGCTTACTTATGAAACAACAATTTGTGCTAGGACTAACATACTCATAGAAAAAAAAAGTGCCAGACAAGTAAAATGATGTTTTTTGGTTTGGTTTGGTGTGGTTTGGTTTAGGTTTTTTTTTTTTTAACTATTTTATTTACTTACATCTCAAAAGTTGCCCCATTTCCTGGTCCTCCCCACCCCCCGCCCAAGTTCTTAACTCGATAGCCTGAAAGGGTGCTCACCCATGCTCCCACCCACTCCCACCTCACCCCCACCAGCATCTCTCTTTCCTGGGGCATTAAGTTTCCACAGGATTAAGTGTATCCTCTTCCACTGAGACCATACGAGGTAGTCCTCTGCTACAAATGTCCTTGCAGTCATGGACCAGTCCATGTATGATTCTTGGATGGTGGCTTAGTCTCTGGGATCTCTGAGGGGTCCAGGTTAGCTGACACTGTTGTTCTCCCTATGGGGTTGCAATCCCCCTGAGCTCCTTCAGTCCTTCCCCTAACTCTTCCATTGGAATGCCTAACCTCAGTTTAATGGTTGGCTCTAAGTATCTGCATTTGTCTCAGTCAGTTGCTGGTAGAGTCTCTCTGAGGACAACCATGCCAGGCTCCTGTCAGCAAGGACAACGTGGCATCAGTAATAGTGTCAGGGTTTGCTGTGAGCACATGGTATGGATCCCAAGTTGAGCTGGTCACTGTGTGGCCTTTCTTTCAGTCTCTGCTCTATTTTTTTTTTTTTTTGTCCCTGCATTTTCTTTAGACAGGAACAATTCTGGATGGCTCTCTGCCCCAACTTGAGTTGGTCTCTTCTGGTTCCATCTCCCCACTGTTGGGCATTTTAGCTAATATCATCTCCATTAAGTCCTGGTAGCCTCTCACAACCCAGGTCTCTGGGACTTTCTAGAGGTACCCCCAACCCTTGCCCACTGCTTCATATTTCGATCCATTCTCCTGGCCTTCTCTCCTGTCTCCCCCTCAAACCTGATCTTGCTCCTCTCTTTTCCCCTCCCCCTCCCCTTTCCCACCCAGGTTCCTCCCTCCTTCTGCCTCTCATGGTTATTTTGTTCCCCCTTCTAAGTGGGTTTAAGGTATCCACACTTTTGCCTTATAAAGCACCAACATTGTTTAAAAAAAATTAAGTCATCTTAAGATTAAAATCATACACTTACATTTTGGTTTAAATTTTAGTTATAAAACATTAAGATTTAAGACTGAGGTGTGAATAATACAAACTTTAGAAGAAAGGATAATAGAAAACTCCACCCTTCTGTATACTCACCAATTAAACATCTCACTGCACAGTTCGCTTGTCCAGTTATTATATTACTTTAGTTGTTCAAAGTCATTACCCTTCTGCCTTGGAACATAATATTACTTTGAGGAATCTGTTGCCAACCAAACTGTGATTAATTTGCAGGTATTGATCTTTTGTCCTGCCATTTTATATTTTAGTTTTGGTGTTATGTTGATTTATCATAAGTGAGTTGCATAATCACTGTGTTAAATTATTAAAAATCAAATGCAAAAAGAAAAATAACTTAATGTAAGAAGAATTTTCTCTATTTTTCACATATGATCTCACCACACATATATATATATATACATTTACATATATTTGGGTGATGCAAAAAATTTATTCTTGCATTTTTTTTTCAGTGAGCTATTACTTAGTTTTTTCAGTTTCTACAAATCAATGGAATCATAAACAAGAAACACACATATTTTATCTTGAAATGGTTGTTCTTAAATTGAACTAACCCACAGTTGTTGTTTCATCATAAATGTCCATCTCTTTATTTTGGAAGAAGCTAAGAGCTACCTGAAGATGATGCCAAGCACCTGCAGTCCCAGCACTTAGGGCACTGATACTGAGGGATCACTAAGCCCAGAAGGTAGAGACAAGTCTGGGAGTAGTGAACCCCTGTCAAGAAAAGAAAACAAGACATTTAGTAGCAGAGCTTGAAAATAGTTGGGAAGGGCAGTAAACTGAGCTCTGTTTACGTCCATTCTGAAATGCTTACAATTTTTGAGAAAGAGAGAGGAGGAGAAGGGGGAGGGAGAGAAAGAAAGAGAGAGAAAGCTTTGAAAACCATAAAATTAAAATTTTGTAAATAATACTCTTAAATCGAAGCTAGACCCATGGGAGACTACTTAATGTAAAAACACTTAGCACCACGCCATCCTGTGGTCATCCCTATGACCCCAGTAATCTTCCTGAGATCAACAGAGATTTACACAAACCGATTAGAAAGAGGCTGTGGGCCTGAGTCATTTGCTGGCTGTTTTCATGTAAGAATTAAATTCTGGTGATAAGACACAAGTTACCACTGCATTTCTCTCTGGAGAAATATAAAATCTAGTTTATACTTAAAAATTAATTCACCCTGGTAATACAGATTTGACCTAGTTCTCTAAGGAAAATATGTACCTTCCATTTCATGTTAAAAATGCAGTGTTCTCTCCCTCTTGTTTGCAAGCAGTGTTTTCTTTACTGAAATCATTCTTTTGTAGTCTCACATTTTTCCATTTCTACATCAAAAGAGACACTCACAGATGTTTCAGCACATCCTGACATAACACGATATTGCTAACACTTGTCTTCCCTGCTAGACTTCAAAGTCTGTGAAATTAGAATCCTCATCTGTCTGGATTTTAATGCCCATTGTGTCATAAGCCTTGCGTGATTCTCAGGACACTCAATGTTTATGACCAAGAAAAAAAGAGAGTTGAGAAGGGGAAGAACAAAGGAAAGAAGGGTCAAGAGCCACTCACACTTGTGAAAGTGGATGGAGGCTCCTTATTTGGTAATAACTGTCACTACTCACATCTTGTGGACAGAGTCATATGTCCATTTGCCTGTTTGCAGAGACTTCATTAGGCTTTCAGATATCATGAAAGGAGCTAACCATAATAAAGCCATATTTTCAAGTTAGTGTTTCTAAATGAAAATATTAAAAAAATTACCAAGATTTCTTTCCTATTTCTATACTAAGCATGAAGTCCACTTGTTCTACTGTGTTTCTATTGGAATGAAACACTAACCAAAGGCAACTTATGGAAGAATGAGTTTTATTTGGCTGATAAGATTACAACCACAAGAGGAACTCAGTGGAAGGAACCTAGAGGCAGGAACTGGCACAGAGACCATGGAAGGATGCTGCTTACTGGCTTCTAGGTTCATGTTCAGCTGCCTTTCTTATGACTGAGAATTATATCTACCAGGAATGGACTCACTCACAGTAAGTTAGATGTTACCAGTTAGGAATGAAGAAAATACTCCATAGACACGCCCTCAGACCAATCTAGTAGAGAAAATTCCCCAGGTGGGGTTCTCTCTTTTTTGGTGTGTCATGTTGACAGTCATAATCAGCCATAACATTATGTATAAATCATTGTCTCCAGATATATATATATAGATAGATAGATAGATAGATAGATATAGATATAGATATATATATATATACACATACATATATATATATATATATATATATATCAAGAATAATAACTTTCTGTTATGTTGAAAGTAGATTTAGTTAAAGGGTAAATTTATTGTTTCATAAAGTTCAACAAAATGGATTTTAAATGTTTGTGTGTTTGAATTTAGACTTGTGATGATCCAAGAGTGTTTTCTGCTATAGAAAGAGCATTCAGTTGAAAGAGAGCCAATTTTATATCTTTACATTCTCACTAGAAATGACCTAGAAAAACAATGGTACTCTATTAGCCTGTCAAGATCCTACTGTAGTCATCATAATTACCCCAAGAGTACTATGATAGTATATCTGCTTTAAGAAAGTTTAGCATATTTATTAAATTCAATTAGAAAGCTGTTGGTTAC
Source organism: Rhabdomys pumilio (assembly GCA_030674055.1). Taxonomy (NCBI): domain Eukaryota; kingdom Metazoa; phylum Chordata; class Mammalia; order Rodentia; family Muridae; genus Rhabdomys; species Rhabdomys pumilio. The sequence goes on from JANHMN010000003.1 coordinate 161,718,734, forward strand.
AGGCAAGCTTATTCAACCCTGGTGTGATAGTTTCAGTTTTATCTTACGATATTTTATTTTACTATTATTCCTTATAATCTTGTTTGTTTTCTAATGAGATACAGAGAGGGAGTGGATACAGATGGGAGGGGAGGAAGGGAGGGACTGTGAGGAATAGAGGGAGGAGAATCCATAATCAGGATATATCATGTGAAAAAATATATATTCGCAATAAAAGAGGGAAAGGCCAAAAAAATCATTTTGTATTTATAAATATTACTCTGGATGTTTTCCTTTGTAACACTGGCTAAGGCATTCTAACGGTGGGCTAGCTGCTAATGAAAGGTTTTTATTAGGGACACTGTGATAGTTAATTCATTTCCACATAATATCTAGTCTCCCAGTTTCTTAGATGAAGTCTTCAGAGGATAAAGGAAGCACTGTCATTTTACTTTAAACTTCATCTACACCAAAGAATTATCAGCTTCTGATCAAGGATCTTAAAATTTCCCCTTGAATTTCTTTTCATTGATCTGAGCTCTCTTTCATGAGTAATATCACAGTTTTATGTTGTTAACATCAGTGGTATGAATTAACTCTCAAAATGAATGTATAGATGATAAAAACAAATAAGTCGTGTTATTAAAACTAAGTAGTACAGTCAGTGACTAGGGGAATGAATGGTTCACTGGGCTCCTCTGTAAACTTTGGAACCTGAGTTCAAATCCCCAATATCCATGTTTTTAAAAAGGCTTGGCATTGCTATGACTGTCTTTATTTAACCCTAGTATTCCTGAGAGGCTGCTGAACAGCCAGCCTAACCAAAATGCCATGCTTCCATTTCAGTAACAGACCTTATCTCAAGGCTGTAAGATGAAGGAGGAAGACAGTCAATGTTCTGATCAAGAATCCATGTCACATGCTCATGTGTGCATGCATGTACATGCTACATACAGAAGCAGGTATCTAAGTGAAGACAGATCACACACTGTACTAGCTACTTTTTCGTCGCCATGTCAAAAGTACCTGGTAAACAAAAAAGAAAAAAACAGCTTAATGAAGGAAAAGTTTAGTTTGAACATGTCCATCAGAGAGGGGAAGGTGTGAGGGTAGGAATGTGAGGTGGCTGGTCAAACCACATCGGCAATCAGGAAGCAGAGAGAGATGCAGGCTGGTACTCAGCCTGAGTTCTTCTTTCTATTCAGTGTGAATTCCCAGGCTATAGAATGGTGCCACTCACATTCTGAGTTGAATTTTCTTTTTCAATTACACATCCTCATAGACACACTCAGAGATGTATTTCCATGGTGATTCTAAAACCAATCAAGTTGACAATGAAGACTGACCGTCACATGCATAATCTCCATCCATGAGACTGATAGTTGGCATCATTGTCTTGCATATTTTATTCATCAATTTATTTATTATCTGCATACATTCCTAGATACTGGCCTGGCACAATTACAGGATCTTTATTGAATTCAGAAACTGCATTTAGAAAATTAAAATCAGGGGTCTGCCTGAGGCACAGCCAGCAGAGTGAAGAGCCTAGCATAACTGTTTTCTGAGAGGCTCCACCCATTGACTATCCTAAATGGATGCAGAAATTCACGGCCAAACATTAGATGGAGCTTGGGAAGTCTTGTGGTAGTGTTGGGGGAAGGGCTGAGGAATCCAGAAGGTATAGAGGCTCCATCAGAAGACCAATAGAGTCAACTAACCTGAACCCTTGGGGCTCCAAGAGACTGAACCACCAAGCAAAGAGCATACCAGGGCTGGACCTAGTGCCCTCTACACATATGTAGCAGATGTGCAGCTTTGTCTTCATGAGGATCCCCCAACAACAGGAGTGGAGACTTACCCTGACTCTGTTGCCTGCCTGTGGATCCTGTTCCCCTGGGCTGCCTTGTCTGACTTCAGTGGCAGAGGATGTGCCTAGTCCTGAAGTGCTTGAGGTGCCAAGGGAGGGGTGTAGCCAGTGGTGACTTCCTCTTCTCAGAGATGAAGGGGAGGAATCAGGGAAAGGGCAGTGTGAGGGGGGCTGGGATTGGGATGTAAAGTGAATAAATAAATTAATGGGGAAAATAAAATTAAAAAATATATAAGCTAAAAAAGAAAATTGAAATCACATTCTTACAAATGTTTGGTGAAAAAAAAAATCATTAAAAATTAAAAGAAAAAATGGTAAGGTTTGATTATTATCCAAATTCAATAACATAGAAAATATGGAACTAATTTAGACTGTTAGGAATTCAACATCCTTTGTTTTTAAAGTTCCTTTTATTTATTCACTAGTTTTTTTTATTCAACATTAATGCATATCAGGCATATCCTAAACTATTTTGTGTGTGTTGGCCATACAGTGATTCCCAGCACTGAAGGAATAACTCCATAAGGAGCTCTCACTGCATTTATAAAGTTACTGTGAAGCAGAGAGATACCATTTCTATGCAAGTAATATGTAAGTGTTGCTTTGATGGCCAATATTACCTATCAGATAGTTGTGCCAGCTAAGTCAAGGCAGTGTCTATAAGCACTGGGTAATGACTCTCCTCAAAGCAGCCTGCTTCCTAATACACCTGCCGTCAACATTCCCAAGCCTATCAGGCATTTTCTCTCTAGTCCTCAACATCCCACATTTCTTTTCTTACTCTCATAGAAATGCTTCAGCTAGTAGAGACTCCTGGTTTTGAAGTAAATGGTAGCAGCAATTCACAGTGGTATGAGCACCAATATTTGTCCTTAGAGAAGAAATCAAGAAGATAAAGAGGATGTATTTTATTCCCTATCAAAGAGTCTTTGCTGAGTATGAATTATCTACATTATTACTTCCACATTTGGAATATGCAAATGTCAAGAACAGAGGGGATGTTTGTTTGATTTGGTTGGTTGGTCAGTTTTGGGTTTTGTTTTGTAGTTTTGGTTGGTTTGTTTTTTTGGGATGAGGAAAACTTTATTGAATGTCCACAATCTCTTGTTGAGATCTGTTCTTCCTTTTTCCCATTTTGTAAGACACCAATAAAATTAACTACTTGCTTTGCAATGTAATATACACCCAACAGTTGCAAAACTCAGATGACGGTACCAGCAATAGCAAAATGATGTGGGATTGCTGACTGACAGGGGAGGTCCAAGCAGCATCTGCTCACACTGCCAAGTGCCATTTGTAGGCTGGATTTCCTAAGAAGACAGAGATTCCCTTTTGCAGGTCAGGTTTCTCAAGAAGCTGACTGGAGATTAGTGTGTGGGAAGTCTCTTTTACAATCTTCTCAGTGAAAGATGGGACAGGAGGAAAAGGCAAGCAAATGGCAACAAATATTTCTTAACAGTAAAACAAAGCAATGATTATTTTCTGTCCTTTCAAGGGGACTTTTTAAACCTCAAATTATTAATCTCTAAAACCATCAGGTTTGTCAAATTAACTATTGTACTTCACATTAATTTATTTCTCAAACACATAGAAAGTTCTGCATTATCCTTAGGAGAAAGCATAACCATAATCAGTTTCTAGGTTCTGTGCCTCACAGGAGGAAGTCTAGTTGAGACAGCGTCACGGATGTATTATCCCCCGGGGCTCAGTGGCAGACATTCCACAGTGTATAAATATAATTCTACTCCTTAATTTTGGCAGGTTGTCCTCATTTCCCTCTATTATATTTAATCTTCTCAAGTTTAATTTTGCATTGATATCAAGAAACCACACTATAACTCCATTGCTTTTATTAATTACTGGTAGGTAATTGATCTTCTCTACTCAAGTCAAACATCATTGTCATCCCTTCATCTTCTCTACCACATCACTATGGGCTGAAAAGCTACCCTAGGCAGTGACAGTTCCACGCTTCTGGTCCCTTCATAGAGTAACAAGCTACAAATATGCTTTCTGGTATTTCTTAGTTGGCCATTGGGGACAATCACTGTGAAGTTTTCAGAAGACTGATGAGAAGAAGAGGGACCTAGAGCTCATAATCAAGTCTTATGAGATCTATGCAGCATAGAAACTAACCCATAGACAATCAGAATACCAGGAGGAGGAGGGAACAGGGACTACTGAAACCATAGATATTTCCCAGCCAGCCGACTCTGGGTTTCATTTCCTTTCCATCAGTTTTCTAGGGAAAAGAAGAATTTCTGTCTTTACATGATGCTGTTCTTCATAGAAGCTGAAACCTTAAAGCTTCTGAGACAGAGAGAAAGCAGGGATGCTTGATCATTTTGTATTACATTCTTAATGTAAGTGGGGGGGGGGAGAATTCTGTTTTCATCAAAGTATAGCTCACTACTTGCTTATTCTGGATGCATCTTGGCTGTGGGGCCGTGAAAGAATGGCTTGGTTTTTGGTAGAGCACTGGTTGGAAAAAGCTGGAGACCCAACAGGTGTCCATGCCTGGAGAGAGGGCATATATTTCGCTGTACTCCCAGACTCCAGGTTTCTAACATGTGATCTAAGACCTCCATTTGATCTGCGCTGTTCAGTCACTTAGGGCAACGCCCCTACCAATCCCTCCACAGGTAGAGGGCATGACTACAGGTCTCAGGGCCTCGAGAGATTTCCATATTAATGAGATGCCTAAAGGCCAGAGGGCATAGCCAATAAAGTATTCTTTCCCAGACCCTCCTCCTTACAAATGGAATTTAACCAAAGGCCTCCCTTAGGGGTGTGGGGGTGCATGCAGATTCAACTATCATCCACTATTAAAATAAATCCTTTTGAAACCCTGGATGTCCTCATGTCTTTTGGGGCCCACTGTGGGGAAACGTGGAGAAGGTCTCAACTACCAGCAGTGTCAAATCTCCCCTAGAGGACTTCTCTGCATATGGGACCTCCCAATTCAACCAAGCTAGCTGACCCTGCCAAGCGAGTGCCGGTAACTGAGTCTCTTCCCACAAGGTGTAGTCGGGGCTTCTCTCTCCCTCATTCCTCTTGGTTATGAGCCAGCCTGCAGCCCCCAGTCTCTGTTCGTCTGCAGACCCCCAGTGGCGTCTGGGAGCCCCAAATAGAAACCACCACCGGCCTGCAGGTCCACTCAAGAGCCCCTGCCCGCCACAGAACTTCAGACTGAGTTCTCTCCCCACCCAGAGGTGCCCCGGCAGCTTCTCACAACCCAGCGTCCACACCGTGCCATGTAGAAGGGGCTCAGTCAAATTCTCGTGCTTCTGCCACTCTGAGCCATGGTTCCAGCCGACTGAGCCGTGGCAGACGCTTGGGGACCACACCTTCGCCCAACAGGAACCCATGCCAGTGCCCACTCAGGAGCTAATCATTCCCACCGGTGGTGGAGGATGCAGACAGAGCCAGCTCAGAGAGTACCCCACGAAGAACCTCTCCACAAAACTCAAGGACAGTGAGTAACGTCCGGCCTAGTTCAAAAAACACAGGCCCCTTTCTGCCCCCCTCCCCTCTCTTTCTCTCTCCATGTGTTCCTAATCAGCTTCTCTGATTTGACCCCTAGCTACAGTCTAACTCCTGCCTAGTTCTACTGTTTTCATCAGCCAAGCGTTCTTTTGAAGATAGATGTGACAAAACAGTACAAACCTCCATGTCTTTCCAGGAATAATAGGAGAATGCTGTTATATACACATTAGAGGCAAGCTTTTCATAGATGCTTACTGTGCTAGAGATTCCCAGACTCAGGGTCTACATTTGAAGTTTCAAACTATATTTATATATTGACCTGGAGATATTTTCTGATGCCACTCTAAATTCTTGTGGGTAAAATAGATACAGACAAACAAATCATTCCTTTAGAGTCACCCTTGTGTGAAAGATTTGCCATAATCAGTTTCTGAACATAAGATCAACCCTACCCAGACTTCTCCCTTCCTCATTATCCACAACTGTTATGCTTGAGTGTCTCCACTGGGCACAAATAATTGTGGAAAATTAGATAAAAATATGTTTCTATATTTCTTATTGATTAATCACTCCAGACTAAAAATATATTTGCTCACTTAAATACAGTATTTACTAAACACAAATGTATACTACAACACCCATTAAAAATTGTTCTAGATTTCTTACTGTGAGCAGGTGCTATTCTTCACATTTTACATACATTAATCTGGTTAAGTCTTATAAAAAGACTCTTGCACTCAATGTTACCATTAATTTCCTTTTATACATAGGGAAGCTAAGGCACAGAGAGGGAAGGTCTAAAGTCAGACAGTGAATAAGTATATAAATATAATCTTAAAAGCAATGTTCATAAATCAAGAACAGTACACCTTATCACTTAATAGAAACTTGGCTTGGTAAAATGTTTATGTTCTCAAAGAAAGAGAAGCAGCCACTTATGTTAAGAGAAGCTCCTGTTCCTAGCTATTTACTGGCAAAGCTAAATTAGAACTGTTCTCAGAACTGTTCTCTCCACACTTGGAAAATTGACATGTGACTACATTGATCGTGTGATCCTATACCACTCCTGCTACATTAAGAAGAGAAAATCTGAGATATCTGAAAGACTGGAGTTTCCCAAAAACAGTCATTCAAAAGATTATGAATTCCCAAATCAAAAACTTACTAATGGACTGTTGCAGCTTGCTTATGAAGTATACCCCCAAAGACTCATGTGTTGTATTGTGGTGTTGATGGGAAGTAGTGGAACTTCCGTAAAGAGGGATGCCTTCAGGAGACAGTAATTAAAAGATATGCCCTTGAATGGGGGCAGTGATAGTGGTTCTCCCTGCCTCTGCTCTTTCTCTTCTCTGGCCTTAACAAGTGAGAAACTACCCTATCTATGCTATGACCACTTCTCACTATATTCTTTGTCACCACAGGTCTAAAGCAATGTGACCAAGTGACAAACTTGGATGAACATCTCTTAATCTATGAGCCAAAATAAGGCTTTATTCCTTCAAGTTGCTGTGTGCCAGGGAAGATGTCAAAACAACAGAGAGCTGACTGAAATAGGTCTCAGGTGACTAAGCTATCCAAACATCTGTCCTTCCCATACCCAAGAAGTTCCTTGCTACAGTACTTGACTTTTGCTACCCGGTAAATAGCAAAAATAAATGTTTGCACAATTGAGAGAAAGCAGTGACTTTTAAATACAGTGAAATACAGTTACACTGCTTCCCTCATGAGGTGCCAGAGTCTTGGTAAATTCTAAGCCAAATTTTTCTATCCAAATTAATTATAGAGCCCTAGATACTCTAAACAAAAATGTTGTGCTCTAATTCAAGATAAATTCAAGGTAACAAATGGCCTCAGTGTCCGCTACATACAGTAAAGAAAATGTATGGCTCCTTGGCATGTATCTTAGTTCCTCACTTGCTCCCAAAAATAATGAGGCCACTTTAATTAAGAATTCTAAGCTCTCCCATGTGGGTAAAGCCGTGACACATGTAGTGATGGAGATAAAGAGCAATACACAGCTTTTGTTGTTCACCTTCTCTGACTTCCATCCAGAAGCATCTAAATGTTTTGGTGAGTTAGAGGGAAAATAGTAGGTCACGGAATAACCACACATACACAATTCATGGTAAAGACCCATAGTCATTTGGGAAGACACATTAATTAAAGCCAGAAGTCAGGATGAGCAAACACAACAAATCTATGAGCAATGCTACCAACACGGCCTGAACATACACGGCCTAATAGATACCTTTCTAATGTCTAGCATATTTAACTCATTCTCTTTGTGTGGAAGTCGTGAGACGGGCACAATTTCGCCATCTATATATTGAGATGAGAAAGTAAACATGGAGAAGTCAAGTTCTCAAGGAAGTACTGATAGTTAAGGTGGCACACAACATTTCAGCCCAGGCATTTTAGTTCCAGAGCTAAGTCACTGGAGAGCAGCTGCATCTTGGAGTGGATTTTGTTGCTCGTCATTTTTTTTTCTGGCCTCAGAAATGAAGAACCTGCTCGTCAGTTCTTTACCTAGAGGAGCTCATGGAGAGGAGAGTCTCCGCTTGTGATTTGGAGAAGAAGCCATTGGTTCTCATACAGATTTAACAAGTTTAAAAAAAATGCCACACGATGATCATACTTGTATAATACAGAGCTTCCGAACACCTTTATCTAATGTCTCCTGGTAGAGTAGACAGCTGTTAGTATCTCCCATTCTCACTTATAACTACACGACTGTAAGAACCCAGTGAATACTATATACACCAACACAGATCACAAGCGACACAGGGGGAGTAGGACATCTGATATATGAGCCTATTTTATTCCACTACATCCACCAGTATGAATCTGTTGATAGTAACATGTCCATTCCAATCCCCTTTCCTTATTCCTGACATTAACTTAGACTCAAGAAATGGGTGAGGTGAAGGTGGGCTACAAAGTCAATTGAGTCATTGGAAATATCTACTGTAGGGTCTCAAACTCCCTTCCCTTCAAAGATGCAGGATGCTTTTGGATCGGTCAGAATTTTACCATTAATAAAAACATAAGGAGAACCCCGATCCTGTTTATATTACTTGGTATTATGTCACACATGCAATTCCCAGAAGATAGATAGTAAGCATTAAAGACACCTTGATGACAGAATAGCTCATGGCTTCTGTAAATCTGGTTGTATTGCTGATGAGAGAAGCCAATGAGACCACTTAAACTAAATTTATTCCAAAATTTTTATTTCAGGATCTGCAGTCCAAAATGTAACAGACAGGGAAAATGTTGAGACTGCTTCCCTCTCAGGCTATCTTATGTGCTCCAGAACTCACTGACTACAAGAACAGCATTTGACACCGGGTTCAAGACAAAGTTCTTCACCCACTCAAAACCGTATTTCCTAACCAGTATGCAAAGTCCTATTGTAGTATTTGAACTTTTAAACCAATTGAAATCTGGAATCCACCATAAACTTTATGTTCAGTGAGACATTATGGGTTTTTGTTTCCTTGATTTTTCTTTTTGAGACAGGGTTTTGTAACAGCCCTGGCTGTCCTGGAACTGGCTTTGCAGATCAGGGGGACCTCTAACTAGCAGAAATCCACCTGCCTCTACCTTCTGAGTGCTGGGATTAAAGGAATGTACTGCCACTGTCTGGCTATAATACAGGTTTAGGGGGTTGTTGTTTGTTTGTTTGTTTTGAGTTTTGTTGTGTTTTGTTTTTTTCTGGGCAAATGCATTTTAGGCATCTTTTACTTCAGCCTTCTCAATTTTAAAATCAAATAATGATGCGTAGTGAAGTTATAAGAATAAATTTTAAAATATACCAAAAATGTTAACTTGGCAACTGTAAAATTTTTTGTTTTGGTTTGGGTTTTTTTTTTGTTATTTTTGTTGTTGTTTTTTCAAGACAGGGTTTCTCTGTGTAGTCCTGACTGTCCTGGAACTCACTCTGTAGACCAGGCTGGCCTTGAACTCAGAAATCCGCCAGCCTCTGCCTCCCAAGTGCTGGGATTAAAGTCGATGGTAACTGTAATTTAGGAAATGTCTAATAAATGAAGGCAAAGTATCAAGATGTACAGTCATTCTAAGACTCATTCTATATGTGATTTTTTAAAGTCTTCATTATTTATATATATCTCAGATAGATAGAGATAGAGATAGAGATAGAGATAGAGATAGAGACAGAGACAGAGACAGAGACAGAGACAGAGACAGAGACAGAGACATAGACATAGATATAGATATAGATATATACAGTTAGAAAGAGTTGAGTTCTCAGGTCCCCAGAAGCTTTAAACAAAAAGGAAAAGCACACTAGTCTCCTAGTCTCCTGGCCATCTCAATACATGGGAACACACACACACACACACACACAGAGAGAGAGAGAGAGAGAGAGAGAGAGAGAGAGAGAGAGAGAGAGAGAGAGAGAGAGGGAGAGAGAGAGCGAGAGAGAGAGAGAGAGAGAGAGAGAGAGAGAGAGAGAGAGAGAGAGAGAGAAAAGAGCACTAGAGCATTTTTCTCTTCTGAAAGGCAATTAATATACTATACAGGTTCACTCGCATACAGGAGGGCCACTAAAATCTCCCTGGTTCTACTAATAAATTGAAGACACATGTCCAAATCATCCGTCAAACAAGAAAGCAAGCTGGATCTGTTCCTCCAGAACAACTGACCAAACTGATGTCTTCAGTCGTGGGGCTTCCACGTCTGACGGTTCCGTGACTAATGTCTTCAGTTGTGGGGCTTCCACGTCTGACGGTTCCGTGACTTCCAGTGATTCTCGTTACAGTGTCGTTTCATACTGATCACTTACATACGGTCATGATTCCGTGACTTCCAGTGATTCTCGTTACAGTGTCGTTTC
>JANHMN010000003.1:161728933-161739530 GCA_030674055.1 Rhabdomys pumilio
GTTACAGTGTCGTTTCATACTGACCAGTTACATATGGTCATGATTCCGTGACTTCCAGTGATTCTCGTTACAGTGTCGTTTCATACTGATCAGTTACATACGTGTATGATTCCATGACTTCCAGTGATTCTCGTTACAGTGTCGTTTCATACTGACCAGTTACATACGGTCATGATTCCGTGACTTCCAGTGATTCTTGTTACAGTGTCGTTTCATACTGACCAGTTACATCCGTGTATGTTCTCTTTACTCATTCACCAACTTCTCACTTGGTGGCTCTTCCTCCAAATCTGTCTTACTCTCGTGAATAGATTTGGTAATCAGCAATGAAAATAGAATACCATCAATGGCAGAGCCACCAGTGCTTCAAACTCTTCACTTAATTTTCAGACAAGAGTGGAAATAATTGGGTTGCACTTGGCCTATTTTTATGAAATTATTCTGCAGAACAGAACAGTCTTTACTTCGGAACAGCTCCACTTTACCCACCTCCATGGCTAAAACGAGGATGGCAGTTTGTGGAAAGAAAGTTGTAAGCCTTTAAACCATCATTTTTTAAAACAGTCAACCAGATTCTAACATACTTCAGTGGCACAGATGGAAAGCCCAAACTTAAAAGGAAAAAATATTCAGTGGCATTGATAATTTAATAATAGTACTTTTCTACAACATTTAGGGCTATACTTCAAAGTCCTTATAAATGCACAAACTCATACTGGACTGCACTAGCAATTCCATGATTATTAAACTCTTCTGGGATTTCTATGAGGAATCCCTAAAATGTGTTTCAGATTGGGCAGTCGACCTGAACAGCATGGATTGTCCTAACAGAGATGAGCACAAATATCTCTGCATCTCTCACATGCAAGTGATCAAGGCCAAAGCCCCTGGCTCGTATCCTGACCCTTCTGGCACAGTACATGTTATTTAAATAAAGTTCATTATCTCCAAAATACACAGAATGAGATGAGTTCTCACGTCCCCCAGAAGCTTCAGACAGAAAGGCAAAGCACTCCAGCCTCCTGTCCATCTCAAAACACAAACACACAGGCAAGCCCGCATGCGCGAGTGCACACACACGCACGCACGCACAGTAGTTACAGGGGCAGTTTTCTTCACGTTTTTCTCTTCCAGTTGCAAACACATAGGAACAGCAATGACTGCTGGGATTAATTTGATTGTCAGACTGCAGGCTACTACTGAGGTCATTTCTACCTCTGTGCAGGGTCAGAGCACAGGGCCAAGCAATTGAAAATGGCTCCCTCTTACTGCTCTTAGCCATGCAGCTGAAGTGGCGAATTGGCACAAGGTTTGGTTTCTGTGCAATTCTGCTCTCTCCTTTCTGTCAAGTGCCAAGCTTGAGCTCATATCTCCAGTTGCTTCCTGGATCATCTTAGACTAGAAACAATTTCATTCCTTTTTACAGCATCCCTCTCTGTCACTGTCTTTCCATTCCTCTACAGCTGGGAGACATGATGGATTAAACATATCTACCAGAAAGAAAATAGAAATTATGCCCATACAGTTCATCAGATTCCCCAGAATTCTATGTCTGAGACTTCAAGTTCCACCCACTTTTAAATACGGTTTGCTTTGTCGATTTCCTCTCAATGTTCCATATGGATGCTTCTTCCTGGAAACTGTCCCATGAAGGAGAGGAGTTTGAGTCTCACTGAGAAGACAGATGTTATGAATCACCACTCTGTTCTAATAATTTATTGTCACCAATAACACTTCAGGAAAAAAATGGTTTGGGAAAACTGCTATGATTTCAAAAATGGCTATAAACAATTTTTTAAAGAATTAGCTTATACCCTGATTAAGTATGCAAAATATGTGTGCTTATCTGAAATGAACAGAGAAAAAAATCATTTATCTGAATTTATTTACACGATGCCCAAACATCTTTCTCAGAATCCCACAGTACACACATACACACAAACACACACACACACACACTCACACGAGTGGATGTATCACAGAATCACTTTGAGATCTGATCTTTCTAAATCTAGCACCTAAACCATGGAGGTTCCCTTGGTGTTCCAAATAATTTTTAAAAAGAGAATTTGTCTCAATTTTTCTTGTACACTAGGGGAGGGTGGAGAGGGAGGGGAAGGGGTAGAGGAAGAGGAAGAGAATGAAAGAGAAAAGGAGGGAGGGAGGGAGGGAGGGAGGGAGGGAGGGAGGGAGGGAGGGAGGGAAGGGAAGGAGGGAAGGAGGGATGGAGGGACAGAGGGAGGGAGGGACAGAGGGACAGAAGGAGGGAGGGAGGGAGGGACGGAGAGATTGACTTATACATACCAGCACTTTTTTGTCCTCTGGGAGGTGCCACACACATCAAGTACAAGTTCACCTTGGAGAGTGGCTCTGGAGGGCACACACTGGGAGTGAAGGTGTGCCTGAGAGAAGCATCCTGCTACCCTAAATGCTTACTAGAGCTCATAGAGCCTCTTCCACTAGGAGCAAAGTCACACTGCTCCTTGCATTGGCTTTTCCTGCCCACTAGCAACTTGTCAATAATGAAACTTTCCAGATCCTTAACCTCGCATCCTGTCACAAGAATCCTGTCATTTACACACCATTAACTGGAGCCTAAATGCTTCTTTCAGGGTAGAAGAAACTGGAATAAAGCTGAGAGAATATTCAACAGCTATCTCCTCAGGCAGATATAAAAACCTCATGCCTGGCTTCCCAAAGGTAGGGAAGAAACACAGAAGGGCCAAGACATCCAAGAGCTGTCAGACTGCAGAGTCTTTCAGTCAGAAGTTCCTTGCTGTTGTCGTAACAGATGCGATCTGTGTCAAAGAGTTTTCCTTCATCCCCAGAGGAGTTCTCAAGCTGTTGCCTTTAAACCATCTGAATGTTTTCTAAAGTACAGGAGCTCTTACAGTGATTACAGTGGAGCAGTTTTTACAATTCCAGAACCTTAATGTCAGATGCTTAGGAGGAAAGAGAAAAAAAGCTTTTGCTGAGTTTCTGTTACAATGTCTGCTTTCTTGCTTGTATCATCTTTGTATTCAAAGGAAAGGGGGGCTTTGGAGTACAAAGACATGCCAAACTGGCTCTCTATAGAGCCCTCAAAGAAAGAGAAATGAAACTTTGAATATGTATCACATTGCAAGGGGAAAGCCATGGTGAGGGGAGGGGGTGACAGTGGAAGTGGAAAGGAAGGTGACTGAGGCCTACCAGAATCTAGAAGAAGGAAGTTAAAAACCATGTGCTGGCAAGACCTAGTTACCCTCCCTCCTTTCTTACAGGGAGGAAGATTTTTGGTGGCTCTGCCCTTGGTGGGGTGTCATGTGAAGGATGGATGACCACACTTGCTGTTTGTCATCAGAAAACACACTCCCCAGGCCTTCTGTGCATCTTGTGCCTCCCTAGCTAAACTAGACTCAGGATTAAATAACAAGTTATTGTGCAGTTTGGAGAAAAATCTCCTGATATATGGGGTAATAGATCATAAAAGAAAATATTCATACTCTTGTTGTCACAAGTAATCACACTTCCGAGTGCTTTTTTATCTCACCTGAGAACATGATTAAGAGATATGCAAATACTTTTATACATAAGGGGTTTTCTTAATTAAGATAGGAATCGTATGAAACATACTACCCTGACATTTGCATTTTATGCTCTGTGTCTTTGAACATTTTCCATAGCTGTACATCCAGATCTAATTTGTTCTTTTCAAAGGCTAAATTGTGTCTGGTCAGGCTGTAATTTAATGAGTCCTCCCTAAGTGACCATTAGGTGACTCAGTTGCTGGTTGCTACTTGCCAAGGTACAGTTGTTTGTGCCTTCATCTTTGAGCAGCTAGGCAAGTATAACCCAGAAGTGAAATCCTGGTACATATTTACCCTGTTCCTTTTGATAATTACCCCTCAACAAGAATACATAGAAGGAAGATGTTTGTTTTTTCATATTCTTTCCAATATGTAGTGTTCATCGATGTGCAAAAAACATATTTCATTTTTGTATTTTAATTTCATTGATTGTGAACAAAATCAAGATTAGCAATACAAATGCAAAGTATAACTTTACAGTGTCCTACTTATACACAAACATAGACATGTAAATTTTATTGTAAATGACCTGTTTGGATTCTTTGCTTGTATTTTTGCTATTGTTTGTTTATTTGTTCTTCTTGATTTGTTAGAATACATATATGAAATTATATGTGTTATATTAACTCATATATTTTCTCCTTTGTCTTCTAGAATTCTTTTACTTTGCATAGGGTGTTATTATAATACGAGAGCTTTTGTATGTTTTATAGACAGAACCCAAATAAACTTTGTCTTGTATTTTATAACTTTGGTGTTTTCTATCATGCCTCAAAGGCTTAGTCCATCAAACTTCTGTCAACAACTAGCATTTTCTTCTAGTACTTCTAAAACTTAATTCTTTCAGTATGGCTGTTTTAACCAATTATCATTTGTTTTGGCATAATGACATGTGGTAAGAACTAGATAAATGTTTCTCATGAATTTTTAGCTGTCCAAACATAATTTACTGCTAATCTAATTTTATTTCACAATTTTAAAATATTACCTTGTAATCAGATTCCAAATCATGTGTAGGCCTGTTTGTAATCTTTGCATTCTATTTCACTCATGTTTCCAGTTACACTTCAGCTACAAACTTACTTGATTTGTTTGACTTTGTTATGCAACTGGGAAGAGAGCATATGGTGGGAGTGAAGGAGTCATTAGAAGAGCTACTAAGGTCTTGAGCAGATAACAGAGGCAAATAACAGGGGCTTCAAGAAGAGTTCAGGCTCAATACCAGATACAGACAGCATGACCAGGTCTCCACCTGATTCCCAGACAGGAGTCTAGGAAGGAGATGGTGAACAGGATATATGATTAATATGCCCTTTCACACTAACTCATTTGCCAGACGAGGACTCCCGGTGTCTAGAAGTTTGTTAGAACTCCCAGACAAAGTCTGTTGGTATCTGTGAGAAAAGTAACAACAGATACTGTGGCCTGATCAGAGGTGGGATTCTTATATCACACCCTTACACTTACGTCATACGGTTCCCATTTTTTTTTATATATACACTCATTATTTTAGAAATGGCTAGTGGTTGTCAAACTAAAGCCTCTTTGATGCCCATTGAACTCTTTGTACCTGATGCCTTTGAGGGTTAATTTTTTTCATACGTCTTTTTTTAGACTGTCTTGTTTTCAAGCTGGAAAAGCAACATGCAGAGTCTGTCTTTTCAAGAGTGGAAGCTTGGGTTTCCTTTAAAGTGTGCCTTTAGTTCTGTGGAAAGCCACTTGAGTGGGTCCTGCTTATGCAATCCCCACACAAAGCTCGGGGGAAGACCTAAATGTAAACCCAGATGTGAGCTGCTCCACTGGAAGCCAAGTTCTGTTTAGAAAAGCAAACTTCACAGAACTGTGAGGAAGCCTAGAATTCCACTGCTTGAGCCATGACTGAAGTCATCTCTATTCCATGGATTTATTTATTACATCTCACTCCTTTAGATCAATACATGTGGCAAAGCAATGTGTCCCTGGGTCAGTGATCCTATCCTAGAGTTGCAGAGGCAAGGTGAATAACCTAGCTTCAGACAGAGGCCTGGGTAGAATCCTGCCACTCCCCTCAGCCCACACTGCGAGAAAGAATTAAAAAAAAAAATGGAGTATGCCTGGAATACAACTACCTATCTTTTGTCTGCTTGTTCCATGTTCTGTGTCATCAAAGATTGAATAAGCTGAATTTAGAAAAGGGTACATTGTTCAGCTGTAGTGTTCTTACTTGGACTCTTGTGGGAGAACTGTATTACTACTGTGCTCTCTCCCTCTAGCAAGTGACTGTACCTAGTCATGCTTGCAGAGGGAGGGATGGGGAAAAGTAGAAGTGGAAAGCCTGTAAAGTTTGGGGGTACATAGCCCAACTCTAAGAGACATGCCTAAGGGCACTGCCCTGTGAAAGGTTATGCCCTGTGAAAGGCTTACTTTTTATAAGGTCTACTTTTGTTTCTTACAGTAAAGTATTATTTTCCCCATTGCAATACTTAAAGCTTTTAACTAAGCCAGCCTCTGTCTCTGTCTCACACAAGGGACAGTTTCCAAATTGTTTAGTAAGTCCATAGAGAACAAAGACTCCATATAAACAATAACAAAGCCAAAGCCAGCCGACCTGGTGGCTGCCTTGCCTCTCCTCAGACTGAGGTCTCCTAGATTATGCTTGCAGCCCTTGTCAGTAAGCGAGCAAAGGTTTCCAGTAGTGGGTGATTCGCATGTCCTCAAGGAAACATCCTGAGGCAAAGGATATTGTTTTCCAGGGATCACTAAACAGAACCTGAAATACTTGAAGTCCATAAGAAGTTCTTCCCTTCCTGGTCACTTCCTCTTTTCAGTCTGAGCATCTTTTGAAATTTCTTTAAATTCGAAGCACATAAATTTGGAGACTCGAGGTGATGCTGTTTTCACTTAAGGTCACGCATCCCCGAGGCAGTCATAAAGAACTTGATGCATGTACCTTATGAGTTTTCTCATTAGCTTAATAAGCACCTGTCAAGCACACACTTCTTTTTATAGTTTTTATTCATCTTTTTTTTGACAATTGAAATACCACTGAGTGCATTCTGACTATGCTCACCACCTCCCATACTCTCCCATCTTCCTTCTGTTCCAGTTACCTTCACCCCCTCCCAACGGCTCCCTTTCTGTTCCAACTTTTCCCTTGTTTTGTTACCTGCTGTACCTGTCTGTGTGACCACGAGTTTGGAACTATCCATTGGCCCTAGGTGAGCATCCTTAGGCTTGTCCCACCCAGGTGCTCTCAGAGGCAGTAAGATGTGGGCCACTTACTTCTTCTAATCATGAATCTACCGTTGACAACAGAGATGCTTTGAATGATATCATCTTGTTTTCACTGCATTTTAACTTTGAAAATGGTCTCCAGATGGCACTAAAGGAAATATCTGTGATTTAAAAGAAATTGGAGTCTTATGAAGATAATGTCCTATGTCGATGCACACACAGAAAAAAGAAACTTTATTCTTTTTGTATTTATAGAATAAAATAACTAATGAGGGCATAATCCTCTGAAAAGAATTCTTGAATAGGCTAGCAGATCATTTTTAAGTAGAGGGATTATTATGAACAAATATTTAATTGGTTTACATATGACCACATTTGAAATTCTTTTAAAAGAAAAAAAAGTACCCTACCAATTCTATTAGCATGAAGAAAAAAATACAGTGAAATTGAACATGCTGTATTAGAATCCTCATTTTTTTTTATTTTTTTTTTTAGAATCTTTATTTTCAATCATATGATGACATAGGTGTGTGTGTGTGTGTGTGTGTGTGTGTGTGTGTGTGTGTGTGTGCGCGTGTGTGCGTGTATGTGTTTGTAACATCATTGCCTCGCTAGTAGAGACACACAATATTCCAACTAGCTTTTCCCTGTGGGTGGTGGTTTTTCCTTAAGGTTGTTATAAAAATAATCCTATTTTAATAACTTGCCTGCTTTGGAATTAGGCTTGCTTGCTGAAACTCTGGCAGATTCTTGAAAAATTAAGATGGTTGATCTTGGTGAGGATTTTTGCTGTGATTTTCACTTTTTTAAATCTATATCTATTCGTGAGTGGTTCTCCATATTTTTTCTAACTCCTTTGTATTTTAACACAAACAAGATATTTATTTTTCTGTCAATTTTCGGTATGCAGAGTGGTTTATTTAGCATCAGTAAAGTTGAAGTGTCCTTAGTGCTCATTTTTAAAAATGAATCATTAATGAACAAGACTGTTTTCCCCAGGTTAAAATAAACAGTAAAGCCTTTTGGGCCTCTAGAGTCACTCCCACACCTTGGTATGGCAAATTTAGTAACCCATTTTCCTGTGTAATACAGTGGGTTTATTACTCTGTTTCAGTTGGTTTTCTCTGTTCTTCCATGAGCTTGTTTGCCTGGAAATAAGACAATCTAGGCTTCCCACCTGCATAACACCACTCCTTTACTCCTTTAATTAACCAGTGCTCTTGAACTCACTTTTCAGGTACCTCCTACACTGTTCTAAATCTATCCAGAGCTCCCACTGTTCAGCTGTTGATAGTGCCGACTAGTATTCCACTGGCGATTGACTTTCCAAAAGGCCAAGACTGGAGAAACATTGTTATATTCAAAGGCTTGGATATAGAAATGTGTACCGTAGGCTCTCTGTAGTGGCTCCCATGTATGTGTTCCTTTCAGTGAATTTCAGGGCATGTTGTTTAAAGAATAGAGAGATATACCATCACTGCACAAACAAAATCCACAAGACAAATCCTACAGTCCAAAACAACTGAGCTACCTATTAGACAAGCATATTTTTGAAGAGTTACTGCACATAATTCAGGATGTTAAACATAGAAGCAATTTAGAACATTGGTTAGCTACTGAAGAACGAATAAAACTGACAAACAAGAAGCCAAACGTCTTGTTTATGTTTAACATTGCCAACAAAGGAAACTCCCAGACATGTTCGCTATTTAAATCAAAATTCACAAGTAAAGCACAAGGTCTTTAATACACCATATCCCATCCCAATTAAGAGATGTTGTATGTGCTCTGCATTGTAATATAGTGATTAATGTAAACATTACCTTGCTTGGCCATAAAATCTAAATTTCATATTGACTTTTTAGACCAATGCCACTGGGAAATCTTAACCCCTTTAGTAATTGTAGCCACACTGCCTTCTCCTCATAATGCTATATTATGTATATTGATTTACTATTTTATCATGTGTTGTATCCTAAGTCTGAGCCTCGACAAAGACAATAATCATGACGAAGTAATTTAATGCCATATTTCCTCATAGTTTAATTAGTAGCAATGAATGTTTGCATGAAATAAATGGCAATTCTATTTTTCTGCAAAAAAAAAAAATTGAAGAAAAGCACAAGGAAAATTGAGTATATCCTGCTAATAATCCTTAACTTATTTCTGTATGAAGCTAGCCTGTATGGTGCTTATGCCAACCATAAGGTTCTACTACAACCTGTCCTAGATTTTACAAAGTAGGGATCATGATCTGTATGTTGGGCACCGTTTGTTTGTTTGTTGTTTGGTTTTGTTTCTTCCATTATAATAGGGATAATTTTCTATTGTGTTTAAGTCCTAAAGCACAATTTCTACAAGCAAAAATTCTGGATGCCATTTACATTTTTTCTTTATTCTTTTTACAGGCATGTGATACACCCTTTTTGTACACGTATAAGAGTGGGGAGATATGTGCGGCCATGCTCGCATATACAGGGGAAAGGTGTCTTTCCCTATGACTCTTCGCCTTATTTTTTAAGACAGGGTCTCTCACTAAACCTGTAGTGTGAAGGTTCAGTCAATCAAGCCACCAGAACTTCCCGCCTCTCTCTGCCCACTTCTAGGGCATGAGCACCCTTGTCCTGCTCTCATTTAAGGACCATGGATACAACCTGGGGTCTTAAGTCTTCACAGCAAACATTCTACCTACTAAGCCATTTTCACAGTCCAAGTTAATTCTTATTTCTTAGTAGTTTGGGGTTTTTCTTTTTATTACTATCAGTAACTTGTGTCTTATGTAACATTTTGTACATCTCTATTTCTTTAGGGGCAATTTCTAGGAAAGTAACTGGTTTTGCTTTTACTGCAGTTTAGAAATGTAACTTTAGTAAATGTGATATTTTCTTATTTAGCCTGTGGAAAACACATAAAATATTTATTTTATTATCCTGGTTTTACTGAGGAATATTGACAAGTAAGATTATTCACCATGCGAGGGCATGTCCTAAGTGGAGTTTGTTGTATTTGGTTTTTAGTGGTGCTAGTGACTGGACAACAGATCTCAAACTCTCCACTACTGAGCGATTTTCCCAGCTCGCAATGACATGAGTCTATATGTGTTTTCTGGTTTATATGGGAAATGTTTCCCACAGGCTCACATGTTGAAACACTTAGTCCTCCCACCCAGATGGCGACACTGTTTGAGAAGGTTGTGAAACTTTTAGGAGGTAGAAGCCTTGTTGGAGAAAATCAGTCATTGCAGCAGGCCTTGAGGCTTTGTAGCCCCACCTGACTTCTTCTTCCTTCCTACTGCTTCCTGGATACAATGGGAACAGTCAATCTCCTGCTCCACAACCATTTCTTCCTTGCCAGCTACTATGCCATCCCCTGAAGCTACCAGTTGCAGTAAGCCACAACTTTTTTTAAAGTTGCTTTTGTCAGGGTATTTTATCATAGCAATGAGAAAGTAACTAAGACGTGAGTCTACACTGGTTATTCATATAATAATCAAGCTAGTTAACATTAGTTCAGCTAACATTTTTGTGTGTGCTAACTTGTAAAGACAGCAATGAGAATGTACCTTCTCAGTAAATTTGAAGAATTACATTGTACTGATATTCTTGTTTGATTTTATTACTGAAAATAGCAACATACGGAGTAAATTATGAAAAAAAGTTAACTTATTTTGGCTAATGGCTCCAATTCAATGTTGAGGGGCTTCATCCAGAGATTGTATTCTTCCTGTCAGAATCCCAGGATGATTTAGAGCTGTGCATAATATGAAACTCTGTGTGTGTGTGTGTGTGTGTGTGTGTGTGTGTGTGTGTGTGTGTGTG
>JANHMN010000003.1:161739540-161795778 GCA_030674055.1 Rhabdomys pumilio
GTGTGTGTGTGTGTGTGTGTGTGTGTGTGTGTGTGTGTGTGTGTGTGCTTTCTGCTCGCTCGCTCTCTCTCTCTCTCTCTCTCTCTCTCTCTTTCTCTCTCTCTCTCTCAGGTTACCAAGTTACCATCAATATTTAATTATGAGAGTCCTATTCTGATGAGCTTATACAATCCTAAAGGGATCCCAAAGGCCGCATCTCTAAAAACCTTAGTCAGGCTCTTTAGACTCTCTTTGTATCTCACAGTGGAGACATATTGTTAGATACCCTATGCAAATCCTGGCAATTACTGTTACTAATAGTTACCATGCCATGCAGTAAACATCTAGGACTCATTCACAACAGGAATATACCCTTTGTTCACCCTACTCTCTCCTTTCATGTGTTCACAGTTTTACTCTCTGATTTCATATCAACATTTTGGTTCCATATATAAATGAGAGTATATATATATATATATATATATACTGTTTATTCCTTAGTTCATTTAGCATTCTTTAGGATCATCCAAATTGATTTTAAATGACATTACAAATGAAAATCTCCTCTTTTAAAAAGATTGAGTAGCATTTCATTCTATACACACTACATTTCAATACCCACTCTTTTTTCTTTAAAAAGAAAATGCTAACTATCTCTTCTCTTCTCTTCTCTTCTCTTCTCTTCTCTTCTCTTCTCTTCTCTTCTCTTCTCTTCTCTTCTCTTCTCCCTGAGAAAATATAACTCCTGTGGTAACATTTGTTCACTTGCTATAATCATAGCACTTGACACGGGGCCTGGTATATAGTATTAGCTGAATATGTGTTTCACAGATAACTCATTGTTCTAAGGTAAGATTAAAAGATTGCTATACATGTTCATTCCTCTGAAGCAGTGGGGGATTGCTTTCAGGACATCTCAAGAATAATAAAATTTGTTGATGACCAAGTCATTTTTATAGAATGGCTTTGTATTTGCATAAAGCATATACACATTCTCCTGCATACTTTACATTGTCTCTAGACTACTTAAAATACTTAAAAACAATGTAAATACTACAGAAATAATTGTCATACTAACTTATTTAAGGAACAATGCCAAGGAAAAGAGGCGGTACATGTTCAGACTAGGCAATATGTGAGCTGGGGGGTAAAAACTCCAGAGTGAACAGCACTTCCCAGCATGTTAATGGGATATATCAAGATCCAAGATAAAACTACTGTTCATTTGCCTGACTTCATCAATTCTTTCTAGAAAGCAAATCTACATCCTTTGCTGCTGTGCACATCTTTCACTGACACCAGATTTTAGCATCTTCAGCCTACTGTTGTAGACTGAAAGCTAGTGAGTAACTCTCAATCTTTCTGGGCTTCAGCTCCAAACTGAGACTGCTAAACAACCACCAGTTACTTATCTCTCCAGAGGGCTACCAGGCAATGTTGGCCTACTCAGCTTGTGCCAATTATATGCCATTATAGTAAAGCCACTATTTTAATATTTATAAACCTCTAGGTCCTATTCCTATAGAATGCCTTGATTGATACAGCCCTCAACCCAGTTATTTGCAATATTGTACTTGCCCAATAATTCGTCTTTATAATAGGCCAAATGGCTTTTGCATAAAGGCCTAAATAGAAAGACTAGAGGAATGAGCAGCACACTGGCAGCCTCAAATCTGGTTCTCTTTTCTGTAGAGAGTATCTGCATCTGGATTCAGGATGTTTGGCAGCTGTTTCAGGAGCTCTCTGGGAACTGTTTACACAAAGACATCAGCAGTGAGGAAATCCCACTTCAGGGAAATTCATGAACAACACACATTAATAAGAGCAGGGAAAACCTATGGGGAGACAGTAGCTATGGCTGTATATGAAACTCTCCCCTAGAGAATCTTAAAAATAAGAGGAAGGAGAACTCCAATAGCAAATCAGGAGCCTGCACTGAACAAATGAAGAGCAGAGAAACTTCTTCCAGACACATATTTGCAGGAAACAGATGTGATGAAAGGTATTCTCTGCTATCTTTGTCAACAGATATTAATTGTTCACTGTTAAACGGGATCATCTCAGAGCCTTTCGGCTCGATGCCCAGGTCCTTAACTTCTAATAAACATGCTCTCTGCTATCCCTGGGTACCAGGATGAGGACTGTTTGTGAGAAGGGACAACTCTGATAGCACAATCACTATCTCTGTGCTTAAATTTTAAAATTAAAATTGAATTTTAAATAAAATTTTTAAAAATAAAGATTACAAAGCGAGTAAACCCATCCAATTGTCGACAAAGTAAAAGTAAGTTCAAACGGTCAGACCATGAGCGCGAGTACAGTGAGAAAGGCAAAGAAAAACAGCGAGAGCAAGGGGGCCTGGAGATGACCATGAGGATGCAGAAGGACAAAAGACTTGGAAGCTGACAGTACAAGCAGGCAATTCCTTCCTAGTAGGCGTCAATCCCGTCTTGGACAATAGCCTGAAGAGAAATCAGAGCAAAAGGAGAAATCGACAGAAATGTAGAACAGATAAAACAGAGAAGAGAAAAAAAGAGACCAAACTTACAGCTTTGGTTACTTAGCATTGCTAGCTCCTGAGTGGGTCTGTATCTCTAATGATATTATTAAGAATTAATTTTATCTATTTGTGTGTGATGAATAAAAAATAATTATTATTTTTATAAAAATTATGCATTATCATAAAATTTTTTTCTAACAATAGCAAATAGCAAAGTACTGTGAAAAAATTAAAACTGAATCACACCTACTGAAAATTATAATACATTGTAAATACGTGGTAAACATTACCCCAGTTAAGTCAAAATAATCAGTATAGAAATACAATATATACATTCTTTCACATACACATATATATACATATATACAATATTCATATACAAATGTATATGCCTACATACACATACACTATATATATATATATTACACAAAAGTCATATATGCAGAAAATTATTAGAGATAGATTATAAACAGATAGATGCATACATAAATAGATAGGTAACAGACTTTTCATGAGTTTTATCTATGTGTGTATGGGTGTCATGTCTCTGTGATGGCCAGAAGTCAACCTCAACTGCTTCTTAGAAACCATCAAGTTATTTTTAGAGACAATACATTGACTTGGAATTCAGTGGTTAAGATAAACTGACTAGGCAGGGATCCCCAGGGATGCTTTTGCCTCTTCCTTCCCAATGTCAGGAATACAAATTTATACCACCACACCCAGATTATACCACCCAGTGTTGACTTTCATGCAACACTCAGATCTGCTTCTTTGCATCAGAGCATTTTACTGACTGAGCTTTATCTCCAGCCCAGATAACAGATGTTTATAAAGTTGAGTAATAGTAATTGATACACAAGCATCCACATGAATAGACACACACACTTGTATAATGTATATAAGCAATGTGTATATATACATTATATACATAATGTATATACACAATGTGTATATATACAAATGTGTGTGTGTATATATATATATATATATATATACATTACATATACACATACCTATATACACACATATATATTTATATATGGAATTACATTGCTTAGGCACTTATTTAGGCCACACATGTACAAGTGAACATTAAGAGATATGGAGAAACAAATTAAGGAAAGGTAAAATTGTATAAGTTGCAGACAATTCAGTTTGCACAGTGAGTGTGAGA
This sequence comes from Rhabdomys pumilio, assembly GCA_030674055.1. NCBI lineage: Eukaryota > Metazoa > Chordata > Mammalia > Rodentia > Muridae > Rhabdomys > Rhabdomys pumilio. The sequence goes on from JANHMN010000003.1 coordinate 161,743,197, forward strand.
ATCCCATCCTTCCTCTCGCATTCATTTTCAGTGCTAACACACTCTTATAGAAGACATTATCTTTGTTCATGAGTATGGACTTTGGTATTTTAAAATGTTTTCTTTTTCATAATGTGTTTTAAAGGTGAGCTTATCATTTTACCTACTCCTCAACTAAGTAACCACAGACTTCCTCTGTGGCTGGAGATTTCAGCTGGCTAGGTTGAGCCTGAATTAGAAATTACCAGATAGGCAAATAGAAGTAAAAAAGTCTTCAAGATCATTGAGAGTGGACGTCTCTTTTATAGTCAGTTATGGACCCACCTCCTGTGACCCTAGTAATGAGAACTTTAATGATGAGAGTGTATTACAGTTTTCCCTCTTGGACCTTCAAACACCATTGAAAGGTGCTCTGTATACTTCTTATATATTGATAAGACATCTTCTTCAGGTTAGGAAATTTTCTTCTATGATTTTTTTTGTTTGTTTTTAGTTTTCGAGACAGGGTTTCTCTGTGTAGTGCTGGCTGTCTTGGAACTCACTCTGTAGACCAGGCTGGCCTCGAACTCAGAAATCCACCTTCCTCTGCCTCCCAAGTGCTGGAATTAAAGGCGTGTGCCACCACCACCCTGCTTCTTGTATGATTTTGTTGGAAATATTTTATATGCCTTTGACCTCAGTTTCTTCTTCCCCAATTCCTAATATTCATAGATTTGGTTGTTTCAAAGGGTCCCAGATTTTCTGAATGTTTTTGTGCCTGAAGTTTATTAGATTTAATATTATCTTTGATCAAGGCATTCATTTCTTCTACCTTGTCTTAAATGCCTAAGATTGTCTCTTTCATTGCTTGTATTCTGATGGTAAAGCCTACCTCTAAAAGTCCTATTTGAGTTCCTACATTTTTCATTCCCAGATTTCCTTTAGTTTGGGTTTTCTTTAATAATTCTACTTCTGCTTTCAGGTGTTGAACTGTTTTATTTGTTTCTTTTCACTGCTGTTTGTATCTTCATAAGATTTGTTTAAAGAATTTATTCATATCCTCTTTAAAGACCTATAACCTATTTATAAAGGCTATTTTAAAGGCTGCCAGAGGTATCACTGTTCTACCTCAAATTGTACTACAGAAGAATAGTTGAAAAAAATTTAAAGCATGCTTTTGGCACCGGAACAAACAACTTAATTAATGAAAAAAGTTGAAGTCCCAGATATAAATCCACATACCTATGATCATCTGATTTTTATTTTTTATAAAGAATCCAGAAATACACAGAGGAAAAAAAAGATAGCATCTTCTACAAATGGTTCTGGTCAAACTGGATGTCTGAATGTAGAAGAATTCAAATAGATCCATACTTATTATACCTGAAAAACACTCAACTTCAAATGGAAAAAAGACCTCAGCAAAAACTGGATACACTGAACCTAATAGAAGAGAAAGTGGGAAATAGCCTTTAATGCATTGGCACAGGAAAAGACTTTCTGAACAGACCACCATTAGCACAGGCACTAAGTTCAACAATTAATAAGTGAAACCTCCTGAAACTGAAAAGCTTCTGCACCACAAAGGACACCATAATTCAGGCAAAGTGGCAATCAGCAGAGTGTAAATACTTTTACCAACTACACATCTGATATGATATTAATAACCAAAATATATAAAGAACTCTTAAAAACTGGATGTCAAGAAAACAAATCAAATATTTTTTAAAAGGGAACCAATTTAAACACAAATACCAAAAGAGAAAACTCAAGTGACTGAGAAACACTTTAAAATATTCAACATTCTTAGTCATCATTCTGCCAGTCTTTAAGTGTTATGAGTTAATTGCTTCTAAAATAACAAGTAAGCATCTACAACTTAGAGCACATTCCAAGAGGTTGTAAAACAATTAACCAAAGGTCATAAAAAGAGAACTAAGAGTTTTACTATAGGTGCAAGGGCAGAAGATAAAATATTGACTGGGTTTATCTATACAAAACTTCACTAATAACTTAGTCACAAAAATTATGGTTTTTAACTTTTCAATAAAACTGTTGAGCTAGTGACAGATAATGAATGTTTAGCCAGATTATCACTCTTAATGGATATGCATGTAAACATTCTCTGTTATATATATCTTATTCAACTTATGATTTGAATTTGTGTTTGAACTTCTATTAAAAAAAGAAATGTTTAGATAAACCATGTAATCTATTCTCCTGGGAAAGCTATATAAGACTGGGAATGATTACATTGTATGGCACTGGAAGAAAAGACATTGGGGGCGAGGTAATTGAGAGTAAGGAATTCAGAGCAAGGGCATTATTGTTCTTACATCAGAGCAGGAGGAGAGAGCAGGATTAGAAAAAGAAAGAAGGGAGAACTTTTTAGAAGAACTTTCTGGAGGAGAACTTTTATAGAAATGCTTTGTAGAACTACAAAGTTAGAAATAAAGACTAAAATCACTTTTCAAAGGGTCCCTTTTTCTTCCTGAGACTTCAACTAGCAGGCTGGTAGTTAGAGATGCGCTGTTCCTGCAGAGACAGAACAAAGGCCACTTTACTTAGTCTCCCACTATTTTACACAATATAGAACCTGCACTTGACTCTCCTTGGGTGTCCAAAAACTTGAGACTAAATAGGCCAGAGACATAGGGTAAAACCAAATAATAAAGGGATGTACCAATAAAATGACTCCTAACGAGATTCTGCTATACTCATAGATCAGTGCCTTGCTTAGTCATCATCAGAGAAGCTTTATTTGCAGAAGATGAGAACAAATACAGAAACCCACAGAAAGACCTTACTCAAAGAGTGAGAGGAACACTCAACACTAAACACAATGTCTCTATCAAATCCCTCATCCCCTCCTCAGAGCACAGGCTCTGGAAGAGGAGGTAGAAAGAGTTTGAGAGCCAAAAGGGATGGAGGATCCTGGGGAACCAAGGAAACAGGATGAATTCACAAAGATTGAGCATGCCTAGGAGAAGGAGAAGTAGACACAGGCCCATTTCCTAGACGAGAAATTATTTCCAGTTGATAATCACCTGCAAATGATAGTTTAGTTTTCTCCAAAGGAGACTCACTAGGGAGATAAAGCACACTTGAGAGTAGACTGATGTCCAGCAGTAGATAGCCTATATAAAATGAACTCAGTGCCATATTTAGAGGAATTTTAAAAAATCTTTGTTTTAGGGATTTTTTTCTTTTTTAATTTTACCTCCTTTTTTTCCATTTCTTTTTTACCCTAAATATCTTTTATGTGTTATGATTTCCAGTTTTGTGTTTTTATGGGCTGCCTTAGTATATGAAAGATGGGTCTCTGTGTCTGTATCTGGTTCTTGCGCCCTTTCCTGGGCTCTTTTCCTTCTGTCTGTTTTATCCTATTCTAATGTGTTTGTTTTTGCTTTATCTTATCACATTATATTGTATTTTATTAATATCCCTTAGAAGCCTGTTTGTTTACTAAAGAGAGAGACAGAGGAAGGGGAAACCAATTTTAGGATATATTATATGAAAAAAATCTATTTTCAATAAGTGAAAAAAATGTTTATGTCTTGAGCAACGGGCAATTTTTTTTCATTTTTTATTATTGTTATTAGAAAATACTGCAGAGCAACTAAATATTAATTCCTTAATCTATATTCATTTATAAAACTTAGAGGATGGTTTGTTGGGTAAGTTGCATACAGGAGATGCATGAGGAGCTGAGGGAGGATCCCCAGTACCCACATAAGAACAAAACAAAGCCTGTGTGGATTCAAATCTATAGTGCTGCACCACAAGGGCAAAAACAGTTGGATGACTGCAATTCACTGAATAGCCAGTCTAGCTCTATCAGTGAACTCCAGGCTCAGTGAAAGGCCGTGTCCCACAGTATAAGGTAGGGTGGTTAAGGAAGACAGCGTACCTTGCACACAGTCTTTCACATCTTTCCAAACACATCCTGATAAATCATACACGCACACATGTGAGTATGCATACACACTTATACCACACACACACACACACACACACACACAGAGAGAGAGAGAGAGAGAGAGAGAGAGAGAGAGAGAGAGATTCATTTATGAAGATGTCACCAAAACAAAGATATACCGGATTATTCTTTGAACTACGTGGAAATCTTTCATGGCCTGTTTGTGTCTACTTATTTAGCAGCACATTTTGATAATACAGAGAGGAACCCTTATCCTTCATTCTTCTGCCCTTTCCTCAGGTCACAACGTTTACTAGACAGCCATTGTACATGTTCAAGTTTTATTGCATAGTCTATTGTTGAAACATGATTTTCTGTTGTCTTATGGACTGTGTTTTATATGAGTTGTACATTGCACACACCATGACCACATCATTTATCTATTGATGTCGGAGACATTAAGTACATTTTTTTCCCAGCAAGATTCAGAAAGTCTACTTGATTTACTGGTAGTTACTGGTTTTTGTCTTCAGTTGATGAGTAGAGCTATTGAGAAGCCTGAAAAACTTTCTCTTGTGTACAAATTTTAATTTTCTGGCTACTGGATTTTCCTTGATGACATTCAGTAATTTATCCTGGATATATCTTAATGTCCATAATTTTATACCAATTTTTATCATTCTGTGATACACTGTCCTCTTATCAGCAATTTTGTGATTTTGTGTTTTTATTTAGTTTGGGAAAATTACTCTCTAGTGCATTTTGGTTTGGCAGTTTTCCCCATAAGCATAAAGTTGTAGTATAAGTGCTTATAAATGCCCCTTGAATGTATGAAAGTCATGCTTCAATGTGCTTCGTTCCTTCTACCTAGTCTCTTCTTTGTGGTCATTTATCCTTGTGTTTTCTGCTTTCTCTGACTTCAGTTTGACAATTTTGTGAAATATCTTAACTATCTTCCGTTTTCATTCTGTGTTTGCGGTTCACCACACCTTCCATCACTCCAACCTGGAAGAGACGCCAGAGGTCTTACTGTTCTGTCTTGTTGCCTAATAAGTAAGCTTGTGTCTGTATTGATTTTTTTCTCTGCTTCTCTAATTTCTACTGGTATAATATTCATTTTTCTCTTTATGTGCTATTCTTTTCTCAAAACCTGTTGGGCTCTGTCTTTTAGAAAACATTGTAACATCATTAAAGACACAGATTTATTTTTCTGTACTCATCAATGTTTGGAAATTTCATATTATGGTGAATTTTCTTTATTTTTTAATCTTCTTTCAAAATAAAAATAGTGATTTCTCTTTAAATAGGGCCAACTATTAGCTAAGGAAAAATGTGGGCGAAGCCATCTATTATCATGACCAATCTCAGAAAATCTACCACCACCTGTGTTCTGGACTGCTAACACTTGTGTCAACATCAGCACTGATTTAAGCAGAATAAAAGAAAACAGCTATCTGGACAGCTTCGTCCACTACAGAACTGTGTTCCTCATCAAAATGCCTTTCTGATAAAATATGCATTTTAAAAGGTTGAAAAGTCCCCAACTGCAGACTTGTCACTACTACAAAAAGGACCCCTTTTTTTTTCCTAGCTTCTCAGGAGACAGAAGCTGTCCTGGAAGTGTCACCTCTATTGAAGTCCAAGTCATTCAGCCAGCCTCACAGTGGCGTGCTTCCTCCTCATTGAAATGGTAATGAAGACAGTTGACAAATAATTAACCCAGAGGTAAACAAGGACAAAATTAGTTAGAACCAAAAGATTCACAACTGAAAGGGATGCTTGGGAGAGAGAGAAAAAATAGCAATGACTCATGTTTAAAATTATGCAACAAGCAGAGTTAATTGTATAAAAAATTTCTAACATTAGGATATATGTTTGAGTACGACAGAATTTCCTAGCTAATCTGTGTCCCAAGTCAATCAATTAAGTTCTGATTACTCACAGTCATCCCATGACTCACATGTTCAGAACGTACACAGAGAAGCCACTAGAATTTAAACTGTAGCCTTGCCTGCTCGGCCTCTTCTCTGGCACCTTTCTTGCTGTGTACTGGGGAGCCACAAGTGATTCACACCAGAGATGAGGAGCACGGTGAGTACAGTCTAGAGGGTAGAGGGATTGTGTAGTTAACATCTGCCAGAGGGCAAGGTCACAGATCAGGGACCCTCATCTGTTCTTGGTGCTTTTGTGCACCTAAGACCAAAGGAAAGCAAGTGTGCAAACACCATATCACATATCTTCTTTACCCTACCCTAGTCAGCTGTATCTGAGTCAATAAATCCACTGTTTATACTTGATTTGATAGGTAAACGAAGTGTCAGGCATTCAGTAACAGCTCTTGAAGAGAGTCAGAGAAAAGGATTGTAAGTTTGCAATGAGCAGTATGCTATCTCTCAGACAGACCATTGCTAACAGTGCATTTATTGACTCAGATCTGGATTTCTTTCTGGAGATGTGATCTCTTTCTATCCGTCATACTTCCATATTTGTCATGTCATCCGTCCTGGAGTCTGTATCTGACCTGAAAATGATATTGGGATAAAGCATTTAACCTCCTGAAATGAAGAGCTCAATAAAATAATTTTCTGTATAAGACGATCCTGCTTTAGTCAGAGCAATAGTAACAGAACATGGACTGATATAGACACTTATTGCCCCTTTGCTCGGAGCCGTCACTAAAGAGTCATCTAGGAAAGTGATCTAGAGCTACTTTGCTAATAACATTCAAATTTTCACATTTTCTATTAAATTTTCACAATTGTCTCTTTAAACAATATCTCAAAAATAATTAAGATGTCTAAATTCATGGCCATGTCCACATCATAAAATTATTCATCTTCAAAACTTGAACCTTGGCAGTTTCAGACAATATCAAGACAATTATAGTTTCCTAATTTCCTCCATATGGTGATCACTAAAATAGCTGAAACAAATTTTCTAAGTTATATTCGTATTTATTTATTCATAATTATCTAATCAGCTGAAGTATTTTCCTGTACTTTACAATCATTATATAATAAATACTTCAATCAATTAAGTTTAAAGTTTAATCAACTGTGACTTCAATATCAATGGAAATGTTTTAATAATCTAAATTGAAATCAACTATGATAATTTACTCACTCCTCTCACCTGTGCTTAGTAGTTTCACGAGGGGAACATGTCATAGAGTTAGCTTTCAATGGCTTTATATTGTATTAAGCAAAATTTATTTTCTTTAAACACAACATAAACTTCATTTTAATATTCTGTAGATTTCTGTGTAAGAAAAATAGCACATCAACATTCATAAATAAATTTTGACAAAATCACCAAATATTATTCATCTCCACGTTTAAGCACGTGAGCTTGCTTCAGCTTCATTGAATAGAAATTTCAATGATTCTGTTGACGAAGAGAAGCTCAGCTCTATGTCACCAGAGTCTGTGGTGACACGGTAGATATAAACCTAGGTGAACTGCACTGTAGGAATAAGTCAGACTGCTGGGAAACTCTAATTAGCGAATGTACTTGTACACACGTGTGTGTAAATGATATACAGCCAGTGAGATGTACAGAAAAGCAAATATATCAGGTAGGTAAGTAATTAGAAATGAGCAGATTCAGGTCCACAGAACTGTATGAGAGAGAAATGGACCAAGTGGGGGAAGCTGCTCTCCAGGTGACCTCACAGGTTAGGTGACAGCACGGGTGACAGCAAATACTGTGAATTAACTGGTATATTTCTCTAATCAGGCATCTACTGGTATTTATTATGAAGGGTGAAAATAATAAAGAAAGATAATATTGTCATGCCTTTTATAGCACCAGGGATTAGCTAGCTGGGACAGGGAATGAAATGACAAAATGACAAATGAAACTGGCTAAGAAAAGCTGAGCATGCTCTGGGGTCTCTGACGGAGAAGCAGCTACACCACAGAAGTTCCATGTGTCTATCGCATACAACTAAACAGGATATTTATTACATAAAGCTGAACAAAGTGAGATGTTATTACGTATAGATAAATATGGAGACAAGGTTAGTAGACACAGCTGAATAAGGACACAGGCTTAACTAAGCTCATTGTCTATAAGGGAGCAGTCCTCAGGCCATAAACATCTAGGAGATCAAAGCTACAGTGGGCATTTTCTCAACACACCATCATTTGTGCTCAGATCTGAGGCAGGCTTTGCTATCCCTGTGAGCCTCGCCTGGGGAATACTATGCTACTTCTCTGGATCTAAATCATTGGGACTCGACATAGCCATACCCAAGTCAACAACACACATTCACTTAGGACTTTATCTGACCCCTGCAGGAATGACCTGTCACCCACCCCTACTAACATTTTCAAACTATAGAAAAGTCAAAGAGGAAATAAATCTCCTGTAATGTCCATATCTGGAGACAACCTTTCTTACCAAACATACATTTACAACATGTACACACAAAATTTTCCACAACTGCAACCCTGCTGCTACACTAATTCTTACTTAAAGCTGAAGCAGCCCATTCAAAACTATGGGCATGTTTACTGGAGAGATGGCTCAACTGTTACATGCTAAAGCTCACAACCGAGAGACAAAACTATGGTATCACTTTTCTTTTTGTATTAGTCACTATATTTCTACATTTCTATTGATGACTGTAAAAATAGTCCTTTGAAGCTACATGCTTTAGGACTAAATAGAGATTAAATCAGTTTTATGCATGTGGCCAGTAAAAACCATAAAAATGTAAGCAAGTTTCTACTATTTTTCATTCAAGTGTCTTTTAAGTTTCAAATGCCACGGATATTATATAATCATTATTAATGTATGACATTTCCCAGATTTTCCCCCCTACCCTCCTCTGATGCTTGCTTAGTCTCTGTCTTTCTCCCATTCTCTGGAAAAGTTCAATTTTGCCCATTAGTTCTTTGAAGTTTTCTTATGCACACCAAGAAAGAAAGAGGAAGCTGAAGTGGAGCCAGAGGCATGGGGGCAAGGATGAGAGGAGGGAGGGAAGCACTGGGAACCTCAGAGGATGTGGTGTGAGAACAGCTGTGTGAGAGAATAAGATAGAATAAACACACTGCAAGTGTAAACCCTTCAAACAGCTGTATGAGCGAATAAAACAGGACAAACACACTGCAAGTACAAACCCTTCACTGAGACAAAAATGCTGCATCCAGGTACTGATGTGGTCAGTGAGTCTGTTTCTGTGCCATTACCATGCTGTTTTTACTATTATAGCTCTGCAGTAGAATTTGAGGTCAATAATGGTAATAACTTCAGCAGTTCTTTAATTATTCAAAACTGTTTTAACTATCCTGGGTTTTTTGTTGTTTTTGTTTTCGATTTTGTTTTGTTTTGTTTCCACATGAAGTTGGGAGTTACCCTTTCAAGATCTGTGAAGAGTCCTGTTGAAATTTTGGGAAGGGGATATGTTGAATCTGTAGATTGTTTTTTGGTAGGTTGGTCATTTTTACTATATTGACCCTACTGAGTCATGAGCATACAAGACCTTTCTATCTTTTGATATCTTCCTCCATGCATTTCTTCAATGTCTTAATGTTTTTATCATACGACTCTGAGGTGGGTTTAGTCTAATGCTGCTTGTATTATGTTGATTGTTTCCATGAGAATCAGCAGATCTGTACTTAAGACACCGAGGAACCCTGCCCCCCAGTTGCTTCTGATTAGTAAATAAGGAAATGTCAAAGGGAGGTGGATTAGCCATTTGCAGGTTAGGGAGTAGCCCAGCCACTGAGTTGTTTAAAGCATATGAAAATATAAAGTCTCTATCTATCTGTCTATCTATCTATCTATCTATGTGTGTGTGTGTGTGTGTGTGTGTGTGTGTGTCTTTCATTTGGGAGGGAACCCAGAACTTTGGGGTGGGTAGTGAGGAACTCTGATCTAAGTACTGTAATTGAGTACTGCTACTTTCACTTGCTTGGTTAGAGTTAACCCAAGATATTTTTTATTAGTTTATATTAGTTCATATTTTATATTATTTGAGACTCTTGCAAAAGGTACCGTTTTCCTGATTTTTTCTTGTTTCATTTGTCATATATATATATATATATATATATGAGGGCTGCTGATGTTTGTGAGTTAGTTACATATCTTGCTACTTTGCTGAAAGTGTTTATCAGAAGTACAAGTTTCCTGGTGGAATTATTAGCCATGTTGTATGTACTACATAAAACCATACAATTTGAAAATAAAGATACTTTGACTTCTTCCTTTCCAATTTGTATCCCTGACCTCCTTTTGTTGTCTTATTGCTCTAGCTAAAACTTTGAGTGCTATAGGAAAAGATAAAGTGAACGACCTTGTCTTAGTTTCTAATTATAATGGAATTGGTTTGAGTTTTTCTCCATTTAAGTTAATAATGGCTATGAGCTTGCTCTAAACTGCCTTTATCATGTCTAGGTATGTCTCTTGTATCCCTAATGTCTTCATGACTTTTATTATGTGTTGGGAGCCGACTTTTACCAGAAAGTGGCTAGAAAGCAGCTATCATCTTTGCAGCCATCTGGAACCATATACCCTGAAAAGAGACTTGTTTTTCAAGAGCCCACAACAGCTGAAGCACACTCTGATAAATATCTTGTTTATCCCACATAGCTTGTTTTGCTGTTTAATGACCCCAGCTGCACGGTGCATGTGGTAAAATGTCTTCACCTGTGTTCTCCTGCTTGTGCATATAAATACCCAGGATTTTCTTGTAATGTGTCCATAGGAGTCAATAGGAGACAATATGAGTCAATATGAGTCAATGAAGGCGGGGAATAAAGGAGTAACCAGACTTGACTACAGACCCTCTGGCTTGTCTCTATTCTTCAAGTCTCTTCCCCTTCTTCCCCCCACTCTCTCTCTTGCTAGACCCTGACTGCGGAACAGAGTGGGCCGTTACAATTATGAGGTGGTGTTAGATTTTGTCAAAAGCCTTTCTCCCTCTAATAAGACGACTGATCATGTGGGTTTTGTCTTTCAGTTTGTTTATATAATGGATTACATTTATGTGTGTTGAGCCATCCCTGTATCTCTGAGATGAAGTCTGTTTGATCATGGTGGATGATCTTTTTGATGTGTTCTTGGATTTTGTTTGCAAGTATTTTATTGAGAATTTTTGCTTCAAGTTTGAGGGGGTTGTCTACCTTACCAATGTTGATCCTTAAATGTTGAGGTAACTTACCTTCTTTAACCCCTAAGTCTCAATGACTTCAAATCATTAAAGCTTGTGTCTCACCTTCTGTCCGTGTTCTGTAGTAGAACTCACATGACAATGGCCATGGGGTCTCTAAAGCTAGTACTATCTGGAGATGAGAAGGCGAAGATATCTTCTGTAGGAGTTGTAAACATGCCCCTACAACACACACACACACACACACACACACACACACACACACACACATACACACACACACACACACACATACACACACACACACACACATACACACACACACATACACACACACAAACATACACATAATAATAATAATAATAATAATAATAATTAATAATAATAATAATAATAACAATAATAATAATAAACATCACATTTGCTCCATTCTACTACCCAGGAATGAGTTACAAGTTACATACCTAACTACAGGAAAATTCAACTATGTGGCTCATTGTGGTCTCAAACCAGGAAGTTTCTGGAATCATTGCCTGTTCTACAAAATTATGGCATAATGCTTGTGAGATATTTTTGATTTGGGTAAATAGTAAACATAGGACCCAGATATAACTAACTTGGAATGTCACTCCTAGGTTTATGAATCTTGAATTTAAATAAATCACCTGACGGAAGTCTGAGTTGGAGTTAATTTACCCTGGTGGCCATGCACTATAGAAGTAAGTCCCTTGCTTATTCCCACCATAAGGATACCCCTTTCACAAGAGCTATTCAGTTTTGTGTCATGCCCATGAACCACCCGTGAACATTTAGTCATGCAGTATTTTTTCTCTTTATTACCAAAAGTCCTCATTTAGTAGAGAACATAAATTATGCTGAAGTTATGTTTTATCTTTTACTATAATTAGTCAGTGTCTCTGTGCTCACAGCATCCCTTGTGGAGATGGCTTACACAAATATATTATGATAAATTGATCTGTTCATAAATGTCTATGCTGGTTTTTCTACTCATTTTTTTAGACCATATGCCTAGATCAAATGTATCCTTTAAAACGTTGTTATAGTAATTATGCATTTCCATCATTTAAATATCAGTATAAAAATCTCCTAATATGATAAGCATTTTATTTCAGCTGTGGAAAAAATTTTTCCCCATTGTGCATAGTAGTCAACAGAAGAAAGCATTATCTTGTCCTGGGATTAATGTTAAATTCACTTAGATGAAGTCAATCATGCATGAGGAAATCCCTCCCAGTGTGAGCTTTCCAGAGATGGCTGCCCTCAGACTCAGTAGGAGGGATTGTCTTTGTTGCAGTCTTCTGCTCTTTGGTTTCAGTCCTAGTCAAAACAGACCTGGGTTGCAACAGAGGCCATGTCCCTGGTCTGCCACCTCCTGTGCTGGTCTCTTTACACCAAGCTGATTGTTTCTGACCTTTGTAAATCATCAGAGCATTAGTAGGTCAGGACTTATGTTGGTGCCTGTGGGTTGGTGTCTCAGGCTGACACTTTTTCAGGAATGACTTGGTCCTTTTCACCTTCATGGTCAAGGAAAAGAAAAAAACGTAGGATATAGAGATCAGGAAGCATTCCAACAGTCCTTGTGAGACTGTGTGTCTCCGGCAATCCTCCAGCTACACAACTGTAGCCCCTACCATCTTTATACTTCACCAAAGTCAGCCAACACCACCCAGTGTTTTGTTTCTGGTGTTTGATTTATTTTACTGTTTGAGAGGAATTTTTCTTTGCAAAAAAAAATTACCATGATAATTAATTCTTAAAACCAAAATAGAATACCCAGTCATCTCTCTGCATCTGCAAGTTACATATTTCAAGTTACAAATATTCCAGAAGTTATATTGTACCAGTACTGAACATGCATTGACTCTTGTTTTCCTGTGTCATTACATTCCAAACAACAAAGCAAGACACAGCAAATACAAGTTCACATGGCATTTACATTGTATTGGATATTATAGGTAATCCAGGAATTACCTAAAATTCACAAGCAGATATGTGCAGACTAAATACAAAAACTGTGTCACATTACTGAAGGGACTCAAACACCTGCATTTGATACCAACCAATTCCTTGTGAGAACTGAGTGATAACGATGAAAAGAACATGGGCACGATATTATTCAAGGGTGGAAAACCTTACTAAATAATACAAAATATGATTAGACCCTTGTAAGTTTAAATTTTTTAAACCCTATTTTTTAGTATGAGTTTTTAAACACTATAACCTCCCTTCTATCCCAATGCCCACCAGAGGTAGTGGAAAAGATAGGTTATTAGGATATATGGGAAGTAGACTTGTTTAGAAATGGTTCTTTGACCTCCAGTTGAACCAGCACCATTTGTTGAAAATGCTGTCCTTTTCCACTGGATGGTTTTAGCTCCTTTGTCAAAGATCAAATGACCATAGGTGTGTGGCTTCATTTCTGGGTCTTCAATTCTATTCTGTTGATCTTCCTACCTGTCTTTGTACCAATACCATACAGTTTTTTATCACTATTGCTCTGTAGTACAGTTTGAGGTCAGGGATGGTGATTCCCCCAGAAGTTCTTTTATTGTTGAGAATAGTTCTTGATATTCTGAGTTTTTTTATTATTCCAAATGAATTTGCAAATTGCTCTTTCTATCTCTATGAAGAATTGAGTTGGAGTTTTGATGGGGATTGCATTGAATCTGTAGATTGCTTTTGGCAAGATGGCCATTTTTACTATATTAATCCTATCAATCCATGAGCATGGGAGATCTTTCCATCTTCTGAGATCTTCTTTGATTTTTTTCTTCAGAGACTTGAAGTTCTTGTCATACAGATCTTAGGCAAGTGGATGGAACTAGAAAATATCACCCTGAGTGAGGTCACTCATGGTATGCAGTCACTGATAATTGGATATTAGCTCAAAAGCTCAAAATACCCAAGATATAACTCACAGACCACATGAAGCTCATGAACAAGGAAGACCAAAGTGTGGCTGCTTCAGTCCTTCTTAGAAGGAGTAACAAAATACTCAAGGGAGCAAATATGGAGACAAAGTGTGGGTCAGAAACTGAAGGAGGGGTCGCCTGGAGACTGTTCCACTTGAGTATCCATCCCATGTGCAGTCACCAAAAGTAGACGCTGATGTGGATGCCAGGAAGTACATGATGACAGGAGCCTAATGTAGCTGTCTCCTTAGAGGTCTGCCAGGACCTGACATATACAGAGGTGGATGCTCACAACTAACCATTGAACTGATCTTAGTGTTCCCAATGGAGGAGTCAGAGAGAAGACTAAAGGAGCTCAAAGGGTTTGTTGCCCCATGAAGAGAACAACAATGCCAACCAACTAGAGCCCCCCAGGGTCTAAACCACCAGCCTGGGAGCACATAGGGAGAGACCCATAGGGAGGATGGCCTTGTTGGGCATACGTGGGAGAAGAGGTTCTTGGTTCCATGAAGGCTGGATGCTCCAGTATAGGGGAATTCGAGGGCAGGGAGGTGGGAGTGGGTGGGTGGGGGAACATTCTCATAGAAGCAGGAGGAGGGAGGATCAGATAGGGGGTTCCTGGGTCGGGGGGGAAATGAAAAAAAGGGGATAATATCTGAAATGTAAATAAAATATCCAATTAAAAAAAAAGAAAGAAATTGTTCTTTGGAGCAAATTCAATATGCACTGTTAGGAAATCAGCAATTCAGTTCACAGAAATCAGCAGTGGCAGCTCAATCCACTTGCAAACACTTCACAAATTATCCAGCAGTCCAATTCAATAGTATCAGGATAGCAAATACCAATCAGCAGTGGTGGCATGACCTAGCAGAAACAGCCAGGCCTCGGCTAAGTCTGCATGAGTCAACAGGAGTGATTAGGACCACCAGAGAGAAGGGTGCCTGCCTCTGTCTGCCGTGCCTCTCTCAACAAAGTGAAGATCAATGAAAACTAAGATGCAAGACCAGTGACGTGTTGCAAAGCCAGCTATGTAAGTCTCCATCACTGTCCACTGAGTCCTGTCTATACTCCCTCCAAACATCACATGTCCTCCACTGGTTTTGCCAAACCATGTGTCATGCCTCGGTCTTAGCAAATCTCCACTTGAGTCCTTATCAGCAGACATCACTCTAACAATTGGCCCAAGTCCACAGAAGTGGCAAGAAGCCACCAGAACAGCACCAGAGGTTTTTTGGTGCACTTCTCTCTATGGAGTCATGACAAATGAAGTCCAGCTCTGCAGTGTAAGGTGAACCAACACATGCATAGTGTTAGAGAAGAATCCTTCATCACACGTCCGTTCATATGTTTGCTTTAGCAGCGCATTCTTTCACCTGTGTCTGCTCCAGGAAAACATCCCTTCACATTTGCCCAAGCAAAACACCGTCCCACATAACTGACTTCCCAAAGAAACCGTAAGTTTTCACTTCTAACTCTCCTGGAAACTTTTTTTTTGTTTTGTTTTGAGGACAGGTTCTCACTATGTAGCCCAGGTTGGATTCAAAATTATAGCAATCCTCCTGCCAAAAAACCTCCCAAGTGCTGGTGTTGTTGACATGAGCTACAAACTTTAAGTTAAACATGGTGTGGAAAGCCTTTTGTTGTGACACCAAAACCGTAAGTAAAAAAATTGGGCTTTTAAAAGGCCACTTGTCAAAAAAAAAAAAAAAAATGAAGCTGGTTGACTGGTTGACTCTTTAACTCCTGGTGCTGTGGCTTTAGTCAATCAGCTTCTTTGAAAAAAAAAAGTGAAGAAGAAATTTGATTGGACATTTGAACAGACAGCGGAAACTGCAATTACATGCCTGTCTACTGTTCTGTCGACTGATTTAAAACCTACAGAAATAGAAGCTGGAATAGTTACAGTTGAAGATCCTAAGTTCAGGATTCTCACAGAAGCAGAGATTGACACTGGCCTTGCTGCCCTAGCAGAGAGAGACTGAACACTCCTGTCAGCCCTCCAGATCCATGATGCCGTGTGCCTGTGTGTTCGGTAGCACCAAGCCAACATCATAGAGACCCTGGAATGAAGATGTAGACTCCCGCTCCTGCCACTGACTGGTTAGGACTCTGCATAAAGAAAACAGTGCTTTGGGGGGAGGGGAATGACAGAATCATTTTACTTATAAATAGATATGATTCATTTACCTGAATAGGGTTCTTCACTAAGACCTGGAACGGTTTTTAGAGGAAGAGGAAATGTTGCAAATGCATGCTGTAAACATGAGATTATTATAAATCTTATCAAACAAAAAGTAGTTGATGAGGGAGGACTTTGTGACGGGGCTACTGGGAGGAGAGGAGGAGTTGATATTGGGTTGTAAAGTGAATAAACACTTTTTTAAAAGTAGTAGATTGATCACCTCCCCCAAATCCCAAACAGAGTATTAGAAAGAAGAACTAAATCCCCTCAGAGGATATCAGATTGTGAATAAATGTCATTTTAAGTCTTAAGCATAATTACATATTAGTAAATAAATTAGTGTAATATACTTTTTAGCTGTCCATTGATTTCATTCCAAATCTGTTATTGCTTTTCAAAATCAAACTGTAAAATAAATTTGGAGGAGCAATGATTGAATATTGTTTAAAATTCTTTGCAAATCTAAGTCCAGTATGACACTTAGTGGAGAAATAATGAAAATATTTCTATTAAAGTCCTAAAAAAGACAATTGCAATCATCAAACATTGTTCTGATCATTCAAGCCAATGCAGTCAATTAAGAGAATCAAGTGAGCTGTACATAGTTCTGCTTGGGTGTAAAAATATCATTACTTCCAGTCAATAAAATGTTATATAACTTTTTCTAATTTATAATTTCCTGAAAACCCCAGGGGTAAAAATAGAAAAGTTTTGGAACTATTAAGAAAATCATTCAAGATAATCAGTTTCAAGGTAAGAAAAACACAATTACTGTGTTTTTAATGTCAGTACAACCAGATACAGAACTATGATATTTGCAATAGCAATGGATAAAGAAAATGAGAGATAGAAAAATTAAAAGGAAATTTTTACCACTAGAAATCGTGAAAATCATACCGAGAAAGAAAACTTAATTGGCTAACTGAAACAATGGAGCTTGTTTCTGGTCAGGAAAGCTTAGTACTGTAAAGGAGTCAGCTCTCTGGAACACAGACGCTAAACCCCAAACAAAATCACCATGGGATTATTTTGATAGTTTTAATTTACATGAATTGTGTGCATATCTGTATATGTCTGATGTATATGTTTTATAAATACATGTGTACATGGATGCACATGCCCAGAAGAGAACACCCTATACCCTTCTCCCTTGCCCTTAGCTTATGAGAAAGGGTCTCTCCCCAGCCCCAGAGTGAGACTGTCAGTTGAGCCCCAGCAATGTTCCTGCCTCAGACACTCCAGCACCGGCATTCAGACACCAATGAGGCTGCTCTTGACTTTTTACTTGAGTTCTGGAGATCCAAATATAGGTACTTCTGCCTGTGCAGGAAGAGCTCTTATTGGCTATGCTATCTCCTCTTTTTCAGATTGTAACAATTATTTTAAAATGTATCTGTAAAGGACCTCTTGGAAGCCATTCAAAGAGCAGGAGGAAAAGCTAGAACTTTCATCTTTAGTGAGTAACTCCAGTTTTTCCCAGTGACATAAACACTAGTATGAACTGTGTTAGCATGGAGGGGGAAAAAAAGAACAATTTCAAAGAATCTTAATCACAGATGAAAATATAAAGAGAACTTAGTACACGATAAAAGTATCATTTCCAATAACTGGACAGTGATTATTCATCAAATGATATAGGACAATTGGCCTCATTACAGAAGTTAAATCTCATAAATTATAAGTATAATAAAATTCATAATAAATGCAAAAACATGAATATAGGCTAATGCTTTTAACACAACAAATTGGAACAAGAATTTTGCCATCAAAGCCAGAAACATAGAGTAAAATCAATTCACATAGAATTTCTAGGCAATGAAACTGAAATGCCACCATGATAATGTTTGAAAGACAGAAAAAAAAATAGCAAGACAAACAATGCATAAAGAATTACTGTTTCACAAAGTGCTCCCACAAACTACTTATAGAAAGAAAGATGGCCAAAAGACAATCAAGAGTATTCACAAAAGTTCAAGTTGACGAAAGTACAAAGAGGTTCAGTTGCATTCCTTGCTCAGATGCAGACATAATGAAAAGGAAATCTTTTAAAACCACAAACCTCATCACATAAATAGCCAGACCTGAACACAGCCAAAGAGGGAAGAATTGTCCTCGACAACAGCTGCTGAAGAGGATAAGGAAACACGGGCTTTCCAGGGAGGCGTTTTTGTCAATCCATGTCACAATTATAAATGAGATTTTTTAGAATCAGTTATAAATAAACCCCATTCAATTCAACAATCTCCTACACATAGAAATTCTCCACATACACACACACACAAGACAATTACACAGTGGAGAAGAAATATGTGCAAATATAACCCACCGCTTTGCTCATAAAATTGAAAAAAGAAAATAAAATGTCCATCACTAAATGATTAGTTAAACAAGTGATGTGGTGTGGTGACGTATATCATATATGTAATATTTATATATCTGTATGAACACTGATCCAGTGTAGGACAATCTCAGCTGAATCATGTGTGCTATATATGTTATGCTTCCAGACCCACTAAAATATCTAGGTGTTTATTTCTTGCAGGTGAAATTTCAGCGATTTTATTGTCTTTTTAGTCATGCAGTTCTGTTTTGCTTTGGTTTTGTGGCATCATTGCTCTTACTAAACTCTTGTCGTTTCGATTACAAACTCCTAAGGTTTTTCAAAAACAAAAAGTCTCACCAGCAAGTTCTCAAGGCTTTCAATGCTCTTTGTCTCTCCTACTGCGCATGCACTGCCACATTCCATCAATCCTAAGTGCTACTGTTTGTTCTCCTTCCTATATTCCGTTAGCACAGATCTTAAAATTGGCAGTACTGCGCAGGGTTGTTGCGCAGGAGGCCACTGGCCACTTTGCAGATGTGCTCCTGGTTATCCATGCTGTGTCACGTCATGTCAATGATTTATATGTGTTTGGAGGACACTTGTGGAATCGAACTGGCATTTTAAATTGCTTTAGTTACTTTTGTGTAGTGAATCATCTCAAACATCCACAAAAAAATGACGCGACCATTTCTCCTTTGTTTCTGGGAGTTGCGATGAGGTTCCAATAAGGAAGTCCGTTAAGATCCCTTTCCCTTGTCCCACAGTGGCTAACAACGGACAAACAGGAAGTTGGAGAAAATAGGAGAGACTGGAAAGCAGTATTATCTTCCATGTGGTCTCAGGGCTTTTCCATGTGACTCTCTGGGAGTCCAGCCAGCCTGGCAGTCACAGGGCCTGAGAATGTTGCCATGGAGGCTCCTGGCTCTGACACACTTTCCAGCAAGCCAGCTGCCAGCTGCATCCTCACCTCTGATCTGTCTTCAGAAGCTGTGCAGCACCGTCCTGCTGCCTTCTTTTGCTTACAGGCAAACCCAAAGCACTCTGATATCCAGGAGAGAAGAAATCAGGCTTCCCCTCATAATGTAGAATGAGTAAGGTTCTAGAAATTGCATCACAGTCATTTTTGCTAGCAGGGGTTCAGGGGAAGCTGCTGCCATTTTATAAAAGATTACACCATTGTTTAGCACTGAAATGTAAGGTCATTTTTAATCCAGGAAGGTACTGTCTGATAAGAAAAAAATAATTGAATTCTTATCTGTTTAACAATGCTCTTTCAATACATTCAAAATAAAAATTCTACATGATAGAAGAACATTGCCTCCAGATTTATCAGCACAATTTTTTTCCTTCTTAGTGACTACACCAGAGATGCCTTCATTTGTCATTCCATGCTCATTTTTCCTTGAGAGGCTGACCTACAATCCCCCATGTCCTCCAGCTTCAGAATGAGTTGAACTGGTGAGCAGACCTGGCAGGAGACAGAAGAAGAGGAATCCCAAATGCTAACACCCTTCCTTTCTCTGTGTGAGCCTGCCTGACTCAGACTGCTAGCTCCACAACCCTCTCCCTCCCAGGTGTCTGAAACACATCCCTGAGTTCTTCTGAGGTTGGGGGATGACAGCTGCTCAGATGCCCAGTCCTAGGTCCCTAGACCTCTATGGGTCTGTTCTACATTTATAAACAAACTGACTAATGAGAGGCCACTTGACTCTGGGGAGCAGGAAGCCAGCCACTGTAATATTTTCTGTTTATAATTCACTTGTGCCGTAAAAACAACTTCAGTGATGTTGGCTCAGCATCACACATGGTTTGAAGTTGTTTAGCCCAGATCTAATCTTGTTATGCAGCAAAACTAGAGGAGCATCCAGAGTGGGAAACCAGTTACCACACATCAGTGAGGATCTACAAAGGGAGAGGATACGGATACATGCAGACTTGGCTGAGGTGGGAACAGTGGGAATGGAATATAAGCAGGAGTAATTTTTACTGTGCTACCTAAGAATCCTGGGAAGATATATAGAATAATAATAGCCAGGATCTCTCTGCCTTGCATGGCTCAGTGTCAAAAGTTGAAGGAGGACCCTTGAACACTGAAAGACCTAAATTTCATGCAGATATAAACTTACATAGGTGAATTTATTTACTTGACATCTCTGAGGTGAACTCAACCTTAGCCACATTGTAGTGCTGGTAGAAAACCAGTCATCTGCCATCTTAACAGGGGTAACAATTTCAATGCAGCCAGTGAGACCAGACATTTACAGAATTGAAAACCAAGCATAGCCAGTTCAA
Organism: Rhabdomys pumilio; assembly: GCA_030674055.1. Lineage (NCBI taxonomy): Eukaryota > Metazoa > Chordata > Mammalia > Rodentia > Muridae > Rhabdomys > Rhabdomys pumilio. The sequence continues at coordinate 161,763,918 of JANHMN010000003.1, forward strand.
GAAACAATGAATGAAGAGAAATTTTTCTTGGTTTGTTTTTTTTTCTAAAACTGGTTTTTTTTTTTTTTTTTGCAAGTAACTGGAAAAGAACATACAGACTATGACTGGTTGCGGGAAACAGCTTCACAGAAATTCAGTTATCGTTTAAAATCAAAGCATGACTTGAGGGATGAGCGCCAAGTTAATTTTTTGTTCCAGTGATCCTGGTTATTGAGTTATGTGCAGGAGAAACATAGATTGAAAATGATCCTGGCAACACGCAGCCCTCACCTGGATTCTCTCCCTCTTCAGCCTCAAACCATAAGATGTTGTAGGTCAGCAGAGTTCAATCTTCCTAATGCTGTGACCCTCTAATACAGCTCATCATGCTGTGGTGACCCCAACCATAAAGTCCATTCATCGCTACTTCATAACCGTAATGCTGCTACTGTTAAGAATCACGTTGTAAATATCTGGTGTGCCAGATAGCTGATATTTCACAGGTGACCCCTGCAAAAGTGTCATTTGACTCCCAAAGGCTTGTGACCCACAGGCTGAGAACTGCTACTCTATGTAGACTCTGTGAGTCGACATTTATAGTAGCTGTTATTTACCCTGCTGCACACAAATATCCATCCTGCCTCCAAGAGACAAGATATGATGCTGTGTTTTGCCAAAAAACATTCACCTCCCTTTAATATGAACTTCTCTGTTACAGTGATTCACAAAGCTTTCAGACATAGGATTCCAGGCAGGCCTAGGAAACCCTACCAAGGGCCAGTGAGATGGCCTAGTGGGTAAAGGTGCTCCCCGTCCAAGCATAACAACGTCAGTTGGATCCCATGGAAGACAGAGCCGATCTCTGAAAGCTGTTCTAAGACCTCTACACATGTGCATTCATATCTTACATACATGTCCACACATACACACATATGCACACATATACACTGTTTGTAATAATAAAAAGTTTCATTTAAAAAAAAAAAACAGAAAAATCTGCTTCAGCAACACCTTGGGCAATCTGTTCGATGTGTGAGGCACACGCCACACTCCACGTCATAATTAGAAGGTAGAGAAGTGGGAAGCATTATACTATGCAGTTGACGAAGTAAAATGTTCACTCATAATAATGAACTGTGATATATTAGAAAACCTGGGAAAACCTTTCAAATTTTCTTCCCAGCACAAAGTCTTTTTAAGGGTAAATTTTCTTAGCTGCTACTCTCAGAAACGCACCCAGAGCTAACTGAAACAGACAGATGTGAAATTTACTGGAAGATGTCTAAGGGAAGTAGGCTGTGAGCTCCACAGTCATCCTGGATGTTGGATTCTTCCAATGGAATCCCACTCTCCACAGGCAGCCGGCCACATCAACTTCTCATGAGGGAAGATTCTCATTCAACAGGACTTACTATTCAGAGGGTTTTGTTTTGTTTTTGTTTGTCTTTTGCTTGCTTTTTCCATTTAAAAAAAATTGGTTATTTTATTTATTTACATTTCAAATGTCTGCTTTCCCAGTTTCTCCTCCACAAGCCCTTCCCCCTCCTCCTGCCTCTATGAGGGTCCTCCTCCACCCACCCACCTGCCTCAGTGCCCAAGCATTCCCTTGATCACTGCACTGGATCATCAAGCCTCCACAGGACCAAGGCCTCTCCTCCCATTGATGCCAGATAAGGCCATCCTCTGCTATATATGGCTCTGGAGCCATGGGTCCCTCCATGTGTACTCTTTGGATGGTGATTTAGTCCCTGAGAACTTTGGAGGTTCTGGTTGGTTGATATTGTTGTTCTTTCAGTGGAGTTGCAATCCAGTTCAGCTCCTTCAGTCCTTCTTCTAACTCCTCCATTTGGGTCCCTGTGCTCAGTCCGATGGTTGGGTGAGAGTGTCCACATCTGTATTGGTCAGGCTTTGGCAGAGCCTCTCAGGGGACAGCTACACAAGGCTCCTGTCAGCAAGAGCTTCTTGGCATCAGCAATAGTGTCTGGGTTTGGTGTCTGCAGATGGGATGGATTCCTAGGTAGAACAGTCTCTGATGGCCGTTCCTTCAGTCTCTACCTCACTCTTCATCCCTGCATTTTCTTTTGCTAGGAGCAATTCTGGATTAATATTTATGAGATGGGTGGGTGGCCCATCTACTCAGAGGTTTTTAAGAAAAACTTGCTAGCATCAAACTGGCAGTATCAGAAGTCCTAATTTTGAAGACAAATAAAAAAATATTTGAGGAAGATACCAATGCATCTCTCATCAAAATATAATTGATCTAGTAGGTGAGATTTTCTAAAGCTAAATATGCATGTTAGTTTATGCTTCAGCAATACTGCTCCTAGGTATACTCTGACAAGAAAGGACTGCTTATATTTACAAAACGGTATGCATATGGGAGTCATGGTCTTCAAATGGAAATGACTTATTGGAGGGACTATGGTGTGTCTCCTCGTCGAAATGCATACAATTTTTAAAAAGTGGACCTAGTGATATGTTGCAGTAAATTTCCAACCCCAATAAGTCCATGCAAGGAAGACACAACTCAGTTATATATTTATAAACTGCACGTCTATGTTGGGCAGATTTGCCTCTACACCACTCTCTTCCCCAACTATGAAATCCCTGCTACTTCCTGTTTCTCCAGGCCATGTGCTTCTGCTCAGTCTTCCTTCCAACTACTCTCCCTCCGTCCTCCTCTGTCCACCATATCATCCTTCAGCCCAACTCCTCCCCTTCTCTTCCTGTCTTGACCGGAAAACCCACCTCCTCATTCTCACCCAGTGATTGGCTATTTCATCATTGTTATTAGCCAATCAGATAATTAAGGGAAAATCCTCTACAGTGATAGATCCCACAGCATGAATAAATCTCACACAAATGCTAAGTGAAAGAAGCCCAGATGATTATAAAGAGCACATTATGTGATTCCATTTATGTGGAGTTCTAAAACAGGCAAACCTAATCTATTTGAATATGGATATGAATGGTGGTAACATTGAGGGATTATTGAGTGGTAGAGAAATAAGAGATCTGTTGGGGTGCTGGAAGTGTTCAGTATCATAGGAACTGTCTTATAGGCATGATCACTTTTAAGACTTCAAGCTGTCCACAAGATGCATGTACTTTACCAAATATGAAACATACTCCACTAAAAAAAATCAAAACAAAAGCAATTAATTTTTAAATATCACCTTATAAGATAGTCTTCTGGCCAGGCGGTGGTGGCACACGCCTTTAATCCCAGCACTTGGGAGGCAGAGGCAGGCGGATTTCTGAGTTCGAGGCCAGCCTGGTCTACAGAGTGAGTTCCAGGACAGCCAGGACTACACAGAGAAACCCTGTCTTGAAAGACCAAAATAAATAAATAAATAAATAAATAAATAAATAAATAAATAATGAAAAATAAGACTGTCTTCTGACCAAACATGTAGCACTCAGAAGAGTATCTGTTCAAAAAGAAGAAAAAGTTTTCAAGAAAAAACAAACAAACAAACAAACACTTGGTGTATCTTGTAACTAAAAATATATGTGCAAAAGATATGTGAAAGCTCACATATTTTAATTTTTACACTTGGTAAACTTTTTATTATGAATGAAAGTTTTATTGGGACAATACCAAATGATCTTCAGGGACTAACTGTTTTATAACATGAGTTAACTAAAAATTTAGAAGTAAATGACCTTTTTTCTATCCTATGGAACAATGACTTTCCTGAGTCCTGACTCCCTTGTTATGGTTATAGACTCATAATTGCATTGATGTCATATGAATCCACACATATGATTAGTATAATGACTAATTACAACAATAGCTACTAAAATTCATATATCTTATCATAATTGTAATATGTTACTGGTAAATGTCATAAAATACAAAAGTCAGAAAACGCTATTTAATTTTATTGAATAAAACTTTTAAAAAGTATTAAGATGTAAATAAAAGGTTACTTTTAGCTTCTGGAATAGGTATTATATACATAGTGAATGGTGTCTCCTAAAGTAGTTTTAAACTTGTTTTTTTATTGTTGTTTTTGTTTTTGTTTTGTTGGAGTAGATTTTATATTGTTTCATCTTGCTTACCTTTATTGAAAATAGATTTTTTTCTCATATGATTTATCCTAATTATGATTTCCCTTCCCTCTATGTCTGTCATCTGGATCCACCTTATTTCAGTCTCTCATTAGAAAATAAACAGTTTTCTAACATAAAAAAAAAACAGAAACTAACACATAAGAATAGAACAAAGCAAACAAACAAACAGAAGGAAACCAGCCCAAGAAAAGACAATAACAAAAAAAAACCCAAAAACAAACAAACAAACAAACAAAAAACAGATATAGATGCAGAGAATCACTCATTTTTCACACTCAGGAATCTGATATAAAACAGTGAACTAGAGTAATAATATATATGCAAATGACCTTTATGGTAAATCAAAGAATATATTTTATTTTATACTATATATATACTAATATATATAATATTATATAATGTGTAATTTAAATTTTTTAATAGTCTCAGAGGGAAAAAAAGCCCAGAGCAAGATTGTTTTAGTGCAGAATTCTACCAGACTTTAAAAGAAGAGTTAACGAGCATAAACGCTCCTCAAATTAGTCCACAAAACAGGAACAGAAGGAACATTGCCCAATTTGTTTTATGAAGCCAGAGTTACCCTGATATCCAAACTATATAAAGACACAACTTAGAAAGACAATTGCATAGCAGTTTTTCATATGAACATAGATGCAAAAATTCCCAGTAAAATACTTGCAAACCAAATCAATGAACATATCACAAAGACCATCTACCATATACGTGTAGGCTTAAACCTAGAAATGCAGGGGTGCTCAATATATGTAAATTGATAAATAAAATTCACTATGTAAACAAATTGAAAGTAAAAAAACACACACACATACAATCATCTCATTAGATGAAGGAAAGGCCGCTGACAAAATTAATCACCTCTTCACGATTAATGCCACAGAGACATTAGGGATACAAGAGATATACCTATGCAGAATAAAGGCAGTTTACAACAACCCATAGTCAACATCAACTTAAATGGAGAGATTCAAACCAAATCCACTAAAATTAGTAACAAGACAAGGTGGTCCACTCTCTCCATAGCTATTCAATATAGTACTTGAAGTCTTAGCAATAAGACAACTGAAGGAGATCAAGGAGGTACAAATTAGAAAGAAAGAAGTCATGATATCTTTATTTGCAAATTCTATGATAGTACACATACTGACGCTAATAATTCCTTCAGCTGTTAAACAAGTTCAGACAAATAGCAAGATACCATGTACGCCTGCTGTGTCACGTGTTGGTCAGTAGGTGGCAGAGAGGAGAGAGGTGATGTCTACACTCAGTATTTTGACCAATGAACATCTGAATGGTTAGTAGCCTAACATTCCCTAAAGGACTGCAAGTTTGAGCGGAGCACCAGTCCTGAGCCAGGCAGGCCCAGACAGGCTCCCAGGATGAGTAGTAAACCAGAGACTAGAAGAGCCCTGTCTACAGGCAGAGTAGTTGCGAGGCTGAGACAGATGACCCTTGCAAGGGACCAATCAGCTGGTCAGGTAAGCAAGGAGCCAGCCTCAGACAACCAACAGATTGGCACTATGGGGCCTGAACAGGAAGCTAGCCTGAGATTACCACCAGTCCAGTATCAAGAAGGCCTGTGGAGTCATACTGTGCCAAAGATGGCCCCTGCCCAGTGCCGTAATGCATGAGCAGGGCATAGCACACCTGAGACCACTCCTGAGGTGACCTCAGACACTCAGAGAGTTAACCGTGCCACTTGTCTGCCATAGGGTGATATAGGTAAGGGAGAGATGCCCCACCCTTGCTCCTTGTCACCTACAAAAAGCAAGAGAGCTAGCCATGAGGTCATCAGAATGGAAGAGCTGGCCCGGTCCTTCACTTGCTGCAGCACTCAGGAGAGTAAGTTCTGCACCTTACCTGGGCAGCAGAGTAGAGCTGGTCATGTGAGCTGACTCAGAGAGTGAGAGAGAAGGAGAGCCGACCCTGCATCTTGTCTGCTTCTTCTTTGCAGCAGCATGAACAAGGGAGAGATGCCCTCTCCTATCCTTGTTTGTATTGAAGTCATGAGAGCAGGAGAGCTTTCCCTGTTCCTCACTGGGTTGTAACACTCAGGTGGTTGGACCCTTTACCTCACCTGGCCAGCAGGGTATAACTGACCCTGATTGTAAAGAGAATGATGGTGAACTGACCCCAAGAGCACGAGAGTGGGAGAGCAGGCTGGATGACCAGCTCAGGTACCTCTCAGGCCCAGATCCAGGGTTTTGAGTTGGCCCACCCCACCATCTATCCCATTGATGAACTACTGGAGTGCATGAAAGGTCTGGTCCTACAGATCCAAAACTACAGGCCCTTCATGACCCAGGGCAACAACAGGATATCTGAGATGAGTCCCAATGAGGTTCCAGTATTGATAGAGTAGCAGAGCCAGAGGTCTCAAACCAAACCAATGAGAAATCACAATGAACATTTCCAAGCAAAGAAGTGTGGGCAAAAGGGTATACTGTGGGACACATGGTGACATACTACAGCTTCCATAAGATTTTTTTCTTTATTGTCAGGTAGGTTGCACAAGTGGAAAGCAGATAGAGGGGAGGGGGAGATGAGTGGGAATGGCATGCATGATGTGAAATTCACAAAAAAAAAATATTTATTTTTTTTTATTTTTAAAAAGTAGCAAAATAGAAAATTAACTCACAAAATCAGGAACCCTCCTATATACAAATGACAAACAGACTGCGTGAGAAGTCAGGAAATTAATACCTTCCACAAGAAACTCAAATAATACTCAGTATCTTGGGTTTAACTCTAACCAAACAAGTTAAAGACTTGTAAAGAATTGTTTCATTTCCATGAGTTTGTAGGATTTCTGCTGTTTCTGTTATTGAAAACCAGCTTTAATCCATGATGGCCTCATATGATGAAGGGGTTTATTTCAACTTTCTTGTGTCTGTTGAGATTTGCTTTTTAAAAATCTTTTATTGGATATTTTATTTACATTTCAGATGTTATCCCCTTTCCCCATTTCCCTCCCACCCAAAAAAACCCCTATCTCATCCCCTCTCCTCCTGCTTCTATGAGGATATGCCCCCACCTACCTCCCACTCCCACCTCCCCATCCTCAAATTTCCCCACCCTCAGCGTCTAGCCTTCATGGGACCAAGGATCTCCTCTCCCACCTATGCCAGACAAGGCCATCCTCCCCTACATATACAGCTGGAGCCATGGGTCCCTCCCTATGTGCTCCCAGGCTGGTGGTTTAGATCCTGGAGAGCTGTTTGGTTGGTATTGTTGCTCTCCTCATGGGGCCACAAACCCTTTCAGCTCCTTCAATTTTCTCTCTAACTCCTACATTGGAACCCCTTGATCAGTTCAATGGTTAGCATCTGTGAGCATCTGCCTCTGAATATGTCAGGCTCTGGCAGACCTCTAAGGAGACAGCTGTATCAGGCTTCTGTCAGTGTGCACTTCCTGACATCCACAGCAGCATCTACCTTTGGTGACTATACATGGGATGGATACCCAGGTGGAATGGTCTCCAGATGGGTGCTTCGGTCCTTCTTAAAAGGAGTAAAAAAATACTCAAGGGAGCAAATATGGAGACAAAGTGTGGGACAGAAACTGAAGGAGATTTGCTTTGTGACTAAATATGTGTTCAGTTTTGGAGAAAGTTCTGTGATTGGCTGAGAACGTATGTTAGGAGCCTAGCCCAAAAGTAGGTCTCTGAAGCAGCCAAGGGGGAAGAGCATAGGCAGGGATAAGACTTATTCTTGAAAGAGAGTAGAGTTGCTTTTTATCATAACATATACCTATCTTGACTTTTAAGTTACTCTGAGGCCAAAAGCTGCAGGCCTCTGGATCTATTGACAGTTGTTGCTAACCCAGAGGAGATTAGGTAAAGTATTTATTGTTAGTGTTCCCTTTTCTGGTCAGGCAGCCAAAAGTTCTTCACTGGCATGGCTGGTTAACACTTGATGAACCAGAGAGGAAGGAAAGGAAAATAATTAAGATCTTTTACACAATAAATATGCATAGACACATTTGCATTTTCACTCACATCCTCATTACACATTATCACATTCACAATTTTGTTTGGCCTAACCACCCATACCATACGCTCCACAAGTGTATTAATTGCAAGCATGCTTACATACACATACCTACACATGTACATATAGACAAACAGACATATATATCCACTTACATACCTACATGTACATATAGACAAACAGATATATATATATCCACTTACATACCTACACATGTACATAAAGGCAAACATATATATATACATTTGAATGGATGGATGGATAAATGGATGAATGGATAAATCAATGGGTGGGTGGGTGGGTGGGTGGAGCAGAGCCCACCCCCTAAGCCAAACCATCCAATCAACAACTTTATTTCTTTTCTCTTGCCTTTTTATACCATCTTAGACAAAAAGTTTTTTTTTTTTAAAAAACTACCTCATAGATAAAATGTTACATAAAATAGGAGTTACAGAAGATGTTGATACTAACTTCAAAGCAGTGTTTTATTCTAATATGCACGTGAGGAATTCAGAGCAGCAGTTTTTACATGGTCTTGTCTTATCATAATGCACACCTGTGCTTTATTTTTAGACCTAAATGTTTTTCCTTGAACACAAATTTGGCCCAAGCCTATTTTTCTTTTTAGTGTGATTATGAAATTTCATTGTATTTCTTACTATGCAGCCTTTACTTACTATTTATGAGTAATGGGCACATTCCCTTTTTGATTCTAACTTTATTACATCTTTCTAGCAAAGCAACGAAGACCATCTCTTAAAACTTTCTTCCTAAAACTATTTGAATCAAATCAGGAATTCTATAGAATCATTAACTCATCTAAACAGCATTAATTTGTGAAAGTTCACCTTTGTGTTGATCTGCAGGAAATCTGATCAAAAAGATGGGCTGATACCCAGGGATAATTATATTAATTTAATAACGACAGGAAAGGCTAGAAGCAATCCTGAGATGAAATCTCCTTTCCATTGAGCTCACCCATCTCAGACCATGCAAAAATAGTGGGTCACCTCCAGGAAGACCATCTGCTGGCCTTAGCCTATCCTAAATGGCTCCTGACAATATATTCTTTTGTGTTTTGGTGAAATGTTCTGTAGATATTTATTAGGTCCATTTGGTTCATAACATTTGTTAGCTTCATTATTTCTCTGTTTAATATTTGTCCAGATTACCTGTTCATTGGTTAGAGTGTAGTATTGAAGTCTCCCACTGTCTGTGTGTGAGGGCCGGTGTGTGATTTAAGCTTTACCAATGTTTCCTTCACAAATGTGGGTGCCCTTCATTTGGGCAATAGATGTTGAAAATTTAAAGATTATCATGGTGGATTTTTTTCCTTTGATGAGTATGAAGTGTCCTTCCTTATCTCTTTTGATTAATTTTGGTTTAAAGTCTATTTTTTCAGATATTAGAATAACTACACCAGCTCTGTACATGTCCTTGTGACTTCTGGAGTCTCTATTCAGGAGTCAAATGTAATTCTCGTAGGTCTACCATTATACAGTACTTGGCCTTTTTTCCCTTAAATGTTTTAATACTTTTTACTTTGTCCTGTTTATTTGGTGCTTTGATTGCTGTGCACCAAAGGCCTTTTTTTTTTTTTTTTTTTTTGCTGAACCAAAGGGATTTTCTTTTCTGGTCCAATATACTTGGTGTTCTGTAAGCTTCTCATACATTTATAGGCGTGTTCTTCTTAGGAATTATTTCTTCTGTGATTTTGCTGAAAATACTTTCTGAGCCTTTGAGTTGGGTTTCTTCTTCTATTCATAGTACTCTTAGGTTTGGTCTTTTCATAGTGTCCAAGGTTTCTTGGATCTTTTGTGTCAGGAAGTTTTTAACTGTAATTTTTTTTTTACCTCTATATCTATTTCTTTTATTGTATCTTTAACACCTGATAATATGTTTTTCATCTCTTGTATTCTATTGGTGCTGCCTGAATTTGTAGTTCCTGTTCACTTACCCAGATTTTCCATTTTCAGAAATTTCTCAGTTTGTGTTTTCCTTGTGTTTCTGTCTCATTTCTCATGTCTTGAACAGTTCTATTAATTTCCTTCAACTATTTTTTTTCTTGGTTTCACTTTCTTTAAGGGTTTCATTCATTTCCTCTATTTTTTGTTTGTCTTTTCCTTGATTTCTTTAAGGACCTCCATCATCTTTATAAAGTTGGTTTTAATGTCACTTCTTGTGCTTCCGCTGTGTTGGACTATGTGGGGCTTGCTGTAGTGCAATGGGCTCTGGTAGTGACATACATCCCTGTTGTTTATTGTGCTCTTCTTCTGGCACATACGGATTCAGGTTTGTGGTGATTATATGTCTAGGTACCAATTTCTGGCTTCTATCAAAATGATCATAGGATATTAATAATACTTATGTGCTATATTTTATGTTTTGATTTGCATAGGTTTCATCTCTAGATTTGCAAACTTTGGTCTCTAGAATGAAGCCAGGTTGGTTACAATGTATGATTTTGAATTCATTATCTATAAATCTTGAATTCCATTTGTAATTATTTGTTTCTTTTCTTTTAATTTGGGGGGTCTCTTTATACTACTATACTATGGTAAATTTAAGATGTTATCTTAATTATTTTCTATTTGTGAAGACTTTTGTTGTGGCCTAATAGATGATCCAGTTAGGTGTCAAGGGATTCTGAGATTATGTACTTCATATATGTTGGTTAGAATATTTACTCTGCAGTTATCTAATAAACTCATTTGACCTATGATACAATTGACAAGTGTTGTTTGTGGTCTATTAGTTTAAATGGACTACACAAATATAAGCCACCATGATCCTACCAAGTTCTGTTTGACAATCTGTGGTCGTTATTACTAGATTTAAGAATTCAGCACCCTCAATGATTCAGTACATATGCATCTACAAATGTCGCATCTTTTTAAAGAATTGTTCTCCTTATGCAATGGCCTTCTTCTATCACCTCTGACTAATTTTGGTTTGACATGTCATTTATCAAGTATCAGAGCAACTATGCCAGCTTGTTTCAACTAATTTGCTTGATAAACTATCTTCCATCCTTTTCCTATCCTTCTGTTGGGATTGTGGAGACAACAAACAGCTGACCTAGTTTTTTAATCTGGTCAGCTATTCTGAATCATTTTAGTGGTGAGTGGGGCTATTCACCACCTAAGCTTGTTACCAGGAGAACTTATTTGTTCCTGCAGTTTTACTGTTTTTCTTTATTCTCGAGTTGGTTGTGAATTATTCTTTTCTTTTTCTTTATTGATATAAAAATATGATATAGCTTCTGCCTCATGTTCCATCACTAACAACGTTGCCTTTTGCTTCCTCTTTGGTGTTGATGATGCACTGTGGGGTGTTTTTGTAAATTCATTCACTTCAACATTTTGGTTTGGTTTTCGTACATGATCTCAACTTCTTTGCTGAATGTTTCCTCCATGGTTTCCATGTTCTCTTCCATGTCACTAACCCTTTCATCTGCTTTGCTAATGTTTTTATCCAGGTGCTGTGCAGATTTTCTTACCTAAATCAAAACAACCCTGAGATTCCACCTCACACCAGTCAGAAAAGCTAAGATCAAAACCTCAGGTGACAGCAGATGCTGGAGAGGGTGTGGAGAAAGAGGAACACTCTTCCATTGCTGGTGGGATTGCAAGTTGGTACAACCAGTTTGGAAATCAGTCTGGTAGTTTCTCAGAAGATTGAACATAGCATTACCTGAGTACCCAGCTATACCACTCCTGGGTATATACCCAAAAGATGCTCCAACATATAACAAGGACACATACTCCACTATATTCATGGCAGCCTTAATTACAATAGCCAAAAGCTGGAAACAATCCAGATGTCCTTCAACAGAGGAATGGATACAGAAAATGTGGTACATTTACACAATGGAGTACTGCTCAGCTATTAAAAACAATGAATTCATGAAATTCTTAGGTAAGTGGATGGAACTAGAAAATATCATCCTGAGTGAGGTAACCCAGTCACAAAATAACACACATGGTATGTACTAACAGATAAGTGGATACTAGGGAAAAAACTCCAAATACCCACGATGCAACTTATAAACCATATGAAGCTCAAGAAGAAGGAAGACCAAAGTGTGGATGCTTCAGTCCTACTTAGAAGGGGGAACAAAATAATCACAGGATGTAGAGGGTGGGAGGGACTTAGGAGGAAGAGAGGAGGGGGAGAGGGAAAAATGGGGAAGGATCAGGTGTGGAAGGAGACAGGGGAGATGTACAGAGGGTCAGAAAATTGAACAGAGGTGTGTAGCAATGGGGGATGGAGAACTGGAGGTAGCCAACAGAATGTCCCAGACACCAGGAAAGCATGAGGCTCACAGGACCCAATGGGGATGACATTAGCTGAAATACCCAACAAAGGGGAGAGAGAACCTGTAGAAACCATATCCAGAGGTCAGGCAGGGCAACCCACCCCACCCCCGTTGAGGGATAGGACCACCCACCCTTCTCAAAATGTTAACCTAGAATTGCTCCTGTCTAAAGGAAATACAAGGACAAAGAGTGAAGCAAACACTGAAGTAAAGGCCATCCAGAGACTGCCCTACCTGGGCATCCATCCCATATACAGCCACCAAACCCAGACACTACTGCTGATGCCAAGAAATGCTTGCACACAGGAGCCTTATACAGCTGTCTCCTGAAAGGCTCTGCCAGAGCTTGACCAATACATATGCAGACACTTGCAACCAACCATTGGACTGAGCATGGAAACCGCAATGGAGGAGTTAGGGGAAGGACTGAAGAAGCTGAAGGGGTTTGCAACCCCATAGGAAGAACAATAATGTCAACCAACCAGACCTCCTGCCCCCTAGAGCTCCCAGGGACTAAACTACCAACCAAAGAATACACATGGAGGGACCCATGGCTCCAGCTGCATGTGTAGCAGAGGATGTGAGAGGGGAGGCCCTAGGTCCTGTGAAGGCTTGATGTCCCCGCATAGGGGAACGCTAGGGTGGTAAGGCAGAAGTGGGTGGGTGGGTGGGGGAGCACCCTAATAGAAACAGGGGGAGAGAGGGTAGAATAGGGGGTTTTCAGAGGGGAAACCTGGAAGGGGATAATATTTGAAACGTGAATAAATAAAAAAAATCAATCAAAATTTTAAGAATTTAGAAGAGATTCTGAAATATTTTTAAATATTTATTTTTATTATCAATTATGTGTATGGGAAGGTATGTACACAAGAATCCAAGTGGCCACAGAAGTCCAGGATGTCAGATCCTCCTGGAGCTAGGGGTACAGACAGTTGTAAGCTGCCTGATATGGGTGCTGGGAATCACACTCAGGTCCTCAGGAAGAGTAGCCTGTGCTCCTGAGCACTAAGCCATCTCTCCAGCCCTGTGGAATCCTTTCCTAGCCCCTCAATCATCTTTGTTTTCAGTTATTAGGGAGTGGTAAACTTTTGGCAGAATCATGGTGGCTTGTATCATACTTCATTCTTACCTGTGGTTTCTAATTTTCCTTTATATTGTGTGGTGTTTTTTGTTTTGTTTTTGTTTGTTTTGTTTTATTTTGTTTTGTTTTATGTGGGTGGTTTATTTTACACAAGTCTTCATGGTGAGTTGTCTTCACATAGGCTGATGAGCCCCTATACAAGCAAAGTCTGACAACAGTAACAGATAGAATGCTTGGCAGTTGCTGTTTCACCAGGGAAAAGTACTTGTGAGCTTCACGGGCACGGTTAAGATTTGGAGCTGGAGGTGCTAGCATGCTACTACAAATGAGAAACTTGAACAACACTAGCTAACTGACAACACCCTTGTCCCCTCTCCTCTTGTCTTTCTCCTTTTGTTCTCTTTTGCCCACTCCACCTTTCCAATCAGAAAAATAACTGGGGTGGTATGTATGAAACAAGTGACCCAGCTCTTTCTTACTAAAGAAGATCTCTGAGTTGCAGCCTTCTCTTAGGACTGAGCTAGGAGAGGAAAACTTCTGGGATTGGAAGATTGACCCTGAAGACTATGGTGATTGATCTCCCTCATTAATTTGGTTGCATTTAGACTCACATAGAAACTTGTTTTAGGTATGCCTAGGAGAATGTCCAGAAATGCTTCAGTGAAAAAGAGAAGTTCACTCTGAATGTGATGGCATCATCTTAGGGGCTGTGGTGTTGGACTCAATAAGAAGGCAAAAGCAGGCTGAGCATCTCGTGTTCCTATGGTCACACCTCAGCCATGATGGATTGTCTTCTCAACCTGTCAGCCAAAATGAACCGCCCCCTTCTCAATTTGCTTCTTGTCAAGCATAATTTTACAGCAGCAAGAATAGTAGCTCATACAACAACCTTTGACATTTTCATGCTTTAAATCAAGTCAATCACTGGACAGAAAATCCTCTTATCTCTTAAAGCAACTGGAAAGTTTGTACCTAGTTTGATATCCAGGGACCAGGAAGAGAGATCTAATGATCAGAGTGGAAAGAATGACAGGAGGAAAATTGGAACCTTTCAGTGCAGTTCTATTTCAATGATTCAACTTAAGACCTGGTCCAGGGTTACATGCATTTCAATTAATCTTCAGGAATACCTCAAGAAGGCATCTTTCTAAATTATTTTAGATTTGAAAGAAGCAAATTTAGTTGAATAATCAATATGACTCCAGGTTTTTAGAAGGTGGCAAGCTGCTTTTATTTCCTGCTTTTATTCACCGGTATTGACTTGCTCTTGCTCGTATCTTGCCTTGCAATGGTTGGATGTCTATGAATAGTACCATGCCTCACAGAGAAACAAAAGCCTGCAGTTAGCTTCTGTAGGTAAGACCCTGGCAGCAGGGTCCCCATGTGGGAACACTTGGTCAAAGAAAATAAGTTCAGCTGAGAACTAGATTGAGAATTAGAAGAAATAGCAAAAGAAAAATAGCCCCCAAGGAAGCCACAAATGTCAACATGCTCTAAGAATTAGGGCCCCACACTACAAACATACATCAATATTAATCAACAGAAACACTGACAGAGCGGTGAGCAGACAATTTTCTGAAGATTAAAAATAAAGATGGATGACCAATAAACAAAGCATTCAACCTCCTCAGCCACCATGGAAACACAAACTTAAGCCCATGTGGTAGCACCACAGTAGGTTCCTCAGAAGAGCAAAACCATACAGGCTAACACTAGAAAGTCTGTGAGGAGATGAGAGGACTCCCTCACACAGGGTTGTGGGTGTGGGAGACAGGAGAGTCACTCCGAATCTGCAAGGACACCCATTTCCCAACCCAGCAGTTCCTCTGTGGCATGCTATGCAACGGTTAGGCATCTAAGCTTTCTTGCACATGTTAGAAACTATGTAGCTACTTCCAAATTTTTAAACAAGTTATAAATGGAAATATTTGAAAACATGTAATTTTGAGTGATTACAAGAACAATTATGTCTCAATAGTCTTCCAGGAGTGCTTCCAGGAATGCTTAGGGTCATTAAAACTGGGGAAATACTCAAGTTCTCTGTCTAAATGGGTTAGTGGTTTCTGATGGCCTGTGCACATCTTCTCATGCACTTTTAGTAATCTAGACCACCTGTAAAGCCCAGAGCAGTGCAAGTGCCATGTGCATCCTGCACCACACTACCGTACTCAGGAGACAAGAATGAGCGAATGGGTGCGTTCACTACCGACACAACTTGTTCTTGAATATTTTCAACCTTAAGTTGTTTGAGTCCATGGACAGAGAACGCACAGATACAGAAGACCGACTGTCCAGCTAAATGTATCAGGGAATTATTGCCATCTATTTCTCCTTCAAAAAATCAACTGTCTCCTTTTAAAAATTTATTTCTGTGATTTTTTTATTGGATATTTTATTTACATTTCAGATGCCATCCCCTTTCCCCATTTCCCCTCCCTAGAAAACCCTTATCCCGTGCCCCCTTTTCCATTTTGCTTTTATACAATTTTTTAAATGTTAATCAAAGGCTTTATAAGTATGGTAATGCTCAGTCAGAAATGTAACCCAATACCCAACCTAGATATATAAACTATCTTTGACTGGTGGAGACACGTGAACTTCTGTCTCCATGTTCCCTCTCTCTCTCTCTTTCTCTCTCTCATCACCTAGCTTCTCCTCTACTTCATCTTCTCCTCTCCTTACTCCATCTCTTCCTCTCCGTACTCCTTCCCCCTTAGCTCCTCCTACATATCACCCTTCCTGTTAAAATAAAACTTTTCTCTCAAAATACAATTAGAGCATATTTCTGCGATTTTAACATACTTACATCATTTCCCCCTTTTCTTTCCTCCCTTCAAGCCCTCTCACATTCCACATGCCTACACTCTTTCAAAGTCATGGCCTCTTCTTTCACTATTTTGTGTGTGTGTGTGTGTGTGTGTGTGTGTGTGTGTGTGTGTGTGTTTGTGTGTGTGTGTGTGAATGTGTCCTGGATGTGTCTGTGTGTGTCTGTGTGTGTCTATAAATGTACGTGTGTGTGAATGTATCTGTGTGTATGTGTCTGCATGTGTGTGTGTGTGTCTATGTGTGTGAATATATCTATATGTGTGTCTGTGTGTGTGGATATGTCTGTATGTATATGTGTGTATGTTGGTGTGTGTCTCTACGTGTATTTGTGCATGTGTGTGTGTATGTGTGCATGTGCACGCATGCCTACATGCACACATTTCTAAATGTTACCTACTCATTCCGTTTAAGATTACTTTCATATGTTTTCAGGGCCAACTGTTCAAATTTTTTTAATTTTATTTTATTAATAAAAATAAATTTCCCCATCTCCAACAGGATGGATGTCCCCACACACCCACACACCCCACCAGGCCTCCCACACCCTGGGGCCTCAAGTCTCTCAAGGTTTGGGTGTGTCTTCTCTCACTGAGGCCAGACCAGGCAGTCCTCTGCTGTATATGTGTTGGGGGCCTCAGACCAGCTAGTGCATGCTGTCTGTTTTGTGGCTTAGTGTCTGAGAGATCTTGGGGATTCAAATTAGTTGAGACTGCTGGTCTTCCTAAAGGGTCACCCTTCTCAACTTCTTCCAGTCTTTCCCTAATTCAAACACAAGAGTCCCCAACTTCAGTTTATTGGTTGGGTGTAAGTATCTGAACCTCACTCACTCAGCTGCTTGTTGGGCATCTTGGTAGGCAGCCATGTAGGCTCCTGTCTGTAAGTACACCATAGCATCAGTAACAGTGTGTGTGTGTTTGTGTGTGTGTGTGTGTGTGTGTGTGTGTGTGTGTTACCTATTCAGTCTGCATAAATTTATTTTATGTGTTTTCGAGGCCAACCATTCACGATTTTAAAAACCCTCCAGCATCTCTTCAATGTTCCACTTTCCCGCTGGTTTATCTTAACATATTTATATTTGAATGTCTTTTGTTTATTACTCTCTCTATTATAAAAATATGCATGTAGTAAAATTTATAAAATTTTATTTTCTTGTAACTAAAATAGTTAAAATTAATTTTCTATATTTAAAAATTTTCATTAATTTTAAGTAGCATATAAAATGTCACTGGTTCTGTTATATTAATTACTACTAAATTACGGTTGATTAGAAGAAAATGCATTACAAATGGTAATAAGTAACTATTAAATATATAGTTTTATCATAAATTAATATTTTAGTAGAAATAATAGTCAGCTGATGTTTTTCATGCAGCTTACAGACTCAGTAATATTATTGTTTATTTCTGAAATGAAACAGAGTTCACTGCAAATTAACAGCAGATAAAAGGAAGATGGCTGGTTTGCAAGACTTACCTATGGTGTATTAATGGGATTTTTAAGCATCAAAATCTACCATAGACACCTATTTATACAAATCAAATAAGTGCATGGTAACCACGAAAAATGAAAACAAAAAGGGCTGATGAATAACCAAGAACCAGAGACCTGAGTCCAAATAAAAAATGTGTATGAATTTATAATATCCAATAATCTTTTCTCAATGAGAAAGAAACATTTCTTTTGCAAACATGAATAAACACTCAAGAAAATATAAAACATAAGCTCATTTCCAATATGTTTCTTTTATTCAAAGTTTGATGCTAGTCTGATATGATATCTACATATGTTTTCCTATTTAAACCTGAAATAATACAGGTGGGTCAAGACAAGAACCTAGTGAGTGAGAGTCGGCTCTTATTCTTCAGTGTAAAGTATTGGTCCTCAAAGCTGCAGTTTCCCAGCATGCTGTCTTAGGTGATCAAAGACCAAGACATCCTCAGGAGTCCTTTGCTTAGGTGAGATATGATACCAATGCACTGCAAAGCTCCTCTCTACTTTTTTTTTATGTGTTTGTCTCTCGCAGGATTCAAGGGGGTTGTGTTCTTTGGCAAATAGGAGACAAAATAGGTGAAATCACACACTTAACAAAAAAGTCCTGACGCTCCAGTCTACAAAATATTTGAATTTAAAGCATTCATAAGTCAACATGCCACTTCTAACTCCATCAAGATATCCAGATTATAAATCAGGATTACATGTGTGTGCACACACATATATACACACACCTATACATACATTAAAATGTACACACATACACATATACTGGGGTGGGGAGTAAGAGTTAAATTCAATTTTCACCAAAAAGACAAATATAATTGTGTTCTGTCTTTGTTTAAATGGGATCTTGATATGTAGGCCTGCTAGCCTCAAATTTACAATTCTCCTATTTCACCCCTTCAAGTGCTAGAATTGCAATAGTGAACCACTTGGCTGAGTAACAAATACTTCTCATTATCAGTACAAAAGATGGCGAAATGGGGTGGGGGGGTATTATGGAAAGTTCTCTGGACTGAGCTACTGAATAAGTCTCTCCAATGCTAATGAGTCTAGAGGAGAGATCACCAATGGACTGAAGCCCGGAAAGCTAGGTCTCAAGTCTATCTTGCATCCTCACTTCATACTCTAAAACCACAAGGTGGGGTGAGCAGAAAAGCAAGTTGAACTTCCCAGAAGCATAAGTGGCAGTTAGCTTTTGCTTTTCCAAGACATATGATGTGACAGTTGACTGGTGCAGGCTTTCGTGGTCACATTGCTAAGGGCAACGACCTATTGTTTTAACAATTTTTCTAGGTCATTCTCTTCCAGGTAGCAGGATGAATTCATGCTTGGCAATAAGCATCATGGGTAGTGCTTTAAGCAAATCGTTAAATAAACCAATAAATCTGTGTCTAAAAATTGGTCTTTTCTACTGAATTCTACTTAAAAGGTACATGCGATTCTTGGGCACAACAGTCATAGAAATTGGAAACTGGCTACTTTAAATCATCTATTTTTGAACTTTTCATGTTTGAATGTGTGTGTGCACATGTTTAGTAGGTAAATAGGTTTTTGTGTGTGCATGTGCATGTAAATAATAAGGGAGGAGCTAAGTGCATACACTAATTTGAAGACCAGTGACTGTAAGCAAAGCTTTCCAGCAGGTCTGCATAAAGTGGGTATGTTGTTTTCTTCAGCCTTTAAGGCAGCCATATTATGGAATGAGGTGATATGGGAGACTGGTAAGTCAGATGAAAATCACTGGTTAAGTCCTATATGAAAGAACCTTTCATCTATATTAATATATACAGAGTAGCACATCCATAAATGCTTGCAGCAATATTCTTTATATTACAAGAAACTGGCAGCAAATGAAATATCCATGAGAGCAAAGGCAAAATTGCAATGCATTCAATTAAGCAAATATTATAGCGAAATTAAAATGGATGAACTTGACCTATGTCTCCCAATATAAAGAGGTCTCAGAAAACTAGCAATAAAAAAACAAATGCTTGTTTGGGTTGGTGAGATGATTCAGCAGTTAAGAGCACTGTGTCCTCATTCAGAGGACCTGGACTCAATTTCCAGCACCCTCATGATGGTTCACAACCATCTGTGACTCCAGATCCAGGGAATCTGACTCCCTCTTCTGGCCTCTGCAGATACCTGGGGCATGTATGAGGTCATACATACATTCAGGCAAAAAACCCACACACATCAAAATTCCAAAGAAGAAAGCAAAAGGCATGTTGCCAAAGGATGCACACAGTACGATGTGTGTAAAATGTGTACTTGTGCAAATTCTAAGGCACAAATATTCTAAGGCAAAAACCTTTAAGTGGCAATTACAAAAAGGTACAGGACCATGCCTGCCCCCAAGGGAAGAAAGGAGGAGAATGAGATTGAGGAGAAGTACACAGGTAACAGACACCTAGTGAACTCTATCTCCTCTTTGCAGATGAAGCAATCGAAGGTCAAAGGGAAGAGGCAGCTTTCCTCAGCCACCCATCTCCGACAAAATGCAATGGGAAAAGGCCCTCAACTTCTAGCCTTCTCTTTTAAGAAGTTAATGGGACACAATGATGTCACAACAAATGAGTGGGTTTTATTACAGTGTATCCTCTTCTGTTTGATCAAAATGTCACATTTAAAAGTTCTGTTTCACTTTTTTCAAAAGTTCAAATTTGTCTCATCACAATGATGATTCTGGAATTCTGGTCATTATCTCCTTATAAAAAAATCTGGTTTTCTCCAGTTGTCTTTATTAACAATAAATAACATACATACACATTTTCTGGGGTGAAATGGAAATAAAGGCATATCTCTATTTCTAATAGGTAATTTTTCTTAAAACCCAAGGCCCTAATAGAATCTACATTGTAGGTTTTTTTTTTTTTTCAAAAAAAAGGGGGGGTGTTAATCCAAAAATCTGTGCTTTAAATAATCCAAATGGATGAATGGGCATCAGGCCAAATTTCACTTAAACTTATTCAATTGAGTAAACCTATTATTTTTGCCAATATTTTTAAGTTTGCTGCAATTCAATTTTTAGGAGCCAAGAGATAAAGCAGCATGAAGAGTAATCTCTGATTCACATACCTAGAAATAGTCTCAGGTGTTAATTTTATCTCCAATTCTAAAATACAGTCAAGCATTTCAAACAAAACCACTGATGAGGAAGCTGATGGAATAATGAGAGGGTTTTCAGCTTTCTTAGCTAGAACTGCTGTCTTGGGCCAGAATCACAGCCCAAACTGCCTCACAGACTCACTGAACTCTGCAAAGACCAGGAGCTGTGGGCAGCTGGCCAAATTGCCCTGACAAGTCTCAGCTATTATCTAATTACCCTCATTCATTTTCCTTCTAAAAAGCTGTGGAATTCCCTCAGATCTCTGCACTAATGATATCAGAAAGGGGACCTGGCTTGAGTCACACAGATGCTTTGGATAAGAATACACTTTGAAATTTAGGGGTTCCTGGTAGAATCTGTGGCTAAGCAACTGGAAGGTTTACAGAATGCTACTAAATAGACTCCTGTCACACTGTCTGAAATCTCCATCAAGGGTCTTCGGGTTCTGATAATGATTTGGGAAATTGCTTAGCACACTATATTTATATAGTGTTGTTAGAAGAGGAAATTCCCTGGGGATGAGAGAAGAGGGGATTCCCTGGGGATGAGAGAAGAGGCACAGGACAGGTCAGTTTAGATGAGGAAAAATACAGAACATTATGCATGATATCAGTTGTAACTAAGGATCTTCAAGAGAACAGAGCCAACAAGGAGGCAGATCTATGGAGAAGGACGGGAAAGAGGTGGGGAGGGATGAGGTAAGTTAAGAAATTCATTGTGAGGAATTTACCCATGTGATGTAGAGACAGGGAAATCCCACAAAATGTCTACAATATGCAGAGAGAGAGAGAGAGAGAGAGAGAGAGAGAGAGAGAGAGAGAGAGAGAGATTGATGGCATACTTCAATAGAGTCTAAAAACTTAATACAGAGATTAAAGAATGTCCTAGTTACAAAGTCAAGAAGTCAGCCAACTCCTTTTCCTTTCTTCTTTGGTTAGTTAGTTCTTCAGAGACTTGGCTGAAGCCTGCTCATATATAGTGTACCATTCAGATGCTAGCCTTGGGAAAATCCTCAAAAACAGATTCCAAAACAATGTTTAACCAAACAGCTGGGCACTCTATGTCCAGATTATCCAGACTTACACGTAAAATTAACCACCACAAGCAGCTGCAATAGAAACCTAACCAAGAGAAACCACAGGGACACCAGGTGCCTGGAAACAGAGACACCGAAGCCTGGATGAAAAAGCAGCAATCATAATCTTCACTCATTTAAAGTGATCAATGATATAAACCTGACCCAGGGAGTTCGACAGCACTTCACATGGGGACAGGTATTTAGAGGCTCAAAAGTAGGTTCCATCCGAATCCATCTGTAAATTTTCAGGCTTGCCAAATCTGTGTTACTGTTCCTCTGATTGGATTAAAAGAAACAGATCAGAAAAGCAAAGATGAACTTTCAGGAAGAGCTGCTATGAAGTGTAGATTTTACCAACCAGGTAAAATCTGGCTGGAGACCCAGAAGGAATAAAGGAAATAAAGAGGGCAGCTGATAATTACACAGATATCTGCCCCTGTCTCTGTCTTTCCCCCTCTTTCTGTCTCTCTATCTCTCTCTCTGCCTCTCTGACTTTGTGTGTGTCTTTCTCTATCCCTGTCTCTCTCTGTCTCTGTCTGTTTCTCTCTCTCTCTCTCTCTCTCTCTCTCTCTCTCTCTCTCTTTCTCTGTGTGTGTGTGTGTGTGTGTGTGTGTGTGTGTGTGTGCGCACGCGCGCGCGTGCGCACACGTCTTGCTCTCATTCTCCTGGTAGCCATAAGAAAAGTATGCCCTATGAGGCAAACGTACCTTTCCTCCTGTTTCCCTTTGCTATTTATCTCGGCAAGGGAAGTCTGGCAAAAAGTAACTGAAATGCATTTTGTGACATAGAGGAGAAGATATAATGAAAAGTATCCATGCGCTAAAATATCAGTGTTTCTAAATACAAGCTTGGGCTCCTTAGGATCCCTTACGTTCAGTCCCCTCATCCCTATACACAGACAATAGCCTCTTAGAATCCTTGTGAGGATTATTAGAATAACTGATGAGTAGTACACACTTAACCCAGTGTCATTAACCATTGTCATAAAATATACAATAAATACCCATAAAATTGAAAGTGTATACCTGTAATTATTCCATACTTCATGGCTAATATCCAATGCCTATTTCACAAATAACTGATTGTTTCAATGACACATTGATCAGTTGTTTTGCTATGGAAACAGAAGTGTAATGCATCAATATTTTACCCGATTCCATAACCAGTGACAATATTAACTATTGAATGCATGTAATCTCTCAAGGATGTGGGATTTTGCCAGATTTTCCTGTTGTAAATTTGTTCAAGAAAGTTGTTCCTCTGACATTCACTTTAACAAATGCTTTCCTTTCTTATATGGCTCCCTCCCCTAATGTCAAACTGCTTGTTCCTCAGTCCTCTGACTAAAAATACAGCAAACCCACATGTACTGGCCACATAAGATTTAACAGTCCACAATAGAGTCTTTCCAACAAGACCCCACTTCACGCGATTTCTTTAAACCAGTGAATCCACAACACTCTGGAGGAAGTCTGCAATATAGTGTCCATGGAGAGCTCAAGAATGTTTCCAACACGATTGGAGTACGTCTGTATTACTGAGATGAGTTTCCTGTTAGGAAACTTTCACATTAGAGTGGCCTCATCCCAGAATGCTCTGCAAGCTTAGTGTCCTCTACAAGGTGTGACTACACTATACTAACCTCTACACAGGGGTACCTGCTAGGCTATCCCAATTCAGTCACTGCTCATTTTCAGTGAAAATACTGGTCTGAAGACGAATTATTCTTAATATAAATATATACAGTAAATTAATATGGTGGCTGTATATGTATCTTATACTAATCCTTAATAACTTCACAAACAAACCAAGATTTAAGACTGCACCTTAATAGCTGAGCAGTTAAATAATGTGTCTTAAACTTCTATGCTATCTGGCTACCTCCCAGCCCCATACCATGATACTTGCATATTATTATTAATCTGATTCTTAGGACCCCTTCTTCATAGTTCCATTTCCTGCATGTTCCCTGTGGATCTGACTTCAGCATTTCCTCTCACTAGCGGACATCCCATCCTATTCTCTCTACTCTGCCCAGCCATTGGGTGATCACCATTTATTGACAAGGCAGAGGCACTTGGAAGGCAGAGGCAGACGGATTTCTGAGTTCGAGGCCAGCCTGGTCTACAGAGTGAGTTCCAGGACAGCCAGGACTACACAGAGAAACCCTGTCTCCAAAAAAACAAACAGACAAGGCAGAGAATAAATGGTAAGAACTGTTTACACAAACTTGAGACAGGAGATTTTTGGTATAAGCATTACAATGCTATATCCAAATTGAAATAAGATATGAGAGCCAAGAAAACAGCATTTGAATAACCCAAGGGTAAACTTTACCCAGTATAAATAACATTATGCCTACAATCATCAATTTATTTTATATATATATATATATATATATATATATATATATATATAATCAAATCTGCTGACATGTGTTTTTATCTATTGAACCAAATTTTTTAAAATCCTATCTTTATATTGTATGCCTTCTTAACTCTAGTTTCCTTATAATTCAGGTTTTTTTGTTTTGCAAAAGCCACATTTTTATTAAATGCTCAATAAAATAACAAAACCATAAAGACAGAATATTCTCATCTCATCCCTTAAAGCTGGAACTTTGTGGCCAGGGTTGGCATCCACACTCAGCTACAAGATGAGAGGACAATAAAGGAGGAATGCACTCCAAAGCTTACCTATATTCTCCTAGCTGACACTTAGCCATAGTCGTATTTCCAAATGGAAGACATGGAATTAAAAAAAAATACTTACTCTGACTGTCTTTACCCCAGGTTAGAATGCCATTGTTTGAATAAAGGAGAAATTGCTAACAGAAAGCAACTTAAAATCCTTGCTACAGTGCTTTACAGATCTAATGTCTCTAGTTCCTTTGTTATTTGTCATTGGAACTAAGAATGAACACTGCAGTGTAGGAAATATGGAGAAATATTAGTGTCAGAAAATACAAGATATTTGGGAGTCCTCGAGCCAGATGTAAAAATATCATTCAGTTCACCTTTGAAAGTAGATTCGCCATTTGTCCTCTAAGAAAAGTTAGTCCTATTCTCTTATCTCCAATTTACATGGGCCCCTTATAATCCAGTTTTATTCTTCAACCACAAAGCCGTACAGCATTTACTTCATCAAAGACGATTTACAAAGTGCTGGTACATGCCGTTCTTTAAACAAATGCACACAAAACAGCTCTTGTAGATCAATTTCTCACCTGCAGCAGAATGCAGATGGAATCGGGCCACCTAGGAGAGTCTTCGGCTCCGCGATTCTCTACAGCTCTAGGAATATCTAGTTTTCCTATAAGTGTATCATTCACTTTGATGATTACTCCAAAACACTTAGATCTACAGCTGGCTTCCTCTCTTACTGTGAAATGGTGTGGACTCATAGAATAAAGAGCATTTTAATAATAGCCTAATTAAGATATACAGCAGAGGAAGGGTAATTGGGTAGCAAAAGTATTCTACAATACACATCAAAGATAAACTGCAGATATTTTCTTACCACCTGCTGTTTCCCTCCAAAGCACAGGTGTGATTCTTTTTTGTCATAACTTTAATTTCCAAACCTACTTCTGACAACTGCCAACCTCTCACTTCTTCCACTTCTCACGAGACACACTGTGTTTCCTTTATGTTTTTAATAGATGATCTTGTCACATCTGTAGGTGAATGCATATTTTCCAAATTGTAACCCAACTGCAAATTTATCCAAGTTTTTTCATGTTATTTGTGTTAAAATATTGATTCTTTTAAAAATTTTATTTTTATTATGTCTATGTGTGAGTTTTTGTACATATTTGTGTATGTATGTCTATACATATGCATATGTACATGCACCACATTTTTATAGTGGCCTCAGAGGTCAGAAGAGGGCATCAGATCCCCTAGAACTGTAGTAAAAGGATGGTGTAAGCTGTCATGGCAGTGCTGGGAATAGAACCTGGGTCCTTTTCAAGAGCAGTAAGCTCTCACAGACACTGAGCTATCTCCTTTAGCTTTTGAAATCATTTTAAGGGATGGAGATTTAGGTAAAGTATTTAGGTAAAGTATCACATATTTTTAGTATATAAAAAGTGCTGAGTTCAAACCCCAGGACCACAAGAAAGAATGGATGAAAAAATAAACAAACAAACAAGCAAACTTTTTTTCTTTTTAAAATGTAGACAATGTCAGTTTAAAGAGCCACCCATTCAAATAAATTTCAGGCTATGGGAGCTATATGCCCTGAGCTGGTTCTCAACGGCTAAATGTTTGCATATAACATTGAACAAGTCGTTTCTCACTTTAAGCTTAGAGTAAGAAACATCGCAATGTGCATTACTGGGATGTTTCCAAAATGTGCTGACCCACTGGAAGTTTCCAAATGGCTTCTTGGTGTAGTGTTAACAACCATCTGGCCGGCTATAGATAAACAAGTTTCAGCATATGGGCTACAGCGTGTACACAGCTCTGCTCCACCAGTGCAGAAAATTGAGAAAAGGTCGCTCTCTTGATATGAGTATGTCACGTAAAACAAGTGGCACTGGGCGATGGGGGCCTGCCCTGAGAGGAGCAGAGAAGCACTAACCATGGTCCCTTCCCTGCTCCTCACTGGGCAGGCCACAACATCGAAAGTCTCCTCACTTCTTGCAAAAATATTTTAAAGTGTCAAATTGACTCTGGTTCTCCTCTCCTTCCTTTCTCTTCCTCCTCCCTTCCTTCCTTCTCTCTTCCCATTAAGAAATACATGTGACATACCTAGCATATATCTGTCCCCAGCATGTTGCTCGATAAAAGGGCTTATTGGTTGTCTTAGTTGGTGTTCTACTCCTGTGAAAAGGCCCCCTGACCATGCCAACTCTCATAAAGGAAAGCATTTAACTGCAACTGACTTACAGTCTAGAGGTTTAATCCATTATTACCATGGCAGGAATTATGACAGCAGGCAGACAGATGTGGTGCTGGAGAGGTAGGTAGCTAAGATTTCTACATCTGAATCAAAAGCAACAGGAAGAGAAAGAGACACTGGGCCTGTCTTGAGCATTTGAAACCTCAAGACCTACCCCCAGTGACACACTTCCTCCAACAAGGCCACACCTCCCAACAGTGCCACTCCCTATAAGTCTATAGGAGCCATTTTCATTCAAACCATCACATTGGGAATGAAAATAATGATGGAGACACATGTCAAGTGAATAATGGAAAGTAGGGGAAATATCCTGGATGGGACAGGGGTTGAGGGTGGGGGTGGGTAGTGTGTAAAGTTCCTAAGATGGGAAAACCATCAACTGTTGAAGATGATTCAAGGCTTACAAACATTTATACTCCTTTGAGAACTTGGATGATAAATAAATGCTGAGAGAAAAACTTCTATCCACGTGGGAATTCAGACAATTACTATATTTACACAAACTATTTGAGAAAATGACCCAAACTCTTAACTCAGATCAGTGAATCCATGCCCACAGTCAGTCTAATAAAACTATATAAAAATACAATTATCAAATACATACACCAGCCTCTCATGTACAAGACACCATGGAAGTGCTTCAAGAGCTATGCATGAGTTCTGGATGATTCAGGTTCCAACAAGAGCAAGAAAGCTCTGAGCATCACAATTTTAATGTTTATGAATAAAGCTAAACACAGAGGCAACAGTTCCCCAGTGTCTCTTACAAGTGCTTCCCTTCCCAAGCATGGTTTCCCAATGCTCAGCCTTGCCAGCGACGAAGACAGCTGATCCCCTGAAGTGAGAGACAAGATTAGTCATCACACCCATTTCTTTCTCGAGCAGTCATAAACCATAGAGAAAATGTTTACCTCGATAATTTCTCTCAGTTCTTAGTTAAAGCCAAAGCTGAACCTTTGAAAGAGACAGATTATATCGTATGGGAAAGGCTAATTGTTGGACATTTTCTCCTTTTCTATTGCTATCTTTTCATTCTACTTGCCTGCCTCGTATCTAAATTGCAATGCAGGTGTGGGGTCCAGATCCTGCAGCTACTACGGGGCAGGATGTGACACAGGCAGTACCATCAGGCAGGGTAAGAAATTGGTTTGAACAATGACGGCTGTAATACAAAAAGTCAACAGATACCATGTCTGAATTAATCCAGCGATATAGCCATAAGGTCCTGCCTTATGCTGGGATGAAGAAAACTATCACTCCAGGCAACCTGCAGTAGCACTCCATTCTGCATCGATGGCCTGACATATGGCTGCTAGCATCCTGAGAGCAAATCCCTTAAAATAAGAACTATGGCACTCCCATCTTTCCCCTCCTAGCAGTGCCAATCCCAAGAGACAAGTGTTTAACAAACCAACCAACAAATACTTTTTTATTCAAATTTTTAAAATTACTAAATGGATAGATTTCTATATTGAAATGTAACTTAGGATAAACTTGTCAATTACTTTCTAGGATTTTTTTTTTTTTTTAGACAGTGTCTCTAGATGTAAACTCAGATTGTCTTCAAACTTGAGATCCTCCTGCCTCTGCTTCCTATGTGTTAGGATTACAGGTGTGCACCATCATTCCTGGGTACCTGTTAGAGTTTTAGCAAGCAAGAACAAGCTCAGAGCATGTACCCCACCCCCTGCCATCCTTTGTAGAATAACAAGTATGACATCAGACCTTTTATTAAAAACAATTACTTAGTTGCTTTATTACAGCTACAAATAACCTTTATTTGATGTAATGTAATAAAACATTTTCAAATTTAACAACATGTGTCTGACATAATTGTTATTTAAATTATGAATATAAGTATATACGGTCACTCTAGCAAATCTGCAGCTCAAGAATTTGTACACACTTTGTCGGAAAGGACAGTGCCTACCTCCTCTTCACAGGAAAGGGGCCCTTTCCTGCTTCCATAATAAACACCACTGACATCTGGAAGAAGTCCATAATCCACTTTGGAACTCTATTTTATCCTGTGAGAGGACAACCTCCTTAGTTATAGGAAAAAATATTCTCTTTCAGTTCTCTTTTTATCAAATAAAGGTTTTCATTCATATCCCCATTGTAGACATGGGTACTCTTCTGATCTGTGGCTTTCCATCTCCCTCACCTAGGCTACCACATAGTAACATTTAAATGATACTATCCACAAAGGAACCCTTTCTGTTTCCATACCTGTCCTTAACATTGACCATTTTTATTGGTGGGAGGGGGTTAGAGGACAGAATTCATCAGGCACACATTTGATTTAAGATACAGAGAACATAGAGACAAATCCTTGACATGAAACAGAATGGTGCTCTAGAGGATTAACAATGGGGGTTCAAGTGACCGCTGATTCACACAATTCAAACAGTGCAGTCGGGTGACCATGTTTACACTGTCTCCAGAAACAACTGCCACGGTTCGTGGATATGCTATTGTCACACTCCCTCCTCATAACACACAGTTATGGACCAGCCCCAGGGGCTCCTTACACCCTTGTAGAAGATGAGAGTAAACAACATGCCGAGAATCATGTTAATATACAATGCGCTGAGATGGCACTCACTCTTCTCCAGTTATCGTTCTCTCTCAGGAGCCTTCAGGAGTGTAAGTGCAAGGAAAAGCTTTATTCAGGTTTTCTGCCTCTCTCCATCCTGAGATCTGTTCCTGAGTTACACCATAATAATAAAGGAGTTAACAGTGGACATACACTGGTGGAAAGTCACAAGGACCCTGCAGAAAAGCCACAGTATTTAACAGAAGCTGTGAACAAACACTGCTCTGGGGAATCGCTTGTATTAGCTGATGACTGGTTTCAGTTTTCTAACATGAACATGCAACACATTCAACACTACGCTTACTGCAGTTTGCTTGGAAAGAGACCCTTCTGTCATACCACAAAACGTACTCTGTCTCATGAGTGATTCCTGAAAAGTTACCACAAAGCCTAGACTGGAAGCATGGGAATTGTGCGTTAGGATTCTCCCCCACTCTCATGGATGTGGACTTGTGGAAAGCACCAGAAACTGCTTCCCTCCCCTCCCAGAACCCTGCTCTGTAGTGTGCTGACCGCAGAGATGACTGGCTGTCTGACTCTGAGCACTATGTTTGTTTAAACACAATATCACTGATCCACAGGAAAAAGAGAGAGCTTGCCATCTCCCTCAAGACACACTTTGTACAATAGATCACCCCTTGTCACGTTTCAGCCATGCCAAAAAGACAGAAGCCATGTTCCGCTGTGCAGTCTCAGCCACTGGGTTCGTTGTGTCCACCTGTTCTGCATCATTTCATCTCCAAGGTTCCACCCCAGATCATGTGTCATGATCTTTTTTCCCACAGTGGCCAGAGTTTTGTCTACAAAAGAGAAAGACGAGAAAATTAGCCAGACCGTAAGTGTGCGTTTTCATTTTGCAGTTGGCGAGGGTGTTTTTTTTTCCTTTTTCTTTCTTTCTTTTTTTTTTTTTTTTATGGTAGTCGGTGATTTCAATCACTAGTGACTTACAAGTTTTCATGAGCATCTCTAATGGAGAAGAAAATGTACGTGCCTCTTTTAATAAATGTCAAAAGCTTTGTAAGTTACAAGCCTGTAATACATTTGAGAATGAGCCCCAGATAACCCATTTAGAAATCTTTTGTAATACAGATGTACCCAAAAATGACTTTGCTTTCAAAAAATCTTATAATCTTTACAAAATAGTATAACCTTTTTTTTTCCACTTGAAAATAATGACTGTTAAAAGAACACTGGCAGTATGAGAGTAGATGGGGCAATGTCGGGGTTGGAAAGATTTAAGCAAGGCACGGGAGTTGGGCGGGGAGAGGAAGGGAGGAAAGAAGGCTAAGCCCAATATAAAGGTGAATTTAAAAAGCCAACCAGAAAACCTATTTTGTTAGCTAATTAAAATACAATTTTAGAAAATAATTTGAAGAAAGGTACCTGCATGGATGAAAATAACTGTTCTAAGAAGACATAAGTTGGTAAAGGAAAAGCCAGCCCAGCGCCAGGTGTAGGACGAATCCCTGTGTATTTTTGGCCAGGGAGGCTTAAGAGGCACCAAAACAATACAGACTACTGTCATTCCTGAGATTGCTTTCCAAAATTAGATGATAAGACCGTGTTGAAGACATCACATACTTTGATTGAAATCAATCAGGAACTAACCTGAAAACTTCTTCCCTGGTGGCTAGTTTTCATAGTGCCAGAAAATACTGCAGTCTACTGGTAAAGCAAAATCATCAACAGTCATACCTAGTTATGAACCCTTCACTCTACGGTGACTACCTATCAATGTGCCAACTGGTGCAATTGTAGTGTGATGGTTGTGAAGATAACCAACCACCTTCTGGTTGGATTTGCTCTACAGGAGGGAATTCATGCCCCATACTATAAACTGATTAAACGCTGATGACTTGGTCAATCATAAATCTAGCCACTATTATTAATTTGCTAAATGGCCATGGTTTCAAATTGCCTTTTAAATATTCACATTTATACCACAGATGAGTGGTACTGTCAGCCTGGGTCAGAGACGTTTTGTTTTCAGTAGACAGTGGTTAAGCAATCACAATCACAATCAGTCAAAGTGTTGGGAGTAACTGAGCACTGAATTCTCAACCTTCAGGAACAAACCATCCTCTTCCCAAGCCCAGGGAACACTGAAGAGGGAAGAGGTGGGGAATAAGAGCAGGAGGATGGGGAGATGGGATATAGAGCACTATCCTCTGGACATGGAGTGGATAGTATGTTCATGAATTTGTAGTAGTGGT
Source organism: Rhabdomys pumilio (assembly GCA_030674055.1). Classification (NCBI taxonomy): domain Eukaryota; kingdom Metazoa; phylum Chordata; class Mammalia; order Rodentia; family Muridae; genus Rhabdomys; species Rhabdomys pumilio. The sequence continues at coordinate 161,795,601 of JANHMN010000003.1, forward strand.
AGTCAGGGGTCGACAAGGGGCCTTTGAGGTTTAGTGGCTACTGGGGGAGAAGTCCTATTCCTCAGCTGTATAGCTGTCTCAAGTAAACGAGCACTCACTCATGCTCAAGAAAGCAACACTAAATGCAATGGATCTCTCTCTCTCTCTCTCTCTCTCTCTCTCTCTCTCTCTCTCTCTC
>JANHMN010000003.1:161795788-161818337 GCA_030674055.1 Rhabdomys pumilio
TCTCTCTCTCTCTCTCTCTCTCTCTCTCTCTCTCTCTCTCTCTCTCACAGACACACACACACACACAAAGTGAACATGAAAGTGGGGGGGTTGATGGGGACTTTGAAAAGAAGAATGCATTTGGCAGAAGGGTTTGAGAAAGAATAAAAAGAGAATATAATCAAAGTACAGCATACATTCTCTCTCTTTCTTCTCTCTCTTCTCTCTCTCTCTCTTTCTCTCTCTCTCACACAAACACACACATACACACACACACACACAAAGTGAACATGAAAGTGGGGGGGTTGATGGGGACTTTGAAAAGAAGAATGCATTTGGTAGAAGGGTTTGAGAAAGAATAAAAAGAGAATATAATCAAAGTACAGCATACATTCTCTCTTTCTTCTCTCTCTTCTCTCTCTCTCTCTCTCACACACACACACACACACACACACACACACACACACACACACACGAATTGTATTACTTCCACTGAGAATCATCACCCACTTCAAACCTAGAAAGATATGGTCTAGTGATTGACCTACACAGAAGCTAGAATCCTGCTTTCTCAATGCCTGTCTTCTAGACTCACAGAAGTGCTCTGGGTCATAGAGAACTTTAAACAACAGCTGAGGCACTGCTCTGGGTCATAAAGAAGTTTAAGCAACAGCTGAAGCAGTATCCTTTCTCCTAGCACAGAACAACACTCCCACAATGCCGCACCTTCACAGGCCCTGACTTCCCACAGGAGTGCTACCTTCAGGAGCTGGGATAGGCAGTCACTGGCCAAGTACTGTGTTTCCAGCTTAGCCTTCCTGCCCCACGTAAGGTGCCCCTATATCTGAATCCTTTTATCTGAATCTCTTTATCTCTCAGCCCAGTCCTTCATATAGGGTGTGGCACTGATAGAATTTTCCTGCTAATAAATTCCATTTCTCCATATGACAAAATCTCTGGCTTTGACCCTCAACTTTACACAATACTTTGTGAAAACAAAGCTGTATTTTAAGTCCTAGTCCCACAGGAATGGAGACTGGAAATAAGATTTGTCTTCAATTAACGATGCTCCAGAGACATTTCTAGCCTAGGACCTTTGGTACTTCTAACCCAGTGGAAGGATCACACCCAGCATCCTTTAACTCAGTTTTGCTCCCATCAAAACTAGATTAGCAGCTCTCCAATTAGTATTTGCTTAAATGTAACTGTGCCCTGTCAACAATGTAGGTTCCTACTCTGGTTGAAAGTTGTCATTTATGACAAAGTGTCACTAACCTCAACTAAACTCTACTGAATTCCTCCTGGCCCCAGTCCAATGTCACCTCCAGTCCAATGTCTTTTTATCCATCTTTCATTATCACCCACCGGCTAGCCATGGTGATGATTCCAGGTTCCAGTGTGCTCAGACATCTTTTTTTTCTTTTTCTTTTTATTGGATATTTTACTTACATTTCAGATGCCATCCCCTTTCCCCATTCCCCCTCCCTAAAAAAACCCTATCCCATGCCCCCCTTTCCTTTTTGCTTTTATACAATTTTTTAACTGTTAATCAAAGGCTTTATAAGTTTGGTAATGCTCAATCAGAAGTGTAACCCAATACCCAACCTGGATATATAATCTATCTTTGACTGGTGGAGACATGTGAACATCTGTCTCCGTTCCTCCCCCTTCTCTTTCTCACTCTTCCTCTCTCTCATCACCTAGCTTCTCCTCTCCTTCTTCTTCTCCTCTCCTTAGTCCTTCTCTTCCTCTCAGTACTTCTTCCCCCTTAGCTCCTCCTACATATCACCCTTCCTGTGAAAAACTTTTCTCTCATAATACAATAAGAGCATGATTATGCCTATTTGTATCAGTGAGGTGCAAGATAGTCCTAATATCCAGTTTGTTGACTAACCAGAACCTCTGTCGTCTCTCCTTAACTAAAACACTTAGTTTTGAACCTGGCTTTTTCCCCCCTTGGCTTTAGAATGAATGTCAGCAAAAAAAAACATCCACTCAGAACTTTTCTCTCAAAGTAAATAGTCAGAATTGGCTATGAGACTATAGGTTTTCAACCCCATCAGAAATCCAGACTGACTTAGTTAACTGAAATTATGGGAAGCATTAAGCATAGCTTCTAAAAAACTTAGCCAATTTATAGAGACCACTTAACACCTGGACAACCCCTATACTACCGAACGTTGGAGCATCAAATCTTCAGCCTTCTGGCCCAGAATCATCTGACAGACCTTAGTGGTGCAGAATTATTAAGGGCTGATTACTCTGTCTAGGCAGATATAATCAGTCAACTAATCTGCAAGTGTGTCCTTTTCATGTTCAGACATCTTTAGCCTCTCTCCTAGTGACACCTTCCTAATACAGTGTACCCCCTCCCCAAGACACAAACCTCACCTCTTACCTTAGTCTCACAGACCCCCCCTTCTGCTGTTAGGACACTCTCCTTCCATTGTGACCACTACAATCTAGAATCACTCCTGTCAAAAACACACCTTGCTTTCTGGGCTAACCCCAACCTACCCAACATCCTGATATTACTAAAGACATGTTCCAGATCCCTCGTCCACCTCCATCCAAATATGGAGCAATGTCACTGGACTGTACTATCATTCAGCACTGAGCCACCCCTGTGCTATGTCCTCTACATCTCTTCATAGGAAAAGCCTACTACCTTGTCAGCACTTCTTTCATGATTTTACCATGTAAATTATCTTTTGGGGTTTTTTGTTTTATTTTGTTTTGTGTGTGTTTGTTTGTTTTGGTTTTTTGAGATAGGGTTTCTCAGGTCGTCTTGGCTGTCCTGGAACTCACTCTGTAGACCAGGCTGGCCTCGAACTCAGAAATCCACCTGCCTCTGCCTCCCAAGTGCTGGGATTAAAGGTGAGCACCACCACCGCCCGGCAGTAAATTATCATTCAAGGAATGCCCCCAAGCCTTATTTTTTATTGTGTCCTTTTCTGTACTATTTGACTTTATGTTGTGCTATCTATATTTATTAACAACTAAGGGAAAAATGAAGACCGAAAAAGGGAATAAAATAGGATAGAGCAAGGGCTGGGCTCGTTGGATAAGTTGGAAGCATTTCTGAGGCCCCTGGTTTTGATCCTCAGCATTGAATAAAATACTGCACAGAACAATGCCCTTCCTACTTTAAGATACCTCAAGGCTAAACTCTAGGTAAAGCAAAGAAGTTATTGTTATTACTAGCTGATGATGTAATAAAGGCGAAGCACTGGACTTGAACTTCAGGCAATTAATGATGAAGAAAACAATCCCTCTGAGAGACTTAAAAATGCCCACAGAATAGCAAGCTCTTTGTTTGCGTCTGTCATTAAGGCAGAGACCCATCACAGACCCCCAGGATTGCAGGGGCCTTGATGTTTCTTCCCAATTTCCCCTGGGATGTACTTCACTTCATTTCCTTTAAATTACCCCTTTCCACAGAGGAAGCATGCAATCAGGTTGGATTCTAAAGCTTCAGCCTAAAGCCTGGAGCAGCAAATTGACAGAATTCATGGCAGAAACCCAAGGTTATTCTGTGAGAAGTCAGTGCTAAGAGCCACTGCAATTGACAGGGATTATAAGAGGTTCTTTAAAAAGAAAGACAATGCAGCCACCAAGGAGAAGCAGGGAGACAGAGAGGAAGAGCTGCTTCAATCCCATGATATTCTTTTATTGCTAAGTACTTTAGAAACTGATTTTGAGTGCTAATCATAAATGATGTCAAAGAACAAGTTCTTGTGATACGATAGTTAAAAACTATTTGTGACAGTTCAAGTCTATGAGTAAAAGCATTCAGTTAAAGAGAAAGAACCCTTGCATGTGTCACATGGTTACATTTTGTTATTACCTGTATTAAAACACTTGGTAAATAGTGAAAGGCTTAAAATGGATACTAGTGAATTAAAATTACCAGTGCAACAAAATTTGCAGCTTTTATTCTGCATTCACTCCGTTACCCCAAGGAAAATTCTCCAGTGCCTGCTGGACTCCTGAGGCTCTGGTCATGCTGATTAAGAAAATGGGAAGGAATGGGTAAATATGTGAACATAAAAACATACAGTCTAGATTGTTCACACAGAAAACAAAGAAGGAAATTGAGATGTAGAAGAAAAATAAGGAAGCCAAGAAAGCTGACCAAGAAGCAAATTAACACACACACACACACACACACACACACACACACACACACACACACACGAACCCAAACAGCTGGATGGGAAGAAACAGGCTGAAGAAATTATAAGGAGTTTCCCAGAGTCCTTAGGGGGGCCACCAGATGTGTGACAGAGTCTGGGAAAGTAGGAGGAGTCTAAGGTTTTCTCCTTTATTCTGAGCTGTGGATTGGATATCTTTGTCACTCTTCTAGAGACCAGTGACTAATTACGTTATCACTCAGCCTGGGTGAGTATAACCCTAAATGTCACCCAACCTAATAATATCAAAGAACAAGTCAGCAAAACATGAGACTTCAAAAAGCAACATATGTCAAGTTAAACTGATTAGCAGTTTTCCAATTAGTGTTTGTGTGAATGTAACTGTGCCCCATAGACCATGTAGGTTCTTACTTGGTTGAAAGTTGTCGTTTATGACAAAGTATCACTAACCTCAACAAGACCTAAACCCACAGGAGTGTGAGCTTCCAGAAATAAAGACTATTACACAATCCTCTTTCCACCCCTGCCGTGCCTGTTGCTCTATCTCGAACACAGAAATCCTTCCAGTATTTCTAGAAATACCAGTGAAGAAACTCTACGTCCAGCCATCACCTTCTGATTCCTCCTACGCAGGGCCACTGAATCAGTGTCCCACACTCTGATGGCCCTATCCTCTAGCTACAGAAGACATGGATGACTTATTCCAATCGACAGACAAGTTTCCAAACCTCTTACCTTACAGGTTAGGTAAGTCTTTTCTGTGGGAGTCTGTTGTATGCATTGTAGGATAACTGAAAGGCTCCCTGACCTACAGCAGATGTAGGTGGCAGTTAACATCCAGACACACTCCTGTTATGACAACAAAAAGTATCTCCCAACACTGAAAACCATCACCAGGAGAGGAGGCAAAAGTTCCTCTGAATTGAGAATCTGTTACCTATACTTAAAGTCCAAATTCTTGGAGGCTGGCATAAATCATTAGTAACACTTTGTGTGTCACGTCTACTCTGATCTCCAACTGTTATCTCCCTCTAGAGTCTAGATCTTAGTCTGACCTTTGCATATGCTCTTAAGTTGGTGGCTCTACATAAATGTCCCTTCTGTTCACTGTTCTTTATAACTGTGTTGACTAGCCTCAAGGATGCTACTTCCAGGGAGTCTTCTCTGATTAGTATAAGCACTAGATACACTTCCTTCTCCTTTGATTGACATGCTCTCCTACTGGTGACTTTCATCATTACAAAAAAAAGGGGGGGGGACTACTGTGCTTGTGCTGTGGCAAATTCAGGCTGAAATAACAAAATATCTTAAAGTGGTAGTTTATGAGCATGTTTTTTATGTTTAGAGACTAGGAAAGTCCATAATTGGCTTAATTTGGTATCTGGTAAGGCTCTCTGTCTCCTTCATAAACCAGTTCCCTCTGTTGCATTTATAAAGGGCTCTCATCCCACTCGTGAGAGCTCTGTCTTCATGACCTAGTCACCCATAGAGTCCCCACATTTGGATACTGCTGCATTAGAGTCTGTATTTCAACATACAAGTTTGGGGAGAAAAAAACAAATGTTCAGATCACAAAAGGATACACATATACTTTCTGTGTAGAAATACATGCACAACATCAAGAATGATACTGTATTTTATGAACCCACCATAGTGTGTGAAGTCATATAACCAAACTGAATATGAATCTTCTAGCATTGGTGCTGATAACAAAACTGCCTGGTATAGAGTTCAAAAATGGCTGCCCTGTGAACTCCACACAATCTCTCTGACAGTAAATACATCCTAAAGTTGTTGTTGGATATTTTTAGACCACCAATCTTAACTGATTTGCTTATCCTGCATGGTTATAAATTCAAACTCAGAAAGATGTAATTAGGCAACATGATTCTTTCTTAAATCAAGGGACAACAAACTATTGCCTGCGGATCAAATATGGCTGGCTATTTCTTCTCTAAATTAAGTTTTGTTGGTACATACCCATGTCCTCTTGCTTGCTTAAGTGGATGACAATGGCAGAGATGAGCAGTTTCAAGAGAACCATATGGTCTTCAAAAGCTCAAATTACTGCTGTTTGGTCCCTCACCACGTAAGTCGGCTGACCCTGTCTAGGACAAACAGGAAACGGCACCCAAGCCTCTGACATTAGCTGAGGACAGACAGGCAAGAATGTTTGTGCTTTATTTGAGCTGATTTATTTTTATGAAGGGTACGGTAGCATGAAACTAAAAGCACTTCTGAACACAGGCTTCCTGGGCCGAAATCCAACGCTATCAATCTCATCTGAAGGACCGTAGGGAAATGGCTTGATCTTGCCAAGCTCTTGTTTTATCATCTTCAAAATGGAATGGAAAAAACTAACCCATCATACAGTTTTGAAGATTCAGTGGTTCTCAGTGGAATGTCTGAGAATGAGTCCTCCGTTGATGTGGGCTATCACTTCAAACAGGAAAACCTGTTCCTGATACTTTTTTAAAAACTTACTATCCTTAGACTTTAATTATCTCTGAATTTAATACTAGTCAGTTAGACTATCCTGAAGGTGAACTGATGAGGCCTGTAAACAGAGAGATGGGCAGAGCATCATCTATGCTCTCCTGATTGGCACACCGGCTGACAAATGGGACCTCTTACCACTAGCCTCGAACTCTTCCCTGCCCTTCATACCAAAGACTTTGCTCAAACACACTCTGCACTGTGCTACTTCTAAGAAACGAAACCAACACACTTTCCTCTCTCTAGCTAAACAATCCTGATGCCCGTCAGAATAACCTAGCTGTTTGTCCTAAGAAATAGCTGTTTCCAGGGATACAGCAGTACATAGACTAAAATAGGTTACCCATCAAATACCCTGCTTTCTCCTACTTACTAATGCAAAGCTATTTTATCTAAAAAAAAAAATCTGCAGCTGTCATCAGTCTACCTTAAACTGTCTTAAACCTTAAAACCACCTAGTCCAAGACCTAGAAGTCTTATCGATGACCCAGTTTTATTTCCTGTATATTGGATTGCTTATAATGAGTATTGTAGAACCAGATGCTACATGCTCCTTTTTAAATGCTGCCTTTTGTGTTGTCGGTGATTGCAAAGGTACAAGCATACAGAACAGAGGTAGAAATGAATACTCTGATGCTACACCCAGCTCAAGTTGTTAGCTCTACTCTAACAACTTCCCATCTACGACAAGCACACTCTAGTATTTAGAAGACACGTGGTCCTAGGGTTGAGTTTATGCGGTATCTAGACTTAGTTGTGACAGAAGTGTAGGGCACATCACTCTCGCAGACAAGCTGACAGGGAGGGTTCCTTAGAAGCAGCCCTCACCCTTCTCGGTTCATCTTCCCTCTTCCCACTCCTCGGTGCCCAGAAGCATCTCCCCCACCTGGATCCTCTAGGACCTCATCCCAACTCTCTTTTCTTTCAACTGTAAAATCTCCTCTATGTAATTTTTTTCCTTAAAAAATTTTTACCTGCTCACCACCTGACCATGTTGCTTCCCTCCTCTGTGACATGTCAAATTTATTAATGTGTGAGTTACATTCGAGACTCCCAAGTCCTCACCACCATTAGCCCTTTGAAGTACATTTTCAGTACTCCCCTAGAGTGTCGGGAGCAACTCCAGCAGCAATCAGTCCCTGGCTACCATGACAAGATGCATGTTGTGTCAGCTCAGTAGCTGTGAGAGCCTTGTCCGAGCGTGTCATCTCCTGTATGCATGGAGACTACATATCAGGAAAAAAAAATCACATCCTTCCTCCAAAGAGGCATTTCCATGGGAACTATGAGATCACCAAAAATGTTTCACGAAAACGGAAGTACAAAAGCAATTAAAATGGTGACGTCGTATGAACTCAGCTTCACAGATGGACATATTGAGATGCTATTTATGATGAAAGAAATGAAGAATATCACCTCTCTTGTCACCAGGCATATGAAATAAATTCATCAGCAGACCAGTCTCCTCTTCCCATTCTAATACCAACTTGTCTTGGGGGATTTTTAAAAACCGAGCAACTCCAGCAGCAATCAGTCCCTGGCTTATGCTGAGTGAAAGAAAGTATTCTAAATTCATACCTGATATCTGGTTGTTAATAATAATAATAATAATAATAATAATAATAATAATAAATCTAGCACTGACGCAGGAGGCTTTCTCCAACATTCAAGAACCTTCAAGAAGGGGAGGGAGATAAAAGGATGGTAGTGATAAATGACCTTACAGCACAAACTCGGATTTCTCAGGCCTTTCAGCAAGTTTCAGGGCTTCGTGCATGCCTGCAGCAGAGAGCTTCCGGTTGATATTCCGGTACTGGCACTGGAGTAGGCTACGATAGGTGGTCCTCAGGTCCCGGTTGAAGAAGGCATATATAAAAGGGTTAATGAGAGAGTTTGCATAGCCCAGCCACAGACATGTCCTCTCCACCCACAGCGGGATGCAGCTACAGGAGGTGCCACAGATAAAGGGCCTTGCTGTGGACAAGAGGAAAAATGGCAGCCAGCACACAGTGAAGGCTCCCACGATGATCCCCAAGGTAGTGGCTGCTTTCTGTTCCCTCTTAAAGATGGAGATGTTTTTCCTTTCGTGTTTGAGCAGTCTCGAAAGGTTCGCACACTCTTCCACCTCCTTCTGGAGCTTCACCACACCATTCAGAGAGATGACACTCTCTGGCTGCACACGTGGGAAGCCTGGGAACTTGTGTTTGGCTGCACTCTTCCTGGCTGCCTTGTAAATCTGATAATACATGAACAGCATGACCGACATGGGGATATAAAACGCCACTGCGGTGGAGTAGATCGTGTAGCCAAAGTCCTGGCTGATCAAGCACACTTTGTCATCGTTCACATTCTGAGCCCATCCGAAGAGAGGAGGTAAGGTGATGGAGGCAGAGAGAAGCCAGACCGACAGAATCATTTTGGCCATACATTTCCCATTTTGCCTCACGGGGTACGTGAGGGGCCTGGTGATCCCAAGGTACCTAGCAGAGAGATGGAAAGATAAGAACTGAATACAGTCATCACTGGCCACCCATGGAGTGCTACCAGCCAGGCCCTAGTAGCAATCCTCACAACAGCACAGTAGAACTGTTACTTCCATTTTGCAGAAAGGTAAACTGAGGTACTGGTACCTTACCTGTCTTATTCCATGTCATTCTATTAGACTGAAGCACTGACAAGTTTTAAGTCCCCTTTTGGTAAAGTTTGCCCATGTTTTACATATACCTTGTAGATTCTGATAACCTAAGCAGTCAAGGAGGTAAAGGTGAATTGCCTACACTATCCCAGTGACCACCATCATTAAAATCAAGCAGGGCTAAGACATCACTCCTCAAGTGCAAAGTTGTGGCATATCCTCACAGTTTAGTAAGGGGCGTCACGATGATATTACATGCCCACTCATCTCCACAGTCTTAATTCCAGCCAGCTTTTAATGCCTTCCAATGTCCCCCTTGCAGCCGAAAGGAGGTGTACCTGTAGGATCGCAGGTTTGTGAGAATTCTGAGAACTCTTAAAATTTGGAAACGGAAGTAGGAAGTGACTATTTTTATTGCCCTAAAATTCCCACAGAACAGCAACATCGGTGGATCATTCTTTGAAATTAAGAGCAGCTTGCCTTGTACAGTCTTCAGATGGATCCCAAAAGAAGGGACAGTTCTCACAAATGATAGGCAAGTCCAGTGTCTTCCCCACCTATGCTTCTAGAGAGATAAAGAATGGTCTACTATTTTTTTTTTTAAATCGTGGATTTACAATTAATTCCAAAGGAACAAAGCTGTCAGACAGACAAAAACATGAATTGTGAGCTGCTTGGCTAAAGGCTTAATATTTGTAAATATTTGGAATTTTTCTCTGTATATTTAATAGTCTTGAGAAGAGCTTGTCATTCTGGTGGGGTTTTGCCTCCATTATGCATAAAGATGATACACCACAGAAGCATGCATGGAAGCCGGTCTCTAGCTTGTGAACCAACAGCTGTTTTTCTGAAAGTTCTCAATTAGTAGTTAAAAACTATTTTTTTAAAAAAAAAAATCTGTGCCAATGCTCCTGGTGCTTAAGGTATCCTGCAGAAGTTAAAAAATCATGCTCTTTCTGGGCGAGCATTATTACATCGCTGAGTCATTTACAAAACAGAAATACAGTCAAAATCAACAAGTCAGATTTTCTTATTCACCATGACTATCCATCTCTTCTTCCTTCAACAGGTATTCCATTTCTGGAATTGATTCTAAGATCCTCAGACACCAAAGTTGTCCACATCCTTTATGTGGATATCACATAACCTACATACACACATACACACACACAGACAGAGAGAGGGAGAGAGAGAGAGAGAGAGAGAGAGAGAGAGAGAGAGAGAGAGAGAGCACTGTTGACATAAACCATGTCTAGATGACTATAAAGATATAAACACTATGTAGATAGTGTGTTGCCATAACGTATTGGGAGTCTTGGCAAGAAAACAAGTCTGTACATGTCCAGGACAGATACAATCATCATAGTAACCATTTGGCATATAAGCTATGGTTGACTGTGTCTACCAATGGAGAAATCACAGTATATTTTTGTAACAAAGTACAAAAGTACATTGTTCTTTTGTGTTGACTGTATTGCTATGTTGACCATATTAATAGAACTGTTACTACATGCTAAGTACTTCATAAATGTGGAGTATATAGCGGTAAATTAAAATGACAAAAATCTTTGAAAGCAACACAAAGTGCAGTCCTGATGAACAGACGGAAAGGCTATAGCCAGAATAAGTAGAAAGGAATTGTCTTCACTGATCTTTGCTCATCATAATTTCATAGAGAGAAACTCGCCAAAGAATTTCTCCTGGTATTCCTGCTGCTGCTTGCCACTTCCAAGGACTCATGTCAATTTGGCACAGCCTCACAGTTTCTTCTGGATCAAGCCGCTGTTACTGATTCGTGCTTGGTGTTTGACAATTTGACTGTATTGCTGCTACTGATTCCCACTTAATATTTTTGACTGGACTATTGATATTCTGACAATGATGATTGGAATTTCCTCAGTAGTTCCTTCAAAGAACTACTTCTAAACAGGTTCACATCACCCTGGTCCTATTAACCATCTTTCTTTCCTACTTCTGCTCAGTGGGCTAGAAGGGAGTTTAAAGTGTTTAAGAGCCCTTAATAAAGTAGATTTTGAAAAATCAAAGCCTACAGACTCTCATTCTATTTCAATGAGAGTTGAAGAACCTCCTTATGAAGTGTGCTTCAAATATGGCAAGCTAGCCTCTGGGGAAGAAGATGTCCTTGTCTCAAGTGCATACATCATGTTCTCTAAGCTGTGTACAAGCAGAACATGGAATAAGTCAACTGTCAAGCTTGTCAAGGACAAGATAGGCAAATCCTTCATAATTCTTGCTTTACAGAAAAGTCTGTTAGATATACTTGGCCAGAAGGCCGAAGGTGATGTTCCAATGACTTAGAAGAACCTTGGGTGACTGACCAAGTAGACAGCAACATCTGTCATTTCTATAATTTTGGAAATTGTTTGCTCTGTGCTCTCTGTTTACTCAAGTAATATTTATACTTTTCAGGTCTCTTGCAGGGTTGAAAACTAGATAGTTATAACCTCACAATTAAGCTTAAGTTGTTTTGGATTTAAGACAATGATTTAAGATCTAAGAAGACATTTTTAGCTTGGTAAATACAAGTTATGATACAAAGTGAATTCGGTGCAGAACTTTGAATTCACCATGGTAGAGAATAGAGTACCTGCTCCAAAGTTGCCAAATATAAATGAAATGGACATTGTGCATGTAATTCTTGCCTGATAGTTTTCATAATTGTTCATATTGTGTACAGTTTATTGATGTTAGAGAAGAGCCTTTTATTGAACTAAAAGGGGGAAATGTAGGAATAATCTCTGATGCACTGTGTAAAAGCATCACCTGTAAATAGAGAGCTGAGTGGCCAATAACAGAGCAGGGAAGAACAAGCAGGATTTTAAGGGAAGAGATAGGAACTCTGGTAAAGTTCCTATCTCTTCCCTTATGCATTCCCAAATGCAGAAGGATTGGCCACCCAGACTCAGAGGACGTTGGACATGTGACACTGAGGAAAGGTAACCAGCCACATAGCAGACTTAGATTAGTATTAACAGGATAATTGAATTATGAGCTAGTGGGGAACAATGCCTAGCTATAAGACCAATGGAATTTATTAATAAATATAGTTTTTGTGTTGTTATTTGGGAACTGGGCAGACACAGAAAAACCCAAAGGGTTATGGGAAGCTATTCCCTTCATGAGAGATGAGAAGAGAAAGGGAGGTGACAGGAGACTAGGTACAACCTTCAAAAGCATGACCCCGTTCCTCCAGCTAGTACCAGTTCCTGAAGTTTCAAAAAGTTCTTGAAATAGCGCCACCTTCTGGAGAATAAGCATGCAACTCGTAAGCCTGAGGAGGACACTCCACACTCAAATTGTAACAAGACTTATCTGAAATTCAACATTAAGTGAGCCTCCTGTGTATTCTCTGCTCTTCGCTGATAGTCAACCAAAAACAACAGACACGCTGTGTGGTAACTGATTGCGTGGTTGATTCTTGCAGGAATAGCATGTCCAATGTAACACTTTAAGACTATAATTACCAAGCGGTTTTGAGAGAAAGGGATATTTTTTGAAAGTCTTTGTCATGTATTCCTAATGTTCATCCATGTAGTTACATACACATGCACTTACCTACTAGATAGTCTCTGTAGAGAATGTTTCTGGTTCCTGTTTGTTTCTGCATTTTGATTACCAAAACTACACAATGGTTGTAGAGGAAAACAACCAGCTGTAATAAAATGCTTCACTGCAAAAAGAATAAATACAGAGAAGAAGGGGGAAATGAAAATATAAAGGGAAGGGAAATGTGAAATAGGATTTGTTTTATGTGGAATTATCCCAGTTGCAAGCTATGGTAACAAATATCTGGAAAATATTTTAAATAATAAAAAAATGACCCTGAAAAAGTACCTTGGCACTGATAGGAGCCTCAAGATTAGGCTGATCTTGCCATAAGGCTGAATGCAGTTGTTCTACCAAATGTACTTATGAATCTACTTTAACTTAACCAACCAATATCAGGACCCCAAAGAGCTGGAGAACTGAGGTTGGTTCACAGTTTCCCAAGTGATCATGAACATGGCATGGACAGATCACCCAGCACCTAATTATGAGGTGAGGGGCTTGGCTTAGTGAGTAAAATCTCCAGGGAGGCAATAGAACTGCTCAGGACAAATTTTATTTGGATGACTGCAAAACAAAGAAGTTAGCACTCTCTGAATTCACAAATTGTTAACCATTTATTAAATGCAGTTCCAGTGTACCTGTGTTTTCTTCACACACCCCTAGCCAGATGGAGAAACTATACCTCAAGCTCAACTGAAAATACAGTCTTTCTCCTGTCTATGTAATATAGAGAATTCACAAATATTTGTGATCAGAGATTAACCAATGGAGTACTAAATAATATCTCAGAACACTTGACAAGAATGCCTACTCATACATGTTAGCACACTTAACATATTTCAAGGGTGGAAGCCAGGCTATAGTCTGCCCTCAGTGTACAAATCATGTTCCATAAACAATGTCATGCTTTGGCTGCATGCTCTTAAGTTCTTACATTACACTCTACAATAAAAAAGGTTGCTCCCCGACCCTGGACTTCATTTGGTGAAACTTTAGAAAAGTTAAAATCAACTGAAAGATAACATACACACTCCTCAAGTGTTCCCTAAAGCTTCTGGATAGAAAATAAATAAACAAAAATCAATACCTTACGTGTAAATGATTAAAATTTAAATCCTATAAAGAAGATTACATTCCTTAAGAACCAAAGATTTTAAATATTAGTAAAGGGCTTTAAAAATATTCAAGGCCTACATAAAGAACTTATAATATTAAAACCCATAAAAGAACACTTAAATCCATGAACAAAATACCTTTCTTTTTCTTTAATAAGAATATCTACTATCGTGGAAGTGCTAAATATTTTATAACTTATAATATTCCTTTAACAAAATTAGAAACCTCATAAGCTCCAGTTGAACAACAGTCCAGGACTTGTGTTAACTTGACCAAATGTCTTCCAAGGTGAAGTCAATGTGTAAAAATGAACATGTGACCTGAAAAGGAATAACGAAGTGATAGATATCTCACTGAAGCTAGTGTAAAAGCCACAGAAATAAATTATTCTTACATAAAAGTAGGAAGGTATGGGGCTGTGGCTCAATAGTGGAGTTCTTGCTTAACATGCACAAGACTCTGAACTCTATTCCAAACACCACAAAAAAAAAAAAAAAAAACTAAAAACTACAACACAGTAGACCCCATGAGTCACTGCATCTGGAACTTTTTGGTTAAGAGCAAGTGTGATATATCTCAGAAATTGGTTCTAATATATGAGGGGAGGGGTGATGTAAGAAGAGACATGTTAAAATCAGTAACAAGAGGTTAGATATCCATGTATTTTGATAACTTACTAGGAAGCAAAGTAAAAGCAACACTTGCTTTTTCTTTTCATCTTATTAAATATAATCCCAGGTAGGTCAGACATTACTATGCCAAAAACTGAACTGAAGAGTACGATGAGAAAATATACAGATTCCTTCAATGCAGTGTGATGGGGTAAGCTCACATACAATATAAAATATTGAGCTATAAATAATACACTTATAATCTTTTTACCTTTTTAGATGATATAATACTTTAAGTTGTCAAAAATAAATGGTCTGGACATTATGAATGCAACTCTTGCTTAATAGTTTTCACAGCCATTTCAAAATTATTTCTTCTCTATGTAGAGTATTATTATTTAAAAAGAGCCCTTTATTAGAAAAAAGGGGGTATGTAGGCACAATGATTTTGTACTCTGTGTAAGTTTACCCTTGTGTTATTCAAATGCTTATTTCTCTGCCTTTATATCTTTTCATAAATATTTATCTTTAATCTTTTTTTTACAGTCCAGGCCTTATCCCCCTCCCCATCTACCCTCCAACAGTTTCACATTCCATTCCTCTTCCCTCATCTCCAAGAGGATGTCCCCACCAACCCCACCACCTCCACCCCAAACCCTCTCCATCCTGCCAGGCCTCCCCACTGTCTGGGGTCTCAATTCTCTCGAGGATTAGGCTCATCTTCTCTCACTGAGGTAGTAGCCATCTGCTGTGTCTGGGCCTCGGACCAGTTAGTGTATGCTGCCTGGTTGGTGTCTCAGTGTTTGAGAGATCTCAGGAGTCCAGGTTAGTTGAGACTAATGGTCTTCTGACCTACTCCTCAGCTTCTTCTAGCTGTCCCTAATTCAACCACTAGGGTTCCTGGTTCTGTCTATTAGTTGGATGTAAATACCTGTATCTGGCTTTTTCAGATGCTTGTTGGGCCTCTCAGAGGACAGTCATGCTAGACTCCTGTCTGTAAGCACACCATAGCATTAGTTATAGTGTCAGACCTCAGAGCCTTCCCATGAACTGGATCCCAAGTCAGGTCTGTCACTAGACCTCCTTTCCTTCAGTCTCTTCTCCATTTTTGTCCCTGCAGTTCTTTTAGATAGGAACAATTCTGGACCAGAGTTTTTGACTGTGGGATGGCAACCCCATCTCTCTACTTGATGTCCTGTCTTTCTATGGGAGGTGGACTCTACAAGTTCCCTCTCCACATTACTTGTCATTTCATCTAAGGTCCCTCCCTTTAAGTCCTGAGATTTTCACCTCCCAGGTCTCTGGAGGGTCTCCCACCTCCCACCTCCTAAGGTTGTATATTTCCATTCATTATGCTGGCCCTCTGGCCTTCATTCCTGTCCCACCACCCCCACAATACCTAATCATGTTCCCCTTCTCCCAAACAGGTCCCTCATTCTCTCTGCCCCACATGATTGCTTTTTTTCTCCCTCCCTAGTGGGATTGAAGCATCCTCACTTGGACTCGTCAGCTAAATCGACAACCTACAGATTGGGAAAAAATTTCACTAACCCCCACATCCAATAGAGGGCTAATATCCAAAATATATAAAGAATTCAAGAGGCTAATCCCCCAAAAAACCAAACAACACAATCAAAAAATAGGGTATAGAGCTAAACAAAGAATTCACAACAGAGGAATCTAGAATGGCCAAGAAGCACCTTATACCTATCAGAATGGCTAAGATCGAAAATTCAGGTGACAGCACATGTTGGTGAGGATGTCGAGAATGGTAGAAGAACACTCCTCCATTGATGGTGGGATTTCAAACTGCTACAACCACACTGGAAATAAATCTGGAGGTTCCTCAGAAAATTGGAAATAGATCTACCTAAACACTCAGCTATATCACTCTTGGGCATATACTCAAAAAATTCCCCACCATACCACAGGGGCACATATTCCACTATGTTCATAGCAGGCTTCTCTGTGATGGCCAGAAACTGAAAACAACTCAGATATCTGACAATGGAAGAATGGATACAGAAAATGTGGTTCATGTACACAATGGAATACTATTCAGCTAAAGAATGAGGACATCATGAGTTTTGCAGACAAATGGGTGGAACTAGAAAATACTATTCTGAGTGAACTCAAACCCAAAATACCTGTATGGGGTATACTCACTAAGAAGTAGATATTAGCCAAGAAAGTAGAGAATACCCAGGATACAATCTATAGAACTCAAGAATCTTTTTACTTGTTTATTTAAAATAATAAATAATAACAATTTTGGTGGTGATGGTATCTGGAGAGAAGACTCAGCAACTTAGAGTACTTGCTGATCCTACAGAGAGTCCAAATCTGATTCTTAGCACTCATGTCAGGTGGCTTGCAGTGACCTATAACTGACCTCCAGAAGGTATCATACCCTATTCTGGTCTCCATGGGCACATGCATGTACATGTGCAATACACACATGCAGAGACACATAACACAAGTAGAAATAAATAAACCTGAAAAGATCAACAAGTGGCACATATTTACATTTTAAAACTACTACAGGAACAACTAAGAGTCAAACAACAAACATCTCCCAGCAGCTCCAACACTTGCTGAAGACCCAGAGGACAGACCAGTTCTACGCCAGGGATGGTGCATTTCTAGGACCTCATTCGAGCAGTTTTGTTTTTGTTTTTGTTTTTGTTTTTGTGCAGTGGGCAGCAGTTAACACAGAACTGGTCAAGGTGCAGAGGCAAATGACTACAGAGTACTCAGGAACAAATGGGATATCCAGATCATACCCGTCACCAAAGCTAAAAAACTATCATGGAAGAAGGGGTGGATAGGTTGTAAGAGCCAGAAGTCAGGCATAACCAGAACAAATCAATACATTCTGAACATGTCAGGACCACTACTTGTGAGGTCATAGCAGCTTTTGTTGCCTACACAAGATCTGAACAAAATTAAGCCAGTCAACATTCAAGCATGGAGGAGAAGAGGCTTATGAGTCCTCACTAACTAAAGAGCTATGGGTAGTTCTGGGGGAAGGAAAGCCAGTCTTCTTTAAGGATATAGTTCCTAATATATTGGCCATGTTCCAGTTGGTGGCTCTACACTCAGAAGGATATAGACAATACAGATTGGAGTTGATGGATTAATACATATTTTAAATTAGTAAGTTTGAGGATAAGCAGATGGGGATCAATATGGAAGGGGCTAAGGGAAGAAGTTGAGGGAGGGTGAACAAAATCACAACACATGGTTGTGAAATTTTCACAGGAATAAAAACAGTTTTAAAAATGAATAATACTCAAACAAATCATGGGATTCAAATAACATTATCTCACTGTTTGTATTCACTGGTGAACAACAAAAATTCCAACAAAATTGTTTAAGCAACTGATTATAGTGGTTAAACTAGGTTTGGCCACCATAGACTTTATGTGTCTGAATGCTTTGTCTACAGGGAGTGACATTATTAGATGTGTCCTTGTTGGAATAAGTGTATTCTTGTTGGAGGTAATGTGTCACTGTGGGGGTGAGCTTTGAGGTCCTATGCTCAAGCTCTGACTAGTGTAGAAGAGACCTTCCTTCTAGTCTTGAACCTTTGGATCAAGATGTACAACTCAGCTCCTTCTCCAGCATCATATCTGCCTTTGTGTATCCATACTTCCTGCCATGATGATAACAGATTGAACCTCTGAAACTGTGAGCCAGCCCTATTTAAATATTGTCCTTTACAAAAGTTGCCTTGGTTGTGATGTCTCTTCAAAGCAATAAAACCCTAACTAAGACAATGACCCAATATGAAAATACTAGCAGTCAGTAAACACTTACAAATATGTAAACCTTTATTTATAGTCAAAGAGAAGCAAATTTGAGATGTGGCATATACTCTGATCCTTTGCCAAGGTGTAAGAAAGACAAAATTTATCTTGGAAAACTGGAGAACCAAGAACTCCATTCCTCTGCTACATGAAAGGCTGAGACTGAGGGTGGGGAGCAATCTGTCAATTGACAGTCGTCATTATTTACACTTTTGCTCAGAAACCAGACTTTGAAGAATTTGTATTGAGACAGTTGTGCAAAAACTAAATGACTAATTTACAAAGATGTTAAATAAATAAAAAAAAAGACAGAGGGGGAAAGGTGCCATTTAACACTTGACAAGAGATTACATAAATCATCATGTCTCACACACCAGAATGTGATGTCATCGGTGATTCATAGACATTGTGCACATATGTATTGAATGACATGAAAACCGAAAAAAAAAAAAATAAAAAAAAATAAAAAGCAGACTGGATAGAAAACAACTTCCAGCCTTTGAGGATAAGTCACAGATTATTACATCACTCACTTTCTGGCTATTCATGTACAACTTGGTATATGTTTGTTTCTGTGCATATATAATGGTATATTCACACAAATGCACAGCAAAATGTCAATAGAAATTTTATCTGGGTAGTATAGGTTTTGATGATTTTAAATTTCTCTTTCCAGTGTTTGCCCTGGAGGTTTTGTTTGCTTGCTTGCTCGCTTTGCTTGCTTCACTTATCTGCTTTACTTATTCACTTTATATCCAGATCACTGCGCCTTCCAGGTAACCCCCCCCCAAAATCCTTTCCCCACTCCCCCACTTCTCCTCTGAGCAGCTGGGAGCTAGTGAGTGTATAAAAATGTTATTTTTCACTTTAAGAACAAAATAAAATATTTAAGATGATTCTAACATTGCTAAATTACCTAAAGGCGTCTAACAACAGAGACAATCTAGTACATAAAATCCTTTGAAAGTGGATAATTAAATCTTATATTGTTTTATTTGATTAGCATGTCAAAAGTGTTTTATTACAGTCACAGATTTGCACAATGGAACTCACGAGTATTTAAAGTCCTATAATTAACTATATTAAGCAATACTGCTATTCAGAGAAGTACTTATTCAAATTATACATTCATTCTCCCTAAAGCTTGTATAGGATAAATTTTACTTTCAACATGGAGAATGAAAAAAATAGAAAAAAAAATCACAGATTGATTCTGAATATTCCTTAATTGTGCACAGTTAATATTTATAACACTAGCATTTAATTAGAAAGCAAAGTATTTATGAAGCCTTCAGAAATGAACCTTAAAGTACATGCAAATGTTAAAATACGGTTGGTCTCTGAGACAAAGATGCCAAAGTAATATATAATTGAGAAATGCAAGCAACTCACATCAGGGGTTCAACTGAAGTAGGGGATTGAAAGAAAGAAGATTAAGGAGCTATAATCCGCACAGAGAGGGATTGGAAACAAGCTAACTCCTCTGCTTGCCTCCTGTTCAAGCTGTATAGAAATGTAGATAATGGCCCTTAATTAAATGGCTTCTCCTGCACTTTACTGCTGCAGGATACTATCAAAAAGCTTAAGAAATAGTGTGGAATTGTTCTAAAATAAGTCCACACACTCAGAAAACCTCTTTCACAGATTTTCTCCCTTTGGGGAAGAAAACTCCAGCCAAAAAAGAGGTTCCCCAAACTGGTCAACATAATGAGCAGCTTTTGAAACATGAGGTTCTAAAGCCACCTTTCTCTTCCCAGAAAGTCTGGAGACCCAGGAACGGCTGTGTACTTGGGGTTGTCTACATGAGGTCTTCATTGCACACACTGGCAGTGTGTCCCCCTCTGTGGGTTCACGAGCACGGTACCTTGATTCCTATGTCCCATCTCAGTTTCCAGTGATGATAACCAATCATGTTTGTAGTCTCAGCTCTTTCTGTCCAAGGACTGCACTAAATAAGACAGTCTTAGCTTTTATGTCGTACTCAGGTTAGAGGGGCTCTGGGTATGTAATACACAACAGAGTTTCGTAAACCTTTCTGCCACAGTCCACAGTAAGAGATATAACAAGCACGTTTATATAATAGATTAAAATTGGTGTGTATATAAACATATAAAACTGAAATAAAATTCTCCAAAAAATACTTACCATTATAATTACTATCTCTTCATTTCTGTTGCGTGCCATACTATTTAAGACTTATTAGTATGCTTGTGTGTGTGTGTGTGTGTGTGTGTGTGTGTGTGTGTGTGTGTGTGTCTGCATGTGTGTGCATATTTGTGCATGTACATATGGAGGCCATAGGTTGACTTCAGATGTCTCTTCGATGGTCCTCTACCTTATCTTTTGAGACAGGGTCGCTCATTGAACCCAATATTTGCCAAATGGCTAGAATGCTGGCCAGCAAACTCCAGGATCTGCCTCATCTTCATCAACTCTAGGGTTATAGAGGCCATGCCTGCCTTTGTTTGTTTGCTGAAAATCAGGTCCTTGTGTCTACACACTAGGTTCTTTAGCAACTAAAGCATCTTTCAACCCCTATTTCAGACCTTCTAAATGTTGATTCTTTTTTTTTTCTATTCCCAGTGCTGGCAATCAAACTGAGAGTCTTCTGCATGAGAGCAAGTGTTCTGCCATTGAACAACATCCTTAGTCTTTAAATGCTTGATCTTAATATATACAAAAATTGATTTTATAACCTAATAATGGATTATGACACAAAATTGGAGAAGTAATAGTGTTCAATAAATATATGGAAAGATGATCACCACATATCAAGAGAAAAATACATATAAAAGGATAATAAGATGCCTTACCACTTAGAAGAATTAAAGATGATGATGATGATAATGATGATGACAACTAAAGTCCACCTTGTTAGATCATGTCCACCAACATTTAGGGGGAAGGAATTATACCAAGTATGTGGGCTGTGGAAGATTAGAAGCCACACTGAACTTCTGCCCCATATGATAATAGAAACTGCAATATAAATTTTCTATTTCTATAAATAGACTTAAACCAAAACCTACTCACTACCTACTCAATAACAGACAAGGTTTCCAACTGCAGGAAGTTGGTGCGTTGTTTTGTTGGTGGTGGTTGGGTGGTTGCTTTGCTTTGCTTTGCTTTGCTTTGTTTTGCTTTGCTTTGCTTTGCTTTTTGGAATTTTTGGGGGGAGTGCTGTATTTTTTTACTCAGTTCTATATTTCTCTTTCTTTATGTATATGAAAACTATCAAAGGATTTTTAGGTAACTGAAGAAAATCCTGAGAATGAATAGTAGCATCAAAGATTAATGATGACACTTAATTATGCTAATCATTTCAACTGTATTATCATTTACAATAAATTGAATTTTCTCATGTCAAAGATTTTGCCTTTTATTCCTCTAAAAAAAAAAAAAACAAAATTGGAAAGTAAAAACACAACAAATAATCAAGCAGACAAATGAAAAGAACTTTGCTTAAAATCCACAAGGTTTTAGAAAAGAAAACAAATTCTGGATTGTGATAGCATGGCTTTTAACCCAACCCTACCCACAGAAACAGTAATGATAAAAGAATGTAAGTGAATAAATTCCTTAGAACTTGGTTAATAGAGACAAGGGGACTGGAGAGAAGTTCAGAAGTTAAGAACGTCAGCTGCACTTCCAGAGGTCCTGGGTTCAATTCCAAGCAGCCATGAGTGATCACAACTGTCTGTAGCTCCAGTTACAGGGTATCCAACAGACATACTTGCAGGAAAAACACCAATACACATGAAATAAAAATAAATAATTCATTAAATTTTATACTGCCAGTGGTGACACATGCCTTTAATCCCAGCATTTGGGAGACCACAGCAAGCAGATCTTTGTGAATTTGAGGCTAGCCTGGTCTATGGAGCTAGTTCCAGGACAGCCAAGGGTATACAAAAAAAACTGTGTTGAAAAACAAAAGCAAGCAAACAAAAAAGAATAATGAAAAGAAAAAATAGCTAGTAAGGGGGCAAGGTGGTACAGTGGATAAAGACACTTGATACACCAGCCTGGTGACCCAAATTCAATCCCCAGAACCCTCATGCAGGCAGAAAAAAGTAACTAACTCTGCAAAGTTATTCTCTGACTCCACCTCCACTCATACCGTATTCTCTCTCTCTCTCTCTCTCTCTCTCTCTCTCTCTCTCTCTCTCTCTCTCTCTC
>JANHMN010000003.1:161821905-161883212 GCA_030674055.1 Rhabdomys pumilio
TGTGTGTGTGTGTGTGTGTGTGTGTGTGTGTGTGTGTGTGTGTGTGTTTCCTCTTTCCCAGTTGCATCATTTTAAATTGTTGTGTTTCTTCATGTATGTTAAGAGTCTTCCATGTTCTTCTACTGATCTAGGCAATGAAGAGACAATAGTAACAAAGCAAGAAGGCAAATCATCATCCTTGGTTCTTTCAGAGTGAGGAGGAGGTGGTGAGCTAGCTGACAGAGGCATCTGAGTAAACCCTAAAATGAGCAGCTGCCCTGTGGAAAGGCAGGATGAGAGAATCCTTAGCTCAGAGGCCCATTCAAGAACAAAACATGGCAACAAGCTCGGCTTTCCTAACAAGCTCAGCTGCTTGTATAGATGGGCGGGAAGGAGAACAGCGAGTGTAGAATGGTACAAGTAGTGATAACTAACTCTTACAGGCCAGGCGGCATCAGAAGGCCTTCCAACCTGTGCAGATATGAGGAGACGCCCTTACAATGCTGAGCAACAGCAACCGCCTGGCTTACTTCAGTGATGCTCACTCAGGTTCCTCTGTAGAGAAAAACCCTAGGAAGCAGGCTTCCAAGAATCTCTCAAGGCCATCCCTCCTCCTCCTCCTCTTCCTCCTCCTTTTCCTCCTATTCCTCCTCTTCCTCCTCTTCCTCCTCCTCTTCCTCCTATTCCTCCTCTTCCTCATCTTCTTCCTCCTCCTCCTCTTCCTCCTCCTTTTTCTCCTTCACTTTGTTCTTTCTTTTCTTCCTTTCTTTCTTTCTCTCTTCTAAACATGCAAGAGTAAAACTCTCTTCATTAACTTTTAAACAGGAGCTCTGATACTCTGTTCCAAGTGTGGAATTTAGACCGGGATTGTTCAAGAGAAATATAATGCAAGTCACAAATGTCAACCATGTGTGCATTTTAGTTTCTAGGTTTTTTTTTTTCTTTCTTCTTTTTTTTTTTTTTAGAAGAAGAAGACAAATGACAAACAGGTGAGGACTGGGCAGGTATCTCAGGCAAAAAGAAAGTGCTTGTTAGGCAAGCATAAGCACCCGAGTTTAGTCCCCAAAATCCATATAAAAGTAAATAATTAAAAACTGGTCAGGTGTGATGACTAGAAATTGTACAAATGTGCTGGCAAAGTAGAAACAAACAGATGCCTTGGGCTTATTGACTAGCCAGCCTAGGCTACCTATATAATCACTATAAAAATGAGTGGGGAATGTTACTATGTACTTTGCATGAAGTCTTTGAAATCTAGTTTGCATTTTGACAGCTTCCCGTAATTCTCACCAACTTCATTTCTAGTACTCCGTGTACACTTCTTGGCTACTATAATGGACATGGCTTTTTAAGATGACAGTTTCCAGTTGCTTCTAGTTCTTTCTAATATATTTTTAGTACTATTTTATGACCATGGTACTTGCTGCTTAAATCATAAGCTATTTTTATTGTTGAAGGAATGGCTAACTTGAATATCCAGCAGTGCCTAGTTCTCTTGGGTGGCAAGAGATAGACTGCCTCTATCACTCTGTTGCTACCTCTAACTTGTCAGCTCGAAATGCTTAGGTATAAGCATATTCCCCATTGATTTGGTGGGATTTTTTTTTCTTTCCTTCAGGGTATTATGGGAATTGAACTCATGACCTTGAGTATGTCAGGAAAGCACACTACCACTAAGTTATATCCCTATATATTAGCTAACTCTACCTCAGATATATTTATTTGAAGAACCCAGACTCTAGGTAATCATTATGTCCTTTAACAAGCAGATAACTTCTAGTAGGAATATCTTACAGATGATTAAATGTTTCCTCTGTATAACAAATTTAATTTATTTATATAGCTAATTTCCCAAACGTCACAATGTATGTGAGGCTGAAAAACTATGAGTTTTATTTTTACCTTTAAACCCCCAATATGAAGTCAAGTATGGAGGTGCATGACTTTAATCCCAACACCCAAATAGCAGAGATAGATGGATATCTGTGAGGTTGGAGGCGAGGCTGATCTAAACACAAATATGCACATACACACACACACACACACACACACACACACAAGTGTGGCGGTATAGTCTTCTAGAAGCTGAAGCAGCGGGATGACACAGAGTTCAGGACTATCTTGAGCTAAATAAAGAACTTGAGGTTGGCCTGAGCTATGTAGTGAAAGCTTTTCTTACAAAATAAATATTTAATCATAGTGGCAGATGTGAAAATATTGACTAACCAGATAACTTATGGAATAAAGCTTACTAACTGAATTCTAAGATTAGGATTTTTGTCCCAGACTGTAAACGTCTTCCTAAGCTAAACTAGGCATGTTCCCACCTAAATAATATATTCCCCTGACTATGATAGAATTCCTTTGAAGACTCCAGGAGTTGTGCAGTCTCAGCAATGCTGATCTCTAATAACCACCCATGCACAGAGGCGTAAAGAAAAGAAAATCTAATTAGTTAAGAGTCTTGCTTAGCTGAAGTAAGACAAAGTTTTTCGATGACACAGTAAATCAAAGCAAGGCTTTTGCAGAGTTCCTGAGGGCATGGTAGTGTGGGAAGCTTTGAGCTGATAACAGCCTTACCCAATGTCAGGGACAGTTGGCAGGGTCAGGTTATATGAATCTACAAGGCCATCGGGGACTTAAGACCTTTCTATGCCTTAAAAAGTTCCAAGATTCATCTCAAACAGACATACCTGTGGCCTTAACACAGAGTCTACACAAAGTGTCCACAGCCATGTTCCAGGTAAAAAGTCAGGCCAAGGCAAGAAATAAGGCAACCAGGTCTACCTTGAAGGAGTTTTCTGAGAGCTAGTCCCAAGAACTGTTTTTATCCCGTTGGTCAGAACTAGAAAGTATTTAAACTGGAAACCATTGCCATTCTGAGCAAAACTAGAACTCTGCTAAGAAAGAAAAAGAGAATATATTTGGAAACAGCATCTAGGAGTTGAGTATCAAGACAGCTACTGTTCAACTGAAGGAAACAAAAGATGACTCCTGGGTTTCTGTGTCTTGTGGAAGAAAATAGGAAGTGAGAAACACACAGATGCAGTAAGAGAGCACCACTAGCATTAAGCAATTACAGTGTGGCCCACCCCCGCCCCAGTCAGCATCTGAATCACACAGTTCTTCATTCCCTTCATTTTGTCCTCCTCAGCCAGTATTGGAAATTCCTGTGTCTGTTTATAAAGACAAATCTCTGATAGATCCTTTCCTCTTCCATTTCCCATAAAGTCGGTTTCTGTAGGCTGATCCATCATTCCCAAGGGAGAGAGGAGATAACATGAGTCTCTTCACCTTAGACATTTCAGCCTAGACCCCTACACATAGACTCTTGACTAACTTATAACACAGACTATAGTGAACTTAAGGAAAACTCTGTTTGCTTTGACTGTTCAAACAGAACTCCTTTAATAAACTAGGATTTCCTCAGAAACATACAGTGCCTCTGCAGTAAATCCAACCTTCTCACTAACACTTACTGTGTCTCACATTGGGCTTTCCTATCTCTTACACCATTTAAATAAAGCTCTGTAGACAGACACCTTTTCTCATGTGGCTCTCTTCTACCTTCTTCTCCCAACTTAGCCTCAAGTTTCTTTTTCAGCCTTGATGCTATACCCCTCAGACACAAGTTAAAGACATTCTCCATGAAGTCTTAAGCACTGTGTTAGTTATTTTCCTTTTGCTGTTATAGACAGTATGACCACAGCATAGAATGAAGGGGTTGTTTGGGCTTCAGTTCCAGAGGGATACTTGTATGTCATCGTAGGGAAGCATGGAGGCGGGCAGGCATGGCAGCTGCAACAGCAAGCTAAGAGCTCACATGTTGAACATCAGAGAGACTGAACTGGAAATGGTTCAAGTCTTCAAACCTTCACAGTCCACCAACAGGGGCATAGTTACTCCAGCAAGGCAATATCTCCAATACCTCCCACAGTGCCACCAACTGGGGGCCAAATACTCAAATGTCTGAGACTATGGGGGGACATTTATCATCTAAAGTATCATAAGCACCCCTATCTTCTGCCTTGTTCTATGTGATCTCTGAGCCCGTGTTTAGTCTCAGCTATCAGCAGGGAAGATGGGCACCCCCAATGTCTGTGTATTAGACTAGGGGAGTCAACCACACTGTGGAGGGAGAACTGCTGCCCAGATTCTAACCAAGAACACTGGTGAGGTACCCAGAGAGAGAGAGATGGTACCCAGGATATGAGACTGCTACTCCATGGTTGCTTTCCTATGCAATCCTAGGAGCACTTCCTGCAGAAACAGGCATCGATCCCTGACCTTTCAAAAGAAGTTTCAAGTTTTTCTTACTTCCTCTAAAGATTGGAGTTGGGACAAACAGAAGATGGAGATAACATCAGGAATGCCGGAATGAAACTCTCTATGCTTCGAAATTAGCTCAGAAGTAACGCTTGGAGTGAGGAATGCTCAGTGCTTTGTCTTACAGAGGAAACAGCAAGACAGACAAGGCCTGCCCTGATCAGGCCCCTGCATTTGCTCCAACCTCACTGCATAGCAATCCTTGCCTCTACCTGCATTTTATTTCCCTAATTCTCTATCAGTGCAAAGATACATTACACGCTTGTCACAGACAACTTCCAAATCACAGTATAATTTTAACACTTCACCTCCCTTCTGAGTGAAGGGAACTCAGGCAGTCCTCCTCTGTGAGAGGGCTCTGTCATGCATGTCCATGTGAGAGAAAGAATGCTTCAGAGACGCCACACCCACAGAGAAGGATCTTCCTAGAAAGCTGGCCTGCTACTTCTCACACGCTGTTGGATAAACCATCTGCTACAGCCTTGATGAACCAAAGCAGGCAGGGAAATGCATATAATTAATGGGCTTGTTTTGAAAATTAAAAGATAACTTATATCATGCTCTCCTTTTAGATTACCATGTATAAGATTTATTTAGATTATCATTATACATACTAATGGCTTCTATGTAGTAGCATGCACCAATCAAATCAACTTCCACTTCCAAACCTTTAGCAAGCTTTATTCTACTTCAAAGTCAACTTTTATTATTTCAAACATCCACAAAGATAACATACAACACTTATCTTTCTGCAGTTGGGTTCTTACACTTAAAAATAATGTCTTTATGATTTAATTATTCATTAAGGTTGAAACATATTCTCTGTGAATATAATCAATGTCTTTATGCTTTCATCCACTGGTGGGCATCCATGTTGATTCTCTATCTTAGCTATTGTAAATAGTGATGCAATAGACATGGATAGGTAGGTATCTATGGTTTGCCCTGCCATTCTCTGGATACTACTCTGTTGGCTCTACTTCTCAGAAAAGGCAGCAAGAAGCTTCCAGAAGCAATAAAGGATAGGCATGTGAGTTTGGAAGTCAGGTGTACTTGATTCAGACATCACTGTTAATTCATAAACTTTTGGGAGTCATTTAATATCTCTAAGACTTCATTACTCCATTTTAGCATAGGGTTAATAATGGTACTTACATAACACAGTTATAATAAAGTAACTCTTCATTATGTGCTCAAGGAATACTGTATATGTTTTAAAAGTAAAAGGGGAATAATTGTTGCTATAGTTTCAATTTAGAACGGCAGCCCAAGGACCTATGTGTCAAAGATTTGGTCCTCAGAACTTCGTGGTATTGGAAGATGATGGTAAGAGGTGGGAACTGCTGAGAAGCCTTCAGTCACCTTTGAGAGCATACCCTCAAAGCAGATGTGGGACTGTGACCTCTTCCTCTTTCCCTTTCACTTCCTGGTCATTAGATCTTAACTTCATGGAAAAATGCACCCTATATTTCACTTATTTGATTACTAGAATGGTGTCCTGTTGCCTCTCCTTGTCGCCTGCTCCAGTTACTGCACTGTTCCAGATACACTTTAGAGCCCTGACTCAAAATACTGAAGCTGCACAGGATTCTTCTCTACTTTATCTGATCCAGCTCTTTAATGTGAATTGTTCTTCACTGGTCTGCTTCTAGAAGAAAGGTTACTATATAATTATTATTCTTATTCTGTGGCTTCAAGCAAGTGTTCTGGAAAATTTAATTCTTGACATGTAATGATAAAATAAATACAAAGAAATATCAGTATTAATTATATTCCTGCAATGACAAGTCATACTGACTAGATGCTGTAAAACACACGTATTGTATTTTACAAATCATCTATATCATAAAACACACCATATATGTGGGCTGGAGAGGTGGCTCAGCAGTTAGGAGCACTTGTCCCTTATTACAGAGGACCCGGATTAGGTTCCTAGACCCCACAAGGTGGTTCACAACTATATCTAACTTCAGGGGATCAAACCCCCTTTTCTGACCTCCATGGGTGTCACATGGTGCACATAACATTTATTCAGCCAAAAATACTTATATATATAAAAGAATAACTAAATCTAAAAGATTTAAACATATGTGCAACCATTATGGCAGCCAACATGAGAGATATTTTTCTCAATATATTCTCATTATGTTAAAAGTAATCACAAATTAATCTTAATACCCCATTAATAATTTATTTGTTGCATGATCAATACCTATGTACTATTCTTTCTCTGAGCTTCAAACGTTTTGGAGTCTGTGACCCACCTCTGGAACAAATAAATGGGTGTTAATCTTACCACTAATAAAAGCTATAAGTAGATTATTTCATCTCTTAGAGCCTCTACTCTTCACCTACACAACCAAAATACAAGAGGCTTCCTTATGGGACTGTGTCAGAACTTAAATAACACCACTTTCCAAATGTGTGGTACAGAGTTTCATATGGAGTTCAAACTAAATGAGTGGCAACTATAATAGAGAATTATATTGCCATCTATTTAAACACACACACACACACACACACACACACACACACACACACAACCTCACTACAAAGGGAATCTTGTATGCAGTAAATGAGCTACAGCTAAGTCACAGTAACTGGAGGATCAGGAAGCCAAGATATGAGAGGAACAAGAATTAATGAGTGATCCCCTTGACCATGTTCTATACTGAGAGGCTCATTCATGGGCAAGACTAGGGAGTCTCACCTTGATCTAGAATACTATGCAGCACCCATACACAGGACTTGCAACCACCAGCACCAGCATATATCATCTCCCTATATTCATCTATGTGCATGGGGCTAACAATGCTAGAAAAGATTCTGGCTCCTACTGCTGTACAGGCAGCTGCTCTGCCTGGAACATCTCATGGTGCTCCTTAGACTAAGACCTATGAGTGCTCTGCTCTGTGTTCCGATAGCATCTTCTCATTAAGTGTACCACATTACAGGTCCCTACTTATTTATGTGTATCTGCAGTAAGATAAGATGCATTAAGGGAAAGCATGAGAACTATGCTTTCCCATGCTCAGCACAAAATCTACATCCTATACAAAGACTAGTATGACACGGGCAGTAACTACTAGTTGCATGTATTAATTAACTACTTACCTAATTAATGAAATACACAGAACTAAACCAAGACTTCTTTGTCCCACAGACATCACTTAGACACAATCAGAAACAAAATATATTTGATCACTCTAACTAATGTAAATATTGGATTTACATTATCAAAATAGTGACAGATGAGCCTACCAGACCTGTAATCTGAGCACTGGAGAGTCGGAAGCAGAAAGAACATATCGAATTTGAGGCCTTCTGTAAAACAAGTTCTGGGTCAGCCAAGAGACACAGATAGTGTGTGATTTAGTTTTCTGTTGCTGTAATAAAACATCATAATGAAGGCACTCTTACAGAAGAAAAGGTTTATTTGGGCTTGCAGAGGATAAGAGTTCATGATGGCAGGGACTGTGGCGGCAGGTGGCAGACATAGTAACTGGAATAGCTCAGTGTTCACATCTTCAGCCCCAAACAAGAAACAGAGCAAGTAAATGTAGAATCATATATAGTTTTTGAAACCTCAAAACTGCCCCACTTCCCCCATGACACTTTTCCAGCAAGGCCACACTTTCTAAACACATGTAAACAGCACCACCAACTGGACATCAAGTATTCATATATCTGAGCCTATGAGGAACATCTCAGTCAAATCACTATGCATAGTGAGACCCAATCTTAAAAAGAAAAAGGGGGCATTTCAAATTGCCTTCTTCAAAAAAGCCAATGGCCTTTAGGGACTTTTAAAACCCTAGATGTAACTAGGTTGTTACTCTGTAATGTTCACATCATCTGTCAGTTTGTTGGTCCCACCCCCTACCTAACACACACACAAACACAAACATACACATACACATACACACAAGACCTCCATACAACACAAGACTCAGCACCTGGCACTAAGCACGTATTATCAAATGGCACCTTCCATTTCCACCATGGCCTGTGTGACCGGATTTCAATCAAGTATCAGCAGAAGACTCACAAGGAGCCTCCTCCAACATCCATTTGTGATCCACTTTCAGTATCTCCATGGTTCGTTTTTATCCTTTACATGGTCCTTCAAACTGTCTTGTTTCCCATTTCTTACTACTCCTCGGACTGTACCATATGTCTAATGAAAAGGACTGAGCCCAGACTATGCTGCAAAGCTAGCTGGAAAGACTAGCTATAAAACAGACACTGAGCAGCCTGGGCAGGACACATCTGCCCCTGGAGTGTGTTTGCTCCCCTAAATTCATGTGAACATAGAGAGGCGTCCTTTACGCAGGGTACTTTCATACCGATTGGCTTCCATCTTGAATTCTGCTCATTCCAGACATTTCTGAAGAGAAGACCCCCTCAACACATAAGCCTGGAATTCTCTCTGACCAGAATCAGCCTATGTTTATATAATTTGGAAGACAGGCAGATTAATTCCTGGTCTTCACTCAGCCTAACCAACTCCATGTACCTCAACAATCAGAATCACCACTAGGAGTCTTTGCCACACTGTAGATTCTCAGGCAGGCCTCTGTCCAAAAGAGAGGCTATATCCACCTCTCCAGCAGGCATTTGCCTGTTGTAGCAGATCTGTCCATACTTCTCCAGGCAGGTCAGTAATTTTTTTTTACCAAGTAGATTCTCTTGCAAATTTGAAGCCAAAAGGAAACCAGATGTGGTGCATTAATTAACATCTCTGCGTGTAAGTATCCTGACATCTGAATACAGAACACAGGGATGGACTACGAAAGGCTTCAACAGATGGAAAAGTGAGCAGATCTGGGAAGAATAAGCAAACTTGGCTTCCCTTATGCTTGGTGATTACCTGAACTTTTATTTTTAAACTACAAAGCCTTGAAATTCATGAATAATACAGGAAATCTATAAAACGCCACTTTTCTGGAATAAGCGGGACATTAAAATGCAAATTGCAGTGCCATACACAGCTGTACTCGATGTGACAAATTAAGCCTTTCTTATTCTCAGTCTTGACATTTGCCGTCAAGATGTTTGTTCGATGTACATAAAAAGCACCAAAGGGAGGTACACAGGAGGGATGGAGACAGCAACCCAAGAGCCAGCCAGGAAGACATCCTCACAAAAGGCCTTGGCAGGCACCTGCCCAGCTAGCAGAACCTGCAGAGAAACCGTCTCCTGCATTGCTGAATTTTCTCAGAAAGACTTCTCACGAAAATGGCATTGTTTAATGACAAAGATATGTCTTTGTAATGACAAGGACATTTAGAAATCTAGAGGACATTTAGTAAGCTGCAAAGTTTCTGGCTAGGTACCCATTAAGACCTAACTTCCACATCTCACAGGTTCCGCTAAGATGCACAGAGAGGTCCTCTGCCCTTCCTTACTCACCAAAGGATCCCCCCTTGCTCATCTTTGTCACCTACTGCTGGCACTCCCACAGGGCATGGTCAGTGGGTACTCACTAAACATTTGATTCACTGTTTATTACTGAATTCCACTTACCTGGGCCTGGAACAACAATGGCAAGAATTAGCTCCATCTAGTGGATATCGCCTGACACAGGCAAGAAGACCCTATGGAGGGGGTGACAGTACAGCTAAGGCTAGGAAGAGGATAACACAGAGTTTGGGATAACTTGGGTTAAGGTCTATACAAAGGGGCTTTGCCAACACTCTACAGACCTCTGGCAGTTGCTTTCTCAACCTCTTCAAGCTTACCCAAAGGTGCATCCTTTAATATATAATATATATTTATACATATATACATATATATATGGTATGTATATATATATATATATATGTAAATGTACATATACTGTATATAGTATATACAGATAATATGCATATACATATATACACCTATATATGGCACATAGTATGTATAGATAACATATATATACATACATATATACTGCATATAGTGTATATAGATAATATACATACATGCATAATTATATGTATATGTCTTTTTATACCGCAGTAGCAGCGGTAGAGGTCAGTACAAATGTGTCAGGCACATGTCTGGAAGCCAAGTGACAGGAGCACCTTCAAGAGACATTTTTCTCCTCTCATTTTTATGTGGGTCTTGGGGAACAAACTCAGGTTGTTAAGAGTTTCCTTGCTAGTACTTGAACCTGCTGAGCCATCTCACACGCTCAAACCAAAGGCTGGCCTTCCTGGGTAGGCTCTAAGTAACAGGTTTTCAGCAGAGGTCAATATCTAGCTTCTTGGTGTATAAACAGTATTCCAGACCCCAAACAGATGACTTGTTAAAAGAGTTTTAAAACACTGGTAAAGCAGACCATTTTTAACAAAGCTCTGTGGGGAAAATAATGAGACTTGAGATTCTCACAAGAAAGACTGCTACATGTGACATATATTATACACAACAGCCCTTAACTTGAAACGCAAATAAAACAAGTCATTTGAAGACCAGGAATCAGACTGCATACAGAAACAAAATCTGAGGGAAAACTAAGACTTGCTGGGCTTTTTGTTTTGGTTTGGTTTTGGTTTTTTGGTTTTTTGGTTTTTTTTGTTTTGTTTTGTTTTTTTTGTTTTGTTTTGTTTTGTTTTGTTTTGGCTAGGAACCATATTCTCTTTGATTAAATATTTACAGGTTGTGACACTGACGTACTAGTGTAAAATTAAACGAAGCCTATATGCATACTCCATTCAGAGTAAAAGAAAAAAAAACATTGATTGCGTTTCCTTTGTTTAACTCTCTTATGGGAGTTGAAAGAAGAGAGTAGGGGTGACTATGACCAAGATAGACTGTATTTCAGTTTGAAATTTTGAACAAACAAAAAACATAAATAAAAAAAATGAGAAAATGTTTTATTAGTTTTAATCTTCCGGTGTCTTTTCTCTTTTACATACAGAAAGAAAAGGAAGGATATTGGAAAACGCCAGAAACACAAGAGCAAATCAAAGGCAGGGGATAAAGGTGGAGGGTAAGGGCAGGGGGGAGGGGGGGGTGATAGGCAGAGGGTGGGATGGAAGCAGGGTGGAAGGCAGAGGGTGCAGAGGAGGGGGTGGAAGGTAGGGGTGGGGGTGGAAAGCAAAGGTCCGGGAAGGAAGAAGGTTGGGTGGGGGCAGGAAAGTGGGAGATGGGAGGGGGCAGGGGAGCAGTTACAGAATTTGTTCTTCTTTCAACCCTGCTTCATAACCTGACAAACCCCTAGTCAACCTTCTAGACCCTGTCAAGTATCCCCTCCACTGTGCAGTCCTCCAAGTCTGCACCCCGACCTCCAGCCAGGTCCCCCCAGTATGCAGCTCTCCACTAAACCACCAAGTATCATAACAGTGCCAGTGCGATGAGCCTCCCTTCCCCTTTCTTGAGTTTCCCAGCAGTACATCTGGTTGCTAAATGACCACTGCCTGTAAATAAGCATCTCTGAAACAAATGCCATTTTCTCTCCTATTGCTCTGCATTGTTCTACAGCAAAATGTAAGACTACACCAAGACTCGGAAGTCCTCGGCCTGGGACGTCACTCCTCTTTCCAGATTAATTTTTTTCTCCTAGATCCTCTAAACCTCTTCTTTCCAAGCCACAAAATCAACAGTCATTGAAATGTAAAGCAGAAAGAAAAATAGCCAGGGCTTTGGTTTTAAAATGCTATTTTCTTCTCTTTTGCCAGAGTTAAAGCCCAACCCTTCAGGTGTGAGGCCGCATGCGCATCAGTACATCTGCAATGAAAGGATTGTGGGAAGGCTAGCTGGCAAGATCAGATCCTACGTCAATCCAAGCCCTGAGACGGGGCCTGTTTCTTCCGTTCCTGATGGCAAATATACTGCTGAAGGTTAAGGGACGATTAAGAATCATCACATTTCCATGGAAATGAGAAATGAAACAGAAAGATCAGCCTGGCATGACTGCCTAAAATCAGTTACAGCTAAACTAAAAGTAAATTGACAGGAAGACACCGTAGTGCTACATGCGTTTCATTGGTATACTCTAGGGGTTCAAAATCTGGGTCTGGGAGACTAAAAAGCCAGCAATGGCTCTGGAGTGGTAACTCGGTTAGTAAAATGTTTCCTAACAAGCATGAGAACCAGAACTCAGTCTCCAGAAGCCACAAAGAAATAGTTGTGTCTTCCAAACACATCAGGACAGATACAAATATGACCACGCGGAGACTGTGGTAGCCTAGGACTAGTAAAGATTCAAACTAGCAAAAATCCCAGCATGAGCAGGGGTAAGTGGACACAGAGTTCCACCCCTAACCAAGAAGCTATTTGCAATTTCTACCTGCTGGCAAAGGGCAAAATCAGTTTATGACAATGAAGTATCACTGTGTAACAACCATAGTCCGGACAGGCCCTATGTCCAGGAGCAGTTGGACAGTGCAAAACGAACTCCATGTTTTATCTTGTTGTGTTGTGGGCGTTTTGTGTTGTTTGGGCTTTGGGGGGGGGTTGTTGTTATTTGGTTGTTATTTTTACTTTTGTTTTGTTGTTTCTGTTTTAAAAGAGACAAAACATGAAGTTGGGTGGATAGGTAGTTGAATAGGATTTAGGAGGAGTTGGTAGAAGGGGGAAAACTAAATCAAAAATTGAAAAATTTTAAATAGAAAAGGAAAGGTAAGTGGCACCTAAGAAGGGATATTCAAAGATGTCTTCTGTCCTGTACATGTACATACACACATACATATACACATATATATACACACATACATGCACACACATACATATACATACACACACATAGACCATACACACACACACACACACACACACACTCGAATCCAGGCTCTGATGTACCTATAAGTTGAGCAGCCCTGAACATAATCTCCCAATGCCTCCATTTTCTTCCATAATATAGGAAAGACAATAGTCAAATCTTGGTTTTGTTACGAACACCGTTGTGTTTGGCACACGGGAAACACTCATTTGGTGGAGTTTACAGTCACTCTTCTTCTTTTCTAACTTGCTCATCCATTGATTTTTAAAGACTAAGGATTGAGTACACACACACTGACAGTATGCCAAAGTCTTACCCACATGGTCACTGTTGATACTTTGAAAAAGAAAGGTGTTAGACAGCGTGGGGCTTTCCCAGGCCAGCCTCTGTGATTGCAGACGATGGTATTTAAGCTGCTGCCAGGCTTCTGCAGTCCCTGGATTCCCATTTCATTGTTACGTTGTGTCTTTCCTTTGTTAAAGTCCCTTTTGTTCACTCTCGTCTCTCAGCACAGAGGTCCCAAGTGGCCCTGTCTGTCGTGTCTACTAACTGCTTTTGCTCTGGGCCCCTCACCGTCAAGCTGCACTGAGAACATATTTGGACTTCTTACCAGTTGACACTGACTAGGGAAACTGCAGCTCTTGCTTTTTTTATTTTCCATGTCATAACACATGTCTACTTGAAATTGTGCAATCACATTCAGCCCTGTGACATTTGTGTGTTCTCCTCAGTTAAGGGACAAGATACATCCCCATGGTTTTTTCTGCCGAATGGTGACAAATTGAACTGGTTGAGAGGAACCCATTAACAGACTCCTTCAGCTGACCACTTAACAGTTCAGAACCACATGCACTCTTACTTGCCGTGACTTTAATTTTAAACAAGGATTTCCTACCTTTTTGAGCTACTGTATCAGTTAGGGAACAAGTTATTAAAAATACTGTAACAGCTAAATTAAGTGAGCAGTTTTAAGAGGCTGCCATTTTCATCTGTGTGGCTTTCTTGATGTCAGGCCAAGAAGGAGAGAGCAGGGTAGGGAGAAAGAGGAGGAGGAAGAGAAAGAGGAGAAAGAGGAGGAGGAGGAATAGAAGGATGAAGAAGAGAAGGAAGAAGAAGAGAAGAAGGAAGGAAAAAACGAAGTTGGTTGCGAGCCTAGCCTTTAACAGCTGAGCTGACTCTCCAGCCCTCAAAGTTAACCATTGATCTGATCAAGGGGTTCCCAACAGAAGAATTAGAGAGAAGACTGAAGGAGCTGAAAAGGTTTGCTGCCCCATGGGGAGAGCAACAATACCAACCAACCAGAGCCCCAGGGTCTAAACCACCAGCCAGGGAGCACCTATGGCTCCAGCTGTACATGTAGGGGAGGATGGCCTTGTCTGGCATAGGTGGGAGAGGAAGTCTTTGGTCCCATGATGGCTGGACATCCCAGTGTGGAGGAATTCTAGAGAGGTGAGAGTGGGTGGGTGGTTGGGGGTATATCCTCATAGAAGCAAGAGGAGGGGAGATGGGATAGGGGGTTTCGGGCAGAGGGGGGAAAGGGGATAACATCTGAAATGTAAATAAAATAGCCAATAAAATATATAAAAAATAAAAATAAAAAATAGGAAAAAAAACAAGTTGGAAACTTAACTGAATGTGACTGCAAATGTCTTACACACAGGTTGCCTCTGAACTTTATTAAACCAGCTTGTTACTTCACTAAATTTCTATAAGAATGAAACATCACAAATTTTAACTAATAAATATATACTAGCAGAATTCCCTTAATCATTCTATGCATTTGCATTTTAAACTTTCTTATCTGATACTGCATTTAAAACAGGCTTTGAAGGGGGCAACACACATAACACACATAACATGCACATATAACAACATAACATACATATAACAACACACACATATAACTCACAGACATACACAACACACACACACACACTGCACAAAGTAGTTAAAAGAAAATAGATTTGGGGGTGACAGATTCTAAGCAGGATGTTATGTGGACAGTTTAGTGTTGAGGGGGCACATTGAACATTGAATAGAATTCAGGGGAAATGAAAAATACCGCGGAAGGATCCAGAGAAGATTCAGAGGGTGCTCAGGACAGATAAACGGCCCACATGTGTGCGAATGATGTTGCTGCTCATGTGTACTGACAGGAAAAGGAACCATTGTAGAGAATTCTTATAATTTAACACTGCCCCACCAACCACTTGAAACATACATTGGAGTTTCTTGTAACAGAAGCCAGTGACGCTTGACAACATTCCTAGTTCCTCATTGCGGTCAGTCCAGATACCTGCCTCTTAGAAGTGCCTCTCGGTAGCCACTTCCCTGTGTGGCAGTTACAACCTGTGGCAGTTACAACCTGCTTGACAGACCCTGTTTACTTCCACACTCTGCCCGGCCTTCACAAAGCCACTACAGAAACAAGTCTCCATCACAGAAGGAGTTCTTGAAGCTTCCTTTCTATCCACTAACGAAAATTCCCTACAGAAAAACCTGCCTGGATAATGTGTTCTGGATCCAGTTAAGGCATTGGCCCACAGGCCCCCTATTCCTCTCTCTCTACTCCCTAGTCCTCATGTGTGTCCTACAGGTATCCATCCATATGCTCTTATTGGCCTGTAAGTAATAAATAAGTAACAAAATAATTTCATCTTGCCTCTCCTAATAACTACAAGAGTGTACCCTATCTTAAAGATCCTAAATTAAGACAAAAGTATAAGAAGATTTTAAGGCTGGCCTAGAAAAATAAAATAAACAAACAAACAAATGAAAAATCAGCCCTCAAGTCGTTGCTTAAAGCAAAGATACACATTGTTAGAAAATCCCCTCCTAAGCCCACCTTCAGTAACCCAGCAACAACAGCAAGTCGGCAGCAGCAGGCAAAATGCAATGCACTCTCCCTATGCACATGTGCTATATCCCTTTGTAAAAACCAAGTGCCTTCTCTTTCTGCCCTCTTTTCCCTACCATCTTGTTCAGTGGTAGCTTCTGTAAAAATAAAATTAAACAAAATGAAAAAAAAAAAAACCCTCTCAAATGATCTCTGCCCGTGCATTCCTTGGCTCCAATCAACCAAGGTACTCTGCAGCTAAATCCTAATACACATTATGTTTCAACCTATGTCTAATAAGATCAAGGGGCCAGGTTTTTTTCAAGTTAACTCTTTGTTCTACCTTTCAGCTTTTCTGGTTTTTGGTTGGTTGGTTGGTTCATTTTTTTTCCTCTTTATTTTTTTAATTTTTTTTTTTATTTTTTAAGGTTTGTTTGAGACAGGGCTTCTCTGTGTAGCCCTGGCTGTTCTAGAACTCTCTCCAGACCAGGCTGGCCTCAAACTCAGAGATGCACCTGCCTCTGGCTCCCAAGTGCTGGAATTAAAGGTGTGCACCACCATGCCTGGTCCCTTTTAATTTTTTTCATTCCTTCAAGATTTCTAGAAAGCAGAAGTTCAACAACACCCCATCTCCTGGCCTTTCTTAGAAGTATCTCCCAAACATGAAATTGATTCCATTATCAGGAGTTTTGAGTCCTTGATTCTGAATTATCCTGTGGTTATTTAGTACTTACCTGGGAAATCTCCAAATTTATTTTTGGCATAATATATAAAGACATATGACACTAAAGAACTGAAAAAAAGAATTTATGTGACTCAAATTCCTCATTTTTAGAAGTCTCTTTCTCCCAGAAAGATTAGGATACAGTTAAAAGAATGAAACTGAAGGAAACATGAAACAAAATTCTCTTTGTGTGGATACATCCCATACACTCAAGCAAGTGGCTGGAACATAAGCATGATTCTGTTACTCAAGGGTCTTGGCTCCTAGTAAAATACAAGACATGATGGAGAATTAAAGTAAGACCACACCAAGCCTCTGGTTCTGGGGACACAGATGTCTAAATGATAAGATAAAGGAAAAAATTTGGGCTTTTGTTTTTGTTTTTGTTTTTGTTTTTATTTTATTTTTTGTTTTTTGTTTTTTGTCTTTTGTGGGGAGGCTTGGCTTCTCTGCAGTGACCCAAGAATAGATTAGTCTTAATTCTTGATTTAAAACACTCTCAACACAGGTCCACACGTGGCCCTTTTTGCTTACATATTTTTCGTTATTTTACATTTAAAAATAATGAAACATACACCATAAATGACCCAACCATCTCCAAAACAAGAATACAACTGCATTTACTCTAGGGTATCAGCCTCTCCTCCTGCCCTTTTCTCACATGGAAGAAAAACTACTTCTTGAAATTATAAAGCACGAATGGAGCTGGAAAAATGGCTCGTTGGTTAAGAGACCGTACTGATCCTTCAGAGGGTCCAGGTTCAGTTCCCAGCACACACATGGCCGCTCACAGCCATCAGTAACTCCAGTTTCCAGAGGATCATTTCCCCTTCTGGCCTCCTTTGGACACCAGGTATGTATACAGTACATATATGTATGTGTAGCCCAAACATTCATACATGTAAAAATAAAAATAAATAAACCTTTTCTTTAATGCAAGTGTGAAAACCACCCCATTAACAACAAACGTATGATTCAAAAAGTTGGACAGTCTGAGCCAGGGATAGTTGGCATGATTTCATTATGTAGAAGAGAATATTTGTATGCAAATAAAACAAAGTTCAAACTTACAAAAATAGAACACAGAGAGTCTGCATTATTGACACAGTAGCACACGACTATAATCCCAGAAATTAGGAGGCTGTCAGTTCAACACCAGTCAGGCTCCACGGGGAGCTCAAAGCCAGGGTCAAAGCATGAGAAATTTGGTTCAAAATAAACAAATGCCACATAAAGGTTTAAAGATAGGTAAAGGCATGTAGGAATAATTCCACTGGAACACTTAACTTATGTCAGGATTTCATGAGAAATAATAGAAGACATACATAGTGGTAGAAAACTCTAAACGTCACCAAAGTATATTCTGAAGGAAAGAGAGATTAGTAAAGAACTTTCACTATGCAAATAAATGATCAAAGTAAAATCCAGGTGGGGATGTTAACAGATGGAAAAGGTATATTAAGTTTAAGGAAAAATAATCTAAACAAAAAGGGTTGTTTTAGTGTTAGAAAAATGTCACAAATTGGCACCTGGCTAACCTAGAGAAGCTCTCTATAAAAGAGAAGACCAAACCTAGAACATTCACAATGTCACATAAGTAAACAGTCTACCTTCGACAAATACCCTCAGGGTGTCTCATGAAATACTCTGTAACACATATGAAATAAACACAAATATAAAATCATAAAAAAATAAAGGTTATGATAAGCTATAAAATTAAAGGAGAGATAGGGTATTTGCTTGGCATGCTCAGAGCCTTGAATTCAAGGCTTCACACACACCTTTCCTGCTATGGTTTAAATGTGAAATGTCACCCACAGTCTAAAGTATTAGTCCAC
This sequence comes from Rhabdomys pumilio, assembly GCA_030674055.1. Taxonomy (NCBI): domain Eukaryota; kingdom Metazoa; phylum Chordata; class Mammalia; order Rodentia; family Muridae; genus Rhabdomys; species Rhabdomys pumilio. Next base: position 161,840,316 of record JANHMN010000003.1, read on the forward strand.
AGTGCATGGGAAGTTCTAAAGAAGTTAGTAGCTAGGGCCTGGTTGGAGGAAGTAGGTACTGTGGCATACCTTTGAAGGTTACACCTGGTCCCTAGTCTACCCCTTTCTTTGTCTCTGTTTCCAGTATGCCATAAAGAACCTCCCCAACCCATATTTCCATTGCTATGATGTTCTGCCCAACTACCAGCAGCCAAATCATCATGGACTAAACCCTCTGAAGCTCAGAGGCAGAAGATACCTTCCCTTTTTTAAGTTGTTTTGTATACATTTTGATTGTAGGTATTTGAAAGTAAAACACAGGATTGGAAGCTGGTACAAGCACTCTGGAAATCAGTCTGGCAGTTCCTCAGAAAATTGGACATAGCACTACCTGAGGACCCAGCTATACCACTCCTGGGCATATACCCAGAAGATACTCCAACATATAACCAGGCCATATGCTCCACTATGTTCATAGCAGCCTTATTTATAATAGCCAGAAGCTGGAAAGAACCCAGATGTCCTTCAACAGAGGAATGGATACAAAAAATGTACATTTATACAATGGAGTATTACTCAGCTATTAAAAATAATGAATTCGAGAAATTTTTAGGTAAATGGATGGAACTAGAAAATATCATCCTGAGTGAGGTAACCCAATCACAAAAGGACACACATGGTATTTACTCACTGATAAGTGGATATTAGCCCAAAAGCTTGAAATAGCCAAAATTCAACTCACAGGCCACAGGAAGCTCATAAAGAAGGAAGACTAAGTGTGGATGCCTCAGTCCTACTTAGAAGGAGTAACAAAATACTCAAGGGAGCAAATATGGAGACAAAGTGTGGGACAGAAACTGAAGGAGGAGTCATTTGGAGACCATATCACCTGGGTATTTATTTATCCCATGTGCAGTCACCAAAGGTAGACGCTGATATGGATGTCAGGAAGTGCATGCTGACAAGAGCCTAATATAGCTGTCTCCTTAGAGGTCTGCCAGAGTCTGACATATTCAGAGGCAGATGCTCACAGCTAACCACTGATCTGATCAAGAGTTTTCCAATGAAGAAGTTAGAGAGAAGACTGAAGGAGCTGAAAGGGTTTGTGGCCTCATGAGGAGAGCAACAATACCAACCAACCAGAGCTCCCCAGGGTCTAAACCACCAGCTTGGGAGCACATAGGGAGGGACCCATGACTCCATCTGTATATGTAGGGGAGAATGGCCTTGTTGGGCATAGGTGGGAGAGGAGATCCTTGGTCCCATGAAGGCTGAACACTGAATGGTGGGGGGGATTTGAGGGTGGAGAGGTGGGAGTGGGGGGTAGGTGGGGGCACATCCTCATAGAAGCAGGAGGAGGGGGGATGAGATAGGAGGTTCCTAGATGGTGAGGGGAATGTGGTAAGGGGATAAAATCTGAAATGTAAATATAATATCCAATAAAAAAAAAAAAGTAAAACACAACCCATTGAAAAGTCAAAGAACAAAACAGACACCGGGCAAATAAAATAAAGCATACACAGATCATTCTATTTACTTCTGGTGATGCAGAATGTAAAATTCAGCTAAACTGCCATGTATGTAGGATATATATTAATTTCCCCCCAAACAGTAGACCTTGTAAATACATGAATAATATTGAAATAAACTGAAAATATTTTTCAAAGTTCTGGGACAGAAATGGTTTCACTGATACATTTTTGTATATGGTCAAAACACACCAAGCTCAAAAATACTGAACTAAAACTACTGGATATATCCTTCCTAAATGTTGGTGGGATGATCTCCACAAGCTACTAACAAATTAAATTCAATTAACATATTAATAGAATTGTATGCCGTAAGTAATATTTATTCCTGGAAAACAAGGATGGTTCAACTTATGAAAATCAGTCACTGTACACAGCACATTGAAAAAAAAAAAAAAAAAGGATAAGCTTTTTAAGATCCAACACATTTTCATGATCAGACACATACAGCCAAAAATTTACTCAAAAGTAGAAGGGAACTACCACAACATAATGAAGCTCACATATAAAGAAGTCACAAATATTATCATAATTGCCAATCGGTTGCCTCCTGCTGCGACAAAATAAATATCGAAGAAAATAAAATAAAATAAAGGTTCGCTTGGGCTCATGGTTTTAGTCCCTCATGAGCAGCTCTGTTGTTTCTTAGTCATGGGGAGACCAAGAATAATGGGAGGAGAGTGTACAAGAGCAAAGTTGCTGACATCATGGCAGCCATGAAGAAGAGAAAGAGGAAGAGCAAAGGGGAAAAAAGGGAAGAGGAGGGGAGGGAAGGGAGGGTCAAGTCCTCAATGACCTCCTTGAGCAAGACCCTACCTCCTAATGACCCATTTTGTTATGATTTATCAAGTGATTAGCCCATTGATAAGGTTAGCACCCTCAAGACCCAATCACCTCTCAGTGGCATCAACATCCAGGGTCAACCTCTTCAACCCATGAGCCCATGAGGCCATGAGCCTGTAAGGACATCATGCACTTCCTAACAGCAGTTAATATTGAAAGACTACAAGCTGTGTTTATTTTCCTTATGATAAGAAACAAGCCAAGAATGCCTAGTCTAGCCACCTCTACTTGACACAGAATGATCCACTTATCCCAGACAGAGAAGTTAGGCTAAACAAATAGCATTCAAGCTGGATAAAAAGTCTACCTTTATGTTCAGAAATAAAATAGTCTTATATCCAGAAACTCTTGAAAGTTTTCCTCTTTAAAAAAAAATATGTTACAGAAAATAAATTTAAAAGAGCTTCAGAATATAAAATCAACCTTTAAAAATAAACAGTCCCATTTTTATGTACTATTGATGAACAATCTAGAAGTAGATTTCAAAACTTGTTCTGTTTATATTGTCAATTAAAACTAATAAAATAATTTGAAATAAATTTAGTCAAGGAGCCAAAAGACTTGTATAATTCAAACCACAAAACACTACAGAAAAAAAAATAAAGATGACACAAATAAATGAAAAAAAATTCCCATACCCAGGTACTGAAAAAAACTAATATTGTTAAAATCTCATATTGTAAAAGCAAAACTCATACTATATGCAATGTCTGTCAAAATCTCAAAGATATATTTTGCAGATACAGAACAATGCATTAAAGCATTCTTGGCAAGTCTTAATACATATATTAAATAGATTACTATTGGTGGAGAATAGTAATCTATTACTAAAATGGAACAGAAGCTTCTGTGGAACATCATGAACATTCCTCATGATATTTAATGTTCTGATGTCATGTGATCTGCCAATCTCACATCTGGGATAGAGCCAAAAGAAAGGAAAGCAGGATCTTGCATAGTTAGGTTCCAATTCAACATTTGTTACAATGGCCAAGAGGTGAAAGCTACCCCAATATTCATCAACTGGCAAAATGATATAATCATCCAGTAAAAGGACAAGTAGTGTGTGCGTTCACAATTACAAAGTCCCTAAAGCAGACCAGATCAGAGAACAGAGACTGACAGGAGCTGGGAAAGGGAAGGAAGTGTATTACCACTGATAAGTGCACAGCTTCGGGATTTTAAGTTGAAAAAGTTCTAAAGCTCTGTTCCACAATTTAAATTTGGTTAGCACTGGTAAATTATATGCTTAAAATATTCATAATGGTAAGTAAATTTTACACTATGTGTTTTTACCACAATTAAAAGTTAAAGTTTTTCCAATGCATGGATTAAATAAGTAGATAAAAAGTTATGCAATCTTTTTATGAAATTAATATAAACCTGATGTTAAATCAAAAGTAGCTCTAGATGGGGCTCAATCGTGAAAAGTACCTATTCCATCATGTAGATCTGTTCTGCCTTCTCTCACTTCCCCTGGTGCTCACAAAGCGCCAACTGTGAGCCAAGAGCTATGCTAGCACACAAGGAAAAAATTACATCCAATTCCATCATGGAATTTACACCCTAACCATTTAAAAAGTAACTATAACAGGTACTATTATGGTTTACAACTTTGTACCAAAGACCCTGGTGCTATATGGTTGGTTTCCAGCATATAGTACTATTAAAGGAAGGTGGAACCTTCCAGACATAGTCTAGTGGGATGTCTTAAGTCATCAGAGGTGTGTCCTGCCCCTTCCTCTTTTTAGCTTCCAGTTGCAGGATGAGGCTTCCTCTGCTCTCATCACCCAATGATTCATGGAACCAAAAGCAATGCAGTCAAAAAATCATCATGGGAAACTTCCAGAAGAAACCTGGCCTCTCTTTAATTCAATCGTTTTGGATGTCATCAAGGAAAGTTGAATAAGGACTTAAAAGTGAAAAATCTGTGACAACACACTTATAACTTTAAATAAACTAAAAAGAATCCTTAGTAATGACCATGGAAGAGTCTAATTCAAGGAAGATAAAGTCAGTTTAATATTAGAAAAGTATGGTAGGATAGGGGATGGGGATGGGGATGTGAGGACGACAAATCTGCGGGCCTCAGAAGGTGAAGGACATCTTTCTTTTACAGTTCATCCATTTACTGATTCATTGACTCTGTTATTTATCTAAGACCCATTCATTTATGGATGTTTGGTGGAAACCAAGAAAAACTCAGCTGAGTCCTTCCCTTAAGAAACTCTGATAGACCTATTATCTTACCAGTAACCATAAAACCATATTAGAAGACTATTTTTAAAAGGCGAAATGAGCTCGTTCAAGTCAGATTAAAATGTGTGGATAAACTCAGGTTTGTTGGGAAGCTGCTCTCCAGCAGGTACGTTCACTGGCCACAAGGAAGAAGGTCAGGGAAGCCACCACAAGGAGGAAGGCCAGGGAAGCCACCACAGGGAAAGAGGGCGGCGGGGGTGAGAGAGAAAGAGAGAAAGCACATGCATAGAGAATGAAAAGTGGGGAAGAAGAGAAAGAGGGGGCAGCAAAATATCTGGGTTATATAGGAAAGAGCCTATGGGGGAAGGGTAGCCCAGCCTTGGGGGACAGGGTATGCCAGGTAGGGACTGCAGGATGCTGGAAGAACCAGGAGGCCAGGTCTGCTTTGATATGTAAAATATGCAATTCAGCCCTCTGTCCCGGGGGTCTGAAACCAAACAAGGGGGTTCTAGTTCAATAAGATGCACAGTAAGAAGAACTGGAAGTCTTGTCAAAATACAAAGTACAATTTTGGGCAGCAAATGTTTTGAGTTAACACAAAGCAATACAAAAAAAACGCAAGATATGGTCACAACTATTTGAATTGTCAAGAAGAACGAAGAAAATCAAATCTCTGGAAAACAGTCCTTCAAAGGACTTTTTTTTTCCCGAGCAGTGGATGTTTAAGCAGCAAAAACGTTAATGAGTATTATTTTTAAGTGCAGTCTTTCTAAAATAACTTGTGTGCTTTCCAGTCTTGGAAAAAGGGGAACTATAAAACAAACCCATCTAATGACTCAGCATCGTTAGCACGAAGTCAGATGCCATGCTGCCCGTGGCTCAGCCATCCCCCACGCCAAGCCCAAATTTCTAGGTTTTTCATTCATGCATGCTTTTCTCCAGCGTTTTACAGCTTGTATCTCAAACACATTGGATTTCAGAGCTGTAAAGGACAAGGAAATTAACTGGTTGAACCCAGTAGCTTTTCAATGGAGGAAGCCATTTTCCCTTCTCCAGGCAGGACACTCTGCCCCACCCTTCCGTTTTAATGTGTTAATGCACCTGCTGTGAGCCACTTGTCTCCCTTTTCTTATTTTCTGCTTCTATCCTGACAACTGGGAAGCCAGAGAAGCAACCTTATTAGAATCGCACCAAAAATAACCATAATCTAATGAGGAACTATTTGAAGAATTGGGCGTAGAGTTTCAAAGTTCTCTGGTTCCGTCCTTACTTGGATGGCTCTTTCTAATCTTCCTGTTGGGATGGGTTTACTGTACAACACAAAAGCTCTCAGGCCTTTCACAGGAAGAACCCGAATTCTCTGAGTAGGTGACCCCTTTTATGTGTGATGAAGTAAGCTCTATGCCTTGGTTCCCCCTCCAGCCCCTATATGAAGAGGTTAAAAAACAAAAAAGAACCAAACCTGGAGGGGTAATTGACCTTAAACACACACGGTCACGTGTTTAAAACGATGCTCTAAAAACAAGAGTGTCTTCCTTTTCCTTTTATTTAAGAAGGAGATGCAATGTTTGCAAACGCTAACACAATACTTTATTAAATGCATCTCATTGCAGACTAGGTGCAGTCATACTCCAGTTCTCCACAAGCGTTTCTCAAAGATCAATGTCATTTGAATCACCAGGAGACTTTTAGAAAACTATCAGTTTATAGCCTATGGACCGACTCCCCTGAGCATCAAGAACAGTACACACAGGCATGTTTTGAGAGTCTGAGCTGGACTCGGTGTCTCAGAGAAACCCTTCAAGCAGATCCTGCAGAGATCAAAACCACTAACAGGAGCTGAGAGCTGGATCAGTGGGAGCTGGATCCCACAGTTGGGAGGCAGAAAGATGAACGCTAATGTACAGTTCACTTATGTACAATTCACTTATAATTATTTACTCAGTCCTGGACTCCCATGAAATGGTGCCACCCAGTTAGGCCAAGTCTTCCCACCCTAACTAACTCAATCCAATCGCTTACAAACTTGCCCAGAGATTTTTCTACATGATTCTGAAAAGGGCAACATAAACCCCATTTGTTTCCACTTAAGAACCAAGCCTGATTTCAAAAAAGGCCATAAGGAACCAGCTTCAGGAACAGATCATAAAATCCAGAACAAGTTCATAAAAATCCCCTCCCAAGGAACAGCCTGGGGATAACCACAAAAATGGGGAACTATCTTATCTCAGAATGGGTCATCTGTGCTGGGAAGCCCTATTTCATCACATGGTTGAATGTTCATGACACAGGAATGCAAGCCACTGACTATCTATGACACCCCAGCACCCACCAATGAAATTTTAGATTAACTAGTCCTTCTAGTTCCCCCTTCACTATAAGAAGGCCTGTGTCCCTTTGTCTGGGGTCACCATTTTATTGAATGGTTGACCCCCGCATGCTGGCTGTTTCTGCAGAATAAACGCTCTTTGCTTTTTGCATACTATGAATCTAGGGTCTTCCTTCAGCGATTTTCGGACCCTTACAATTCTACATCATGTTAAATTGGCCATTGGTATTAACATCCTCAATTGAAATTGAGTATGTCAATTTTATACTCAAACATAATCACATTGAAGCTATAACTTTCTACTTCTCACCATAAGCTCAAGATGCAAAATGTGTTCAATCTCCACAGTCTTCAATTTTCACAGTGTTCAAAAGTATAAATGCAGAGTCTCTGTGAAACTGAGACAACCTCTTAACTGTGAGCCCTAATAATGTTTTAATAAAGAAAGTTAAATATTTCCAACATAAAATAGCACAAAGTAGGCACTCCTGTTGCCAAAGGAAGGAACTGAGGCATAGAAAGTAAAGACAACAAAACAAGACTGGCACCCAGCAAGACAAACACAGATCCTGCAGCTCCGTGTCCAGCATCTGAGGCTTATAAAGGAATCATCAAAGCTCCAAACTGTCTAACTCCGCCCTACCAACCCTGTCACCTGTGCAACACACACAGCCTCTCCTTGCATGCCTGCTCTCTGTGCATGCAGCTTTCTTTGGCCAACAACTTATGGTCCTGCCGTCTCTAACATCCTGAGGTCTCCATGGAAACTTACGCTTCACATTTACAGCTTCACACACTGAATTCTCAGAGCCTCCTTGCAGGGAATCTAACCCTTTCACACACCACTTGTTTTCAGTGGCCTTCTGGAACCTTGGGACAAGGTTCAATCACTCTCAGCCATGCATCTATCATGCCTGTAAAACCAGTATGGCACAGACTACATTGCCACGTTCTTTTAATAACTTGATATATTGCCTGTCCCCCTTGGACCACAGTTGTACCAGCCTCTGCGTACCCTCTAGGCTAACTAGGTCTGCTCACAACATTTTACGGTCTTCTAGCTCCAAGTTTCAAACTCTTCCACATCTCTTTCCAGAAACAATTCCAAAGACCCAAGAACCACAAGGCTAAGTTTATCACAGTGGTGGATATACTTTTGGTGCCAGTTTTTTATTCATTATTATTGTTTTTTTTTTTTTTTGACAAAATACCTCACAAAAGCTAAAGGGAAAGATATATTTCATTTCATAGTTGACAAGTAAATCATAGGTCAGCCACAGGGCAAGAGGCTGAGTGAGTCTCTTTGCATCAACAGTGAGAAGGCAGAAAGATGAACCAGGATGCTCAGCTCACCCTCTCCTTTTGATGTTTTAAATGATTATTATATGTGTTTGTATATGGTGGGGACACCTGTGCCACAGCATTCTTGTCCGGTTCAGAGGAAAACCCGATGCAGTTTGTTCTTCCCTGTCACCTTCATGTGGTATCTTAGCTAGGTTGTCTATTGTTGTGATAAACACCATGACTAAAAAAAGCAACTTGAACAAAAGGAACTTAGTTCAGTTTACATGTCCCAGTCACAGTGCATCATGAAGGGAAGGCAGATTGGGCACTCCTGGAGACAGGAAGTGAAGCACAGACCACAGAGGAGGAATAGAGTTCACTGAATTACTACCCATGCCTTACTCAGTTTCCTCCTCCCCTCTTATACAACCAAGAACCACTTGCCCAGGAAGGATACCACCCATGGTAGGCTGGGCCCTCCCATGTGAGTCATTAATCAAGAAAATGCCCACAGGCTTGCCTACAGCTGATCTAATGGGGGTTGCCACTTCCTCTTCCAAGACGACCCAAGCTTGTGAAAAATTGACAAAAAACAAAGTAGCACACATGAGTCCTGGGGACTGAACTCAGATCCTCAGTCACTAAATGGTTTTACCTGTTGAGTAATTCACACTCATTTTCACCTTGTTTTGGACTCCAGACCATGGGATCTTTATCACCCACAATTAGATTAGGTCTTCCTACCTCCATGAACCCAGTCTAGATACTCTCTCATAGACTTGCCTAGAGATCTGTTTCTTTGATGATTCTAGATCCTATTAAGCTGACAATCAGTATTATCCATCATTGTGTGAACATAAAAGATGGAAATTTCCAGGCATTGATGTTAGAAATACATAATTTCCTTAGGAAAAGATTTGTCAGTGTTACTATGTGAACATATTATATATGTTTACAAAGCTAAACATATACACTAGCAGTTCTACTCACAGGTCTCTTCCTAAGAAAAATAAAACCTCTGTCCACCCAAAGAGCTGAAGGGGTTAGCAACCCCACAGGAAGAACAACAATATAAACCAGCTAGACCCCCCAAAATTCCCCAGGGACTAAACCACCAATCAATGAGTACACATGGAGAGACCAATGGCTCCAGCTGCATGTGCAGCAGAGGATTATCCTTTCTGGCATCAATGGGAGGGGAGACCCTGGCCCTGTGGAGGCTCAATGATCCAGCATAGGGGAATGAGGCAGGAGGGAGTGGGCAGGTGAGGGAGCACCCTCACAGAAGCAAGGGAGATGAGAAAGGTGTTGAGGGTTTAACTGGGAAGGAGATAACATTTAAAATGTAAGTAAATAAGATAACCAATTTAAAGTCTGTATACAAATTCTCAAGAAAGAATTATAGACTAAGTTGTTCTTATTTGTAGAATAGATTTAGATTTTTAAGGTTTAGATTTTTTTTTCATATTCAGCACATTTGCATACACATAATGACATATCTTGGAGAATGAGCTCAAGCTGAAACATGAGATTGTGTTTATGTTTTATATACATGTGTTTATGATATATATAGAGATATAGATATAGATATAGATATAGATATAGATATAGATATAGATATAGATATAGATATAGATATAGATATATAGATATATAGATATATAGATATATAGATATATAGATATATAGATGTATAGATATATAGATATATAGATATATAGATATATATCCATCTAATTTTATAAGATGTATTTCCTGCAGTGTCCTAACAGGAATATATGTTCACATATGGAATTTTTCATTTATCAATGTATCAGAGCTCAAATAGTTTGGATTTGAGAGTAATTTAGACTTTTAATTTTTGGATTAAAACAATCTGCCTACATTTACTACAGCTAAAAATAGAAGCCTTTCAAATGTCTCCCAGGCATTGAATGGATACCAATACAATAGAATCCATTCAACAGAAATGGAGCTATTTATGCATACTGCAATATTGATGAACCTAAAGAAATATAATGCCAAGTGAACAAAGACAAACACACATATTATATGTTGTATTGATCCATTATAAAATTTTTAGAAAAAGGTAAATCTATAGAGACAAAAGCAGATGCATAGTTGAGACCAGAGAAAAAGCATAGGTGTAGGTATAGTCTGAGAACTTTGGGGAATGCTGAAAATACCAAAAACTGTATTGCTATACAACATTCTCACTCAAACACACTAGTCTATATACTACAGTATACTTACAGTAGGTAAATGTGCCATATACATTATACCTTACTAAAGTAGCTATCTTCGTTAGGGTTTTACTGCTGTAAACAGACACCATGACCAAGGCGATCTTATAAAAGGACAACATTTAATTGAGGCTGGCTTACAGGTTCAGAGGTTTAGTCCAGTATCATCAAGGTGGGAACATGGCAGCATCTAGGAAGGCGTGGTACAAGAGGAGCTGAGAGTTCTACATCTTCCTCTGAAAGCTGCTAGTGAAAGACTGACTTCCAGGCAGCTACAATGAGGGTCTTAAGCCCACACCCACAGTGACACACCTACTCTAACAGGGCCATACCTCCTAATAGTGCCACTCCTTGGGCCAGGCATATACAAACCATCACAGAGGTTAAGCAACAAAAACAGAACAAAATATGGTGGAAATATCAAGTTTTCATTCCCATTCTTTCTTCTATAGCTTCTCTGCCTCTTTACCTACTGTAGGCCAGAACTCACATCTACAGGAATCTGCCAAGATGGGGACCCTTCACTTTGAACAAGGATTCCATTCTCTATTAATTTCTCCTAAATATCCACTGATTTGTGAGAAGTCTTAGAAGCCCAAATCACCTTCAAAAAGATCCCATTTCCTCCTCTGGCACCAACCACTCCTACTGTCTCTAGATTCCTTAGCTCATTTTTGCCCAACCTCTGGTTTTAGTTCAGCCACACTCCTCAAAACATAACTCAGGCACAAAACTGCCCAAATATTAGCTCAGAACCCAGGCCAAAAATGTCATTCAAATTGACACCATTTAAGCTTCCTGCTAGCTCTGAGGTGGGGTGGAGTTAAGGCAGTATCCCAGAAAAAAATTCTCACTCTTGTTGAAATACTGAAAACATTTTTAAAAGATGTTTCATACCCCCACACAATAGTAATTATACTTTAATATCAGTTGATTGAAAAAGTTCAGGATGGTAGGATCTACTATGATAGCTTCAATGTTCAGTAAATTTGTACTTTATTCATCATAACTATGTTGACATTTATCAGATACAAAAACCCTGCTATTCAAAGCAGAAAGAAATATTTGAAAGGAACTTCTTTATTCTGGAAAAAGATGTAGGATTTGCTTCAAAGAAAGTCCTTCCATTGTTTGAGATGACACAGCCCCTAGACTTTGAAATAGAAGGCTCTAGTCTACTGAGATAACAAAGGGTGAGTTCCCAGGCTGAAGAGAGATAAATTATTCTACAAAAGAAAAAATACCATAATAAAGATCTTTTAAGTTGTTCCCTGGAAGTTTAAGAGAATAATGAATCTGTCTTTGGTTTATATATATTATTGTGACTGCTAGGGAAGGAGGGAGGGAAAGGAGAAAAAGAGGGAGGAAAATAAATAAGGGAGGGAGGGGAAGGGAGGGAAGGAAGGAAGAAGAGAGGGAAGAAGGGAAGCAAAAAGGGAAAGAGGGAAGGAGGGAAGGAAGGAGGAAGGGAGGGAGGGAGGGAGGGAGGGAAGGAAGGAGGAAGGGAGGGAGGGAGGGAGGGAGGAAGAAAGAAAGAAGAGAGGGAGGGTGGAAAAAGAAGAAGGGCATGAACCCATAAAAAAATTTTGTGGAAGCAAAACTTTTGATAGAAGGAGTTTCTAAATATGAATTCAGACCACTGCTACTGCCTGGAACCCAGGTCTCAAGGCTGCCAGACATCCTGGCTACCAGAAAGATAGAGCTGCTACAGGGAAAGATAGTCTCTGATGATGCTCTTATGTTATCTACACATCCTTCACAAGGCATGAATGGAGATCATTACAATTGGTTATTGATCAAATTAACTCATAAAAGAATAGTTGTCTTTCAGCTGCTCAAACAAGGAGCAAAAATCCATCCTTAACTGATCTGTGCACCTTGCATAATCCATCTTAACAGTACTTAAGTTTTGGTTATAAGATTCATATATTGCAGAATGCACAGCTCTGACAAGATTCATCTGCAGGGATGCTGAAATGACCTGCTGTTGCATCTCTCTTCCTCCTGATATCATTTTCGGAGACTTGCTTCCAGAACAGCCTCAGGAATAGCTGCTGATTCCCAATGGACTCGGTCCATCCAGCCTTTCAGACAGATCCAGTCAGAACTTCGGTCAAGCCCTGAGCCTTCTAAGCATACAGAGGCTGGATAACAGATGCTAAAGCTAGCTTTCTTAAATCTAAACAATTTTTCTAATTTTCCTACTCCTCCTACCTCTCTAAAAAAATTTTTTTTCATCGGTCCAATTCAGCAGGAAGAAATTGTGAAGAGCTGTCATCCCTATTACTTGGGTTTGGGTGTCTGGCTATGGTTATTTTGTAAATTACAGATAGGTTGTTATTTTAAGGGATAATTTGGAAATGGTCATAATCTTGAACAGGGAGAAAATTGAATAGAGAACTTAGACTTGGTGATTTCTGTCCTTCCTTTTCTCTTCTCTATTCTTTCCTTTCTAGGTAAAAGTAAGGGGGTTGAAAGGAAAAGTGAGGGTAAAGCGATATTGTGAGAAATTAATCAGATATTTTGGTCATCCTGATAAGCCCTTAGAAACAGTAATCACAGGAGTGATCACAGGACTTTGTTTATTGCCTTGCTTGTTCTTTGACTATTTGCATCTATTGTATTGCTAGTTCCTCAACCTAGAACTGACCTTAATACTTGCATGTAATTAAATTGGTATAAAAGCAGATTTGGAAAAAATTTTTAAAAAATTTAATTTATGGGATGAATTACTAAAATTATTCTTAAGCAAAGCATTGTATAGTCATACTCTTACATTAGTAAAAATCTTTATATTTGAAGCAAAGTTGAAGTTATAATTACTTACATTAGTATAGAATTTATATACTGATATGGGTTTAAATCTTTGTATATTGATACATTTGTATATTATACATTGGTATAAATCTTTGTATATTGATACATTTGAAATTAGTATTGTTACTCTTAGATAGGCTTTGCACCTATGTAACTCATTTAAGAATACAAGGGTTTGGCCAAGTCCTTCTACTAGCTGCTATTACAAACTGTTTAGGCTAATTAAGTAATGCAAGTAAAGGGCATTACTAAATTATTTTATTAATTAGTAAGCCCATGGCTATATTAGGTCTGATTTAATTATAATAAGGTGTTTGCATTATTACTCAACTAGAAATAGCTAAGAGTAGTCAAGGTTCAGATGTACTATATATATAAATAGATAGTCTTCAAAAGCATCAGAAATCCAAAGAGTATGATATTTAAAATCATTTCATTATTAATAGATTTTTGTCTAAGAGACATGTCTTCTCCTGACAGTACCCTCCTTCATGGTTCAAAGAAGATATTGAACATTATAACTTCCATACAGAGTTTCTCCAGTTGTAGCAAGGTAGCCACTGGACAAGAATTACCCTAATTAATCTAGAGGCAAAAAATTCTGTCCAGGAAAAGATGCATGATACAGGATATTCAACGTCTTAGCTCTGCCAAGACAGAGTCAGCTAGTGCTTCATAATTCCTGCTTCATTTAAGGTCTGTCAGATAATTCAGAGCCAGAAAGCTGAAGACAGATGCTCCAATGTTTTGAGGAATAAGGGACTATCCAAGTAGTAGTCAGCTGTCTACTGACAGCTGTGTTTGGAAGCTATATTTTTGTGTTTCCTATATTTTCAGGTTATAGTTCATTCATTCTTGAATCTCTGATGTGGTTGAAGACTAATTATAGTCTCTTAATCAAACTTAAGTTGTTTGACATTGAGGAAGATGATGTAGATTTGAAATAATGGTTTTCAGATGATCAAAACATAATTCAGGTACAAAATTGTAAATTCTTTTAGTTAGGACAGATCTTAGAGTAATGTGCCTAAATTGACAAATTGATGGGCTGAATATTATTAGTGTATATTATACCTTATAGTTTACATAACTGTTATAATTATGTTTATTGTATATCTGAGAGAAAGGGCTTTTTTAGTGGACAAAAAAAGAGAGAGAGAAATGTTGTGGATTTAAATTAACACTTGCATTGTTATTTGTGTTCCCAAAATTGCATGAGAATCCCACATGTGAGGAACTGATGGTCTCCGCTCCCAGCTGGTTCTAATTACTAAGTAAAGTTGCTAGTGGTCAATAGCTGGGCAAGAAGGCAGAGGCAGGATTTTTAGGATTCACGGGCAAGGGGACCAAGGAAGAAGCAGAATCACCATGCCAGAAAAAGAATAAGATTCATGCTTGAGGGCTGCATAAGAGAAACCATACAATCATGTAAGAGCCAGGGAAGAGTGGCCCCAGGACCTTCAACATTGGGACTAGGGTAGCAAAGATGGAACATAGATTTTAGTAAGTAATAATTCAGAAGTATCAGAGAGGAGGCATCAACAATGTGGAAGTTTGGGAGTGGCCAAGCCATTGAGCTGATTAAGGCATATTAAAATAGAAGAGTGTGTGTGTGTGTGTGTGTGTGTGTGTGTGTGTGTGTGTGTGTGTTTCATTTGGGAATTCAGAACATTTGGCAGGGAGTTTAAAGTATATAAATTAACTACAGCAACAGGAGTCCCTCAACAGCATAAACATGCATTCCTGCAACAAGTATTTATTGGCTATTTATCTTGTGTCAGTACCTTGCAAACAGCCTGCTATCAGTAACCCAAGCTCAAACATGACCCAATAACTGCTACCAGCACATGCTGTGATAGAAGCCTCTCCAGCGGAAAGATCTTAACTTGTGGGCATTTTG
The DNA here is from genome assembly GCA_030674055.1 of Rhabdomys pumilio. Classification (NCBI taxonomy): domain Eukaryota; kingdom Metazoa; phylum Chordata; class Mammalia; order Rodentia; family Muridae; genus Rhabdomys; species Rhabdomys pumilio. The sequence goes on from JANHMN010000003.1 coordinate 161,855,439, forward strand.
TTCTGTGGGTGTTATTAAACAGATAAATACTTTACATTTCTTAAAAAACAAAAAACAGATTACCTTGCATGGTATTAGTTATACATGCAAACCATCTGCCTACATGGCTTTTAAATCTGTTACCAGATACACACAAAAGTCCCTTTGTGGCATTTTTTTATTCTGGAATATAGAGGATAAAGCAAATGCCATAAGAGAAGTTATCCAAGTACAGAAGAACTGAGACCTGGCTTAAAAGTCATCATGGAAAGTTTTGGAGCAATGAGGATACTCTATCAGACGTGTTAAACCTACACCCCAGGGTAGTTATAAATGTGGCCCAAACAAAACTGTAAACAAACTTACTTAAATGTTTGGGATTTATTTCTTTTTTTAAAACTGGCTGTACAGTTTTCAAGAATAGACTTTGCATATACAATGCTGTGCCATGATCTCAAATGACTGGGCTTGCCTACAAGGACATCAAGAAGGTGCCCACCCTCACTGGTTTTCCTCACAGGGGTAAGCAGAATATAGCTAGACAAAAAAAAAAAAAAAAAAAAAAAAAAAAAAAAAAAAAAAAAAAAAAAGTCCATGAGCCTTCCACATCCGGCTGTACCTCTCAATAACTGGCACAGAAAATGCTGGTTTCTTTGTGCTTCACACTTTTTCTTCACAGAATGTGAGGTGGAGTGTACATGATCTCTAAAACTCTCTTTCCAGTCAGTGTTCCAGTGAGAATGAGAATGCACACGCAGGAGAGTTCCAGGAGAATGTTTCAGGGGTGTGGGCTGGGGTAGGTGAAAGGGTTAAAAATTTTCAAAAACTCCTAGCAGGCTGAGCAAGACCAAGAGTGCAGGTCAGCTTGGTCGTGAGCTCTGCGTTTCAGGAACTTGGCTGACCACAAGATAGATGGTTGAGTACGAATAGGTTCTTTGAGAATAGCCTATACAAAATGTTCCCCATGACTTTTCCTTGGACCCTGTCACAAACTGAATAATGGGCTGGGACTTTCCACAGGTATTCTCCAATAACCCTCCTTCACTCCCCCTGGGTTGTGGTTTCCCCCCTGGGTTGTGGTTTTTGCCTTTAAATTTTCTCTGCCTCCAAAGACCCGAGGTCAGACCCCACTGTCCCTGCGTGGGTCATGGATCTGGACCTCAACATGTCGATCAAAATATACCTCTTGCTGACTGCATCAAGTTCGGTGTCTTGTGCATTATTGGGTGGCTGAGAATTCCTGATGCTTGGGTGAGGTCCTCCCTTCCTGGGGGCCTTACATAGGGAAATCACAGAGCAGAGTGTGGCAATAAGAGAACAATCAGGATCCTAGGCACACAGGAAGAAGGGATGGGGAACCAGTTGTGGAGGGGGTTATATAGCAAGTTCTCCTCTAGGAGATGCACTGTTGAGAAACAGAACAAGACTTTCCAGTGCTACATCGAATACAAAGTAGGGTGGGGAAGGGAAGTGGGCATCCTGGCCTTGTTCCTGATTTTAGTGAAAATACTTTTTCTCTACTGAGCAAGATGTTGGCTATGGGTTTCCTGTCTTTACTATGATAAGATATGACCCCTAAATTCCTAGATATTTCTAGGACTTTTATCATGAAGGGATATTAGGAAACCTCATTCCTACTGGCTAGCTTTCATGATGCTAGCAAGTATTATGCATGATACCAGAGGGAAAAAAATGATTCATCACTCTTACACAACTGTGAATTTTGTGAACTACAGTAAGAATTGCCCTGGAGAGACATGACCATTGGTACAATAGTGGCATGAATATCGTGAAAGTGACCAATCACTTTCTGATTGAGTAACCAATCACTTTCTGATTGGATTTAAGGATCACTCCCAAAGTTGAAACCCATACCTAGCATCATTATTAAAATCAAGAAACCTATAAGCTAGGCAGGTCACAGGCCTTAGAGGAGTGAATTGTTCAACATTCTCAAAGGAACTCATAAAATTTAGGGGAAAAAAGAACTGCAAATAAAAATCTGATTAAGAAGTACAGAAAGTACAGATTGGCCCTACAGTGGCACATCCTTCCTTCATGCTCTGAGGGGTCCTTCCCTGACATCTCTGCTGTAGCATCCAGCCAGAAACCAGACTATGGGTCAGGTTTTCAGAAGAGAAAAGTCTGAAGAAATGTGGAGACTGGAAATGAAGATATGAACTACAGCAGGCTCTTTTCCATTTTACAATCTCTGATGTTTGATAGCTTGTGGAACCATGTGACCTAAATATATGCAAAGCCAAAAACGTGTAGGCAACTGGGAATAGCATGGTCCCACATATGCACCTAGGTTAGCTCCTACCATCTCAACATCAAGATGATTCAGAAAGAGATAAATATGATGCTTCTGCCAACTAAGGACTTCATGCCCATAGGTAAGTCTCCATGGCTAGATCAGTAAGTTTATTTGCAATGTTAAAGATACATGATTCATAATGAGTAGATATTTTCTATCCCCTTCTCTGTGAAACGCAAGGATTAAGATGTCAGGTCTAAAATAAAACACAATAATATTTGGTTCCAGGGTCCAAGTTATCCTGTATACCCTGATTAAAATTTCTAAGCCTTTCCTCATCTGTAGAAAGGGAACTTTAGAACCTACCACATGGAGTTATTGTGTAGATTAAATAAGATGTTCATCATGCAGCACAGGGCTTGGCTAATCAGCGCTAATGTTTATTATTAATCTCACATTAGGCATTTATTTAACAAGTGATTCTTGGAAGTTTGCTAATGACTTTGACCTGAGCCGCCTTGCTTCGCCTTCATTCTGACTTTGGAAGCCTTTTTTACTTGCGGGATTTCCAAAATGCCACAGACTGATCGGTTTGTACTGCAATTTGTACTGAAGCAACACATTAAATGAATTTGTTTGAAGAGTTACCACCTTAGACAAGATGAAATTAATAGCTTTCAGCAGGAAAACTGTTCATTTTGCAAGTACGAGTCTTTTGCATTGAAAAGAAAAATATCTAAATAAGACATCAATTATCCCATAACGCCATTTGAAAAATGTTAGAAAAAGGAAACTTTGGCTTTTATCAGATGGCTTTATTTTGGCTAATGTCTTTTATGGCTATATAATCCCATTTTTAAAAACTTGGAGGGGCTTTGCTTTGATTTGTGGGTACCCTAAGAAGTTATAAGGATGGACGAAAGGCACCGTAACTGCAAAAGAGAATGTGAAAATGCAAAACAATGATAATATAATATACCCAATACCAAGTTTTGTGTCACTGCATGGAAAGAAGTGGTGAAGAAATACATAAAGGTACTATTGGTGACAAAGGAGCCAAGATTGAAAGATACTTAATTGATCTGCATATAGTTATCCAGTTTTTATCTACATATACATTGTCACATTTTCAGAGTAGATGTTTGTGCCTGGCATTGGACTTGGACCAAGTTTTTCTCTCCTTGCAGGTACTACCCCTGTCACTGAAGTATCTAAGGTTATCCTAGAGAGACAGACTCATAAACTTACCTATTTGGAGAGTAGAATAGGTATTGTGCCATAATATGTACAAATCAATATGGGAAAATGAATTCAGGAAACAGGAGAGTAAATTTATTAATTAGCTCTTGCAGAGGAACTAACCATTCTAAAGTTTGTGGCTTTGACACCAGCTATTTGTTCGGCTCCCTGTTTGGGCTCAGGCAGGTCTGACTCATCTCAGCTGAGTTTTCTTACATGTCTGTGGTCAGGCGATAGATCTTCTGATGTCTGAATAATTGATAACTTCATTCATGTAATGGGCAACAGGAAGACAAGGAAAGCAGCTGTGGGTCTCTTATCCAACTCGGGCTTTTTACCAAAGCAGCAACTGGAGAAATTAGCATTTTCTTCAAGTCACATCATGTTTGCCATATTTCTAAGGCCAAGTCTAGAGCTCATGTGTGAAGGCAAAAAGTCATACTTTTAAAGAGCTGCATGTACCAGGATGGAAAGACCTTCGGACCATTTCCACAGTGTGTTGCAAGCCTGTATACAAGTGAGATGCCTGTGGACAATAGACCAGTCTCCAAGACATTCATCAGAGTAGGAGCTGTTGTCGGAGCTGTTCCATGAGAGAAGACTCAGAAAAGGAGCTAGTGCACACATATAAAAATTGCCATTCAGCCAAATGAGCAATGTGTTTGGGAAGGTTCTGAAGATAAAATGAGTTCACTGTTTGATTTCCCATGTTGTGCAGGTATATTGGAAAGATCTGTGCTAGAGAAGCTCCTGGTATACTATTTCCACTGTCAAGCTGTGTCTCTGAGGCATAGAAGCTAACCCATAAGTCTTCTGAGGATGTTCATGTAATGAGTTATGCAGGTAAAACCCCATCACACTGACTGCCCTTACAGGAAGACGTTTCTGACAGAATATCCTGGGAATAAAATCAGCAATGTCTCCATAAATCATATGAAGCATAACTGTGTTTTCAAAGTCAAATGCTGCTGGCAGCTGTGATGAAGGGGAGGAAACAGGCCCAACAAGTCCAAATTGGGTCATCATCGATGCTGTGGCTTCTACATCACTTCATGTATGCCTGGCTATATGTTCCATACTCAAGATTCTATGAAATAGTCATGATCTGCTTATTTGATTAGTTTACTTATTTAATCATTCACACATCCAGCAAATATGTATCAAATATTTTCCAAATGCCAATAATAGGAGTTAGGAGAAAACAGACATGAAAAATATACCACCAAGGGTCTTACCACTTGTCAAAGATGGGGTAGCACACAAAAATTAAAACAACAACCTTGTTTGATGATGGTAGAAAATGAATGTTGCTGTACTAAATACAGGAGAGCTAGGGAGGAACAAGGACAGCATCCCAACAACCACTACACTTGTAGACATTTCATAAAGATAAATCTGATTTACATATCCCTTTTATAATAAATGGAGATTCAACAGGGGATCACTGAGTCCTTCCATTCGGCAGCTCTGTAATCCCAGATATTCTGACTGACTGGAGAACCTGAGTCCTTAGTGCAACGTTGACCATCTGTGGATGATTTTTAAGAGTCAGATCCTTGGCTAACCTCTTTATTGATATAATCTCTGTATCTATAATTATGAAGAATGAGGTATAGACTTAAAGGATGATATATAGAGTTACAGTTGGAGAGTCAGTCAAGTTTAGAAGAGCCTCAATCTACCCTCCACTTTCGGTCTCGACAGAGCTCTTTGGCCTGAGACTTGGGTCATACCCATTGCTCCAGGAACCTTGGTTTGAACATCTCCCATCTCTGAGTTTTCCTACCTTCCCAGCTCTACAACCAGATCCATCAGACTTATTGATTCAGGAATACATTTGCATCTCAGCTGTTGTATGTGAGACTTAAAATATGAGACAAGTCTCAAGCCTAAGGTGTCTCTATTCTAGGAGGATTTTCCTCAGGTCATCCATTCATTCATTCAACTATAATGACCAAATGCCTACTATGTGCCCAGAACTTGTGAGACTTGGGGTGTAGAAGTGAATGATGAAGTTGAAATTCTTGCCTATCCCAATGGAATTCAAGACATGCATAAACACTTCGCAGCAGAAGTAGGGTTGGAATCTGGGTGCCCTGATGAGTGCCTGATGGTTAAACGTTTTATAAGTGCTATGGTTAATTGTTCTTTCTGCTTCTTTCATCCATTTGCAATCATCTCCATCTCCTGGACCTACCCACTTCCCTGAAACTAGCCTTGTCAAGATCACCAGAGACTTCACATCAGCAAACTGATTACATTCTCTCTTTGCCAGAACATCCTCTCCTTAATTTCCACAGTACAAGCCAAGCATTTCTCAGATCTCACGGACCATCCCTTCCTAAACTCTGTTGGCTCCTTCTCTTCTCTTAGCTTCAAACCACTTTTTCTCCCAAAGGCAACTTGAGGAGGTAAGGGTTTATTTCCTTATATAGCTTGTAGGCTATCACTCGGAGATGTCAGGACAGGAACTCAAGGCAGGAACAGGAGAAAGAAATTAGTGCAGAGGCCATGGAGGGTTGCTGCTTGCTAGATTGCTTCCCATGGCTTTCTCAACCTACCTTCCTATAGCACCCAGTCCAATCCTCCCACATCTATCATCAATCAAGAAAATGAACCACAGGCTTGCCCATAGGTGAACTTCAGTGGTCATTCAAAACTAGCCAGCACAACACACAAATCTCTAGCCTTGTATCTCTACCCTTGAGTTCCTTCTGGAATTCTGGAGCTGTATGTCTAAATGTTTGCTGATAACAAATTAATCATTCAAAATACAATTCTTCCCGTTGACCACTGAAGCTACTGCTGTCACGTCACAATTGTCAGCATCACCACCTCTTGAATTCCTTGAGCAAAAAGCACAAGAGTGATGAGTTCTCATGTCCAGTCTATCAGCAAGACATACCAGAGCATCTCAAAGTATACCTGGGATACCTCTACTTGTCTCCATTTTTACTACCTGAATCCATTTCAGACTACTGCTGTCTCTTGCCTGAACAATTGCAAAATCCTGCCAGTGGCCCTCCCAGTTCTCTGTCTTGTTCTTCTATGTTATTACTGATACAGGAACCACAATGAACTATTAGGATGGGAATCGGGCTGCTAATGTAGGCTCCAATGGCTCTACCGCATTTAAAATAAAATACAAACTCTTTATCTGCCCTCAATCCCTAATATAACATAAGACCACTATGATACTTTCATCTCCTTCCAGTGTTACTTTTTGTCCTCCTTTCTAATCACACTGGCCTGGAGTCTTCATAACAGTTGCTCTCTTTGACTGGAATGTTCTTCCCACATGTATAGATCCTTCTTGTCCTTTACATCTAGATATAGTTTTGTTTTGGGGTGTGTGTGTGTGTGTGTGTGTGTGTGTGTATGTGTGTGTGTGTGTGTTGGAGGGTGACACATGTGTAAGTTAAAGGACAACTTGTGGAAGTCAATTTTCTCCTTCCACTATGTGGGGCCAAGAGTCTGAAGTCTTGTCATCAGGCATGGGAGAAATACTCAATACTAGCTGAGCCATCCTCACCACCCTTTCCTCTCTGGTTTATATCCTCAGAAAGGCCTTCTACCATCACCCACTCTAACATGCCTCTCTATTTTAATTCTCTGTGTCCTACTTTGTCCTAACATATTCATCTCTCTGTCTACAGACAGTTCCTTGCCCATTTTGTTTTGTTAAAACATAAGATCCCAGATTATAGTGTGTTTGCCTTGCTTAGGATATGGCAGAGTAAACAATACAAATTAGGGAACCAATACAGGTAAAGAAGTAAAGAGATGAACCCCCTATATGTCTTTTAACAATGAAGGGATGTCTTAATGTTTTCATAGGTATTTTAAGGGCTTTCACTGTTGAAATTTAGGATGAAGCCAGTATCATAGAAGCCTGTAATGCCTAGAAAACTATCAATAGTAAAACTCTAAGTGATCCATTCATGAGCAAGAAAGAATTTTCAGGACTTTTGCAGAGAACAGCAGAGACATTTTAAATCCAAGCACATACAAATGCATTTCTCAAAATAAAATTCTGCAATATGGAGACAGATGAACCATATTGACCACAGCTGGATTGGGGCATGCCCTGTAAGTCTACTCATGTTTCTACCAAAATAGTGATGGCTTCCTGAGTGCATTGGTTTGCCTGATCTTCCAGATGAGAGAAATATTTAGATGGCAGAAAGCCATCCATCCAGCTGCTTGTTAAAGAGTAAAATGTATCATATCAGGGTTCGACAATACAGAACACTCTGGGGTTTGAGTCAGAACAGAGGCCATATGAAAATTAAAGTGTAAATAGATGAATAGGCAATTAGAAAGTCACCTAAATAGAAGAACTCTAGATGTCCCCAAAGGCCCAGAGCTTCTCATCCCAAGACTGGCATCCTTAACTTCAACACACATTAGAAGAGTGACGCTTGTCTTATGTCTGACCAACGGGGCATCATTTTGTAGCAGTTCTTAAGAATTCTTTAAGCACAGAAAGTCTGTTTGAAAACAGATCACAGAGTACCTGGTTCTTACTGATAGAGGAGACAAAGAAAGAAAAACATTTCAAACCTTTGCAACTAAATGACTCATAACCCCCTTCAGGAAAGATCATACCACAAAAGAATTAGTGGTAATGCAATGTCTTCATCTGAATGATTTTTAAGCTCCAAAGTTTCTAATAAGTGAATAAAATGATCCTGATACTCTCAGCTAGATAGCACTGGACACTGACTCTGTGTCCTTATTCAGTTTTGCATCTTCAATACTTAAGCGCCCAGTAAGCAAAGAAGAGATCTGCTTATTAAATAATCCTTTAGCTTACTCACTCAACCTCTTACTCTCCTTCCTTGTCCTCTGTGTCTGTCTCTGTGTGTGTCTCTGTATCTGTCTCTCTGTCTCTCTCTCTCATACACACACACACACACACACACACACACACACTCACATACTCACACACTCACACACCCAACCCCTATTAGAGTTCATCACTGACATTGTGCCTTGAGCCTGTGAAGGAGTGGGTCTGGTATCCCACAGTGATCCTATCTCAACCCTACCCCCAAAAGCTTGCCAATATACTTGAGTAGAGGATTCCCAGCTTGTTGGAATGAACCAGTCTCACTGCTGTTTCCAGATGCTAAGTGCAACTATATGCAGAAACCTTGAGATGCAGCCAAAGTATCCTGAGCCTCCAACACTCCCCGTAAGCCAACCAGAAAAACGGAGTCTTGATGACAAAGGCACAGGCTATCTTATGAATTTTTATCCTACAAGTTTTGACTTACTAGGACTGTTCAATATTTCCTTAGAGATCCAATTCTTCTGTGCCCAGCAATGGACTCCCTGTTAAATAGAAATGCATACTTTAACACAATAATACTAACAATAGCAATGACTAACCTATCAGCACTCAGTATGAACAAGGCCTTTGGTAAATGATTTCCACATGCCACTCAGTTTATCAAAACCTGTAAAATGAAGCTTTAGCTATCAATTTCATAGATACATATTTTGTATCTTACAGGAAGGTCAGGGGTATAGTTCACACTAGCATACACAAGAGCCTATACTAAGTCCTGAACATTGACACCACTCCCTGACCAAAACATCAATGGCTTCAAGTCCCAGGTTTCTTTTCATTAGTTGTGAAACCTGAAGGATGTTTGATAATCTCCTGAGCTACTCCACAAGAAGACCAACAGAGTCAACTAAGCTGGAACCTTGAGGGCTCCCAGAGACTAAACCACCAACCAAAGAGCATACACAGGCTGGACCTAGCCCCCTTCCCCTGCACATATGTAGCAGATGTGCTGCTACGTCTTCATGCAGATCCTCCAACAACTGGGGCAGGGATTTTACCCTGACTCTTGCCTGCCTGTGAATTCTGTTCCCCTAACTAGGCTGACTTGTCTGGCCTCAGTGGGAGCTGATGTGCCTATTCCTGCAGTGACTTGATGTGCCAGAATGGGTTGGTACATGGGGGGTTTCCCCCTTCTCAGTGGAGAAGGGATGGGGGAGGGCTGTGTGAGAGGGGCACTGAAGGGAAAGGAGGAGGCTGCAACTAGGATGAAAAATGAATAAATAAATTAATGGAATAAAGGAGAAGGAAGTAACAAAAGCCCCTTCACATGGGGTTCCTGAGAGGATTAAGTCAGTGAAGCAGCAGCACCTACTGTGGATTAAAAACTAATTTCAACCCCCAGGACTCTCATCTATAAACCTGACATCCAAAAAGGTCTGAAATCAGATCTTTCTCTTAAACTGGTGGTATCCAATCACCTACTGCCACAAACTTAGCAGGTACCAGCAGTGTGAGCTTATTGCTCAGTAGTCATTTGGATCCTATGTGTGATGTTCACCTTCCTTGGCTAACACTGAGCTGACATTAGAAGGCTGCAGTCCTTCCAAGACTCAAGAAGAACCCATTTTCTCCTCCTCTTTTCTGACTTCTAGAAGCTGTTCCCATCCCTTGGCATGTGGTCCCTTCCATCTTCAAAGCTGGCAGTGGTGACTTGGGTCATCCTCCCATGGAATACCGCTGCAAGAGCCACACCATTGTCTTACCTCCTCCTCTAACTCCCTCACCCGTATCTCCCACATTTAAGGACCCTTATGATTATACTGAGTGCGGTCAGGCAACCCAGAATTCCCCAACTGTCAAGTCAACTGGCTGGAAACCTTGATTCCACCTGCTCCCTGGCCTCCCCTGACCCTTTCATGACAGAGTCGCATATGTACAGGTTCCAGGAATTTGGATACAGGTGTACTTGGGAAAGGAATTTCTTTTCTATTGAGTTTCCAGTAAGCCTGTGTGACAGAAAAATATGATGTGGGCTGACATTAATATTTTTTATTTTTATTATTTCTATTAATTATTTTTTAGACTTTAGTTTTTCTCCCCAGGGGAGAAAATGTTTTAGCGTTTACATGGGTATGTCTTAATATAATTAAGACAACTTATAATTAATTGTCCCAGCAGCTATGTTATCTGCATTCACTGAATTACATTTCTAAACTCCAAAAAATTCTGAACCCTGAAATACAGCCAGTAAGCCCAAAGGGTTTCAGACATAACATTAAGGAATTATGCTAACACTATAATTACAGTTATTATTAATATCTTCATCATCTTGTTTGAAAAGGAGGAGAAAATGCTTCGTGGCTGACAAGGTTAACAGATTGTGTTCACAATGCCAATACCAAAGGACCTACAGAAGGTTCAAAAGACCAGGTGTCAGAGCACATACACATACATCCCTTGCAGTTCTTTCTTTTTTTCCATGTATCCCTAGGGGAAAAAAAATTTACCCTCTATGGCTAAATAATGTGCTTCTCTTCCTAACCTTAGAGAGATTTGAGTTCAGTATAAAAAAGTTGGAAACATTAAAAGGATTAAGTAAAACGAATCATGTGAGTCTCCTGTTATTGGGCTTGGTATACTGTACACATTCAATAAATGGTATTTCTACTCTCAGCTGCTCTGCTCAGGCATTGCCTTCATACCTAATACCTATGACTTTACTTTATGAGGTTTATGAGCTTAATTGAAAATGTGTTGATTCACTGAAAGAAAAGGGTTTGGAATTTCCATCTAATTTTGTCTGATCTACAGCAATGACGGTGAAAGCCACCCCTTGCTTTCAGCTGCTAAGACTTGTTAATGTCTGGCAACTTGTTAATGTCTGTTCCACAGGTGCAGAGAGCCATCAATGACTCACCAGCTTACAGTGCCTCGAGGAGGCCATTCCCTGGTGTTATCACTGCCTACACCTTACTTCTGTTCTCCCCACAGAATCTCTTTCATTCTAATTTAGTTTCCCAAGTAAACTCCACGTTCACCAAGAGGAATCTGTAGACATTGGAGAATAAGAAGTTAGGCCCAGATGTATCCGGAATCTGAGAGACCGTTCCTTCCTTCCTCCCTCCCTCCTTCCCTTCTTCCCTCAGTCAATCTCCAAAGATAACTGAATACTTACCATAACCCAAATATTCTGCTGTGAGCTAGAAATGCAATTTCTAGCCAGACTAGCCCAGCTCCTGCCATTGTAGACAGTACACCTGAGCCCATGAATCATGAATTCATTACAGTCGATTTCTCAACACTTTAATTACAAATTGAAGTGACTGCTAGAAAAAGTGCACAATGATCTGAGACTATTTAAATCTGGGGATTCCAGAAATGCTTAACAGTCACATAGTGGGCAACGGCCACGATGACGTAAAGAAACAAATGAGCTTTGGAATCAGACAGCTCCTCCTCTATGCAATGTCCACGAGTTTCCCAGCATCCTTACCTACAGAACAGTCCTGAAAGTGGTCATACATGTCATGCTCCCTTTTGATCAGAAGAGACATTGATGTCAGATACTTAGTAAAGTCACGTTACAAGGATGCTAAGAAGACTCAATGAGATGTCGTTGGTTACTGTTCCATGCCTATAAACTTCAGTGACAAGAAACACTTATTAACTGGTATATTATATCTGAAATATTTACAAAGGAGAATGCCACATCTACACTGAGGTTTGAGGAAATGTGGAAACATTTGTAGGAAGAACAGTCAAGTTGGGGAAGAAATCGGTAGTTAGATGTAGTAGTTCACATTGAGTTGGATCATGTAATAGACAGCTAATCAGTAAGAAGTTAAGGACTCCAGCATTCCTTACCCTGGGAGCCAAGATACCCATCCTCCATACTCCTCCTCCTTCTAATGCATGGCCCTTCACCAAAGTGACCAGACCTCTCCAGGCTCCTATTCCAGACAACAAGAAGGGAGAGAAGACAAAGGCAGAGGACTTTGTGCTAATTGTCTTGACAGATGTTATCAGAAAGCAAAAATATTAATAGCTCTATTAGCATCTCTTGGACCAAAATAGAGTACCACGGCCACACCTGGCTGCGAGAGAAGCTAGGAAACAGTCTTTATTCTAGGAGCCATAGCCTGTGTGAGGGCGGTATTTCCATAACTAAAGAGGAAGGAGAGGGTGGACACTTGGAAAAGCAACTGCAGAAACAGCAATAAGGGGCAAAGTCTAACTGACTTGGGCGTCTTCCTTACCATGCCTTCACTTGGAAGGCTCCCTGCTTTTCTCTCTGGGCTCACTCATATGCTAAGTTAGAACCTCCATCATGAGTGCTTTTCCTTGGCCCAGGATTCTTTCTGGTATTTCCACTACCAATCTAATTCTACATTTTGATTGCAACCTAAGACAAGATTTTCCCACACCATTATCCCACATCCCAAGTCCTATTATATTTTATAAATGTATGTTTCTGTTATCTTCCACAAACATATATTTATGTTTCTATACAATGCACATATATAACATGTTATAACATATATATAACATATGTTACATATCATATGTGCTATATATATATAAAACCAACACAATAAAATATGTTCTATATAGTGACATGTGTTAAATGTTATGTAAATATGTAAAATATTATAAAATACATAAACATATATATAACATAAACATATATATAACATAAACATGTAAATATGCATTGCTTGAATTGGTTCGAACATAGTTCCATCGGTATAAACTATATATTCTTAGACAAGTCACCTGTGTTCTCTGAGCCTTTGGTTCCTCTAACAGCACGCAGAGAGAAGAACAATCACTTCATAATGAGGCAGAGAGGATGAGAGGAGATTTGGTATGTGGAAGTGGTCTATGAAAAAAAAGCAATCTTGTTGGTTAATAAGAGAAAAAATTAAAGCTGCTTGTGGGAAGTGTTACCTCTCAAAAGAACAAGGGAGTCTGTCTCTTCTCTCTCCTCTTTCCTTAGCAAAGCCAGAGGAAGATTCTGACAATTCTTAAAATATCTGTACTAGCTGCAGATTAATATAAGACTTGAGCAAGAATGACTTCCTTTGAAGAGAAAGGCGATCCTGAGAGACCAGAATGCCCTGCACTGCTGATCACAGCAGAACCAACGCCAACAGCAGAACTCAGATCATCGAAGGCAATGACTCACAGCACCTGGCAAGAAGGCAAGACTTCAGCCAGACACCAGTCAGACCTACACACTGTGGCTCTTGGAAAAGCACCAGATGACTTCCTGTAACTGTGAACCACCCAAAGATGACCCCCTGCCCCACATATGGAGCTAGACACAAGGGGCTGCTGAGGGTACTTAAACAATAACTGCATCTGCTCAGACTAATCATATATCTGCAAGAGAGCCAAAATAATGCACTTCACAAGTTGTCTCCAATAAACACTTTTGTTTCTTTTACTACAAAATAAATGGTGTGTTTGTGCTAGGAAATGCCTAAAGTATATGTGGATGCCTTAACAATCATTTTAAACTCTAATTACAACTCCTGTCAAGAAAGAGAGCATTGCACTGGCCAAGAGGCATGTCACTTGGATCACAGTCTCTTTCCCATCTAGAAATGACTGTTCATGTTCTTCTTAGCGACATTCCCTCCTTATTTAAGTTACCGATAATACACACCTCTATACCATGTTGTCTATTTCTTACTTTCATTGAGCATGGAATCATAAATATTTATTCTTCTGTACTTTGTTCCTTCTTGTCAGCATTATATATATGACCCTACAATATTTATTGTTAAAATAATATGACTTCTAAAATTTTATTTAATGAGCATTGTGTGTTTTAGTAAGCTCTCTAAGTAGTTCTGATTTATAGTCAGTCTATTTACACATATACGCCATATCATATGTATGTTTATATTCCACACCTTATATAACATACACACATATAAACCACAATATATATATATATATATATATATATATATATATATATATATACACATATATATGTGCATATCACACACACACACATATATATATATATGGGGGGCATATCCTGTGGTATAGATAGATAGATAGATAGATAAATAGATAGATAGATACATCTCACAATTTATTTACTCATTCTACCGTATATGTGTATTAATCATCTCAAGCTCAGGAGTTTTAAGTTGGTGAGTAATATAAGCATTTTTATAGAATACTTTTAGTAGACAAGAGTCTCTCTTGTATACACTTGCAGTAAAGCAACAAAGGTATGGTGTATGTGTGCCCTCAGCAACTCACAGAAAAAGTGAAACATGCACAGTGGCTCATCTGTTTACAGTCACACTATTAACCTAGGAAAGTTCCCTTACTTCTCCTTTTTTGCCAACATTTAGTAATTTTCCAGATATTTTAATTGTTGCTTATCTGGAGAGTTGAACATTTCTTATTTTTAAGCTTTCTAAACTTAAGATCAAAGTTAACTATCATGCATTATGGTAGTGTATGTCTGGAGTCTCAGCACTTGGGGGTTGAGGCATTAGATCACCAATTCAAAAGCAGACTAAACTGTGTTGCAAGATTCTATCGCAAAAACAAATAAGTAGAACAGAAATCACCCATTAGTGAATGGAACTTCGGTATAAAATCAGTTTCACAAATACAGGCAAGCCTTGCTTAGAGGTAGAGACTGGAGAAACAGTCTGAGCAGCACACTGTCAGTCAATTTTACCATTATGGAGACACAGAATATGCCCAAATTAAAATAGCATAACATCACTAGGTGATATGATCTTATGAGACTAAAAGTGCATATGTAGTTCATCATTGATTGAAATGTTGTTATGAGAAGCTGGAGAGATGGCTCAAGGATGACGGGCACTGGTTGCTTTTCAGAAGAGCTGGATTCAATTCCAAGCACCAGCATGGAGGCTCACAATGTCTATAAATAGCTCCAGTCCCAGGTGATCTAACAAATACATGGTATACAGACACACATATAGCTAGAATAGCCACTCACATAAAATTTTAAAAGGTTAAAATCATTTACAAAACATGTTGTTGTACAGCATATGACTGTATATTAATAATTTTTCTTGGCTGATAGAAAGAGCATTTGGTATCATGGAAAAAACAACACACACACACAAAAAAAAAAGACAAACAAGCAAATAAAAGATCAATATGACCAGAATAGAGAATAAAACATAATACTCTACAAGATGTGGAGAAGAGAGACAGGGACAAATAAAGGTTCTTGTACAGATGATAGAAGAGTTTTAATTTCATTCTGAGCAGCGTGAAAAGTTGATGATGGGTTTTAAGTAAGAAATTTACATGATGTTATTTCTATATTTGTATGTTTAAACTATTTCAGGCACACGCTCACTTCTAGCTATAATGAGGTTTTCAGATGTTTCAGACCAGTGTTTTCCACTTAAAGCAACTATAAAAATCTTCAAACAACACAAAGCGTACATACACCTTCTTGTAGGTATCTCAGAGCTCTTGGAACACTAGAACTTTGGAACTAAAACCACTACAGAAGACAGGAAGGTAGGCTTAAATCCCCTTGGGTCATTAGTCAGAACCAGGTCAGGCCTAAAAGGCCAAGGATCCAAGAAAGAGCTTACATGTGGAGATGCTTTTAAGAGTCAAAAACACCAAAAGAGCTTTTGGCAATCGTCTGGAACCAGAGAGACAAAAATTAGAGATTTGAGAGGCCAAGATCCCAGTGAGAAGGGAGGACCAGAAGACAAGGCAAACACTAATCTGACATTCCACTAAGACATTTGCTGAATTCTGGAACTGAGGAGACCAGGAGGCTAAGAAGCCGAGAGCTCCCGTACTAAAAGTTTTCAGTGGGAGTTTTGACAGTCTCACAGTTCTCAAGAGACTAAAACATAAGTAAGTCAGAGGGAGAAGTCACTGAGAACCTCCAAATCTCTGAGCTGAACTCCTAGGAAAGCTACATCCTAGAAAGGGGCATCTGCCAGTAGCGACACTTCATCAGCAAAGCATGACATACAGGGACAGCTTGTAATGGTTCGTCTTCACCATCGATTTGATTGGGTTTAAAATCACCATGGAAACATTTTCTGATTGTGTCAAGAAGGCGTTTCCAGAAAACTTTAACGGAAAAGGAAAGATGCCCTGTGTGTAGTCAGCATCATATCATGGGCTAATATACTGGATTTTATTTAAACACACACAGACACACACACATAGAGACACACACAGACACACGCACAGACACACGCACAGACACACACACACACACACACACACACACACACACACGTAAGCTGAACACTAGCATTCATCTCTATTTCCTGACTGAACATAAGGTCAACAGATGTATCATGACACTGCAAACATGATTTCTACATTACAGTGAATTATATCCCTTCAAACTAAACCGAATCTCGGGGATTGGGAGATGGCTTAGTTTGGAAAGTGCTTGCGAATTAAATCCCAGGAGCTGAGTTCGGACCCCTAGCATCTAGGTAAAGAAAAGCCAGGTATGGTGACATGTCTGTAATCCTAGTGGTAAAGAAGAAGAGACAGGTGCATCCCTGGGGCTGGCTGGCCAGCCTAGCCTGTTGGTGAGCTCTGGGTTTCATGAAAGACTTTGTCTCAAAATAAAGCAATTCCCCTTTAAATTACTTATCTTCAAGTTTTTGACTACAGCAACAAGAAACATACCTAATAAAGGAAGTTGATAGAAGGAGTGCAACTGTTGCCATGATAAATTTAACCTAGTTCCTAGGCCTTTAGAACTAATCTGCAGGGAAAGAATGGAAGAGACTGAAGCTTCGAGCTACAGAATCCCTGACAGGCTGTAAACAGAGCTCAGTGATCCACCCCAGTAAGCATCTGGAAGGCTGGAGCGACAGGAGAACTGTGGGCAATAGACACCTCAGCTCATGAGGTTTCAGAGTACGACAAGGATTCTATCAGGATCTAGTCTAGAGGTCACTCATATTACATTCTTGCAAAGAATCTGATGGCATTCTGCCTGTGCCCTGAGGCTAGGAATGAGGACAAATTTTAAAATAATCAACTAATTTGCTTGGCAGAGGAAATTTCAAGGTGGGCTAACCAACAGAACAAGACATGGTTATCAGTTACTGCTTTTATCCAGTGAGAGAGAGCAAATGAAGCAGAAAGATGTGGGGGGGAAAAGTGTGTGCAGTTTGGTGAGGAGAGGAGCAGGGTACAGGTGAAAGTTGTGAAAAACGGGGTGCTGTAGCTGTTGACGTGGTTAATACCGTAAAGAGAAAACTCTCCCTCAGTTCTAGGATGATAGAAAGGTGCTCTGAGGGTAAGCCCAATCATTGAATAATGCATTGTAATAAATCAAATACATATAAAAGTTCAGAGATTGAACCAGACAA
The DNA here is from genome assembly GCA_030674055.1 of Rhabdomys pumilio. NCBI lineage: Eukaryota > Metazoa > Chordata > Mammalia > Rodentia > Muridae > Rhabdomys > Rhabdomys pumilio. The sequence continues at coordinate 161,873,083 of JANHMN010000003.1, forward strand.
GGGATTTTCTGTCCCCAAATGGCTGTCTATGGTTTTCCCAGGATCAGACTGAAAGTCATTCAGGGGCTGCTGCAGTTAGGGTCCAAGGGGTCCAGGCTAAACCTCAAGAGGCACTGTCTTATTCACAGTATTGATTTTTCAGGCATAAAAGATACAAGAGGGAACAGGGTCTCGAGGGCCCTCAGTAAGATTCCAGAAAGCAAAGAAGGCCAGGAGCAATGTGTAGCAAAGTTGGATTCAGCCCCCTACTCCACCCCCAAGAAATCCTAGGAGACAATTTCATTAAGATAAGAAAGTGAAGCTTATGTCGAAATAGAGACTCCAGCATTTCAGAGACACCAGAAACATGGGAGATCTACCAAGTAAAGCTAAAGTCACAGAGTGGAGCTGACCCCCTCTCCTCAGACTAAAGAAAGAGTCTGTATGTATGTGCTGCTTGCACCATAGCTAGAGGAGCAGAACTACATAAGGCTGGTGGAGCCCAGGTGATTCTACTGTGAGTCCCAAATGGCAGATATGGGTGTGGTGGGAGCCCAGGTGATTCCACTGTGAGTCCCAAATGGCAAATATGGGTGTAGTAGAGCCCAGGTGATTCCACTATGAGTCCCAAATGGCAGATATGGGTGTGGTGTTTGCCCTGAATGGTTTTAGTCTTCTTTTGGTCTGATCCTTGTTCTGGTTCTGGTCCTTAATATCCTCCCATTCCTCCCTTTCGGTATAAAAATGTTTATTCTCTGCCACTATGAACTGAAAGCATTCACATTATTTGTGGTTGTTGTTTTGTTTATAGGCAATCATAGTTAAGACATGCCTTTGAGTTTCAGAATAGGTTTTGGACTTCTGAACAGTATTAGAACTATTAAGTCTACAAAGACTTTTAAAGATGGATTAAATTATTTTGCTTTAAAATGAAAATTAGACCTCAGGAGCCAGGAGTAGAATGTTACCATTTAAGTGATATATTTGGATAGTGAATTAGAAAGTGGTATTTGATGGTTATCTTCATTGTAAACTTGATTGAATGTAGTATCACCTCTGGGTGTGTCTGAAACAATGTTTCCAGAAAGGCTTACCTGAAAAAGGAAGACCTGCCACCAATGTAGGCAACACTATATCATGACTATATCATGACTAGCATCCAGGACTGAATTACAAAGAGAAAGTAATATGACCATTATCCATCTTTCTCTACCTCCTTACTGTGAAAACAATGGGAATAGTCCTGTCCTGCCACATGCCTTCCCTTCTGTGATGGGCCACACCCTCAAACGATAAGCCAAAATAAACCTATTCTACTTTAAGCTGCTTCTTATCAAATACTTTGTCATAATCATAAGAAAAATAATATTTATCTCATTCCTTAGTTGAATTAAAATAATCAACCCCTCAATATGTCAGCTTTGCATTTATTTGAATGACATGTTCCCTGTGGTCTTGGGCAGTTGAATTACTGGGCCCCCAGCTGGCAGAACTGTTTGGGGAGGATTAGGAGGTATGGCTTTGTTGGAGGAATTGTGTCACTGGAGGTGGGCTTGGAGATTTTAAAACCCCCAGCATTCCAGGTTTGTTTTCTCAGCTTCCTGTCTGGTTCAGAATGTGAGACCTCAGTTTGCTGCTCTAACCACTATGCCTACCTGCTACCATGCTTCTTTGCCATGACAATGATGGACTCTTATCCCTCCAGAACCATAAATTGAAATAAACCTTTCCTTCTGTAAGTTGCCTTTGGCATGGTATTTTACCACAGCAACCAAAAAGTAACTAATACAAGGTTTGCAAAGTGACTTTATGAGCAATCAACCTTCAGAGTAGCTTTATACATAGTAGCAGATATAAATTATATATCAAATGATTGTATCATTGTACAATGAGATACAACTCAGAAATAAAAATGAATGAGTCACAATTAGGCTAAAAGCTATAGATGAATCTTATGGGCATTACGATGAACATAAGAAGGATTCAAAAGTGTGCATGTGACAGCTGGGTATGGTGACACGTGCCTATCATCCCTGCACTAGGATGAGTCAGTCAGGAGGACTTTGCCATCCAGAGCCAAAGATACGCTGTTAGCTACCAAGCCCTGCACCTAGGAGGTGCATACATGGCTCTATATGTTCTATATTTGAAATGTGTAAGTTTTAAAACACATTTCAAATGCATTAAAAGCTATAAAAATACAATTGTATCTACCTCTGAAACATTTAATAAAATTGATACCTGCTGTTTCCTGGTGGGACCCACACAAGATAACCTCTCTCCTGAACTGGATGTCCATCAAATCTTTGTACTACTTTATACTTCTGTATTTTTTTTTCTGTTATTTTTTTTTTCCAAGACAGGGTTTCATTACGTACTCCTGGGTGTCTTGGAACTCACTCTGTAGACCAGGCTGGCCCCAAATTCTTATAGAAATGCCTGTTTCTGCCCCCAGAGTGCTGGGATTAAAGGCATGTGCCACCATATCCCAGCTACATTTTTTAATACTTCTGTATCTTACATAAGCTCCAGAAACAATAAATCAAGTTTATTTTGCATGTTTTAAAACTCTGTGTCCTAGGTAATTTGGAAGCTAGGCGTCATGGCACACATCTATAACCCAAGCACTTGGGAGACAGAAGCAGCAGCATCCAAGGCCACTCAGGAGCTACACAGCAAGTTTGAGGCCACCCTTGGCTATCAGACTTTATAACAGAAACTGTCTAGGAAAGGTACAAAAGAGCTTTATGGGACACAAAACTTTACCTTTCCTGTGAGCTTTTTCTTTAATAAATCTATGTTATTAAAATAATAATGATAATAATAATAAACCATTCTAGATCCTTTATTGGAAATGAATGGGGATGGGAAATGAATGGGGATGGGCAAAAGGAAACGAGAAAGATAAATTTGAATACTGCAATGGCCCTGGTGATAATGTAGAACTCATAAACCGAACGATAAAGAAGAAAATACAGCTGTGGACACAATCCTTTGACCTTAACCATTTAGTGGTATAAAAAACGAGAAAAACAAGTAAGTCCAAAAATGAGACGTTCTTAAAGATGGAAGACTGAAGTTGACCTTGTTGAAAAGCCAAAGACAGACCAAGGCGGAAGCATGAATAAAAAGCCAAGTCTTTGAGAGGGAGGGGATGGAGGGAGAGTTTTGTAATCTAATGGTTGCTCCTTTGATTTTTTTTTTTTTTTTTAATGAACGGGAGTCATTCTTGAAAAGAAGTGCAGGATGGGAATTTTGAGGCCTTGGACAAACAATATGGTTTTGCATGAGAAACGGTTGGGAAAGAGCCCAACATAATAGGACATGGTGAAGAAAATTTCCAGGGTTCTGTTTAGTCAGGTCAAATGTCCAACAGATATCCAAGTTCATACAATGGTGTAGTGTGAGCTAAAAAGAATAATCTTACTCATCCTAGGTTGTCCACTACAGAGTACACTGTCACCTAGTTTAGCTACTCAGGGAATGAAAGAAGAATAAATTGCTTTGGTGGTACATTTTGTGTCATCTGGCAGGTTCTACAGCAGAGCTGAAGAAATTACCTTTTTCCTGAAATAATTCACTTTAATTATAAATGCATCTTCTTCCAACTTCCAGTTTTGAACGTTCTTGGGAGAAAAAAATCAATATTTCTGTCAATTTTATTAATTTTTCATTTTATCTAAAGGAATAGTATGCAGACCTAAAATTTTATTTAGGGAAAAATCCCCAATGGGAGGCCAGTTCTTGGGGGAACAAAATATACAAGCTATACCTATATTGCCATAATTTGTAACAATCCCAGGGATATAATTAATAAAAAGCTAAGAATCTTGCCAAGAAGAATTAACCATTACTCTGTATTCAGAACATTCCTGCTGGTACGAAATTGCGTGTACACACAGATACCTTTAGCCTAAGTACAGGAATCACAGGATGGGCTCAGCCAAACCTGAATGCAACTCAGCATTCAGAAGCACAGGCCAACAAGTCAGCACAAGGGGCTGTTTATCATTTCTCAATTATGAGATGAAGAACGGGTTATAAGTACACCACTTGCAGCCTAAGTTGGTATCTATTTTCTTACACTTAGGTCCACTTACAAGGACTCCATTCGTGGGAGAACTGTTTTGGTTGGCTGAGCAGTCGGTGTCTGTGCACGTAATTCATGGATATACTTATTATGTGTATTGAGTGCAGTCTCCACATTCCTGTTGTCACAGCCAGACTGTAAATGCATATGTTTTTGTCATTTTTAACTACAGTAATTCAGAACTTCAGCTGCCAAGTCTGGTGCCAATATTCTCACAGAGGCAGTTCATGCTCCAGTCTTAAAATAATTCCTCGTTTGCTGTCAGAAGCTCCTGTCATGACACATAAAACGGCAGTATAATTTAAAAAAAAAAAATTAAATCGCTACCTAAATACAACTACAATGTGGGTTTTTTTTTCCTTGACAAACATTCCCTTTACTATCATACCCTTTATTTAGTAATTATAAACTTTGGTCACAAAGCAAAATACAAGACCATTTCAAACATAACAAACCACACATTTCGATGTTTTCAAGGAGAAAAAAAAAATGGGAGGAAATCTCAGTTACATGCCAGTCCATCCTCTGAGGCACTGTCATTGTAAATGCAGAGGTATCAATTATTCTCCCCGTGCTGAAAGAGCTACACATTTAAAGGTTCTGCAGGTCCACTAAGAAAATCAGCCACTATTTCTCTCTATCATTAAACACAACAGGGTATAGTCCTGTGCTGGGTTGAAATCACCAGCAGAATTCCAAGTATAGAGATATTAAGGCTGAACATTTCAATCCCAAAGGAAACAGAATTGTTCTGTAGCCAAGGAGTATTGAAATCATACTTCAGGTTGTCGTTTGCATATGTCTAAGGCCAAAGACCAGCGCCATCAAAATTCTGTATTTTTAGAGGCTGAAGAAACTCCGGGGATTCTCTCACTCTATGATGACACCCAAAGCGGCATTTCTTTTTCTGTTTCCCCAGCATCCCTGACAGATGGTCAACCTCTGCTTCAATTACTCCACTGGGGGAGTTCTTGATATTACACTCCTAGATTCCCAGAGGATTTGATGAAAGACTAGAACCAACCTTTAAGACTCCAGTCAGTATGCTTGCAGGAGACCGACAGACAGCATGGCCAAACACTGAAGCCAGACTTCCACGAGAACAAGATTCAGAATTAGCACGTCTTAAGAGTGCAGCGTTTAAGAGCCCAATACTAGGCTCATTCAAGGGCCTTTCTTCATCCTCAGAGTAGCTCCTAAAATTTGAGAAGCACTGCGGCTTTTCCCTTCTGACTGATTTCTTCAAGAGAGAAACGCTTTTATGGATCACAGCAATGGTTTGTCAAGCTAGAGAGTATCAAACCAACTTCTCACACACACTTCCCCCAAAAAAGAAACAAGCAAAGGGACCCCCTGGTGGAATTGCTCGTACTTTTAAAACTCTGGTCTTAGAATCATCACTACACTAAACCAGAAACATTTCAAGGTTTCTTTTAAGGGTTTGTCTTTAGCCTGTGCTTGAAGTTGCTTTGTTGGTGTAGGGGTGATGGGTGCGGGGTTGTATTTTAAGCTCAGCCCTTCTTCCCGCCGTGAAGTCTAGCTTGATCGATCCTCCTTCCCAGGAAAGGCTGGCGCGAGCTCAGCGCCCTGCACATCCCCAGCTGGGACGGGGCGGCCTGTCCCTTACCTGTCGATGCTGATCACGCACAGGGTCATGATCGAGGCCGTGCAGCACATGACGTCCATGGCGATGAAGACGTTGCAGAAGAAGTGGCCGAAGATCCATTTGCCCCCGATGAGGTCAGTGACACTAACGAAAGGCATGACCGCCACGGCCACCGAGAGGTCAGCCAGCGCCAGGGATACAATCAGGTAGTTGGAGGGCTGGCGGAGCTTCTTGACAAAGCACACCGAGATCACCACCAGGCAGTTACCCGCGATCGTCAGCAGCGTGATGAGCGTCAGGATGGAGCCGATCACAACTTTCTCCACTCTGCCATAGTTGATCTGCTCCCCGCAGCCGGAGACATTGTCCGGGAGCGCGTCCCAGTTGGGCGCCGGGCTAGCCGTCACCTCTGGGAAGCCGCTCAGCAGGTGCGGCATCCAGGAGCTCACCACCCGGTGGGCGCCACCGTCGGGGCTCAGGTCCTGCAGTCCGCGCCCCACCTCCGGCAGGATGAGGGAGCGGAGATGGCCGTAGAGGTCGGGGCGGCCGCTGCTGTTAACGTCCATCATGATGCCGAGCGTCGCTGCCCATGGAGCCGGCGCCCCCGCCAAGCGCTCCGGCAGCCGGCCCCGGGGCTGGATTCACCTTGCCCGCTCGGCTCCGTTCGGCCCAGCCATGGGGGTCCGGCGCTGGCCACTGGGGGGCGCCCGGCTCGGCCTCGCGACCCCGCACGTCCCAGGGTGCCCCCAGCCGCTGCGGGTGACGCGTGGGCGAGGACTCCCCCGCGGGAGGCGCCAGAGGTCCCCGACGGGCACGCCGGAGGCGCAGGGTGGCGAGCCGAGCCGGGCCGGGTTGGCCTCACCGCAGCCCCGCAGCGATGCGCGCCGGGGCCGAGAGCGCCCGGCCGCCGCGGCCGAAGTTGCGGAGTGCGCCCCGCCCCTCGCGCCCGCCGCCGCCGCTCCCCTGCGGCAGCCGCGCCGCGTCTCAGCCACCGCCTCCGGCAGCCGCCAGCGACCCGCGCCCTCCAGGACGGGCTTCCCCTGCTGGGCAGCCCCGCTGCTGCGCACCGTGAGAGCGCCCAGCCCTGGCTTTCCCTGCCGCAGAGCCCCCTGGCCTCAGCACTGTAGCAAATGACAAGTGTGTGGGAGCGGTTTGCTTTTCAAGAAGACTCGGGGGTCAGTGCATGAACCAGTGAAGAACCTCGTTGGGGAATATTTTTAAAGTCCTTAATAAAAATAAATAAATAAAAATGAATGGTAAAAAGAACCTTTTGAGCACCACACCAAGCATCAAATAGATACTTTCGTTTCCCATTTTGACCACAGATGAGAGAAATCGAAGAGGGAGGGGGGTGGAGGAAGAAGCAGCCAGATGGGGTGGGTGTAGGAGCTCGGGTGCTCTGATGAAAAGGAAGAAAGAAAGAAAAAAAAATGAGTAGGGGTGTCCGAGGTCCTGGCAGCTTAGGCTAGCACTGGGCACCAGCTTCCAGGTGGCATCAGCCCTTCCTAACCTTTTTGAGGGCTAAAGACAGGCCTCTCCACTTGAAAAGGCACCCTGGCTACCTTTACATAAAGGCTTCCAAATAAACAGTATCAAGATGTGGCTTGAATTTCCCTTCACATCCTGAAAGTCTTGCAAACACACATAAAGAATGACCGATTAGAATGGTCTGCAGGCCCAGAGACGTATGTCATATATTAGCTATTGCCTAAAACCCCTCTGATATTCAAATTCTGTCAGGGTGGCTGGATTTTTATTATTCATGAGGCTTAGTTTTATTTCATTTGTTTAAAAGTTTTATTGGAAGCCATAGTGATTTCTATAGTCATGGTTCCAAAAAAAATTTAAATGGATTTTCTTTTCTAGATAGGCCTGATGACTTAGAGGAGAAGGTGGAGGAGGTGGAGGAGGAAGAGGGGGAGGAAGAGGAAGGGAGGAGGAGGGGGAAGAGAAAGAGGGGGAAGAGGAGGAGGGGGAAGGAGAAGGAAGAGGAGAAAGGAAGGAAGGAAGGAAGGAAGGAAGGAAGGAAGGAAGGAAGGAGAAGAAGATGAAGAAGAGGAGGAGAAGGAGGAGAAGGAGGAGAAAGAAGGTGGTGCTGAATAATACTCCAGGTTCTCAAGATAATAATAGCTCATGGTGATTTTGGCAGGTAAGAAGAGAGTTACTACTGCCATGCCCTACTATATCAAACTCAGGCTTGGCTAATTTGCAGGTCTATAATCTTCCCTCTGTACACTGAAAGAAATTAAAGAGGAAAATATATGTCCTAAGTGGCGGTCCAACGTTCACAGCATCTTTGCTAGAATCTGCAACCCAAGACTGTCCCTGCTGAAATAAGCAGTGCAGTGGGAGTGAGAGGTGGGGTCAGAGGATCATGGATGTGGAGGCCACAAAGCAGCAGTGTCTAACATTAGAAGAGAGGGAACCTAGTGCTGTATATAATCTCAAACAAACAGACAGAAATCATATGTACCTGGAAGGCAACTCTGCAACGTTTGTTCATCCATTTATACAGAGCAGGACACAGAAGCTGAGAAAAGTTTAACAGTCCGGGATTATGTGTGACTACATTGAACTGTCTCAGTGCTTGCTCTTGAGGTTTAGACCTGTCCTCGGGCTTCTGAAAAATCCCTCAACGTGGTTCATCTCACAAGACTTTTTTGCCATTTTGAATTTTAACTCATTTCTACTTCTCCCTTTTTTTTTTGTTTGTTTGTTTTTTGTTTTTTGTTTTTTGTTTTCTAAGACAGGGTTTCTCTGTATAGCCCTGGCTGTCCTGGAACTCACTCTGTAGACCAGGCTAGCCTCAAACTCAGAAATCCGCCTGCCTCTTCTACTTTTCTCTTAATCTTGTTCCTTCTTTATTCCTCCCCCATATATGTTCTGCCTTGGCACTTTAAAATAATGTTTCAGAATGGTGAATTATATCATGATTTGGAGATTGCTAGTTTTGATATTGAAATCTTATAGTCATTTTATTTTCCAGCGACACACTTGTCTAGTTCAGTAACATCTAATAGACACTTCTGGTCATCTTTGCTCTTTTGTAGTCCATTTGAGCTGATGTCGCAAAAACACTATAGACCAACTAACTTTATGAAGGTGAGAGATAATTTCTCACAGCCCTGGAGACCCAGGAGTACAAAACAAAGATCAACAGATTCAGTGTCTGATGAGGCTGTAATCCCTGTTTCACAGGCAGCCATCTTGTTTTGTCCTCATGCTGTGGTAAGGATGGGAGGGCCTATTGATGTCTCTTATATAATGACACCAATTGCATCAGAGCTTTGCCTCTGCAACCTAACTTCTACAAGAGAGTCTCCCTAACGCCAGGTTAACGCTAGCCAGCAAGATTTCAGCATATGAATTTAAGAAGGAAAAACCTGTTCCCTCCGTAACAACTTTTAAATTAAGTGACATAGAGATACTTCAAGTAATCATGAAATGAGATTTTCCAAGTCAATGTAGCACATGGCCCGACCTCCCCTTTTTCTAGAACAGTCACCTCTATTATATTATCACTTCTAGTGGCTGGGTCTGTTTCCTAAGATTTGCTAGATTTTTAATTTATAAGCTGTCACAGTGCATAAGCATGGTTATTGAAAACCTTGGCTTCCGTAGCATTACCTTGTTTACTACGACTTTAAGTTTCATCTATCGTTGTATTACTAGGAAATTCTGACAGAACAATCTGGAGTTCTCTCGGCTTCCCTCCAGCCTTCACAAACAAATAATTGTGCCGTAATAAAAATGCTAACGTCTCTCATCTGTTTCCCAATGCTTTCCTTATGTGGGGAAAATTAAAGGTATAGATTCATAAACTATTTACAAACACAGGGGTGCCCTCTGAATTTGCTGTCTGTCCCTGTAGCTTCCTGATCTGTTTAACAAATGGGTTGAGGGTGGCTCCTTCCACTCCTCCTGCCTCCTCGATCTACAGATAATAAGTAAGTGAAATGTTGGCATCCAAATCAAATCATGTCTTCAGTTTTTATCCCTTTTATTTCTCCCACTAAGAGAAACTACAGCTTTAAAATACACCAATCCTCAGCCAGACTCATTGCCTATAAAATCATTCTCATGGAATCATCAATGGGGCAGGAGAGAACACAGCTTTCTGGTGTTTCCTGTTGGCAGTCGCCTGCTCTCAACATCACATCACTCAGCCATTTGAATTCTTATCTTTTCTATGTGCCCTTCCTCCCTCGGGCTCAGCGGGCTAGCCAACTGCACATTCTTCATCAAAGCTATGTAAACCCACACACGGCTGTGCATAGGACATTAACTTAGGACAGCTTATTTTTCTGTGAGCCAGAACATTTTGACAATCTAGGCTTACTTAAAGTGCAAAAGAAGAGTAAAGCTTCCTCCGCCAAAGACAATTCACCCCTCGGAGTATGCTAATGGCTGTCTGCTTAGGTTCCAACAATTTTGTAGGCCCTAGGCAGCAGACAT
>JANHMN010000003.1:161888212-161911258 GCA_030674055.1 Rhabdomys pumilio
GGAGAGGGGAGGAGAGGGGAGGAGAGGGGAGGAGAGGGGAGGAGAGAGGAGGAGAGGGGAGGAGAGGGGAGGAGAGGGGAGGAGAGGGGAGGAGAGGGGAGGAGAGGGGAGAGGGGAAAGAGAAGGAGAGGGGAGAGGGGAGAGGGGAGAAGGGAGAGGGAGGGAACAGGGTTGGGGGATTAGGTGCAGGAAGAGTGTGGGAGCAAAAACAGAAATTGGATTGCCAGTAGGGTGGGGAAAGGGGAGAGGGGACATCTCTAGGATGTGCCAGAGACCTGGGATGGGGGAGGTCTCGGGGAGTTTATGGAGGTGACTCTAGCTGAGACTCCTAGCAATGGGAATATAGAGCCTGAAGTGGACACCTCCTGTCACTAGGCAGAACTCCCAATAGAGGGATAAAGACACAAACCTACCCACAAAACCTGCGACCCAAAATGTGTCCTGCCTACGGGGACAAAAACTGAAATGGAGATAGAAGAAATGCCCAACCAATGACTTCCCCAAATTGAGACCCATCCCACAGGCAAGAACCAATCCTTGACACTATTAATGATATTCTGTTATACTGGCAGACAGGATCTTAGCATAACTGTCCTCTGAGAATCTCCACTCAGCATTAGGTGGAACTCAGTCTTGTGGAAGAGTTGAGGAAAGAATTGAGGAACCCAGAGGGGATAGGGACTCTACAAGAAGACCAACAGAGTCAGCTAACCCGGACCCATGGGGCTCCCAAAGACTGAACCCCCAACCAAAGAGCAAGCATGGGCTGGACCTAGCTACACACACGTATGTGTAGCAGATGTGCAGCTTGAGTTTCATGCGCCCCCCCCCCCCGCAACAACTGCAGTGGGCTGTCACTTAATCTGTTGTCTGCCTGTGGATTCTGCTCCTCTAACTGGGCCTCCTTGGTTGAACTCAGTGGGAGAAGATATATGTAGTCCTTCAGTGACTTGATATGCCAGGATGGGGTGATACCCAGGGGAACCTTCCCATTCTCAAAAGAGAAGGGGAGTGGTAACAGAAGCAGGAGGTGTGTGAGGAAAAAAGAGGGGAGCTGCAAAGTAAATAAATTAATTAATAAAAAAAGAAGGCAAGAAAACAATCTCAGTGGGGTGGTAGGAACAAAAGCAGGTTGAAGCAGATTTAAGAACAGGAAAAGAGACAGTTGGCAGGTAGCACTTACAGGAGTTTCACTCCAAAATATGGGGGCCAATGCTTCAGGCAGAAGCTGCAGGAATGTGTGGTAGAGAGAAAATAAAGGGGGGTGGGGGTTTTCACTGAGGAATTGGGATTCATCTAACAGTACGTTTTTCTTAAGTTTTTTAACATGTTGAGACTCCTATATTTTTCAAAAATCATATTTGAATCATAATGAAAATTGTCAAGCTGGTGTTGATGCAAAAAACCACAGCTGTCATCTTAAAGGGAATAAGAGATGGTTTATTCTGGAACCATTCTGAGTGACCATGGACTAGGAACACAGATTTAAGTTACCCCAAGTTCCATGTTCCAACATGGAAGCGCTTTCATGAAGTTTTTTATGGTTTCACAGAACAAAAAGAGACATCGATTAAGGCAAATTTAAAATACAATTGGTAGGTACAGTGAGATGGAGGGGGTACTAAGTAGTCCTAAGATGCTGGATGCTGAGACATCGATTAAGGCAAATTTAAAATGCATTGGTAGGTACAGTGAGATGGAGGGGTACTAAGTAGTCCTAAGATGCTGGATGCTGTGTGATGACATTCTTTGGTTTTGAATCTGCAGAAGCTAGTGTTCTGCTCAGTCAATAGATTCTAAAAGAATTTTATCTGTTGTCACAAGATGTTAGTTCCAATACAAAGTGGGGCAAGGAATAGCTGTTCTGGAAAGCTAACACAAGCCCAAAATAAGGTACCTCTGAACCTAAAAAATTCAACTCTCCCACAGTACTGAAATTCCAATTTGTCCATCAGTCTCTACAGACACAGACCTCTTCCGGGGAGTTTTTCATTCATAGCTGGCAAGGCTTCTTTTCAGGAACTTGTATTCATTAGCGGGTGTAGCTCCATGGAACAGCATATACTGAGCACATAGAAGATTATGGGTATTATTCTCAACACATAGTAATAGGGAAAGAAGGAGGAATTCTGCTTTGAATCCTGTAAAACAATAGGAAAATTCTGAAAACAATATTTAGTTTTATTTATATTCTTAACCAAAAAGGATTGCAGGGAAATATAAATACTTGTGAAACAAATAGGTCTTTTATACAATGGGTTTTATAATCAAATAGAGATAGATAGATAGATAGATAGATAGATAGATAGATAGATAGATAGAATCACACCTGTATAGATATATTCATATATCCTACTAGCCAAACAGCTAATACTTTTGGCTTTTCAGACCAAAATGCAAAATCATGCCATTTGGCATTTAAATGGCTAGGAAGAAAACATTTCCACAAATTTTAACTGAAATTCAAAATGTAACAGCAGTACCATGTGGTTTTTCTTGTTATAAAGGCTTACTACTGAGAAGAATGTCATTCATTCTGAGGAGTAACATTTAACTTAATTGGTGTTCGGAATTAGTGATCGCCTACCATCAAAGCAATTAGATATGTTCATTTCTTAACGATGCTCTGTAATGAGATTTTAAATACTTCATCTTTGAAAACGCCCTCTCACACAGGTACTGCCAAATGCTCCTGACAAGCTACAAGTGTGTGTATTTTTATTGATATGAAATTTACGTAACCTTAATATTTGAAAGTGCATTAGCAATTCAGTTATCTTCAACATATTCATCGCGTTGTACAAACCTTCACCTCTAGATAGTTAGTTCCATGACCAGGTTTAGTTTCTAACACGCTAACTGTAGGACTGTGAAAGGACAGCATGGTTTCTGGTCGAGCACCAGCTAGAAACAGCCAGAGACCCTGTAGGTTAGAGACCCCACAGGTTTCTCTGCAAGGGACGGCATACATTTCGCCATGCTCCCAGACTCTTGGCTCCTGACACAAGGCCGCAGACCTCCATCCATCCGTGCCTTTCAGGCACATAGGACAATGCCCTGTAGCCCTTCCACAGGTAGAGAGTGTGACTACAGGCCTCGGAATCTCAAGATAGATATCGATATTAATGAAATACCTAAAGGCCAGAGGGCATAGCCAATTAAACATCCTTCCCAGTTCCTCCTCCCTGCAAAAGGTATTTAACCTCAGGCCCGTCCTGAGAATACGAGGGCATAGTTTCATCCATTTTCTGCCAAGACAATAAACATTTTAAGACCACGGACTATCTCTCTTCCTTGGGACACGCCACGGGGAACTGTGAAGAAGATTTTCAACTACCGAGCCACAGCCTAATCTCCCACTGACCGCCTCTCTACATTCCCAGACACCAGACACGGAGGCCCAGCCACCCAAGCAGGCAAGCCAAGCAAGCCATGACCCAGCCAAGCGACAAGACTCTCATCCCCAAGGGAGGCAGCTGAGCTTCTCCCGGTTCCCCCGGAACTTCAGACTGTGTTTCCCACCAGCGGAGCCTAGTACTGCAGTTTCACACAGCCCAACGTCTGCCTGATGCCAGCATGGAGTGAACACAGTCAAATCCTCTTGCTTCTGTCCCTCTGAGCAGAGGCCCTAGCCCCTTGGCATGGGAGGGGAGATGGGGGACGCACGATTCAACCCAACAACGGACCCACGCAAACGATACAACCCCACAGCTAAGGAGACACTCCTGCCCATTAAATGAGCGGTTCCTCTCCTGTTCCTCGGCCGCAGTGCCAAGCAATCACTAACCAGCCTTCTGCCTCTACAAATTTTTTCTATTTTGGTCGTTTCATATAAAGGAATGATACAGTTTGTGTCCTTTGGTGTCAGGTTTCTTTCTCACTGAAAAATATTTACAATGTACTCCCATGTTGGGGCTAGTAATAGTTCTATTCCTAAGTAATTTCCCAATGAATACGTAACCCAAATTTGGCTTAGCTGTTTGTCAGTTAGTAACCATTTAGAATGTTTCCACATTTTGACTATTAAGGAAAATGCTATCATAAAAATTTGTACATAATATTTTGAATGAATTTGTCTTTTTAGCTATCTTGTATTCTTGTGAGCAGAACTGTTGGATGACATGACACCTCTTTGTGTAGAGTTTTAAGATGTTTCAAAATATTTCCCAGGGTAGGTACATAATATTACTTTCTCACAAAGAATAGTGAAGCTTCTGATTTGTTATGTCTTCATCAATTCTTGTTATTTTCTTAATTTTGATCTATTTAATTAGTAGGTATGAAATGGTATCTCACCGTTTCATACTTTAATGCTAGTAAGCATCCTTTCATACGCTCTCTGCTCACTATGTGTCCAGTAGGAGAGAGGTTCAAAGTTCAGTCATTGGCCCTTTCAGAATTGGGTTGTTGATGTTTCAATGTTGACTTGTGAGAATTCTTTACATATTCTGGATGTAAGACTCATACCTCAGATATATGATTTCTAAATTTTTTATTCAATTTTTTGAGTAATATTTTGCTTTCTCTATAATGTGCTTTATTTAACACACAAAGATTTTGCTTCCAACCTGGCATCATGACACACACTGACAGTCCCAGCACTTGGGTGGCTCAAAATGAAGGCAGGAATTACAGTCCAATCCAAGACACATAAACCTTGTTAATTCCAGAAAATTCTCAGTTTTGAGGAGGAGCAGATGGTCTCTTTTTTCCTAGTTTCCCTAGGATTTTGATGCCCTACCTAAGAACAGTATTGAGAAACATAACTCAGCAACTGATAGTACTTACTGGGGGGCTGGAGAGATGGCTCAGTGGTTAAGAGCAGTGACTGCTGCTATTCCAGAAGACCTGGGTGCAACTCCCAGCACCCATGTGGCAGCTCACAATTGTCTATAACTCCTGTTCCAGGTAATCTGAAACCGTCATACAGAAATATGCAGCCAAAACACCAACACATATAAAATAAAAACAAATAATTTTTAAAATAATTATTTAATAAATAATTTAAACAATTTCTTATTGTTCTTACTGAAAATAGCTGGGATCAAGAGAGATGATTCTCCCCAGGGAAGAACACACTAGTTGGTTGTCCAGTGACAAATGGGCAACCCTGAAAACATATGTACAAGCTATATATGAACTAAACAGGTTATATTTAGGAATATATATACATATATATGCATGCTGTAACAAAAAAGAGAAAAAACTGAATTTGAAAGAGCAGGAGCAGCATGTGGGCAGATTCTGAGGGAGAAGTGAGAGATGTTGTCATTAAATTATAACCTCAGAAATATAATAAAATAATTTAAAAGTCACAACCATTTGTAACTCTGGTTCCAGAAGATCCAGTGCCTTCTTCTGACCCTAGGCATCAGAAACACACATGGTATACATACATAAACACATACATACATACATACAGGCAAACCACTCATACCCATGAATTAAATTTAAAATTTAGCATTCTCTAACCCAACTCCATGAATATTTGTACCTATATTATAGAAGAAAACTTCCCTAAACTAAAGAAAGATATGCCTATGAACATATAAGAAGCCTACAGAACTCAAAATAGACTAGACCAGAAAAGAAATTCTTCTTATCACATAATAATCAAAACACCAAATGTACAAAACAAAGAACATTAAAAGCAGTAAGAGAAAAAGGTAAAGTAACATATAAAGGCAGACCTATAAGAATTACACCAGACTTCTCACCAGAGACCATAAAAGCCAGAAGATCCTGGACAGATGTCATAAAGACCCTAAGAGAACACAAATGCCAGCCCAGGCTATTATACCGAGCAAAACTTTCAATTACCATAGATGGAGAAACCAAGATATTCCATGACAAAACCAAATTTACACAATACCTTTCCACAAATACAGCCCTACAAAGGAGAGTAGAGGAAAAACTCCAACACAAGGAAGGAAATTATAACACAGATAAAACAAGAAAGTAATCATAGTCGAACAAATCCAAAGAAGATAGCCACACAAACATGACTCCACCTCTAATAACAAAAATAACAGGAAGCAACAATCACTTTTCCTAAATATCTCTTAACATCAATGGACTCAATTCCCCAATAAAAAGACACAGACTATCAGACTGTATATGTAAAAAGGACTCAACATTTTGCTGCATACAGGAAACACATTTCAGTGACAAAGACAGACACTACCTCAGAATAAAAGGCTGGAAAACAATTTTCCAAGCAAATGGTCCAAAAACCAAGCTGGAGTTGCTGTTCTTATTTCTAATAAAATCGACTTTCGACCAAAGTTATCAATAAAGATAAGGAAGGACACTTCATACTCGTCAAAGGAAAAAATCAACCAAGATGAAATCTCAATTTTGAACATCTATGCTCCAAATGCAAAGGCACCCACATTCATAAAAGAAACTTTACTAAAGCTCAAAGCACACATTGCACCTCACACAACAATAGTGGGAGAATTAAACAACCCACTCTCATCAATGGACAGATCATGGAAACAGAAACTAAACAGAGACACAGTGAAGAGACATTATGAACAAAGTGGATTTAGCAGATAACTTTAGAGCATTTCATCCAAATACAAAAGAATCCACCTTCTTCTCAGCAACTCATGGTACTTTCTCCAAAATAGACCATATAATTGGTCACAAAACAGGTCACAACAGATACAAGAAAATTGAAGTAATCCCATGCATCCTATCAGATCACCAGAGACTAAGGCTGGTCTTCAATAACAATAAAATAAATGGAAAGCCCACATAAATGTGGAAACAGAACAACACCCTGCTCAATGATAACTTGGTCAAGGAAGAAATAAAGAAAGAAATTAAGGACTTTTTAGAGATCACTTCTCGGCCTTTTAGCTAAGATCAAGTGTAAAGACTTTTTAGAATTTAATGAAAATTAAGACACATCATACCAAAACTTGTGAGACACAATGAAAGCAGTGCTAAGAGGAAAAACTCACAGCTCTAAGTGCCTACTAAAAGAAATTGAAGAGAGCATACACTAGCAGCTTCACAACACACCTGAAAGTTCTAGAACAAAAAGAAGCAAATACACCCAAGAGCAGTAGATAGCAGGAAATAATCAAACTCAGGGCTGAAATCAACCAAGGAGAAACAAAAAGAACTATACAAAGAGGAAAAATGGCTTAGAAGAATCAATGCCAAGATCTCAGAAGATGGAAAGATCTCCCATGCTCATGGTTTGGCAGGATTAATAGAGTAAAAATAGCCATCTTGACAAAAGCAATCTACAGATTCAATACAATCCCCATCAAAATTCCATCTCAATTCTTCACAGAGTTAGAAAGAGCAATTCTCAAATTCATTTGGAATAACAAAGAACCCAGAATAGCTAAAATTATTCTCAACAATAAAAGATCTTCTGGAGAAATCACATCCCTGATCTCAAGCTGTACTACAGAGCAATAGTGATTAAAAACTGCATGGTATTGGTACAGTGGCAGGCATGTAGATCACATGGGCATAGGGGGGACATTCCTGAACAGAACACCAATGGTTTATGCTCTAAGATCAAGAATTGACAAATGGGACTTTATAGAATTGCAAAGCTTAGTTTGGGCCAGAAGGCTGAAGATTTGATGCTCCAACGTTCGGTAGTACAGGGGCTGTCCAGGTGTTCAACGGTCTCTATAAATTGGCTACGTTTTAGAAGCTATGCTTAGTGCTTCCCATAACTTCAGTTAACTCAGTCATTCTGGATTTCTGACGGGATTGAAGACCTATAGTCTCATAGCCAATCCTGGCTATTTACTTTGAGAGAAAAGATCTGAGTGGAGGGTTCTCAGCTGACATTCATTCTAAAGCCAAGAAAAAAGCCAGGTTCAAAATTAAGTGTTTTAGTCAAGAGAGACGACAGAGGTTCTGGTTAGTCAACAAAAGGATGGACTGGGTATTAAGATTATCTTGTACTTCACTGGTACAAATAGGAATAATTATGCTCTAATTGTATTTTGAGAGAAAAGTTTTATTTTAACAGGAAGGGTGATATGTAGGAGGAGTTAAGGGGGAAGGAGCACGGAGAGGAAAAGATGGAGTAAGGAGAGGAGAAGATGAAGTAGATGAGAAGCTAGGTGATGAGAGAGAGAAAGAGAGAGAAAGAGAGAGGGGGCATGGAGGCAGATGTTCACGTGTCTCCACCAGCCAAAGATAGTTTACATATCTAGGTTGGGTATTGGGTTACACTTCTGATTGAGCATTACCATACTTATAAAGCCTTTGATTAACATTTTAAAAAATTGTATAAAAGCAAAATGGAAAAGGGGGCACAGGATAGGGGTTTTCTAGGGAGGGGAAATGGGGAAAGGGGATGGCATCTGAAATGTAAATAAAATATCCAATAAAAAAAAGAAAAAAAAAGAAATCCATCACTAAGAACCAACTTAATATTCTAGCATACTGAATCAACTTCACATTTCTGTCTATTCTTTGTTCTTTTAGTTCAATCTATTTAATTTTCAAGTGAGTATTTAGCTTAGAAATTAAAAGATTACAAAATAAAAAAAAAAGAATTGCAAAGCTTCTGTTAGACAAAGGACACTGTCAATAGGACAAAATGGCAACCAACAGATTGAGAAAGACCTTTACCAATCCTATATCTGATAAAGGTCTAATATCCAAAATATACAAAGAGCTCAAGAAATTAGACTCTAGACAATCAAATAACCCTTTTAAAAATGGGGTACAGAGCACAACAAAAAATTTTCAACTGAGGAATATCGAATGGCAGAGAAGCACCTAAAGACACGTACAACATCTTTAGTCATCAGGGAAACGCAAATCAAAACAACCCTGAGATTCCACCTCATATCAGTCAGAACGGCTAAAATCAAAAACTCAGGTGACAGCAGATGCTGATGAGAATGTGGAGAAAGAGGAACACTCCTCCATTGTTGGTGAATTGTAAGCTGGTACAACCAATCTGGAAATCAGTCTGATGGTTCCTCAGGAAATTGGACATAGCATTACTTGAGGATCCAGCTATACCGCTCCTGGGCAAATACCCAGAAGATGCTCCAACATATAACAAAGACACATGTTCCACTATGCTCATAGCAGCCTTATTTATAATAGCCAGAAGCTGGAAAGAACCCAGATGTCCTTCAATAGAGGAATGGATACAGAAAACGTGGTACATTTACACAATGGAGTACTATTCAGCTATTAAAAACAATGAATTCAGGAAATTCTTAGAAAAATGGATGGAACTAGAAAATATCATCCTGAGTGAGGTAACCCAATCACAAAAGAACACACATGGTATACACTCACTGATAAGAGGACATTAGCCCAAAAGCTAGCAAGATATAACTCACAGATCACATGAAGCTCAAGAAGAAGAAAAACCAAAGTGTGGACACTTCAGTCCTTCTTAGAAGGAGTAACAAAATACTCACGGAAGCAAATACAAAGACAATGTGTGGAGCAGAGACTGGAGGAGGGACCATCCAGAGACTCCCCGACCTGGGAATCCATACCGTATGCAACCACCAAATGCAGACACTGTTGCAAATTTCAGGAAGTGCATGATAACAGGAGCCTGATAAACCTGTCTCCTGAGGAGTCTGCTAGAGCCTAACACATACAGAGGCAGATGCTCACAGCTAACCATTGAACTGATCACTGTGTCTGCAATGAAGTAGTTAGAGAGAAGACTGAAGGAGTTGAAGGGGCTTTCGTCCCTGTGGGGAGAGCAATAAAATCAACAAACCAGACTCTCAAGGTGTAAACAGCTAGCCTGGGAACACACATGGAGAGACCCATGGCTCCAGCTTATATGTAGTGGAGGATGGCCTTGTCAGGCATCAGTGGGAGAGTAGGGCCTAGGTCCCTTAAAGGCTGGATGCCCCAATGTGGGGGAATTCAAGGGAGGGGCGGTGAGAGTGGGTAGACAGTAGAGTGAGTGGGGCACACTTTCATAGAAGTAGGAAGAGGGGGGATGGGATAAGGGGTCTTGGGGGCGGGAATGGAAAAAGGAGATAACATCTGAAATGTAGATCAATAAATTATACAATCATAAAAAAAAACAGATAATGGAACTGGCTGTCACAGTCGATCATTTGCTACTTTTTGTCAGCAATTTAATATTACCCATACTACTGGGATTCCTTATAATTGTCAAGAACAAGGGACTGTGGAAGGGGCCCATAGAACTTTAAAATGATATCTTCTTAAAATAAAAAAGGGGGAGGTGTATCCCTGTACACCAAAAATTTATTTAAATCATGCTTTTTTATTTTAATTTTTTAAAAAAAATTGATGTCAAGGAACTTTCTACTAAGTGTCTATGGCACTCTATATCTAGGCATACTTATGCATAGGTGAAAGGGAAGGATCCACTTACTGGCATAAGGCATGATCCGGATCAGATATTTGATATGGGAAAGAGGGCATGTTTGTGTTTTTTTCTGCAGGATGCTGAAGGAACATGGGGTCTGCCAGAGTGATGGGTGAGACATGCTGATGCTGAAACAAAGAATGATGGATGCTGACCTGTGAACTTGCTGAGTGCCCTGACAATGGTGACTGGGAAGCTGTATTGAACATATGTTCCAGACCTATCTTTTCTTACTTATATCCCAGATGGAACAAGCTGCCTTGCCTCAAGCTTTTAGAACTTGTGGAACAGAGAATCAAAATGAGAAGTTATAATGATTCTTGTATTTTTCTTAAATGTGGCCAGTTATTCAGACTCAATCCTGGACTGGTCTAAAACTTCATCCAATACTGGAAATAACAGTCTTCATTTGGAAGGCTGGTTCTGGACATTTTCAGAGACATATTTGGAAATTAGCTGCAGTTCTCTGTGATGTTGTGTTAGTAAGAGATAAAATTAAAACAGGATCTGGGTTTCAAACAAATGTTAGTACAGGTGTTGAGGCTCTTTTAATTGTCAAGTTAAAATTACTTTTGTTTCTTCTACAATATTTAATGTAATTGCATTGATTGTTCACTTTCTAATTGTGTTAGTGTGTTGAAACCTGGCATGTTTGTTACAGAAGTCTATCAACCAGCTGTTGTTTTATTGCCCTGAGTATCACAGAACCTTGGTATTCTGAAAAAAAAAAAGCTTGCAAGTACTGGAAGAAGTGAGTTAGGCTTTAAGCAGAAGCAAGAGGGTAGTGGGCTTGATTATTACTGGTATAACAGCTTTAATTACATTAATTGCTAGCACGACTGCTTCTGCAATTGCTTTGACACAATAAGTTAAGACAGCTACTTTTGTTAATCATTTAGCAAAAATTGTTACTAATATGTTGAATATACAAGAGGATTTAGATAGGCATTTGGAACAACAGATTGATGCTCTTTATCCTATTCAAATTATTGGAAGGAGGTTCAGAGTTTAAGGGTAAGGAGCCATCTCAAGTGTCATACCAAATACCATTGGATTCATGTTAGTTCTAAAATTTATGGTAGTAGTCATTATAATTAGGAAAAAGTTTAAATACACTTACAGTGAATTTGGTATAATTCTAACACCTCTCTGGATGTTTTAACTTTGCATAGTGAGATTATGAATTTAAAGAATGCTGCTCTGCAGAGTGTTGATGTGGCAAATACTGTTGATAAAATTACCCATGGTCTGAGGTCAGTATATCTATTTTGGTCAAGCTTCAAGAATGGCATACATAGCTTGATTATTCTAGCCCTTTTTGTCCTAGGAATACTTTTATTCCTGCACATCGTGTTAAAGCTTGTCTTTAACAACATCAACATGTTGACAGCCAAAGTACATGTCTTGAAACTAAAAATGGACACACACACACCCGAGACAGAGTTGTTAAATTAACAAGCTGGCAAGCCAAGGATGGTTAAAATTCTGCACAGAGCCTTACCAACCTAAGACAGAAGTGCATTGCTTTTGATAATGCATATTCCATGACAGGTAAGGAAGGCATTCTTAGCAGAATGACCTAAGATAGACTCAGTCTTGTTCATAAAATAGAAAGGGGAGAGGTGTGGAGAGCTTTCGAGGCTGCTTGGCAGGATTCTGACATTGGCCAAAGACAAGGAAATGGGCTGCTTGGCAGAACTATGGCATTGGCCAAAAACAAGGAAATTGGCTGCTTGGCAGGAATAAGACTTTGGCCCAGGACAAGGAAGTAGGCATCAGGCATGAATCTGACATTAGGCTACAATAAAGAAGTAATTTCTGGCAGGAATCTAAATATTAGGCTAGAACAAGGAAATAGGATTCAGGCATAAAAATGACTTTGGGCTAGGACAAGTAAGTAGGCTCAGATAGTTTGGTCATCCTGATAAGCCCTTAGAAACGGTGATCATAGGAGTGATCACGGGACTTTGACTATTTGTGTTTATTGTCTTGCTTGTTCCTCGACTATTTGCATCTATTGTATTGCTAGTTCCTCAATCTAGAACTGACCTTAATACCTGTATGTAATTAAAATGGTATAAAAGCAAAAGGGAGGAAGGGGATAGGATATGGGGTTTCTTGGGAGGGGAAATGAGGAAAAGAGATGACATCTAAAATGTAAAAAATTAAAAAAAGGAACCGAATGTTTGGGTGTTTTACCCATTTCAAGTTACTTTTAAAGTTATTTATTTTTATTTTATATGCATTGGTGTTTTGCCTGCATGTTTGTCAGTGTGAGGGTGAGGTTGTCAGATTTTGGAGTTACAGACAGTTGTGAACTGCCATGTGGGTACTGGAAATTGACTCCAAGTCCTCTGGGAGACCAGTCAATGCTCTTAACCACTGAGCCATCTCTCTAGCCCCTCAAGTTACTTTTTTATGTATAATATGAATAAAACTCATGCATGAATGTCCGAGTATTCAGTGTGTCAGCATCATTTGTTAAAAACATTATTCTTTTCCTATGAAATGGTCTTGGCACCCAGCTGAAAATCCTCTGTTCGTGAATGGCTTTACTCCCATACTCCCATATTCTCGACTCTCTCCACTCTCTGTTTGCCACACAGTTTTGTTTTTAGTAAGGGTGTGTCCTGCAACACACCCTGCTTTATCTAGGTTTTCTGTTTACAGTGCAAGGAACTTTAAGCTTGGCTTGCCTGCTTCTGCATTAAACTGCATTTAAAATTATTTCAAGAGACTGTCTAGATATCTCAGTGGGTAAAGGCACTGGCCTCTAAACTTGACAGCCTAAGTTAGATTCACAATGACCACATAGTGAAAAAAGAGAACAGAATCCTGCAAGTTGTCTTCTGAGCTCTCCACCATGGCACAAATACATGCTCAAGTACACACACACACACACACACACACACACACACACACACACAAATTGTCTTAATTACCTTTTTATATTTTTATGATAAAATACTCAAGTGAAACAGCTTCAGTTATTTTTCCTGGATTCACCAGAAGCTGTGCTAAAGAAATGAGAGGAATAATTCTCCTTTCAAGGAGATAATGTACTTTTCCTTCCCAGAAAACTTGTCCCTTGTACAGTCACTATGTAACCATAACCTTACAGCTGAATTAACTCTGGCCACTTCTCTAAATGACTTTCCTGTTTATTATTTTTTAAATCTCTTGCTTGTGGGTACTAGACAGAGCCTAAGTACCCTCTCACACTGTCTCTGAAGCCCTCCTCTCCCTGTAATGTGGTTGTTCACAAATTCCAAGGCCCTCTCTTCCTTTTCTCTATCCCCCTCTAGGCAATTACCAAAATTATCAGCTTGTCTGTCCTGTGGTTTTTTTTTCTTTTAAAGTCTAATAAAAATCATCTTTAAGATTACTTCTGAGTTTGTTATGAAATAATTTTATTGATGAGATGAAGAATCCCAAGAGGACCCCAATTTTCTGGTAACATATGGCATCCCAGGTGGACTTCCCAAATTTTCAAGTGACAGAATGGAAGTTGGTTTATACGGAGAACATCTTGTGTATTGTATAGGATTATCACCTATGCCCTATGGTTTAGGCAAGAAATAGGAGATAGGATATTTGGGAGGTGAAAAGAATTCTGGGATAGAACCAGGCAGAAGAGCTGCCAGGACAGGTAACCAACCACATGGCAGAATATAAATTAAAGTAAATGGGCTATTTTAAGTTAGATCTAGTCAGAGAAGAGCCTAGCTATATACCCAAGGTATATGTAAATATATTTTGAATCTGAGTCTAATTTCTGGGAGCATGGGGTAGTGAGAGAGAACCAAGACCTAACTTAACGTTGCTTAGTTTTGTCAAGGACATGACATGAAATCGCTTCTCAGAATGATCATTATCAAGAAAGACAGACAGAGAAAGAAGAAGAGGGAGGGGGAAGCAGAGGAAGAGGAGAGGGAGTGGAGGGGAGAGAGGCAGAGATGGAGTGGAAGAAGGAGAAGGAGAGAAAGAATTGTGAAGATGAAGGAAGGTTATGATTGGTCCTTGAAGTAGGAGAGTAGAAGAGGCAGAGCATCAGACTGTAGCATAAATGAGCCTCTGAGAGAAAGAAAAAGCCTCTCCTTCCTGACTCAGAAAGGACCTAAGTTATTAGAGATAGAGTCCTGAAGCTGGGGAGCAGGCAGGTCTAGAGGGAGCAAATTTAGGAGAGATGGCTGCCATGTGTTGCATGACAGAGGACCTGAAAGTTAAATGAAAAATACATACAAAAGAATTGTCTTATTTTTATAGATTTCCATGTGACTTAGTCTAATATAGTCTATGTGACAAGATAAGTTACAGAGTAGAAGCTACAAATGTATCTTACACTTACTAAGGGGAGACACTAGAATCATTCCCTGAGATCTGTGTGCTACAATCGTCACTTCAGGAGCTGTTGATTATTTATAAGGGACATACAGAGGGTAGAGGGGGAAATTGACTGATTTCCAAGAGGAAGATGAACAGTCAAACGAATGTGTATTCTAACTAGTTCATTTTAGTTTATGGTTTCAGAGAGTTCTTGTGCATCATAGCAAGGGAGGCAGGAGTGGATAGAAAAACCTCGTTCACATGACATTGTATTAAGAAGCAGAAAGTTAGGTCAGAACTATGGGCTAGGACCCACTCCTTAAAACCTTCTTCTGATGCCCTAGTCTCACTTCTTAAAGGTTCCACAACCTCTAGAAACAGAACTACCAAGCAAAGAATACATGTCAAAACCTGAGTCTCTGGATAAAAGTTTCTATTCAAACTGTGACAAAAAATATAAATAGATTGGGAAAATATAGTCATCTTATCAATACCACGTCCTCTAGTTTATACATGTCTTTCCATTTATCTGGGTCTTAATTTTATTAATACCTCCTAACTTATTATTAACATCTTGGTTAAGTTGATTCCTAGTTGTATTTTTTGATAATACTATATGTTGTTTTCTTTTTATTTTCATTTCTGGTTCACCTGTTGCAAGTGTATAGAAATAAAACTAATTTTTATAATTGATCTCAAATGCCAGAGCTTTTGCTTACTTAGTAATGCTAGAAACTTTTGTGTATGGCCTCATAAACATTTTACATATAAATAAGGTAAAAAATGGCTTACGAATCTGGGAGTCTTTAATTTTCTTGATTCATACCTTTACAGTGAAATATTGAATAGCCATGGGAAGTGACACCCTCATTTTGTTATTCACTCTGGAAGAAGGCCAGGAGTAGCATTTCAACATTCTGCATTTGAGTATGATGCCAGTTGTAAGCTTCTCAACTAACCTTTACCAGGTTACACTGCTAGTTTTATGCTAACTTGACACAAACTAGAGCTATTAGAGAGAAGGGAGTCTCAGTTAAGAAGATGTCTCCATAATAACCAGCTGTAGGGTGTTTTCTTAATTAGTGATCAATGAAGGAAGGTCCAGCCCATTGTGAACAGTGTCGCCCCTAGGCTGGTGGTCCTGGGTTCTAGAAGAAAGCAGACTGCGCAAGCCAGTAATCAACACCCCTCTATGGCTTCTGCATCAACTCCTTTCCTCCAGGCTCCTGCCCTGCTTGAATTACTGTCCTCACTGATTTTGAAGAAACTGTGAGTGAAATAAACTCTTCATCCCAAGATGCTGTTTCATCATAGCAGTAGTTACTACAAAAGTAACTCTCATTCACCTGCTGAATACAGTCACCCTTTCTACCTAGTTCTGAACTCTGACTAGCTGGTTCAACTCATTCATTCTGGCTCAAACTCCTCTCTAAGCTGACTAATTCAAACTGGCTTCTCTCAGCTTCTCACTCAACTGCTCTGCTTGGCCTCAAACAAACTCTGGCAATCTATTCTAATCTGACTCCTTCTCACTTTCCTGGCTTGTTCTGTCTTCAGTCTGTCTAGCTTGATCTCTCTGTAACCTGTCTCTGTAAACCTCTCCCTGTAAAAACTCTCTGAACTCCACAAACTGACCTGCTTGTTTGAAACCGATTCCACTCCCCTGCACTGCTTCTCAACTCACAGACTCAACAGAACTGACTGAGTAGTTTGGAGAGCTGCATGCCCCTGTGTCCTGAGTGCTAGAACTAAAGGCATGTACCACCACGCCTAAACCTAAGTTTCTCTTTACCCGAAATTTGCTCTATACTCAGCTAGCCTTGAGCTTGATCTGCTTGCCTCTGTCTCCTGGAATCAAAGGTGTGTCTTCATTCCAGCTAAATCATTCAGATCTAGAAGGTCTTTGAATATGATTCCTTGCCAGAAAAGCAATGTTGCTGGATTAAAATTCCTCTACAAGTAACTCTGACTAAATACAAATCAATAAAATCTTTTCTATTCTTATTTTTGTGAAATGATTTTATCACAAAAATATTAACTCATGGTATGGGAATGTTCATGCAGGGAGTAGTTAAAACCTAACCATAATGAAGGGCATACGGAAAAAAAAAAAAAGGCTACTGTCTTTCAACCCAGTTTAAAGAAGGGAAACTGAACCTAATGGAGTAGATACCAGGTCTAGCAAACAATGCTAGCCCTACATTACTTGATTTTAAAACAGCAAAGACACACACACACACACACAAACAAATTAATGTGTTACAGACTTGGGGAAATTTTTGTCAGCAGAGTACAAAAATGCAAAGTATTCTTTAATTTTGTAATTCTTTGCTGTGGAATAGCTTGGCATGTCAGTTCTGTTTTAAGGTACAAAACTGATAATTGAACAAGAAAATATAATTTGGATTGTAAAATTCTTGCCTTGATGAAAATTACTCAAAGATTGAAAATATTATTTAAGAAAAGGGGTTAGAAGGGAGATATCCTGAGACAAAGAATTAGGATTGTGCTTTTTGGCATTGAGAGGATCACGTGATTTTTGTTGTTTCTTTCAGTTAATATGAACTATTTCATTCATTCATCTCCATTGTTGAACCATCCTTTCATTCCTGAGGCAAATCCCACTTGGCCATGGTTATACAATACTCTTAATATGCTGTTGCATTTAGGCTTACGGTGTTTGTTGTGTATTATTGCATCCTCATTCCCAGGAGCTGCTGTTCTTTAGTGCTCTCTAGCTTACGGTGTTTGTTGTGTATTATTGCATCCTCATTCCCAGGAGATGCTGTTCTTTAGTGCTCTCTATCACAAAGGGATTTTCTGGCTTTCGAACACTAGTGAGTGTTTGCCAGATGAAAATGTTCATAATTCTTCTATTTTTGGGCAAGTGTGAAAACCAGCGTTCCAGAGTGTTTGCAGGAGACTTAAGACTCATTATAATACCAAAGCTGTATTATAGGTAAAGACTTATGAAGTCTAATAACATATGTGATGCATGAAGTCACACAGACCAGGTGCCAGAAATCCCCTGCAATGCAAATGACCCTTAAAAGCCCAGGTTATGAGACATACAAGCTGAAATTTTGTACATTGGTGCTGTTTGAGCTCCTAAACTTGCTTTTTGTTCTCAACCCTTCTCCCTTGGACGTGAATCTTTCCCTAGCATTCTGTCTCTGCTTCTATTCTAACTCTGTATCTATTCAATTAACTTGTTCTGGGACAAAAGAACCTAGAATTCCTGGCAAGTACCCGCCAGACCTTTATATCTACCAATATCACCACCACAGTGTGTTGCAGAAGGAAGTGAGTCTTTAATTTTTATATGTAGACATGAGTTGCAGTTAAGAAAATGGGCTACATTACTACTAGTCTAATGAGTTTTCCAAAGATATCATTTTACTATACATGAGCAAGTCAGTTTTATGTTTTCTTGAAAGGTAGAATATGTGGAGCTTTTAAAGAGGTTACAGTCCCACCAAACGAAAGAACCTAGTTTTTGATCCACTCTTCACTAACTCATTAAGATGGAGATTGTATCCTTCATTTACAAGTACATTTCATTTGACAGTTCCAACATCTCTCAACATTCACTATAGTTATTTGGAACATGAACTATGTGGGGGTTATGCTTAATGCTTTGGTTATTATTTGTATGGTTTTTAAATTTAGAGCCCAAAGTGGCTTTTGGTCAATGGTACAATAAATTGGCTTAAATTGTGTGCTTTGATGAAGCCATGTCACATTGTGCTTGTGTTTCATAAGTCTAAAGTGAATACAGACCCCTGCAGGAAGCCCATCTGTAGTCATGGTTACCAGTTCTGAGGAGTCTACTTTCAAATTCTCAAAACTCTTCTCCCTACACAAAACTAAGCTGCTTCAAAGATTGTACCTCTGAGGAGCACCATTTCTGAAAGGCTTTTAGTCTTGTCAAAATTCTCACAACGTGGGCTGGAGAGAGATGGTTCAGCAGTTAAGAGCACTTACTACTCTTACAGAGGACCTAAGTTCAATTCAAATCACCCATGTTGGGTGGCTCAAAATAGCTATAACTGCAGATCCAAGGGCTCTGACATCTCTGGACTCCTCAGGCAATGACACATTGCACAGATGGACACTCTTACACATAATTTAGACATAAAGTAAAATTCTCGGCATCACAAGTAGCTTTCAGGCCTCTGTGCACTTAGAAGCTGCAATGAAAAACTCCAGGAATAAATAAGTTTTTTTCCTTAATGGGAATATCTTTTGAGGTCTAAGCCACTCTACACCTACTAAGCAACTGAATTTCTAAGTATTGCATTTATAAATGCTAGTTTACATAGAATCTGCCCTTTTCTGTGTCCTGAATAAATGCCCCATGTAAACTTTCCAGCTATGAAAAGATTATCTGAGCAACTTTTTTCGAGTGATGTACAGTAGTGTTGCTTTGCTGGTTTGTTTTCTGGCTGTGCTTTGGTTTGGTTAGTTTGACCGACCTGTGGATGGAATAGATATCCTTCTAGTTTAGGTTGTGGATGTGCTTCATCATGGGATTTGCATCTTAGTAAGCAGGCTGAGTAAAGCGGATTGCTCTCTCTGAGGTCTGGCTTTATCCTGTCTATTGGAGGTGGATCCTGTGCAGACTAAGTTCTCTTACCTTGTGGAAAATTCCTCCATCCTGACGACCATGAGTGGGGACATCAGCTTTTCCCTGCCTTTGGACTCGAATTGAAATTCCAGCTTTAGTAAAATGAAAAAATAAAATGAAATGAAATGAAATAAAATAAAAAGAAATTCCAGCTCTTCCTGGGTCCTGAGCCCACCCGTCATTGAACAACCCTTACTTTTCAGGTAAGACTAAGGCAGGATAAAACAGTGGGAAAAATATGAGACCCTGAGAAGGGAAGCAAAAGAATCCCAGTGAGTCTGCCTCTAGGTGGAGACATGCCTTTGACTCCTCTCTTAAGGGTCAATCAGAACCTGGCAGATCAGTGGCCTGGCTAGAGAAATACCCTTTTCTTATTTTTATCCACTAGGGCAGTTTCTACTAGCTGAACCCTCCCCAAGGTGCAGTCGGATCTGCTTACCTTTATGAGACTTGACTTCTAACGAAGTAACCATGTCTACACTGGCCAGAGCCTTTAAGCTCCCTGACTAGTCCTCTTTGCCTCCTAGCTCTTTTTCTAAAGCTTGCCTGCTCAGCTTAAGGATGCTTACCACCAGGTGGCTGACATCCATGCTTCTTCATTCCAAGCAGCATGGCTTTTGTTCTTTGCCATTCTCCTTCCTTGCAGCCAGATGTGATGTGTACAGCTTGCCTGCCTTGGAGTTCTCCTTTTAAATTCTAATAAATTGTCCTGAGTTTCTGTTTGAGCCCATTCTTTGTTCTCCAGCCTATTTATGTCTGTTCTTAATTTTTTTAAATTAATGACACTAAGAACCCCAAAAGGGGACCCTTGAATCATATGATGGCTCTGCTGGGACTCCCCAATATTTCTTTTCTGCCCCTCACACAAATTCAGACATCTTTGGAGACACTAAGAGATCAAAGACTACTTTGGGTGCAAAAACCCATCTTCTAAGTGTCTAAAGTGAGGGTAAGATTGCTTCTAGGTATGGTTGAGGGGAAAGTCTTTATTATAGATATGAGGGAGAATACAGTCAGAGGCATCTGGAAGAGTCTAGAGCAAGGAGAAAAAGTAGTAGATTAAACATGCCCAAAAAACTGAACTTGACTATGAAAGAAGAAAACGGAGGTTGAGTGAGAGAGAAGAGAGTGAAGAAAAAAAAGGGCCAAGAGAGAGGAGCCAAAAACAATCAAGAGAGCAAAGAGAATGTGTATGGCCAAACAGCAAGGTCACATAGGAATGAGAAGCTTGGGGAAGAGTGTTATGGGTCTGGGGTCACTTAGAGATTCACCATGACCATGAATACATTTTAACAAATGAGAGGTTTTATTATATTCTGGTGCCAGGTCTGCATCAGGATTCTCAAAATGCACCAATTAGCCATATTTACCCTGGGTTTATAAAGGCAGAAACCATGAAGTTTTAGGCCTGTGGAACTATCTCTCATCCCATGTGTCTAACTTTTAAAATAGACACCCTGTAGATGCCTCAGCTATCTCCAGCAAGCAAGCAGTTTTTACAGAAGGATAACTAAAGATTAGTTCCCAGGACCCATTGTCTTGCAAGAACAGTGGAGGCAGTAAAATTTACAAGGATAGGCAGTTTCTTAAGATTTGCTCAACTATCCCGTTCTGCAAAGTTATCTATCTTGGGCAAGTTCGCCAACAGGAAACATTTCACAAACTAACACATTACAAGTTGAAGCAATTTCCTCATGGATTCTTTCAATACAATAATGTTCAAATTTTGAACTTCTTATTCTCTGTTACAGAGAAGCCCATGAGCTGGAACAGTTTAGGGTATGGGGCAGGGTAAGAAGAATGAAGCAGAGGCAGGATGCCAGCCAGCATGAACTCTGTAACAGGTACTTGAGATGCTGAGAGAACCTGGAAGCTATCATGTGCTTTCTATGCTGATAGGCAACAGAGTTGGTCATTTGTCCCCAATTTCTGTTGAACCTGACACTAAGTTCCACCACGAAAGAGAAAATTATTTAGTAGCCATTCTCCTAGAGCCCCAGAAAACAGGAACCACCATCACCATCAACCATCAGCACCACTATCTCCACTGACCTGTTAGAATTAAATCAGCAAACACACAGCTGTACTCGATTCAGCAGTTTCTAAGGTTTTCTTCAAGTGTCAAATCCTTGAGGCCTCTGCCACCCATTCAGGCCAACAGTTGACCTTTTTTCTTTCCCATCCTTTTCTCTCTGCCTAATCCTACCTCCTTTCCCCTCCTTTCCATTCCCTGCTTCCTCTCTCCTTCCTTAACCTTTCTTTTTTTTCTCTTTTCTCCTCACAACATCCACAGCTGTCCTCCCTGCTTGCTTTTCTCACAAGACAACATACTAGGCACCTACCGCACCAAAATGCTTCAGTCCACCATTAGACTGCTGAAGCATTCAGTTGCTCAAATGTCAAAAAAAGTAGATGTTGATTTAAAAAAAAATACTTACGTACTCGGAAAATTAATGAGATCTACACATAAGTACATGGCAGATGCTATGCTCCAGTGCAGTGCTCGGTGATTTTTATCTGTCCATTTCTTTTTTTATATAATGTATGATCTTTATTTGCAAAATAAATAAAAATATAAACCATAATAAAATGAACATATTTTATAATAATGCTTATAATTAAACAAAACATCTAAAACAAACTCAATCAAATGAAATTTAGATAAGAGGTTATGAGTCACTATGAAGGGATGAATAAAAGTTATTTGTTAGTACACAGAGTTTCTATTAAAGTGAGGAAAGTGATTGTAAACAGATGATGATGAAGCTTTTTACAGTGCTGTGGATAATAGTAAAATATCACAAAAATACACTAAGACTTTGAAATGACAAACTTTTTGCATATGAAAGAACAAAATTGAATTCACCACCAAGTCTGGGGATCCTGTTCTAAGCATTACCCAACAAATAAGAATACTCTAAATCATGCACCGGAAATACCTCCTATGTATACCATTAGCCAAAATGCCTTATCTTAAATTCTCCTTTATAGATAATATCACTGCCAATAGCTTTTGCTGCTGTCAGTGATGTTGCCTCTGGACACAATGATGCAGCTTCTACTGCTTCCAGTTTCCCAGGTTTGATGTTATCTAGTCCTTTTATCTCACTATACTTTCTTTTTATTGGATATTTTATTTATTTACTTCTCCTCTTCACCTACGTTCGGTGACACATATTGTAATGCAGCATCATGATGCTGCAGGAGAAGGTGCCTTAGCAGCCCATGCTGAGGCACTCTGTTCCTCAGGTTTTAGCCATAAGACAGGTCTAGTATAAAATGAAATTTATTGGGGGCATGAGAAGATGGATGTGAAGGTATGAAAAGAGTATAGGCAGAGTAAGAGAGGGAACAGAGAAGAACAGAGATAGGAGAGAGATAAGGAAGGGAAGAGATGAGATGGCTGGTGGGGGGATGGGGAGAGGGGAGGAGGGAGAGAGCGACAGAGAAAGAGGGAGACACAGACACAGAGAGAAGTAGATGAGGAAAAGGAGGAGGAGGAAGAAGGGGAGGAGGGGAGGAGAAGGAGGAGGAGGGGAGGAGAAGGAGGAAGAGGGAGAGGAGGAGGGGGAGAGGAGGAGGAGGGAGGGGAGAAGGAGGGAGAGGAGGAGGGGAGGAGGAGGGGGAGGAGGAAGGGAAGGAGAAGGAGGAGAGGAAGAGGAAGGGAGGAGAGGGAGGAGGAGGGGAGGAGAAGGAGGAAGAGGGGGAGGAGGAGAGGGAGAGGAAGAGG
>JANHMN010000003.1:161918728-161937506 GCA_030674055.1 Rhabdomys pumilio
TGTGTGTGTGTGTGTGTGTGTGTGTGTGTGTGTGTGTGTGTGTGTGTATCTGTCTGTCATACCGCTGTAGGACCCTGTTCATCCCACTTCTGTTTCATTTCTGTTGTTGTGATAAAAGAACCAAGAAAAAAGCAACGGGAGAAAGGGTTAGTTATTGTCTGTCATCATGAGAAAGCCAAAGCAGGAGTTTCAAACAGCTGCTGATAGCATGTCTACAATCCAGAGCAGAGAGAAATGCATGTGTGTGCACTTGGTTGCTTGTGCGAAGCTCTGTTTCTCCATTCTTAAACAGTCCAAGACACTGCTCCTTGCCTGGGGATTAGTCCTTCCCACAATGGACTGAGTTTTCACATATTGATTGTCTTAATTAAAACAATTCCCCATTGACATAATCTATGGCCAAATCAGTGTAGAGAAGTCCCTCATTGAGAATCTCTTCCCAGGTGATTCTAGGTTGTGTCAAATTTACAATTAAAGCTGACATCAGGGCCCATCTGGAAACTTAGAACTTTCTGTTTGCACTCTAGGGTCTGGGATTTCAAAGGGCAGTGGTTCTCAACCCTCCTAATGCTATAACCCTTTAGTACAGTTCCTCATGTTGTGGTGACCCCTAACTATAAAATTATTTAAACTGCCACCTTATAACTGTAATTTTGCTCCCATTATGAAGATATCCTACATAAATATATGATATGTAGGATATCTTATATATGATACCTGTGAAAGGACTTTTCAACTCTCTGTCTAAGGGGTTGAAACTCATGGGTTGAAAACAACTGTCATGGGGCCATATTTAAGTGGCATGTTGGTTTGGTTTGCTTTGCTTTGCTTTGGTTTTAGCCATCCTGGTAGACGGTTGATGGAGTCAGTGTAAAATAGCTCATGAGTTTTCTCCCGTTTCTTTCTCTATACTTTGTTCACTTAACATTTACCATTGATATCATCACTTTTACTCAGTAACCACTTCAATTTCTGGCCTTACCTACTCCTGCCAGTGATAGAAAAAAAAAAGGGCAAGCCCCTCTCTGCTCCAGCTTCCTCCTCTGCAAGCTCTGAGATGTAAGCCATGTGCCAGTGACTGTCAGCTCTTAGTCTTCAGAAGTCACTCAGAACCAGTCACATGCCAATGATGCCCCTTGAGAGCCTTTGTGGGCTGAGTCCTTTTGTTGTTGTAGAATTGACTTTTTCCTGCTTTTCCAGAAGAGAGCTTAGCTCACTTTGCCTTCAGGATAGACTGCCTCTGTCCTTTTAAATGATTACAGTGGGGAGAAAAGCCTGAACTACCCATGTTTTACTGACAGAAATGAGGTATAATTACTTTTAGATGGAGGTTTTTCTAACTTAGGCTCAAACAGGTTCTATCTGCCAAAATAATATTGCAGGGAAAAGTACCGGTCTTACATTTTTTTTAATCTTACACCCACTTTCTAACTGTAGTGTTTTCTTTGTTGTTGTTTATTTTTAAGATTGTAATTTAATTATGTTCTTCCTTTTCTTCCTCCAAACCCTCCAATGTACCCTTCTTCACTCTGTTTCAAATCTATGGTCATATATTTATTAATTTTTATTGCATGCATATATGTCTCTAAATATAACTTGTTGAGTCCATATAATATTACTTTGTTTTTTGGACTGTTTTACTGACTTTTTTTTAAGCAAATTTTTAAAACCATAGGCACATCTTTTTTCCCTGTGTTTATCCACTAGAGGGAGCCATTGACTAAGGAGTCACAGTGTCTTGGTGCTCAGCCTCAACTGCTAATTATGTTAACAGGGAAATACCACACAACCTTAGCGTATCTCAGATGCCTGTACACACACAAACCACACCACCCTGCCTTGGTGGCTTCTTTTATGAAATTCAAGGTTATATTAATTCTCAAGTATTTGTGGTAGGTTAAGGAACGATTAAGCAAGTAGTTAATCATCAAAGACCTCTGTGGGCCAGGTGTGGTGGCCTTTACTCCCAGGACTCCACTACCAGCATTTCAGAGGCAGAAGCAGGTGGATCTCTGTATTTGAGGCCAGCTTGTTTACAGACTGAGCTCTAAGACAACCACCACCCCTGGCATGAAAGTAGCTTTTAAAAGTTCTGGTCTTCTGCTCTTGCAGTCTTTCAGACCTTGCCTTTGCAGGACGATGTTGAAAGATGTCTTCACAAATCTTCCCAGGTAGCAGCCTCAGGAAACAGTCTGAGTCTTTCAGCTTCAGATTTCTCTGGGATAATTATTAAATTACAGATTATTAGCTCTAATCTGCTGAATGAATCACTGGACATACAGCCTCGCCAGCTCCATTTGTGATAGTTTTAGGTGAATCCTGTGCACAGGTACATTTGAGAGGTACTGTTTATGGGCAGCTGTGCCTGGGCAAGCCTGACTTTTCCTTGTGTGGAATGATAAGTGCTGACACCAATCAAAGACAGCCGGGGTAAAGGGTGGCAGCCCTACCACCCTCCTGGGCCCTGTGTACCATAACAACAAAATATGCATATGCTTGGATATTTTCATGGTAACAAGCTTTTCTTAAACCATTATAGATGTCTCTGTTCTCTCCCATAAAAGGTTAAAGATGGCTAAGTAAATTCATAAACAAGCTGCCAGTTTCCTGAGAAAACTGAGATACTCCAAAACTAGTTTAGACATAATTCAATCATCTTAATGATTTGGGAAGTATTAGTAAATTAAGCCTCCCCAGGTACTAAGAACATGGGTATGTGCCCCTGCATCACATAGTTCTTTGAATGAACCAGTTGAACATCTGGATTGATAGAAAGTTAAATCACCAAATAATTCATTCTGAGACATTTTAAATTCAAGAAGTCAAAGGAGCCAAATGAGACTGTCCTCTGGGGCTGAAAGTTCTTAGCAGTGATATCCTTCCACCAGTGCCTTCCCCATAGGTGAGAGGAAGACACAAGCAGTGCATGATGGGAAGTAACCCAGTTCAGCTTTACTAGGGAGTCATTGAACAGGGTTATTAAAAATACACCATCTTTTCATTAAAACTAATTAGGTTTCTGAGAGAGTAACTTCAAACAGCATAGCAGTATATGTATAAAAATCACGCCTTCCCAACTAAAACTTCTCCAGAGGCAGCCAACACTGACTTTCTCATACATCTCCTCAGAAACACCTCCCCGCTACAGCCCCCTGCTCGGTCACTCCAGAGGTGACTACTACAAGCATTCTTTTGTGTTTTTTCAGAAATACATACCTACTTTTTGTCCCCTGTCTCCCTCTGTCCTTCCTGTCACCATGCTTTTTATACCTTACAGTATATGAGATCTGTAATTACAAGTGTACCTCGTCCTTTAGAACAGTGCCATATTCTGCTCTTTAAGAGACCAAGAGGCTCATAATTACTATAGTGAAATGGATAGGTTTTTTAATTCTATCCTCTTTTATGATTGGGCTGGCAGTGACCCTTCTTGATCTATTGTCCCTAGCCTGTGTGGAATTTCTAGCTATAGAATATAATCCTAGAGTCTCTGTACAACACGTGTTTTAGGTGATAGTGCTGCACTAAGTGTGTCGGTTTCCGTGGTTACCGAGCCTGTGGCCCAGTGGTGACTCAGCTCAGTGCCTTTTCAGAGCTTTTCTTCAGTGACTCCTTGTGAGTTAGACAGCTGCAGCGGTTGAGATGGGCAGCTTCTTTAGGAGCCAAGGGTTTCTGTCAGACATAGTTTCTCAGGCTGACAATGACTATGCCCATGTTCAAGCCAGATGGTCTTTGGTCATCACTAAGCCATGGGGCTGGCACAAGAATGACTGAAGCTTGACATCCTGAGGAAAATGGGTGAGATGTGACATCTGTCACTGCTGAAGAACTGTGCCCATCTTACTGGTATTACAGACACCGACTTAGCAAGAATGCATCAGCACTCTTGGTTTAATTATTTGTTCTTATGTTTATAAAAGTATTCTCCTGCGTGTGTACATGTACATCATGTCTTTGCCTAATGTTCACAGAGGCTGGAAGAAGGTGTTGGAGTCCCTGAAACTGGAATTACTGATCATTGTAAGCCATCATGTGGGTTCTGGGAACTGAACCCAAGTCCTCTGAAAAATTAACTGCCCAGCCATCTCTTCAGCCCCAGTGGTAATATTGTCAAGATGGCATAGAGCAGCCAGTTCTTTTTACCTCTGAATCTGATCCTGACTCACCAACTCATTCGTATATAAGAACTCATTCATATGTAAAGCAGTGGCTGAGTGATTGTCATCTAGACCTCTCCTGACTTGCAGGATCTTCTGACTTGTACTCTGTAATCTTTCAATAGCTTTGCTTCCCTCCCTGAGTATTTTGTTTATCTTGGCTGCTGTATTTGTCTCATTTATTTCTTATGTGGTGTATACAAGTACTTTCAAAACTCTTAGAAGTGAGTGCAGAGAATTTGGCTCACCAAACAGTGATAAAATGCACTCGCATTTGATTTCTCTCAGCTCTGCTTGAACTCATTGTTAAACTGTTTCTGTGAGTATATGAAGAAAAGGCCATCAGCCATACTGGGCTATTTCTTAGCCACAGAGTAGTCTAGTTAGAACAACAAGCCTGGATGACTCCTGGCAGAAAGATGCTCAGGAAAATGGCTTTTGGAGACATGCACTGTGCATGCATTCATCCTGGCCTTCCCGTTCCTCAGACTTCAGAACGGTTACCTTCTGCCTCTGGAATGATTCAAAGGAGTATTCTAGATACTGATCCTAACTAACCAGCTCACTCGTGTATATAAACTTTGAGTTAGAGGCCTTCAGGCCCTGACTTTTGAGAATTAAACCACCCAAGCCACGCCTGAAAGAATAGTAAACAACTGGCCTTGTAATAGGTTTATTACAGTTCAACACAGAACTATCGTGACATCTGCAGAGTAAGCCATTCTATTTATGTTTCTGTATATTGGGTATAACCATGTCTTTCATTCCAGTGAGTGCCAGTTTTCTGTTAATCTATTTTTTCTTCTTGGCAGGTTGCTTGTACACATCTAGATGTGGATTTAGTCTGTATAACTGTAACTGAGAAATTACCATTTTACTTCAAAAGACCCCCTATTAATGTGGTAAGTGTTGCTCTTTGTGTTCTGAACTTGGATCTGTAGAAACTTGTGTCTGCTAATAGAAAAGAAACAGAAGAAACCTATGTTCCTGGGAAACCAGAACCTGGGTAATTGGTAATTGGAGCAGTTTTAGAAAAGAGAACTTTGGTTTTTCTAAGCTGAACAAAAGAATAAAGCTTAAAATTGAAAGTATCTAAGGTGGGAGCTGCCAGGTGGCTCAGTGCATAGTGCTTCCTGTGCAAGCATGAGCTCCTTAGTTCAAATCTCCAGCACTCATATTAATACCAGGCAGCATGACAACCTACTTTTAATCTCAGTGTGTGGGAAACAGACAGGAGCAATCTGACTAGCTAGACTGAGTCAGGCAGCTCTGGGTCAGGTGTGAGACCCTGCCTCAGTAGATACTGTAAAGAGCAATACACAGATACATATATGAGAACACATACACACACACAAGAAAGGAAGGTATCTGAGCTGAGTGTGCTGGCGCTCCAAGCTACTCAAGAGGTGCTTGAGCCAGAAGTTCAAGACCAGCAGCAGCGCACTTAGACCTTGTCCCAAAAAACAAGAAAGGAGTCAGTTAACTATTGAGATGTGTTTTGAAAAGCTTAGGGACTAAAATTTATAAAAATATTTTTCAAATCGATACTTAATAATGAGAGATCCTTTAAACCTCAATATTGACATTAAGATGGAAAAGAAAAGGTAAAGAAAGACACAGAGACTCCTTGAGACACCAGAAAATTGAGATGCCAAAGGAAGTAGTTTGAAGTCACTAGGGAGTGGGATTACAGTGTGCACTGAGGCATGCTGGCTCCCAGAAGAACCATTACAGTGGGGGAGCCATGTGTTCAGGGATTTTTTTTTAATCTCCCTCTTGACATAGACTTTTCTCATTATCCTAATAGTTTTCTCTTTTTTGTATTCCTTGATCTTTTATCTGCCCTATTGCCTTCTAAGTCTACACTCAGCTCCACCCCCCCATCCCCAACCCCACCTCCCCAACCCTGTTTCCATGATAGAAAGGTAGCATTACCTCACCTCAGTAACTGATTTGGTAGTTATGAGGTCAGTGCAGCTGGTAACTATTTGCTTTGCTAGTCAGAACCTAAAAATATTGTTTAGCATAGTGACTTCCAGAACTCACTTATGTTATCAAAAACTGTTAGCCAAGAAAAAAAGTTTAGCAAGTATTCCAAAGCCCCTGTTGACTTACGTCAGGATTGAACTGTTATTTTCAAAGTGGACATTTTCCTTACTCCTTACCTGTTGTAGAATTGTGTCTTCACTGTTTGTCTCCCTTTCCTCCTGCGGAATTTCTGCTCAATCCTGAGGATTAGGGGCAACAATGAGGGGAGTGAATTGTCCATGTGGTGTAGAAAGTGTAAGATGACTTATGTTCTGACCCTAAGTGCATACTACTAAGATGGCTTTTGAAAAGTGCCGAAACTGTACAGAGAAAACCATCCAACAGCTCCTGTGAGCACGCTGCTGAACCTGAACCCAGCCGACCTGGTGGTGGCGCTTCTGGGTACCCCAGTCACCACCCCTCAGAATTGGGAATCTGTGGTGTGCAACAGCTCACTTATCACGTGAAGGCTGCTGGCCCATCCAGCTTCACTCACAGGCCTCAGACAGGCGCAACCTCCGTGGTCTACACACGGGAGCAGTTCCCAAGCACTCGGTACTTCGGTACCACCATTAGTAGAGAGGACCCAAGGTTAGGATCATCTTGTTGGCCTCATGTATTTATTTTTCCTGTCTTCAAAAAGCAGACTCTGTCTTAAAAGTTTGACTCTACCTTTTACCAGCCTCCAACTGCCAGTGCTTTCCACAAAACAGCATTTCTAGAATTAAATAGTGCAGCCCACTGTGCATATTTTTGTTATATTTAACAATATTTTCATATTAATAAGTAGGAGACCTATTTTCTAGACAGTTTGCCTGGACAAGCTTATGCATGGTTTTGTGTCCTTGGTGGAGAAGAAACAGTGGCATGTGCTCATCAAAGCATGGGAAAGAGCAGTGCCCAGCATGTGATTCCCTGTGGCCAGGATGCTTGTTGTTAGTCATTAGGTAGTTTTCAGTGTTGGACAGGCACATATGCATGAGGGGAGTGGGGTGCTAGGGTGGTGTGAGGACAGCAGCCCGTAAAGTCGGCACAGGCCACCACCCGCCAGTCCTCTTTTGAAGTACAGAAAAGTTGCTGTTAAGCGTTTGATATTTCTGGCATGATTCCCACCTACATTTTCAGTCTGAAAATTTTAAAAATTTGACAAGAGAGATATACAGTATTTAATGGTATCTGTTTTTTACATTTTGCATGTTGTTTAATAAAAGCTAGATGGAGGCATGGGCAGAAAGGCCGCCCAGGATTACGTTTTTAGTCTTCATCTGGTACAGAAGCCTGCACAGTGATCAGTCCTGGAAACAGAAAAAATCCCTTTAATGTATTCACTTACTTTGATTAGAGAGAGAAAACTAGAAACAGGTGCCTATATTTTCATTTGGGGCAAATTGTATAATAAAGGTAATATATATTATATAGGTATGCCAAGACAGTAAGTACAGCATGGTAAAAACTGCGGGGTTCATGCACACCGTACACTCATTTAAAATTTAGTAAAACAACAATTGTCACTTGATGATGTCCAGAAAATTGAGAGAAATAAAGGACAAAGCCAGGGCCCTGACATTGTTTTCAGTAGCATGCGCCAAAAGACATTCCTTCCCTCCTTGCATTTTGTATCAGTTATTTTTGTTGCTGAAGTGTAACAGAAGCAGTGTTACAGAAGAAAGATCTGTGTTGGTTCACAGATTGTAGGGACAGCCCTTCGTGGTTGGGGAGGTGAGGCAGCACACGGCTACTTAGTGACTGCAAGGCAGCCACACAGGACAGGAAGCAGGCTGGTCTAAAACCTCAGCAACCCACTTCCTCTAAGTAAGTTCTACAGTTCCACCAACACACGGGCTTATGAGAGATACTGCCCATTCCAAGTACAGCACAGCTGAAATCAAGGTGTGAGCAGGCTGTACTTTCTCCAAAATCTACGAGGAGCCTTTCTTTGAGTCGTCCTGGCTGCTGGTGATTTGTTGATCACAGTAATGCCATTCAATGTCTTTGTTGTAAACATGTTTTCCATGTGTGTCTCTGACTATCATATAAAAACATCGTCACCTCATTTGATCACACCTGCACTAACCAGGGAATGTTACACTCTGAGATACTGTAGGTTAGCAATGGGACATATCTTTTATGGATGGGGACACAACTCAGCTCACAGTACCCAGCTGTCCCACTCTCGTGTTTATCCTATGATAATTTGAAACAGCACACATCTATTAGTAAAGGCTTTCTAAGTACTGTGCCTGTTACACCTCTAGAATAAGTACTAGGCAGCTGTAAAAAAATGGAACTTACAAGCTGACATGGAAAAGCTTTCAAATCAATCAAGATAAGACTGTAGCAAGCCACATTTTAGGTAAGAAAAAAGAAAACATGACACGTATTCACAGTTGTTTATATTTATATGACCAAACTGGTAAAACATAGAAAAAATAAATGAAGGTGATTTCAGCAGTGAGGGCAGGGCAGTGTGAGCAAGGGGGACTCACTGTTTCCTTATGTGGCTTTGCTCAGTGCGTAGGGATGATACACCGGAAGGCTCTCTACCCTGAGGTGAGCCGAGGCACTGGTTCTTCGGCAAGCCATCAGCATGCTGTCCTGGAATAAACTATTGGTTTCCATTCTTCCTTCTCCAAAGCTTAGCTTAAGTTTTTAATACATGGAATTTTACTGCCAGTGTCTCCTGATCCGAGGGTCACATGCTGCCCTTGCTGACATCATTGTGACTGTTATTTCTTAGAAGAAGAAAAAAAAAACAACCTCATCATCTGCCTATTCAGGCACTTCTGCTCAGACATGAGAACAAAAGCCAATCAGGCAGGCTCTGTCATTCTCTGTGGAGACATTATTATGAACAATCACATGATGAGCTTACAGCAATTTACATAAAAATGCTCTCAGGAGCAGGAGACCAGGTAATGACTGTATTTTATTCATCTAAAATGGTAAAGTTTTGTGAAAGAAATACAGCCTTCAATACCACATTATCTTTAATTTCTTTCTCAAGAGTTTTCTTAGCGATGTTAAAGGGAACCTGATTAATGTACCAAGACCAGAATCATATGTGAAGAAAATAAGCCGGCATTTCTATCCTATTTTCCCTGTTCCTCTCACTCAAAGGGAGTTTTTATTTTGCTGTAATTCCCGTACAATTTTAAAAGTTTAAATTCACTCAACTAGAAGCACTTGGATCTGATCATCCAGCACCGTATTGTTCACATCCTTTATTCCCGCCGACTTCCTACTGCCCGATGGCTTACATCTGCAGCCTGAAGGGTAGGAGCTCCTGTGTCTAACTAACCTTGCCAAAAGAAGTAGCTGAGAAGTTAACTGGAAATAACCAAAATGATGCTTTTCTTTACCTGTGGGTTTCCTTCACCAAGTTCATCCCAGTTCCTAGATATTCCACAGCGAACAGGATCGAGTGTGGCCTCAAGGTACAAGGAGGAGCTGTTACAGCAGCTGTGACTATAGAAGCGGGGCAAGGAAGTGAGGTCATGTGGAACTGCAGTGCCAGCAGTGTTGCAGCAAAGGCCGTTCCTAGAAGGAATGCAAGCCAGAGAACTAGAAGTGGGAAAAACATGTAGGAAAATCTGTAGCCTTAAGACAGAGGACGAAGTGAAAGGAAGGTGGGGGTGGAGTGTGGGAAAAAGTTTCAAGGAAAGCGAACAGAAGGAGCCTCCGTTGTACACCTCTAGGTGATGTCAGGTCTGTGAGGTCAGTCCCTCCGCTCCTGGGGACTGAGCAGTGAGATGAATAGAAGCTCACCTACAGAGACTGGCACCATCATGCCTGGATGGGCCAGTTGTCCTCTCTGTGCTTGTCAGTGAGCCACTATAACCTACGTAACTTTAGCAGTTCCTGTCTGATTCTTGCCTCCATACTGAAGCCCTTTCATGTTTCCCTTGCTTTCAGTGAACCTTAAACAATGTTAACATGGAGTGGGGACATGTCTGTTAGTCTCAGCCAGAGGGCTTTTCTAAGAAGCACCGTTCTTCACACGTAGCATTCTGTTAGCCATGGCCACCACTGTTCAGTTATTCAACTATGTGTAGTAAATGACATACCCATGAGGTTCCCTGCTCTTGTTCCTCAGGCCCTTCAAGTCTTCATCTCCTTTTCCTTCATTCCTGGGTCAAGTTGCTTGGCTCTCTGTTGGCTCAGTTTCCGTGCATATGAGAAGCACATTCTTTTCTTTGGACCGTGTGAGTAGTAGCCCTGTGCTTCTCCACACCACACAGACTTTACTGTCCTCTGCCTCTGCAGTTCCTGTTTGTGTAGGAAGCTTCCCACACCGACATAAGCTCTGTCATAAAGTAGAGCCTCGTGTCTATTTGTCTCACTTTGGGTAGGGGTGCAGAGCTATGGGTCTTTGTTTAAGCCAGTCTCCTGCCGTGTAGGAGACATGCATAGAGGGGGAGAAGGGAGGTGGAGAGAGACTTCCGAGGGAAGTAGTTAATGTATTTGTCTTTGACAGTTTACACTTTGTCTTCTTTATTTCTGGTAAAGGCAATTGAGCGAGGCCTGGGCTTTGAACTTGTCTATGGTCCTGCTATCAGAGACGCAACAATGAGAAGGTACACTATCTCCAATGCCCTCAATTTGATGCAGATCTGCAAAGGAAAGGTATAGTTCCAGCACCGAGGATGCTTTCTGCTCTGGTGGTTTAGTAGTGTATCCTTGCCTTAAGCAGAAAATTCTCAAGATACTAAATTCTTCAGTTTCAGTGAGCTTTACAAGATTTTGTAAAAAAAAAAAAAAAAAAAAAAAAAAAAAAAAAAAAAAAAAAAGGAGGAAAAAAAAAAGAAAACTCCCAAAGGAGGAGTCAGATACGGAGGCAAGATGTGGCAAAAGCCTCTAGTTTTGATAAGGGGTTTGTAGTTTGCCACAATGAAAAGACTCCTGATATCTCTGAGTGGGTTAAAGTTACAGCTTTTAATTCATCCACACTAAAATTTACTTACAAAGTTTATTCTGCTTTTTTTATTGACTGCCTTGAGTGTGACCTGAGAGCTCTCAGTGCTTTCTCATTAACTAATTAAACTTAGTACTTCAGCCTTAAATTTTAAAACGGGGTTGCTGGACATTTGTTCTATATAATTCTTCAATTATTTTATTAATTATCTAAGATTAATACTGCTCACTTTCTGTTTTATAGAATGTAATTCTGTCCAGTGCTGCAGAAAGGGTAAGCATAGCGTGGAACCCTCTGTACTAGCAGTTATAAAATTTCACTATGCTTTTAGAACAACTGACAAAACTGTTATGAACTGTCTGTCTATTTGTGAATTAACTAGAATAAAGTGATTTTATTTTTCCCTTTACCTTGTAAACAACCCTTTATATGGTTTATTATATTTTTTTAAAAACTTACCACAATTGTAAGGCTCTTAATTTATGAAATTTACTTATCTTTGGATACTTAGTTGTATCTTACTTATTGTAAATAATTAAAATGTTGATAACATCCCATTTTATTTTCCATTTTTCTTATTTTAGCCTTTGGAAATAAGAGGACCGTATGATGTGGCAAACTTGTATCCTCTCGGTGTTCTGTTTAAAACCTGTGTTCCTGTTAGGTGTTGATCAGAGACAACT
The DNA here is from genome assembly GCA_030674055.1 of Rhabdomys pumilio. Taxonomy (NCBI): domain Eukaryota; kingdom Metazoa; phylum Chordata; class Mammalia; order Rodentia; family Muridae; genus Rhabdomys; species Rhabdomys pumilio. Next base: position 161,930,509 of record JANHMN010000003.1, read on the forward strand.
TCAGGAAGTAGTTCTCTCCTTCCATCTTGTGGGTCTTGGGCATCCATCCTAGGCCACAGGGTTGGCAGCAGGTCCCCTCACCTTCTGAGCCCTCACGTTGAACTAGAATTTTCCCTTAGGAAATGTAATCAAAAGAGCTATTAGAATTTAGCCTGATGTTTTCTTAGCCTTCAGTTGTAAGTTTACTGATCAGCAGCCTCGGAAGCCAATCACAACCAGTTGTAGCCTTCTTCATCCTTTCCTGGTTTTTGGATTAAGCAGCAGAGAAGAAAGACAAGGGACTGTACAGGATAAAACAGTTAAATGAGACTTCTCAGGTGCGGGTCTCAGTCAGGCTAAGAACTGCTGTAGAATTAGTCTGTCACTGAGAACAGGTGAGCAGTCCTTCGTTTGTGTTTGTGTTGTCTCATTTCCTTGGTTGACTCTGGGTTGAAGTCTTTAATGACCCTGTCAGAGGGCTTCTGTTTGGGCTGTCTGAAAATGAAGGCAAGGCTGCCGTGTCTACAAATTGCCGAGCCATATTTCTCCATGGAGGTGAGTATGTCCTTATTTATAGTAGAATCTGAGTGGTCTTGTTAGAGACAGGTCATCATCAAATAATTGAGCTCTGTGTGCTTTTATCATCCTCCCTAGAGTTCCTATAGGGGTGTCTTCTCAACAGTTCTAATCATACACTCTGTTCCTCACCCTCATTCCAGGCCTTCCTCTCTATAGTGTGTGCATTAGATGTACTTTACAGAGTGACTGTTGAATGTGTTCTTTCAAACTACACACTGTCCCCTGCCCATATTTTCAGAGGCTTTTAACATCCCTCCTGCTTCTTTCTGGATGGTCTTTCTCCATGCTTAAAAAGAAAAGAAATAAATTCGAGAAACAGAAGTGGGAATAGTAGTGTTAGTTTGACAGGATCTAGAACCATCTCACCAGAATTGCCTGTGAGGGGTTATCTATTACAGTGAGCCCCTGAGAATGCAAGGGTGTGGTTAGTGGATGTGGGAAGACCCTACTCCCTGGGTAGAGATCCTGGATTGTATAAATTAGAGAAAGCAGGCCGAGCACCGGCACTCAAACGTGTGCTCCTTAGTTAGGAATGTGACGTGGCCAGCTGCTTGAGGCTCCTGAGCCCTCCCTACCATGAAGGACTCTACCCTTGTGCTGTGGGCTGAAATAAACTGATTACTCTATGAGTTTCTCTTCTTATCTGAGTATTTTATAACAGGAACAGAAAAGAAACAAAAACATCAAACCATTAAGTAAAAAAAAAAAAAAAAAAAAAAAAAAACTTAATTTTTTTAAATCCAGCTAGCTAAACTCAGTCTATAACTTTTGTTTTTATTAAAACTCAGAATGTTTCTTGTTTTGGTGTACATGACCATGTATTTACTGTTGTATGTCTTGGGTGAGTTTTTCCCCAAGGGTTTTTTTGGGGGGTGGGGGGCGGGCAGAGTTGGTTATGTAAATATATTATACTAGGTTACATAAGGCCATTTCTTTGCAACTTTAATAAGTGTGCTTTGAACATATACCCCTCCATTAGTCTCTTGTGCATATTCCCCACCACTCAACACCGCTCACAGCTATTAGTCCCCTTCACGCATGTCAGTTGCACTTCCCACACCCCTCAGACCCCCATCAGTCCTCTTTGTGCAGATTCCCTTCCTAACCCCAGACTGGTCCTTCTGGGTGTACTCCCTCACATCACCTCCATTAGCCCCCTTGTTCCTGAGACAGTTCCCTCTGACTCCTGGACTTCTTCCACGGTCTGCACATTCGTGGTTTGTGTGCCCCAGTGGAGTGTGAGACCCGTGGTGAGGCAGAGCTCACGTCTCCTGCTTCGCTGCTCTTCCTCCTTCCTCCTCACCGCACTCTTCCTCCGAGTCACTTTTCAGTGTGCTCCTTAGTTGATCAGGCAGTGATTGTCCTGTGTGCCTTCACTCTAATGATCTATTGTAGCGTACTTACCCAGCATTTGAACACGTAAGAACCACTGCTAAGGATCTTCTATTCTGCATATGACAGTGCCTGACCTGTTAACATGTGCTTAAGACAGGTTGTCTAACTCTACTGTCAAACTGACCGGAGCATACAGATCAATCCCTCTTTTTCCCTTCATTATTAGCATGCATAAGGATTGATAAACATGAGCTGGATTTTATGTGTTCTGTCAACAAGCATGTTAGATGGCTGCTGTACTCCAGACCATTGTTGGGCAATGCAGAGGTACATCGGTAACCTAGTGAGAGTGTTGGCGTGTGCTGTAGAGTGAGGTCAGCACAGCCCTTGCTGTGGGAGCAGTGCAAGTGACCAGTGCCTGTGGCTGGTTCTAACTACATGCGATGCCATGGAGAGAGCAATGGAGAATCCCTGCTCTGCAGCTTATCTAAGAGGACATCCAACTTAGAAAGGAACTAGATGGTAAACACACTGATCATAAATGGCATCTGCACCCGTGAGAGCTCCTCACCCGTGGTTTTCTGTACTTTTCTTATTTACTGGACTATAGACCAAAGAAAATGGGGTAATGCTGGTTAAACCAACACCTGCGAACTCAGCTCTTAGGCTAAGGCAGGAGGATCTGAATTGGCTAGACTGTGTAAGGAGTTGAGGCCAGTCTGGGCTACATGGTGAAATCCTGCCTCAAAAAACAGAAATAAGTAAAAGTGGTTTTTTTATCTTTATTCAATGTGATTTCTATCTTACAGAAACTAGAAAAACTGCTTTTGGAATTATTTCTACAGTGAAGAAACCTCGGTCATCAGAAGCGGATGATGAATCTCTTCCAGCGTGCAAGAAAGCTAAATGTGAAGGCTGAGAAGACGGCCTGAGTCTCTGTCACACTGCCTCCTCCCTTCATGGCTCATCAGTCACTGCAAAAATAAAACTCTGCTGAGTTGATATTTTCATTAAACTAGAAACTAACAGTCTATAAGAGCAGTTTTATATTCAGACCATTAAAACAGCAAATAAAACCCAGTGAAGCATTTTTTAAAGACTTAACAGTTTAATTAATTTAGATATACTTTAAGAGAAAACTATTTTATACTTCGTGTAAGTAATAATAACAGGTACACTGAAATAAGATGCCTTGGTATTGTAAGACATTGAAAATTAATAAATTAATGCTTTTCTACTTGGTATATACAGATTTTTGAATCTTATTATCCAAAAAATGTAGTTATTTTGAAGACTTAAGACTGTTATGGGGGTGACTTTAGCCAACTGATTATTTCTTGTACTTTCATGTACTGCTTGAGTTAAAACCTTCCTAAAGGGCTCCTGAATGTGTAAAAGCAGAAGGGCATTCATAAGAGTTACTTGTCCCCTTGATTCGCTCCCTCCTGCCTTCAAGTTGTCCTTAAGATATATTCCTCCCTTTAGTGAGAAATTTCTCAATAGCTAATAGTGATTTTCCTAGTTACCATAAGGTTTAAATCATCTGGCTCAAAAAAAATCCTTTGGAAACAGTTTTCAATAACAAGTTCATTAGACTGAGTAGGTAGCCATTTCTGTAAATATCTGCATTTATGCTATATTGATGCAAGGACCCCAAGGATGTGGTGGGATTAACTAAGGAGAAAAATGAAGAATGGTGTTCTGAAGAGGAAGAAAGCATAAAACATTAAAAGTGCTTTATGCTAGTTTCACAGACATAGTTGCTGAGGTCACACACTAACAAGCACATTGTTAAGTCAATGAAGCTTTAGTCCAGGATTGTAAGGCTATCTCAGTTCTTTTTAATGCTTTTTCCCTTCTATAGTAATAGAAATAAGAGGGAAGTAATATTTAAATAGATGAGAAAAACGATGTGATAAAAACCAGTATTTATTCTTAATTTTATACATAGCAATGAAAATTCTTGACAAGTACTAGGTATGGTACTCTGGCTGAAACAGAAAGATCACAAATTTGAGACCATCTTGGCTTATGTAACTATACTGAAAGAGGCAAAAATAGTGGGGGAATATTGTAGAGGTGCATCTGTGGAGTTTGTGCACACACATAAAGTATGATGATGACTAAAATCAACCATCAATGACTGTTCATTGAATACTACTCATGGGAAACCAGCCTAGACATCAACAGATGAGTAGTAAAGAAAATGTGCACATTGTGACCATGAACACCAATGGTCAACTTGACAGGATCTAGCGTCACTGGGAGACAAGTCCGTGGATTGACTGAGAGTAATGAGGTTAGTTAATTAAAGTAGGAAAGCACCCTGCATATGAGCGTCACCATCCCATGGGCTGAGGGCCTAGATCTTCATGAAGAGAAAGTCAGCTGAGCACATACAGGCATTCACTCTGCTTCCTAATGAGACAGATTCAGGATGGTCGGTGAAAGTAGGGAGTGCAGGGTCACAGCCCAGTTAAATGCTGGATTCTTCACTTTGTGATATTGGAACATCTGGTTCTCTGGGGAAGTTAGTTCAGTGTGTTAAAGTGACTGAAGACAAACTGTAACCTTCCTCTACCTCACTTCATCTTTTTCCTTCCAGATGGCATTACTACCAATGTTAAATATTCATAGAAGCATTAGAGCAGGGCTTGACATATAGAAAGTGTCCATTCACTATCTACTCTTATCCTTTTAGGAGGAAAAAAAAAAAAACTAAGATCTCTATTGCACCAATACAGAACCACAGTAAATTCAGGTGGTTCAAAGATTTAAATTTAAGCTGAATTTGTAAAATAGCACAGAAAAACAAGAAGCCAGGAGATGATGTGAACTTGTATCCCTACCTAGAACTTGGGATGTGGGAATTAAGAATCAGTGGTTCCCGACATTCTCAGGTACATAGCAAGTTTAAGGCCAGCCTGGGCTACACAAGACCCATCTCTAAAACAAACAAAAAAGTAAAAAGACAAAATGTAGATTTTAAAAAGATCTTGGATTGGAATAGAATCAAGTATGATCATTGAAACCAGAAAATTAAATGTCAATTGATTTCTATAAAAATATGTTAGAAGCTAGGCATTTGGCTCACTGTTGACACACTGAATCGTGGGTTCAGTCTCTAGCACTACGAAATTAGAATATTCTGCTGGAAACAATACAACCTAGGAAAGTAACCTTCAAGTTATCTTTCAAAGATTAGAATAACCATTTCTGAATTGTTCTCAAAACTAAACATCCAGCCATGGTGGGCAGTGCATGCCTGTAATGGCAGCATTCAAGAAGCTGGGAAAGGCCAATCATGACTGAGGCAAAGCAAGGCAATGCACACAGTTCAGTGAGGCTACATAGTCAGATCTTGTCTCAAACACAGTACCATGACAAATACCGCTGGTGTCTGTCCAGATCCCTTTCCCAGGATTCCAGATGTTTCCGATGTTGGATACTAAGAAATACCTTTTCCCCAGAGAATTAACCTTACCCCACAATGCCTGGGAAGTCTCACTACACAGAGGTTAGCCTGGGGCCAGAGCCTGAACATTTCAACGGCTTAGCTGAGGATAGCTCTCTCCTGACATCCTTCCCTCTTTCATCCTGTCCTATTTCCCCTCTGCATAGCATGTTCTCAATAAATAAAACACTTGTGTAAGATTTCATTTCAAGAGGGACCAACTTCAATTTAAAAAAAAAATAGAGCAAATAAGGATTAAAAAGCACTCAACAGACATGAAAAGCCAGAGTTCACAAGTCATTGGTGATGTCTGCTGCTTAGGTTGGGAAAGGCTGTGGACTATTTTGAAAGTGGCCATAGTTTGAAGTCAACCTTCTAGACACTTCTACAATGTATTCTTCAAAAGGTCACGCTCACCATAATCTCCACATTTAGAAGGATCTTTGAGTTTATGGCCAGCCTTGGCTACATAGTGAGATCCTCCCTGTCTTAGTAAAAAAGAATAAAAAGAACTAGCTGGGTGGAAACAGTGCTTGCATATGGGTATTCATTTCTACAATGTGTGAAATAATGGGAAGGTTAACCTAAACACTCAACAAAATTAGTCAGAATGATCCATGGTCATTGAAACAAAACTGTAGCATTAAGATATCTAAAATAAGTTGTGAATAAAAAAAAAAAAAAAAAAAAAAAAAAAGGAAAGAACATGATTATTCCTAGGTTGGTGGAAGAGAAAGTTTACTAGAGACATGAGGGAGAGCATAGTCAGAGGCAGGGCCATCTGGGAGAGTCTAGAGTAGATGTGGCCCTGAGCCATGTGAGGGGAGGGGGCAGGGAAAAAGAGAGAGGAGAGATGAGGACCAAGTGCAGCAGCCAGAGGCCCGAAGAAAGTAGATAAAAGGGGCAGGTAAAAAAAAAAAACAAAAAACAAAAAACAATACAAAAAAAAAAAAAAAAAACCATGGTTGGAAGCAGAGCACTGACTACCACAAATGGCCTCTGACTTGTGCTCTGGCACTTATAAGCACACACATAATCAACCAATGTTCAAAGAAAATGGGTTCCTGATCCAGGTCTGGAGGCACAGGCCTGGGTCCCAGCTGTTCAGGAAACCAAGGTAAGAAGACCACAAATTCAAAGATTGCCTAAACTACAGAGTGAGTTCAAAGCCACCCTGAGCGATTTAAGGAGATCCTGCTACAAGAAAGCAACAGAAGAAACAGAAGAGCACATGGAAGCATTACAGGACGGCAGGGTGCGGTACTAGTCTGGGTCAGTGAGGCCCTGGGTTTAATCCCCAGAACTGAAAATAATAAAGAATAGCAGCAGCCAAAGTTTAAAGATATTTTAAGACAAGGAGTTTGCATGTGATCCCAAGAGAAAGGCACCGTTGGAAGATTTCAGAGGAGACTGGCTGGGTCTGATTTGCATTTTAGGAAACTTCTGGCCACAACTAAAAACAGAGTAGAGGTGGGGCTGGAGAGGGTCTCAGCACTTAAGAGTACTTGCTTCTCCTCCAGAGGATCTGAGTTCAGTTCCCAGCACCCAGACTGGGTGGCTCAAACCACTTGTACTACAGTTCCAGGGGATCCCACACCCTCTTCTGGCCTCTGTGGGCTCCTGAATGTGTATACATTCTCATTCTCTCTCT
>JANHMN010000003.1:161938846-162058486 GCA_030674055.1 Rhabdomys pumilio
AGAGAGAGAGAGAGCGAGAGAGAGAGAGAGAGAGAGAGAGAGAGAGAGAGAGAGAGAGAGAGAGACAGAGAGAGAGAATAACTTCCAGAACTCTCCATTGTGAAACTCTCCTTCCGTGAGAAAGAGAACAATAAGGTAAAAGACCATAAGCAAAGAATTGGTTCAGAGGGAGAAAGGCACTTCTGAGACCTGTGTGATACAAATGGAATTTTCCCCTTAGACATAGCTCTTTTCCACTCATAAAGATAGTGCCAGAGCCAGCCTTCATCTGCCTGTTTTCCTTCTACACTGTCTTTCTTATTAGTACTAATGTTTAAATGCGACAGTGCAATGCTTATTTTTAAGTCTTTTCTCCTTTTAGCCCCCAGCAATTGAGGAAGGAGGAGGCTCAAATAAGACACTTTGGTCAGATACTATCATGTCCACATTATACCTAGCAGATACCGACATGAGCCAGAGAAATACTGTCTGTGTTGGAAACATTTACTAGATTCCCATACCTTAAATGAGCGGTTCTCAGCCTGTAGGTCATAGCCCCTTGGGATGGAATAACTCTTTCATGGAAATCTACTACGCTATAAGAAAACACAGAACCGGGTGGTGGTGGCGCACGCCTTTAATCCCAGCACTTGGGAGGCAGAGGCAGGCGGGTTTCTGAGTTCGAGGCCAGCCTGGTCTACAGAGTGAGTTCCAGGACAGCCAGGGCTACACAGAGAAACCCTGTCTCGAAAAACCAAAAAGAAAAAAAAGAAAAAAAGAAAGAAAGAAAAGAAAAGAAAAGAAAACACGGAGATTTACATTATGATTTGTATCCGAAAAATTACAGTTAGGGAGTAGCAACGAAATAATTCTATAGTTGGGAGTCACCACAGCATGAGGAACTGTATTGAAGGGCCGAGGCATTAGGAAGGTTGAGAACCACTGCCTTAGATCTATCTCTAAGTGGCCAGGGAGGGATGTTATGGGACGACAGAGGAAGAGAACTGAAAGAATGAATCTTTCACTCGGTTCTTGATGTGAGAAGGGGACAGGAAAAAAGGGACCCCAAACATTGCTGGTCATCCGCCCAACCCATGAGTGTCCGCGGCTGCGCAGTTGGACAATGTCTTGGTTACAGACGGTGCCTGTATTCTCCCACGGAGTGGTGGAGGCACGTATGGAAGAGGTTCGTGAACACAAGCCTACTTGGTGTGAGTTTCCGGGGAGCACAGCGCTGGAATCTGACATGAGTCTTCTCAGACCGTATGTACCAAGTTCCAATAACCCTTGAGCTTGTCCGAGCTCTCCTGCTGCCTGCAAAACTCTAGGCTGGAATAACTCTTGTTCTTTGTTTGTTTGTTTGTTTGTTTGTTTGTTTGTTTGTTTTTTCCAGAATGTCCCTCAATCTTACCACCTTCAAAACAAAAAATCATAACTGCCCCATCTCCATCATATATATGCCTCCACATCTTAGTCCTCAGAGAGAGCATTCCACGTTTCCCTTCACCGGGCCTAAGATAGACTGTTTTTACATGTCTAGTGCTACTTACTTCTTTATACTTGTCTGCTCAGGGGGCTCAGAGACAATCTTTTTCTCACCAGAGGTCTTTAGCACCTCTGCTCAACGTTTGGCAAAAAAACCTTTTCCTGCTGGAGGTCAAAAGCCATTGACTCAGAATGTTCTCTTATGATGGGGCGGGGCTTTGATCCTGTCAGCGCCTGTCCACAATACAGTGATTGATAGGCCCCTAATTAGTGAGTCAAGAAGCCCAGATGAGAGCCTAAGAATTTCTTGTTTAACCTGCAGTAATCATTCTTACCACCAGGGGTCTCTTTTTTTCACATAACCAGAGCAAAACAACACTTTTTTTTTCTTTTTTTCTTTTTCTTTTTTTTTGGGGGGGGGCGGGTATAGCAATTCAGTAGCAGGAGCTGGTCAGAAATGCAGATTCACTGGCCCTCACCTGAGACCAACTGAGGACAATTCTTCAGTTTATCAAGATCCCTAGGTGATAACCCCATAAGTACCCAGACTATGGTTTCTACAGGACATTTCTTCCCCATTTCCTCCTCCTCCTCCTCCTCCTCCTCCTCCTCCTCCTCCTCCTCCTCCTCCTCCTCCTCCTCCTCCTCTTCCTCCTCTTATTCCTCCTTCTCCTCCTCTTTCTCCTCCATTTCTTATTAATTTTTTTAGATTTATTTTTCTCTAATGTGTATGAATGTTTTGCTGCATGTATGTGTGTGCACCACATGCATGCCTGGTACCTATGTAGTCAGAAGAGATCTATATCAGATCTATAACCTTCTTTATGGATTACTTCGAGTCCTCATGTGTTCCTGGGAACTGAGCTCAGACCCTCAGTACTCTTAACCACTGAGTCATCTTTCCATCCCTCAAGATTTCTAATCTGAAAAAAACTGGAAAACACTGACAAATGAGCCCCTTCCTAGAAGACCCCTTTTACATGAGAAATCCCTACCACTTAACTGACAAAAAAAACTTTAGACCACAGCCAAGAATTAGTTTGCATTTATTATGAATATAAAATATACATATAACAGAGTATACATTTACACATTTACAGTGTCCTTTTGACTTTTTCTTTCATCAAACTCAGTTTATAGTGGCCCCGTTGCCTACGCCTTCCATCTCCCTACATGCGAACTCATGGCCATGACGTTGTTTTCACCTTGGGACATCCTGTGATCTGGTAAACAACCAAACCAAACCATCGAGCCTCAGCGTCGGTCCTGCAGAACTGCTTCCTTTCCCTTCTGCATTACTGCTTTTTGCCTTCTGTTGCTTCCTTCAGATATCAGCAATGAGAACTCAGAGAAGGGCTGCGGATATCAGCCCCTGCCTTTGAAAGATACTTTGAATAGCTTTATGCAAGTGAGAACACAAAGGGGTGTGATTAGACACCATTCACCCACACGGCTTAAGAGCTATGGGAAGACTCTGAATGTTACATACAGATTGAGTCTTGCTCCCCCCAAAATGATGCTCACGGGATCCTGAATACCTGTGCCATGAAATAAATAATTAAATAAATAGAAATAAATAAAGATGGTTGAGCATCCCTAGAGGACCGTTTAACACCTGTAACCGGGTGCTTTCTTGAAGCTTCTTTAAGCATATCTCCCTATTTGGCTGGCAAACAAAAGCTGGATTTTATCGCTGGTTGCTCTTTCTGCTGGGAAATGCTTTGAAAACGCCTGCGAACAGTTCTGGTCGAGTGTCTTTTATCAGAATGTAGCGATGCGAGAGTTTTTGTAGGCATTCTCCTTGAGGCTGTCGAATATTGCTTTGGTTCCATTCTGCCAATGCAACACCAGATCCATGGGGGTCTTCCCAGCCTACACAGAAGACAGGGAAATTAGACTTCCGGGTGTGAGGTGCCTGTCAGCTTACACTCTGCATCTATGCTGATGAGGGGTATTATCAGAGTATCTGGGTTTTACTATGAGAGATCTACATACAGTTTATTCAAACTATCCTGTCCCTGTTTTTCATGTTACTTTTATTTGCTTTTCCATCTACCATCCATGGAACTATTGGTATTGGGGGGGGGGGGGAAACCTGGTCCCTATGTCCTAAAGTAACACCTTAAGTCATTGTGAGGTACAGAAATGTCTGTAGGTATTTCTAGAACCCGCAGAAAGGGCTCTGAGGATGTATTCTCTCTCTTGAGACCATGTGTCTAGAAGTCATTTCCTGAGTTTCTGAGTTCGCATACTGCCACCAAGCTGTGGGTAACCAGTCAGTTGCTGCCCAGCTGCTGCCTGCTCTGTAGGTTTCAGAATTTTCCCCGGGGCTTCTTTTAAAAATTTACTCTCTTTGAAATTGGTGTTAGTGAAGCAAATAAATAATTTTCAGTCAGAAATTTGGTCTCCCTTGTGCACATGTCTCGGGATATTTACACATATTAAAACCACGCTGCTTCTCAATTCCTCCCCTTAGATATGAGAAGTCCTAAGTACTTCTATCTGTATTCAGCTCAGAAGTGCGCCTGATCCCAGAGGTCGCACACCGGCAGCTTTGATATGCTAATCAATGCAGACTAGATTTTGCCCAGGTTAGAGAAGAGAGAGAGAGAGAGAGAGAGAGAGAGAGAGAGAGAGAGAATGAATCAGGAAAGATTTGTGATCCACAATGCCTCACGGTACAGGATCAAGAGCACCTACACAGACCGTAGTGGTCTCTTGTTGACATCATTTATATGACCTGCTTCGTCCTAGTGACTATATGCATGCCAATCATTTCTGCTTATAGTCTTTTGTTTCTTGTAAAAAGAAAAGAAAGGAAGGAAGGAAGGAAGGAAGGAAGGAAGGAAGGAAGGAAGGAAGGGAGGGAGGAAGGAGCCCTTATCTTCTGCGGCTATGGTAAATGATGTTGATCTGGGAATTGGAGCCAAGAGGGAAAGTTGCTTACATTCCCTGCATAAAGATGAGGTTTAATTAACACGTTGGGACTCAAAATAATGTAGGAAATTATTTTGAGACACATGCATGTAAGTCAAAGTAGAAAATGAATGGTAGTTATTTAAAAAAAAAAAAATCAGAACAGGCACCATGACTCCTAGAAGCAATGGCAACATTTTACATTCTTGTGAGTAAAGGACTATTTAGAATTCTCCAGATTTGATAGAGATTAACTTCAGTTCTGGGTATCTGGGAGCTATTTGGGGAAAGGTTGGTGTATATATTTCTACCTACTCTGGGGTCTCGTCAGCCAGGGATGACCAAAGCAGATTGGAATTATCCACTGTTTTTTTACTTATGTATTTTATGTATATGAATGCTATGCCTGCACACCAGAAGGGTAGTACATCAGATCCCACTACAGATGGTTGAGAGACACCATGCGGTTGCTAGGAACTGAACTCAGGTTCTCGGGAAGAGCAACCTGTGCTCTTCACTGCTGAGCCATCTCTCCAGCCCCACAGATGTGTATTTTAAAGGTGAACAACTTATACCATCCTTCATTCAAGATCGACCTTTCAAAGAACTATTAGGCAGGCTCCAAGGTCAGATCAGAATCTCTAGTCTCCTTTCATATTTAACCCTGTGACCTGAATTCACGCCAAGTCTTACCCTTTCCTTATGGAAATAGAGACATTTGAACCATCGGTGCCATCTCAAAAGTTATTACCACGGACATAATACTTTCAAATATTTGAGAGATTCTGGAAACTAAGAAGCAGAACAGCTGGATCTGACTACTTACACAGTTCCTGATGTTGAGGTCCGCCCCGAAGGTCATCAAGAGTCGAATCATCTTATAGCGATTCAGCCTCACAGCATCGTGCAGCGGGGTGTCTCCTTCCTTGAAGGAAGATAAGCAGGTGTGCTAAGTGGGAAGCCCGGAAGTGAGTCCTGCCAGAATACCCCAGCTTGTCGGAGTGATTTCAAATAAGCTGATGCCGACACAGCCTTGTCAGCTACTCACTCTGTCCTTGGCATTGAGATCCGCCTCGCAGGCGATGAGGTGCTCTGCGCACTCGTAGTGACCGGTCCGCACCGCCACATGCAGCGCTGTGCTGAGTAGCTGAAAAAAAAATCAGAAAATGGTGGAGGGGGTGAGAACAGACACTGTCTGAGACCTCAAGGCATGTGCAAAGTGGGTGTGGGCCTGAGGTGTCCACGGATTAAGGACTAGCAGAGCACCTCCGTGGGAGGGCAGGACTCTGAAGGAAACAGAAGCCTACAGAAGGACAGGGGAAGAAATACCTTGTCTCGGGCACTGATTTTGGCTCCTTTGTTCAACAACAGTTTCAGGACATCTGGGTTTCCTCCACGACATGCCCAGTGGATGGCTGTGGATTCAAGCTATTTGGGAAAGGAAAAAGACAACACAAGACAGCATGATGAAGCATATTGTCGGGGGTAGGGGTTGGGTCTTCTGTTTCAAACGCCTGGGAAAATATAGGCAATTGATAATCAGTCTGGGTGTTCCTGGTCTAGAGGGTCACATCTGAGATTCCCACTAAACATCTCAGCTAAAGGGTGTCTGAGTGGCTATATCTCTGTACGCCCTTAGGAAGCTTTAGTAGGTCTGGTCATAGCCCAAAATACCTTCATCTGGATCTATCACTTCCTACCAGGGGCCTGGTTTTTCTGTTTAGTTGGTTTGTTTTGTTTTGTTTTTCTGTTGTTGTTGTTCATTTTGGTTTTTTTTCTATCTCTTGTTGCCTCTGTGCTGTTGTTTACATTAGCACAGGCTAGGGACCTCAGCTGTCAATCACTGTGGTCATTGTACACTGTTCTTAGAAGAGATTGTCACCTCTCTGTTTTATTTGGTACATTTCTGAACTTCTAGATTCCAAACTTGGGGGTTTGGTTGTCTTTTCACCCAAACTTTCTTATTATTTGTTTCTTCATTATTTTCCAATATTTTGTCCTTTGATTCAATTCAGGCTAAGCTCTTTAGATTTTTTTTTTTTTAATATTCCTTTTCCATTCTGCCATAATGTCAAATTGAGCTGCATATAAATAAATAAAGCATTTTTTCCAGTTCAATCTTCAGGGTATAAAATACATTGTATACTGGTCTTTACGGAAATCACAGCAGCTGAATTGTTACAGCCTGATAGCAGCCACTTTCCTTAGCCATGATTCATTTCATATGCAGCCTAGCTCCAAATCTCATTGGTGGCAATTGGCATCCATCATATAAAGTACGCAGCTAGGAAATTCTCATGCATTGCTGGCAGCTGAGGGGCCGGGACTGGGGTGCTGAAAGGCCAGGAAAACTACTGATTTGATCATGACCCAAATTGCTCTCTGCTGAGGTTACTGAATTCTGCTCAACAGCTTTCACGTCCTCCTCTTCACTGAAACATGCCTCCCCCTTTCAGTATGTATGGATAATATTTTCCGTATGACCCGGTCTCATCGCCCACCTCCCCTAGGCATGGGGAAATGAGCTTCTGACTGGTTTTCTCAGATCAATTTTCAATCCAATTGGGCCAATTTTTTTTTTCATTGAATGTTTTCCTGTGCTTTTGAGAAGGTCTGCTTATTTTGGCTCATTTCCAAGCAAGAAATATATTTACCATATCTCGGAATTCGATCTGGGCTCCAGCCTCCATTAACTTCTCCACAATCGCCAAGTGTCCTTCTAAGCATGCTCTATGCAGAGCAGTCCGTTTATACTGTCAGAGATTAAAACAAGAGATAGTGGTTCGTATAAAAATGTGCATAATCCTTTAAGAGCATGAAGCTGGGTCTATGATGACCTGATAGAAAGGCCAGCCGTTCTTCATGCATCCGAATGCAGGAGCTCGCTGGAATTACAGGATTAGAATAATTATCTGGCAACTAGAACCTGAGCTTCCTTCCTGTCCTAAACCCTTTCTATGTGCTAAAGGCCAAGGCAGAGGAGGGATGGATGTGGACTTCAGATCTCAAAAACCATCTCAATGCTGAAACATCCCTTTCTGTATTTGCATATGCCAAGTACCTCAGATGGTTCTCCTCCATCTAGAACTGTTGCTAGATTGAATATCAAAAACCATTACATCCATTTTTTTTTTTTGAAAAAGGAAACCAAGCTTTGGTGTGAGCTGCCATCTCCATTCCCCAGAGAAGCAATGCAAATTCATAATTTCTGACAAGTTGCTTTGTATTGATGAACCATTAGGCCAATGGAATGAGACTGTGCTTACAGATAGGCTGAGATGAAGACAGCGCCTAGGAGCTGCTCCAAACTAGGAAGCCAGACGACAGAACTAGACAGGGAATTCCACCTTCCCCTTCAAAGGTTGGAGCATTTGGGTTTGATCAAAGACACTACTAACAATATCTTTCACCAGAAGTAATTTTTTGGCCTTGCCTTTATGGAAGTCTAGGCCAAGGATCTAAGAAGTTAAAGATGAACTGTCTTCATATAAATCAAACAGAATTATATGAGAACAGGAAAAGCTCCATGCAATCCATCATGTTAATCTAGTATTTGGGGGCTGTGGGGCAGAGGGGAACAATACATCCTTTTTTATGCTACTGGCAGATGTAGCAACAGCTGGAGAAACTTTTAGGTGGAAGACATTGCGACTGAATTTGCCAGTCTCCAGGAAGGCATGAGGCTTACCTCATCACAGACATCGGGGCTGTTCTTGTCTGACAGGAATTTCTCTACAACTGGCAGTTTGTTCTCCAGCGCAGCTTTCAGAAACCTCGGCACATCCACAGGTTCTGTCTAAAGTGGGGGAAGAGAAGGCAGAGGAAGAGACAGACAGAGAAGGCAGAGGAAGAGACAGACAGGAGGAGAAATGAGAGGAAGAGATAGACAGAGAAGTCAGAGGAAGAGACAGACAGGAGGAGAAGGAAGAGGATGGCCATAAAGAGTAGAGGGGAAAGTGGAAAAGAACAAAAAAGAGAAAAATTGAGGAGAAAGGATAGAAAAGGGAAAGAAATAGGAAGTGGCCGTGAGCTGTCTTCTTCCCTCCACGGGACTCACCCCGGAAACCTATGAGCATGCACAATAACCAAACAGCTCTTACGATAATTTCAGGTTCTGGCTCCTTCACAACTGGAGCTTTAGTTTTCTTGTATTTTTTTCTTTTCTTCAGTTGGACAATTATTTCAAGATCTTCTAAGTTTTCAAGCTTTGATCTTTGTTCTAGTTTTTTCTTTTTCAGCTAAGAGAAGGAAAAGAAATCAAGTGCGATATGGAGAGGGAGGGAGGGAGGGAGGGAGAGAGAGAGAGAAAGAGAGAGAGAGAGTTGTAACTACAGTGGTACCTAAACAAAATCTGCATACTCTGAGCAAAGTGTGTGAGTGGTCTGAGCAAAAAGGAAATTTAAAGCACTTTCAAGTAAGTGTCTATCTTCATTAAAGTATTTAGGGTCTAATTTTAATCTAAATCATATTTACTTTCTTTGCTTGTAGAATTAGCCCTTGTTAGTGGGTTAGAGGCACAACATAGTCTCTCAGTAATCATTTTGTTATTAGTACCATAAACCCCATATTTCTATAGAACTTGTTTTCTCATTCTCAAAAACTAACATATGTTTTACCCAAGAATAGAAAATACAGATAAAGTTCCCAACTACTGATGCCATTCTCTCTCAAGAGTCTCTGAAACACAGATTACTGCTAACTAGTACACTTCTAATTTGTGTTAGTAACTTACAAAAATTCAATAAATAAATTTCAATAATCGTAGCAAGCTTAATCTATGATCTGTGGACCACAAGTTGTGTTATTGAAAAGAATAAATCTCCTTGGCTCAAGTTAAGTAGGCAGTTTGTGACACTGGAACTTTTCTGGTTGTCATTATCTTTCTGTCCTTTGATCAAAACGTGGTCATAGTACATTTAGTCATTGATTCAGGTAGGAGGAATCCAAGAATGATTCCCCAAGTCATTTCCATGTGCACTGCTTCTTCACGTCGCGTGCTTCAAATCTGATGAGGAGACATCTTTAGAACAGTTTTTATTTATTTTCCTTCTCTCCTCTCTTTCCCTCTTCCTCAAGGGCCTCCATATCCCGTTCCCACTAGTAAATTTCGTGGGAGGTCCTCACCTCTGCCTCCCGCAGTTTCTCACTTTTCTGTTGTTCCTCCCCCAGGTTCACCCTGTTGGCCGGAAGTGTCTTCAAGTCCTCTTGTTTCTCCAAAGCAACGGCAGCTTCATACTCTCCATTTCTGAATTCCCGGGGAAGGAATTCCCCAGCGGACCCATTGTTGTTCTTTTTGCCTGTTACCTGAATGTGAGGAAGATGTTGAAGTCAGAAGCAAAGCTCCCCATCCTGGGGTAATTGTCCACAAAAGATGCCACAGGAGGTCCTATCTCCGCAGTGACAGCACCTCCAGGCACTACACTGTCAGGAGCATAGCTCCAAGTGTCCCAGGATGACCTTCAGGTGCCTGTCTTCCTCTCCCCCTTAAGATGTGTATCAGGTTGGCACACGAAAATTTACTTTTAACCCACAGAACTACCTTCGCTTAGGAAGTCACTAATGCCAACCCCCCCCCCCCCATTATTCCTGAGAAAGACCATCTGAATTTCCAAATAAAATCCAAGATGAACGAGGTTTTGTCAGATAAAGAAAAAAAAAATGTCTTACATACCAGTTCCTCTACTCTCAGTACCATCATGTTGGCAGCCCGTGAGTCTATGTTTTTCTGTCTTGCGGATGAACCCCTGGAGCTGACCCTGTGGAGCCCCTCCACACCAGCCCGTTATATAGCTAGTGCTGGGTGAGATAATCTTCCAGCCTGGGAAGCCAAGTCACACCCCCGCCCCCACCGGTGGCCAATTCAGAGGCAGGTGAATTTTCATTCCAGACTTAGTGTCTGGGAAGCCCAAGAGGGAGATGACAAGCTGGCCGCAGTGTGTGCGAATCAGGAAGAAATGTGAGAGGGCCATTCCTTTGGCAGTGACCACACCGCTCAGCAATGCGAGTCATCCTGCGTATAGGGAAGCCAGGGACAGCTGCCTGTTAATATTGCACCACACCGCTGCTCTTTTTCCTTCTTTGTCAGCTTTCATATGACTAACCTATCAAGAAAATGCAAGCACTGTGCATCACACTCAGCAATAGCTTTCTGATAACTGGACTTATCAGCACTGCAGTTGGCTGGGAAGTGTTGCTTTGGGACATCCTATTTCTGGGGATACACAGCCCGAGGGGAAGGAGATGGGTCTTGGTGCCACTTGTCTGTATCTGTTTGGAATTCTCTGGAGTGATGTCTGTGGCAAAAATGGTCCCATGACATGCCATCGTACCAGCATTATGAGAAATTGAAAGCATTCCGAAATGCGTTTTACTTTATGGTGTCACTGGCCATAATTAGTGCACGGCACTCTCACCGTGTTCTAAAACAGAAAACTAATCAGAGTATTTACCTCAAAATGGGTCACAGACAGACATGAGTCTAGTTATTAGCAGAAGCACAACTTCGATGCTGTCAGTAAAGTTTCCCAATGCTGTGGGGAAAGCTTGAGGGAGTCTGAGAAAAATGTGCATTTGAGGCTGAAGACTCATGGGCTAATGATAGGACATCTGCCTAGATACATGGGGCTCTCGTGTTCTATTCCTAACACGGAAACAAAAAGGCCACAAGCTTTGCTCTTGAGAGGCAAAAATACCTGTTTCTGGCTTATCATCACTAACACGTTAAAATATGAAAAATTTAAATATTTAGATCTTTTTATAGTTCAGGGAAAACATTCTATCTTAAGAGCCACATAAAATACTTTTTTTTTTGAGAAAGAGGAGTGAAGGGAGGGTGTCAGTAGAAGAGGGAAGTGTTAATTAGGGCGTTATGGTTGTTATGTTGGCCGTCCTATGTCTGTCCCTCCTCACTCACCCTTCAGTGAATATGGTTGCTATTCTTACCTCATTCTGCTTCGGCTGTTCGTCTAGTAAATTGTGTTTCTAGAACCTTCAGAAAGAGACATTGCCCTGAAAACTAATACACTAATACCTTGTCCTTCATGAGTTCTCCTCCCCTAGTCCTGAGACACTATCGAAGAACAATTGTTGGTCTTTTTGTTTTCATGGCTAACACTATTTTCTTTGGTCTCTTGAAGTGACAAGCAGCTATGGCAGCTTTTCTCACTCCTTTGGCCTTTTGTTCCAGGCCTGACTCAGAACTAAGGGAGGCTGGGAGTAAAGACCTTCCCTTTGAGGAAGGACTCTGGGCTGTTGAGCATTCTTGAATCCCTGAGTGTTCTGTGCCTCCCTAATTCAAGCAAGGCCAAAGTTCTCCATTTACAGAGACGACACCTAGGCACAGAAACCTTAGGCAACTTGCTACAGAGGCAAAGCTAGATGATAAGGTTGAATCTTGGCTCCACCCGTGAGAAGCAGAAAATCATGAGACCAGATAAAAGTTCCTTGTGCGATTCCTACTCAGATTTACTAAAAGCCCCAACAAAACAGCTCAAAGGCTCTCTGTGATATCATCATTTGGAAGAATGCAGAATGGATAGATAGAAAGGCTTTCCCAAATCTTTTCTCTCTCCACTCAGGTGATTTCACCTAGAACAATATGGCAGCCTCATGTTGTGGAGACCCTCAAACCATAAAATTATTTCATATTGCTACTTCATACCTGTAATTTTGCTACTGTTTGAATCATAATGTAAATACCTAGTTACAGGATAGATGATAGGTGACCCTTGTCAAAGGGTTGTTTGACCCCCCCCAGAGAGGTCGAGACTCCCAGGTTGAGAACTGCTGCCCTAGAATCAGGCTGATCCTGAAAGAGAAGCTCCAGGAAATCCAGACAAGCACTTTGAAGTGGGTGGGGCCGGCAGAAGTGTCGGAATGGGCTGAATCTCACAAGGGGAACGGGTTAGGAAGCGTTCCTGGGTGGCAAAGTCACTGTAAGGCAGGCTTTTCCCCTGGGTTAGGTTTGTCATTGTTAAATACGAGATGACCCTCTTCTGATCTGGTTTTTGGGGTCTCACAGTGCTAGGCATGAACACAATGCTTCATAAATGCCTATACACGTGCTGTACCACTGATACACGTGTATCGCTTAGATACATCTAACAACAGATAGAGTAAATTGTATTTTAAAGGATTTGTATTAATCAAAATCGAGGGTAAAACTTCTCAACTGAAAGAGAGAGAGAGAGAGAGAGAGAGAGAGAGAGAGAGAGAGAGAGAGATCTCATCACTTAAGAAGCTTCCTTCCTATAAAGGCTTACACAGTAGATAAACTCAGAGGTGTGTGTATTTGGCTTTATCAGAGCCTCTGGGCATAACCTTTCTTTGCCATAGATGGATTAAAGCAACAGATCTTTTAGCCACATCTCCAGTCATTTAGCAACATAATATGAAGTATCTTTGATGAGAACCAGCAAGGGAATGATGCCAGAGCTCAGCTGATGGGAGAGCAAAACCACTGTCACCTTTGGGATTTATGCACTGATAGATGAAATGAAAGATAATCAGAATTATAATCCTCTATTCAGCAAGAGGATGTGTGAGGGAGAGAAGCATTCTTTACTGGCACCCAGGTCCTGAAAACAGTCCTGAGACACCACCTGGGTTCTCGTGTAATAGTTCAACTCCAAGGGTAATTTTGTCTTTCTTCATAAATGCCAAATATTTCATGTTCACCCACCTAGCTCTATTTTTAATTGCACAGGTAATATGTACATCCACTTTTTAAAACTCAGTAACATAAGGATTGTTGCTCAGCTGAGCTCTTACTAAGCATTAATTTGATGTATGACTTTTCCACTTACTAATAGGCCCTGGAGATCATTCTCTACCAGTACAAACAGGTCTAACTCACTGTTGGAAAGAGCTGGACGATTTGGAAGTGCATATCTTATTTGACCTCTCTCCTGTGCATGAGTATGGAGGATTTTTTTTTACGATGGTTGCTTTTATTTGTCATGACTGAAGGCTTATAAAGCACATCAAATTTTCTTGTTATTAACATTCCTTGACCTTAAAAAACCTAACTCAACACTAAAAGGAGAGCCTCAGATACTGACTTGGAAAACATCTCGTTCCACTATTGGTGGCACTTATCATTGTTCCTTTGCCATCCCCCTTCATAGCCTCCAGGTCCCAGCTCCTGCTCACCTTCCTTGGCTCAGAAAAACACCTCCAGATCCAAGCATCCTCACAGCCAAGGATGACTCACTGGAAAACACCAAAGAGAAGTCAGAAAAGAAAGCAAGCAAAATTTAAAGCCGTTTCTCTCACCTGCCAACCAGGAATGGAATTATTCATATTTGAACGACATAAAAGTTCTAGGGATATTTTTTTTTTGAACAGACTTGTTGCAAGAGACGGGCATACAAACTAAAATGCTTCTACTCTGGGCTCTGGATAGGACAGTCCTGAGTGGACAGAGACTTCCTTTTCCAAATACTGGAGAACTCCTGACACTAAGGTAGGTAAAGTTTGGAGCTCTGATTCCCATAACTTGATACAGCCTATAGAAGAAATCCCAGACAAGCCCACAATATGATATAGTCTAGAGAGTCTTGATTGGCTTTGTTTTCTCTGCTAGTTAAAGAAAAGGTGGGAAAAACCTAAAGTACAACAGGCAGCAGTGGAGAAATCTCACCACACACCAAATTAGCAGGTAAGGTATTTATTGGGGTTGAAGAACCACATGTAACAGGCAGAGAAAAAGACTCTCTGCAAGCAGCAAGGAGTCTCAGGAAGCAGAAAAATCCAGTCTTTCTTTTTTTTTTCTTTCTTTCTTTCTTTTTTTTTTTTTTTTTTTTTTTGAGGCCTGTTGGTTTTAAAAACTCTGAAGAGTTTTCCTCCCCTAATTTAGGGTTCATCAGTTTGAAGACAGATAGGATGGTTGATTGGTCCCCACTCTTGAGTGAGATTCAGCCTTCATCTTGTTGGGCCAGTCCACCAGAGGGAACCTGTTGATGGGAGACAAAAGTTGCCAAGCTTTTGTCTCAAGTAGGGAGGTTGAGGAAGAAACTGGCCACTTTGGAAATTCTTCACTTTTTTCTCCCTCCCTCCTCCCCCTTTCTTTCTTTTCACCTAGCCATGGACCCTCTCCTTGTTTGTCTGCATACCAGGAAATCTCTCTGACTCCTGGTCTCTCAGCCAGACAGTAACAGTAAATAAGGCATCTTGGTGTAAATTCTGCAGTTCATCTCAACCAATGGACACCAACAGTTTCACAAACACTAGAGTCAAGGCACTAGTAGTTGGACAGTGTCCCGTAAGTAAAGTTTAGTCAAGGTGAATGCAACTATCTGTCTCCTAACAATTGCCTTGCCCTAACTTTCAAGATCTGACTGACTCCTAATGTTCACTCTGGGCCTGGGACTTCAAAGGCTTAGACAAAAGCTAGGCACTCAGTGGGGCTAAATAAATATTTAGCTGAGCTCCAGGGGGATTCTTCAATTCATTTCCCAGCTAAACCACATTGCTTGAATTTCCCCTTTTAGTGAGAAATAAATTGCACCATTTCTCATGTTAATTGACAGGTAATCCTCTAGTAGTAAAGAAAATTAAAGGTAAATGCTTGTGGGCTGAGGACTCTGCAGGGTAGGACTTCATAATGATCCTTCAAATGCTAATGAATCCTAAAGAGAACAACCTCCCAGTTAGAACCCCTGAGATGTAAATGAACATTTTGTAGGGCAATGGTTTTGAAGACTGTTGCATTTTGAAGGCTGTGAAGCTTAAAAACAAAACCAAGGCAAAGCAAATGAAACAAAAGCCAAAAAAAAAAAAAAAAAAAAAAACCTTACACCCCAAGACTCCGGGTAAACACAAGGCAAATCTCTGCACTCCAGAACAAGTATTGGTCTTGGAAAAACTTTTCTACTGGGTTCTAATTTCTAATCAATTTTGAGAATATCACTCTAGGATACAGATTGACATCTGGATATGCTCTTTAGTTATACCACACAGTTCAGCTAGTCTGATCTTAGTTTCAGAATTAGATTATTAATGTCTTTGTCTTTGCAAAGACAGTGGGAAACAAAACAAGTTAACAAGTTAATAAAATGTACTCATTCCAGGGTGAGCATGTAGCTTGTAGCTTGACAGCAGGGTTCTCACCTTCCAGTCCTAGATGTGGTTCCCAGCATGAAGGAAAAAAACAAAAACAGAATTACTCATTTAATATTTATTTAGCTCTACTGTGTGTCGGACACTTTTACACACACACACACACACACACACACACACACACCAAAAAAACACAAATTCCTCTGTCCTTGTGGGTTTATAGTTTTGCTGAATTAAAGGTAAATTGCTGTGTAACTTCATCTGCCTCAAGTTAAGGAAGAGGAAAGAAGGCGGAAGCTAAGGTGTGTGTGTGTGTGTGTGTGTGTGTGTGTGTGTGTGTGCGTTGAAGATGAAGAGACAAGAAACTGTTTCTTCAGGTTGGTTTTACATTATACCCTCCTAAATACCTTTTACAATTTCTAGTACCTGAATTACAAAAATGGAACTTGGAACAAAACAATCTCTAGGGATCCAAAGTGTAATTGAAACCAACTACAACACCGTGTATAGACAGCAACATTGAATCCGCAAAGGTTCAAAAATGAGACATGGTTATAAGGCTTTCACCAGCCCAGTGAGCAGCCAACACCTTATCTTTCCAATCTCATTTTTTTTAAAGTCACAGTTTCAATTGACATAAGTTAAAATATCAACATCAATCTGGAACCCAAATCAAATCAACCATAGTGATAAATTTGAATATGTTTATCTTACCAGGTTTACTAAGTAGCCCAAAGATTGGAGAAAGAGCAGGAGGGGAGATTAGAGAATGAGAAGGAGAAAAAAAAGGAGGAGGAAGAAGAAGAAGAAAGGAAGGAAAAAAGGAGGGAGGGAAAGAAGGAGTCTCATTGTGAGGACCGTACTGGCCTTGAACCCATGATCCCCGTGCCTCATTCTCTTGAGGGCTGAGTTTACTGGTGTAGCACTGTCAGTCCTCTGCTTTATTGTCTCTGCTGTGACCTCACCAAAACTCTTCCCTTTGTGATAAGTGGTCAGAAGAGCTGCCTGTGACTTTCTATTAAAATTCATACTTTCCCCCCAAGCAATAGGTCATTGTTTAGTCTTCTTCGCTCATTTCTATAATTTTAGAAAGGCAAAACCCTTAAGAATCATCCTTCTCAGGCTGTGATAAGGATGACTTTACTATCTATTACAACTTCAAGAAGAATCGGTTAAAATATGATTGCATAATTATTCCCCCTCAAGTTTTTGAAAGGCCAAATTTATTGTGGATGGTGGGGAATTGGTAATGATGCAGGGCTGGGATTTTTTAAATTATTTTTTCAAAAGAAGTCCAATTGTCATAGCAACGCTCTGAAAAGATTCTGATGCAACTTTGGAATTACTTCATACACAATTACATAGGACATCCGCTTGGGATGAGAGATAAATGCTTCTGTGACTGCAAACATAGGAAGAAAATCCATCTTAACATTCTTAGCCATTTATTAAAAGAAGGGGGAAATCATTTTCAAAATGCAATTTCTGACTTCAAGAAAGATTATTACAAAAAAAATAAAGTGTCTTGGTGCAGTTTGGAATTTTCTAATAAAACAGAAACTGCCACCGGCTATCTTCACTAGGAACTCTTACAATCAGAGAAGAAACCGACAGGGCACTGTCTATCCTTGGGCCATCAGGAATGCCCAGGGACAGGCAGGTAGACAACAAGGACTAAGACTTCTGACACATCAGAACTGTGACACGTTTCCTGTGTCTTACCTAAATCCTGGCTTAGTATATTTGTCTCATCTCAACACCAGGAAAGAATAACACCAGCGACAATGTTTATTGAGCATTTCTTACAATGACTTCTGTTAATCAAAAGTAGGGAAGTGATTGAAAATTGAAGCCCCTCCTATGGGATCTATGTGAACTACCACGGACCCTCCATAGAAGCAAAGCTTTCCTCAAAGGCTGCTCCTGTTCAGCTTTAGTTTTTGGAAGCTAAAGGGGGCTTTGATGCTGTCCCATCCAGTCTCCTAATTTCAGACATTGAAACAAGCAACTCTTGAGACAGATTACGAACTCAGTCAAGGTGTGTTCTCTTAACTTGTCTGTGCTGCATTTCCCCAAACTATGAGTTTCTGAAAATATGGCAGCAAGAAACAGATGCTATCACTTGTGTAACGTCTTTGCAAAAATGTCTAACCTGAACCTGAGGCAAGACAACATGTAGGACATTCCATGGCCAGCCAACATGGGCTCTTCAGAAGGTTCTGTTATAGGAATTGTGAAAAGAGGATCATCCTAGACGTCAAGGAGCTAGAGGCTGGAAGCCACAGCTAGATCCTGTCACTTAAAGCACAAAGGCCATAAAATGAGTTCTTGGAACAACTGAGAGCTATGAGTGTCATTGTAGACAACATGGTTGACCTAAAGAGAGCTCTTCTGTTTGGTTGTTTGGTTGGTGTTTGGTTTGTTTGTTTTTTGAGACAGGGTTTCTTGGTGTATCCCTGATTGTCCTGGAACTCACTCTGTAGAACAGTCTGGCCTCAAACTCAGAGACCCACCTATGTCTTAGTTAGGGTTTCTACTGCTGTGAAGGGACACCTTGATCACTGCAACTCTAATAAAAAAAACATTTCATTGGGGCTGGCTTACAGATTCAGAGGTTTTGTCCTTTACCATCATGGCAGGAAACATGGTGGCTTACAGGCAGACATGGTATTGGAGAAGGAACTAAGAGTTCTACATCTTGATTCACAGGCAGCAGAAGCAACTGTGAGCCACCCAGGGTGTAGCTTGAGTATCATAGCCAGTTCACCACAATAACACACTTCCTCCAACAAGGCCACACCTCCTCATAATATCACCTCTTATGGGCCAAGCATTCACACATGAGTCTATGGAGAATCATTCCTACTCAAACCACCACACCTTGCCTCTGCTTCCCAAGTGCTGGAATAAAAGGGGTGAGACGTCATCACCTCACCAAAGAGAGTCTTTCTTAAGCAAGATAATGGCTTTGCTAGTGATGAAGGATGATCTTCTTATGCTTCCAAGATGTATTCTGACTACTTAGGAATGGGGTACTTGCTCTAAACTTTCAGAAAAAGAAAAGTCAGGAAAGAGTTGAGTGTGTATGCTTGCCTCACCAAAGACAAACAATGAACGGTGAAGACTGTGCAGGTACTCTTTGTACTTTTCTTTCAACTTTCTACATGTTTCAAAAAATTAATTCTTTTTTTAGTAAGATAGAAACCTAAGACTTGAATCCCCCAAAGTAAGACTGTTAGTTTTGTTTTTGTTTTTGTTTTTGTTTTTCTACACCGAGTTCTTACAGAGGTCCTGGCACACAAGAAGCACTAAGTGTTTAAACTAAGAAGCGTAGTTCGTTGGAAGGGACAAACCAGGGAGTAACCAGTCTGTTCTTGCAAGAACCAGCATTTGTTTTCTCAGAGGTTCTGTAGAATCAAAGCTACACCCAGAATAAGGCTCCTCTGGTGTTGTACTTTGGTGTGGTGGTCAGATGAGCAGAGGTACGGAAAAGACATCTCAGACCAGAAGAACTTCGGCATGACCTGTTTTCTTGTCAGTCCATGGGGCTGGAAACGGTGTGGGGAGTATTCCCATGACAGTTCAAGGACAGAACATGCAGACTCCGCCAACCACTCTACAGTCAGGAAAATCTGGGACCATTGGCCCTCTGGGACCATGGAATAAATCACCCTCAGTGCAAAGGGTAGAGCTGAGTTCTGTCTACATTTCACGCCACCAAGATGACATTTTTTTTTTAAAGGTGAGTTTTCTGAGATTCTACCAAATGATAACTTACTAGCCTCCTTCCAAACCCTGGGTAAAGGAAATATGTATTTTAAAGATTTATTTATGAATTCACTATTTTATGAGACTCTCCATGTGTGGACAGTGTTGGAGGAATCCAGAAGAGGCATTAGCTCACCTGAAACTGAGTTCAGGTGGTTGTGAGCCACCATGTAAGTGCTGCAAATTGAACCCAGATCCTCTGAGAAATCAGGGAATATTCTTAACAGAGCCATCTCTTCAGCACAAGGAAATATATATTAAGAAGTTACTAAAGTGTAAAAAAAAAAATAGAGGAGAGGTCACCAGAGGAAGTAGGTGAGACACAATCAACTTTTTCCTACTATTTAATTTTCTCTTGCCCGTACCCTTTTATTAGACAAATTCTCATTATTTAGACCAGGGTGGCCTTGAACTCACCAAGATCAGCCTATCTCTGACTTCCAAGTGATGAAATTAACTTTCTGGTGCCCCACCTCTAATCCTCTACCCCAGGCACTTGCAAGGCATATTAGCCTCACAGTCTCTCTCTCTGGGATGGAATTATCATTTACCCTCCAATAGTGACTGGGTTCAGAACCTTTTAACTACCCTCCCCCTGGACTCCAGGTTTGTCATTTTTCCTGTGTAGATCTGCAAGAGTGAAACCAGGATGATTTCCCATGGTAGGAGCCTGCCTGAGCTTTCTAAACTAAATTCCCCCCAAGAAAGGGAAGAGCCTGTTTGTAGACAGACTCTCCTGGTGCCAGGAGCAGATCATTCTCGGAGGAGGGAGCCTGAAGCCCCTTGGGGATCTCTGCTCTCTGGAGACAAGGATCTTGGATTTCACAACGGAATTTACAGAGCCAAGCACCCATCTCAGCTGCACAGGCTGGGGTTGTTTATCAGGAATGAAAAAATGTCCTCTCACTGAAAAGGAATGTTCGGCAAGGAAATGGCCCAGGGAAACACTACAGAATGGCTCCCCGGGGAGCCAGTTTGGTTTGGCAACAGATCAGAATCACCAACCTGGGCTGGTCGGGGCAGAGTCACCAGAATTTGGGGAAAGGACAATTCTAGGTAAATGATGTATGGCAACAGGAGAAGGTAAGAAAGAAGGAGAGACTGGAAATCATATATATATATATATATATATATATATATATATATATATATATAACTACACGTAGCTTTTGATGTATTAGTTTCCTTTCTTTATCTCTCAGCTCCCTGCAGCACCTACATCTTTTCCAAACCATGTTTGGGGATGCTGCCGTGAACGAGGAAGCTGCTCTGCTCACTGGCACGAGCACAGATAAGGTGGAGAAAAAGGATGTCCTTCCTTATTTGGTGGCCCTCAGAGCCACCATGCTTCTGCCTCTTCTCCAGCAGCAGAAGCCCTCAGACTGATTAGCACTTCCTTATCTAGGAATTCCAAGGTCCACCACAGTCCTACCGGATGTGCTTCAGCCAATGGCCTGCCACTTGCCTCCTCTCATGAGGACAAGCAGATTACATAGTTCGCATGCCTTTGGCATACCAGCCAGACCCCAGCTCTAAAAAGGAAGCAGCCACAAAAGGGAGGAGATGCTTGGTGGGGGTATTTTGCTGTTGTTGTTGTTTGTTGTTATTGTTGTTGTTGGGTTTTGTTTGGTTGGTTTGTTTGGTTTGGTTTTATAGACATGGCTCAGACCCTGAACTAAGCCTAGATATATGGGGGAAGTGCTTTCCTCTCCAGGTGAGCTCTACCAGTCTCTCTGGTAGCATTACAAATGAGGAAATTAGCAGCTGCAGAGGCTAATTACATGCTCGAACTCACACAGCAACTGAATGTGGAGAGAGGAGCTACAACTCAAAGTCAAGCTGACTCCTGTCTAGTGGCCATCACTCATCAAGCAAGCTTTGTCCGGCTCTGCCTTTGTTGACTGGAAGAGACAAGGTTCCTTTCAGATACTCTATCTAAAGGTGCATTTGGGCTGGGCATCAGCATCACCATGGTTACAAACGAAAGATGCCTGCATCTGAGAACAAGGCAGTGAAGAAAATGTTTACTGAATTGGCCAGTGCATACATGAGGATAATATATGAACAAAGGGAGCCAGTCAGATGGACTCAGAGGGTAGAGGACTCTCTGTCCATGCCTGATGACTCAGGTTTGATTTACGGAAACTACGTTAAGGTGAAGAAGAGAATTGACTGCATAAACCTGCCCTCTGATTGCCACATGAGTGCCATAGCACATGTTCACACACACACACACACACACACACACACACACTCACACACATAAACACACAGACTGCGTGTGCGCATACAAAATCACTCACACATGTGCGCACACATCCACAACACAACACACCAATAATAATAATAAATAAAAGTTTAAATATATGAATTAAAGTGGAAGGAATATGGCATCTATTTATAAATCTCTAAATATGAGTAAGTTGAATAAGCCTCTTAAGGTGACAGCTAATCTTAGGGACCAGCAATTCTATCTCTGACTATAAACCCAAGACGATTAAAGACAGGATTTTGAACAGAAACTGGTTTTAGAATCTTTACTTATTTTTAAATACTTTATTAGTGATATGTATGAGTATTTGGCCTGTGTGTGCACCGTATATGTGCCTGATGACAAAAGAGCAAAACAAAGCTGTCAAATACCCCAAGCCTGGAGTTATAGACTGCTGAGAGCCACCACGGTCCTCTGCAATTGTTCTTAACTGATGAACCAACTCTCCAGCCCCTTAAAAGAGATTTATACACCCATGTTTATAGCACCTAGGCTAATATGTATAAGTATCCCAAGTGTCTTGCAAGAGACACATGGAAGAGCATTGTGCTGTATTTGTATACAATCAAATATTATTCGACCTTGGGAAGGAAGGATATTCCAGTATAGGAAACAACATGGAGTCAGGAAGCACAATGGTTGGAGTCAAAGACTAGAGAAGAAGGGAGTCAGAGGTTGGAATATGGAGTTTGCCTTCATCAGGTGTCAAGAGTTATGGAGGTGCATGGTGGTGACAGTTGCATATCACGACTTGAACCCCACTCAACGGCACACTTACAAAGGGAAAAACAATGAATCTCATGTGTCCTGCAGCAAAAACCAAGAGGAAAAATGAATGACAAATGAATTATCTTAAGAACACCAGAAAGATACTCTTGTTTCCTGTAAAACAATGAAAAGTCCAATCCTATGCTGTTTGTGTGAGATATGCTTATGTCAGAATGAATACTGGAAGGCTGAAGACAGAGGGCTGAGGCCAGGCTTGGTGGTACAAGCCCATGATCCTAGCATTCAGGAGGCTGAGGCAGGAGGTCATACAACTGAGGTTGGCCTTGTCTACAAAGTGAAACTCTTGTCTTTAAAAAAAAAAAGAAAAGAAAAAGAAAAGGAAAAAAGAAGGGAAAAGAAAGAAGAAAAGGGCTAAAAGAAGATAGCATATAAACCATACTAAAATATATAGGAAGGACCACAATTGTACCAGACAGCATAAAAGCCAAAGTCAAAGCAATACCTAGAGGAAAGAGAAAAGGCACAACCCTAAAAAACCTTATTCTTGTAACATTTTTTTTTTTGCACACTAAACAACACAGCATCAAAATATCTGCCAAGTTCATGTAGCCGGGCATCCTAAGAACGAATAAATATAGTAAAATGCACTGCTTTAGCCTGACAGGAACTTGCTGTGTCTTCCCTCTGGGGAAAAAAAAATCTGTCTGCAGTTTATTTAAAGCAGGGAGCTCGGGCCCAGATTTGCAGATTGGAAAGTTCTGGAATATTGTGGGGAGGAGTTATTTATGCTTATGAGTATTTTACATCAGGGACTCATTACAACAAATAGATCACGAGAGTCACAGGGCATCCTAAGAAAAGGGACAAAGCCCCAGAAGGTTCTTGGAGTGTCCCTTTGGGAAATTCCCAACACTAGAGGCTATTACTGGGGTGGAAGTGGGAGGAACTTATGCAATAATTTTCCTAGAACAAACTCATTCCAGCATCAGAAAACAACAAGTTATTGGAACGTTGGGGGATTAAGAGCTAGATAGTTTCAGGACTACAAGGCATGAATCCAGGGAAAGAATTCACACCAGAAAATTGAACCCTCTCCTGCCCCAAAACTGGGAATAAAGACAGGGAAAAAATAAACTAGGAAGGTACTACGTTTTAGCTAAAATGTACCGAGGTTTAGGGAAAAGAGTTGACGTGCTGAGTAGAACTTTGCCCACGTGAGCTGAAAATCCCAGCAAAAGTGAGGCAGGATCTCTGTATCGGGAGGGCATCGATGTAGTTGAAGTCACTGGTATCTCATGTTGTGTACAAAAATTACACAAACAAACCA
The DNA here is from genome assembly GCA_030674055.1 of Rhabdomys pumilio. NCBI lineage: Eukaryota > Metazoa > Chordata > Mammalia > Rodentia > Muridae > Rhabdomys > Rhabdomys pumilio. Next base: position 161,962,381 of record JANHMN010000003.1, read on the forward strand.
AATCATCCTGTCCAAACTCTGTGCCAACAGGGGTTCAGGTGTTGCTGGGGCTGCCAACATGTTGATTGGTGTGTGTGTGTGTTGTGTGTGTGTGTGTGTGTGTGTGTGTGTGTGTGTGTTGTGTGTGTGTGTGTGTTGTGTGTGTGTGTTTGTGTGTATGTGTTTGTGTGTGTGTTGTGTGTGTGTGTTGTGTGTATGTGTTTGTGTGTGTGTTGTGTGTGTGTTGTGTGTGTGTTGTTTTATTTGCTCTATTTTTTTTTCTGGTGTGTAAGTAGGTTGAGGACACACACGTTATATATTACTGTACCTATGTGGGTGAATAAGCAGATATTAAGCTCAAGTCTCTTTCTTTCTACTCCTTAATCGGCTTTTCCTTTCCTTCTCTCTGGTCTGCATGGTAGTCTCTGGGTCCCACTTCCTTCGGACCCCTGACTCAGGTGTTCTTGACTCTCAATGAGACCCCCTGGATTTTTATCCCTCTGGCTGTCTGCACTTTTTTTCATCATTCATCCATCTCCCACCTTCCTTTCCCTGCTTTCTGTGTTGGCTGTGGCTGCTGCCTGCAACTGCGCAGTGCATTTTCTGTTGATGGAGTGAGCATTAAAGAAGCCCAAATATGGTCGGAAGTTTTGGTCAGGGCCGAGACCACTGTAGACAAGCAAGGTTTGCCTTCTGCCCAGAACTACGGAAACAAAGGGCTGCCAGAAACACTGGTCCACTGAAATCCAGACACTGCAGGTCGGGAAGGAAAAGAGATGCAGCCAGAGTCCTGTTTATAAAAGGCAGCAAAGGCTTTGTGCTGGCAGCTGCCTCTTGGGGTAATACAGTCCATTTTCCATTCCACATCAATTTGCATTCCCGCCTGTTATGATCAGTGTGCTCTGCTCCTGCCATCTTCCTTAGCTCCCCTTAGATTATTAAAGCAGGCATAACATAGAAACTATTGAAAGATTTTCTTTTCTGACACACTTTTTTTTTGAAAGAATGTCCAAAGAAACGACTACTTTGAGGTCCTGAAATGTCAAAAATTCCTATTATTTCCTGCTACAGCTAGAGCCGTGAACCTTCTAGAATACTGAGATTTCGTATTTCTTGGAGGGAAGGATAAAGGAGAATCTGATTTGCTTTAGAGTTAACCCGTATGAGAAGCATTGTTTCCGTGATGATCTTTGGGTGAAAGGCACCTGAAAAACTCCCAATGGACGGATGAGGAAGTCACCTTCCTATTAAAGAACTTTGATTAACCAAGCAGGCAGAACAGACTGTTAGAAACTACAGAAAAACCTTCTGAATGAGCTGAGCCAACTTCAGTCACAGAGGACAGCTGCCTGCTGTTGAAGGACATGGAGAGAGGTTACAGAGCAGCACTTGTTATTATTATTACCATGTGTGTACATGTGAGCATGCAGTCAGTATTAGGTGTTTGTTGTTGTTGTTGTTGCCCCGTCGATGACAATGATGATGATGATGACAATGACGAAGATGACCACGATGCATGGTCTCACCATAGACATCCCTGGTTGTCCTGGAACTCCGTTTGGTGACTAGGCCAACCTCAAACTCTCAGAGACCCACCCACCTCTGCTTCCCAAGTGCTGGAATTAAAGGCATGCACCATTATGGCAAGCTCACCATGTTATTTTTTAAGACAGTGTCGTCGCCCAATCTCACTGTCACCATGTGGGCTTGACTGGTTTGCCAGTGAGCTTCTGGCATCAGGTCCTTTTATGTGGTGCTGGGGATCCAAACTTGGGTCTTCAACTTCCACAGCAAGTACTTTAAGGGCTGAAGCATCTTCCCAGTCCCCCATTCCTTGCTTTTTGTTTTCTTTTTGTAATTTTTCTAGGGGAATCCAAGCCAGAAAAGCAGGAATACTTTCCTCTTCAATTCCTGGCTCACGAAATTGATTAGAAAAGGTTTTTAAGTCTTCAGCAAGGCTCTGTGGGATGAGAAAATTTCTAAACAATATGCCTTTCCCCATACCCCACCTGTGTGATACCATTGATGACCACTTGCCAGGTGCCAAGCTCTGAGATTTTTGATAGGTTTGTTTTAAGAACCTTGTGCAACTCTTTAATCTACTTCCATTTTAAAGATAAAGAAACTGAGTCCAGTGTTTTAAATTGATTTTCTCAAAAGCAAGCGATCTGAGAGTCAAACGCTGGTGTGCTAACTTTGCCACCTACACTCTCAAATCCCATGCGTATGGCTAAACTCTCTGTCCTGAATGAAGCTAGAGAGAAAACTGACAACACATGTCACCCCGTTTACCTTCCTCTGAGCCTCCACAGGCCTCACAGGACACAGTCTGCGCAAGACTTTAAAGACCACAGGAGCAAGAATTGCTCTGATACTCCCAACTAAGTGACATTTGCAAAGTCCGATGTCTATGGTCTCAGGATGGTTATTTTAAGAACTGCATAAGAAAGAAAAGGAGCCTCAGAGCCAATGGCACATGGCAGGCGACAGAGCTGAGACTTGGGTCTAAAATGGGGCTTACTCCCAGCCCAGTGCCCTGTAAGCATCTCTGACAGCCGTCTGGGTCAATGGATCATGGCTGGTGGGGAAAAAGAGTTGTCCCAGAATGTGTTAAGATTTAACAAGAAAGGTATTGGGATTGGTTAAGTTTGTGAAAGAACATCAGAACTGGGAGAAGCATGCTTGCCACAAATCTGTCATCTCTGCCTACTTTGTGCAACCTCATCACTCTGCAGAAAGGGAAATGGAGGCCCACTTCAGACATTTGGGGATTTTGATATATTCTCTCAAGAGTTAATGGCAGAGGAAAGAATTAACAAAGATATAACACTCCCTCTCCTCCAAAGTGAGAAAACAAACAAAAGTAAAGAGAAACACCCAGTAGCTTGAAAGTTCCAGATCACTTGCCGTAACATTTAAAACAAGAAGCTCGGTTTTTTCATGCTTGTGCACATTCAGTAACGAGTTTCACAGTCTCTTACTGTGGTAGGTAGTTGGAGGGTAGTGACCAAACTGCGCTGGGGTGTGTCCAGGGTGGAGGGAGATTAATCTCATAGTGCTCAGACTTCATCAAGCAGTTCAGACCCCTCTTTCTCCTGCCTTCCCATTAATTGTCACCAGCACTGGCCCCTCCATCCTCATCCTTGGCTAATCTTCCTGTCTTTAAAGAGTTTTACCTTATTTTCCCTACCATCATGAACTGTCCAGTGTTGGCTGAGAACTTTATCTTGCTCATCCATAGACTCTTCTTGGCTTTACCTGACCTTGTATGCATTCTTATTGACTTGAATTGAGTCCAGCCAGGGGTAGAGCAAGACGTTTTATCTCATCAAGTTGCTTCTTACCGTCTGCTACCAATATGGAAGAAGGAAAGAAGACAACTCCCGCAAGTTGTCTGCACTCACTCACGCACGCACGCACTCAGAGAGATAGACAGAGGAGAGAGAGAGAGAGAGAGAGAGAGAGAGAGAGAGAGAGGGAGAGGGAGAGGGAGAGGGAGAGGGAGAGGGAGAGAGAGAGAGAGAGAGAGAGAGAGAGAGAGAGAGAGAGAGAGAGAGAGACTATTACACTATCCCTTTGGAGAACCAATAACGGACATTGGGGGATGAATGGGCTTTCTGGTTGAGTTTCAGAACTAATAGACGACGTCATAGAATGAGAAACTGAAACTGAAACTGAAAGTGTGTGTGTGTGTGTGTGTGTGTGTGTGTGTGTGTGTGTGTGTGTGGTGTATTCTGGTCTGTCTCTTTTTAGAGGTCCAACAAAATTTAGTAATGAAAGATCTACCCAATTCTTGACTAATCCTATCAATCTCCCGAAGGCATCATCTTTAAATATCATAGATTAAATTTGCGTAATTCTGACTCTGTATGAGGTGTTATACCACATTCAAAGCACAGCAGCAAGCGAAAGCAATATCTCATATTTTGATCCCGTGGTCCAACTGAATTTAACTCCTGAGAAGCCTTTGTTCCACAGTTGAGCTTAGGATCTGCTGATGAAGTCAACCAATCTGATTGATTATGAGCGTTCATGAAAGTCAACATGTTTATCCACAGACTGAAGTAATAAATCCTGCTGTGCAAAACGAAGACGAAAATAGATATGTAAAAAAAAAAAAAAAAAAAAAAAAGCGAAACTCAAAAACAGCTCCAAATACACGGCATTGCTGTTTTTCTGACTTGTGTAAAAATGATAAGTAGTCATTTGAAAGAGGATCAGGTCAAGGGCAAATCGATTGGAGGCATTTGCATAGCCCAGTTCCAGTGAGTGATCTATGACTGGAACTTACTGGGTTTACAAAAGTTATGCATTTTTAACCCTGCCCCAGCTATTAAATGAAATAACACCAGATGTGAGCAAATGCCACTTTTCTGAGCCCCGAATAATTTGGCTTCTGGCTGTTGGTTTGCTGTTTACGTGTTCGTGTGTGTGAGGGGGAGGGGAGTGTAAATTAAAATCATGAGTATTATTCCCTGGATTCTTCTTTTGGACACATGCAAACTATGAGGATTCCCAGATGATAAAATCTGTGACTAGCACATGTAAAACTCTCTCCAAGTGACTTGTAGAATATTTTTAATCTGTCAACAGTTGTGAACGCAAGCATCTCCTTCTAAACTTCAAATCGTCAATGTGGCAAAATCAGCCATGGGTTCCTGGCTGCTGTCCTAGCTCTGGCAGAAACCATTCTCACTACTAGTAGACTCTTAACCTGCTATGACAAAGAACACATGCTGCAATTCCGATCAATAGGAATTATTTCTCTTCTAAAAGTTTGGTGAGTGGGAGTATGAAAGCAAGATGTAACCAGAGTTGTTTCCTTCCAAGAGAGCCAATAATGAAGGCCTTTTCCATGGGTTTCTGCCTATTGTAAGTTGAACTACATCTCTATAAAATTCTTATTTTGAAATCCTAACCCCTTCACGCTTTTAGAATGTGAACTTATTTGGAGATAAAGTAGTTACAGGGTTAAGTTATAATGAAGCCACCAGGGAGGACTCTAATTCAATGTGACTGATGTGCTAAGAAGAGAAAATATGAATACAGACTCATACAAGGAAAGAATTGTACGGATATAAGGATCAGCTACTTAGGAGGCTGGGGCAGGAGGATTGCTTGATGCCAAGCATTTGTTGTCAGTCTAGCCAAGACGCATGGAGGGTGATGGGGAACAACAGATGTCTCTCCACAGAAGCAGCACCCACTGAGACCTTGTCCCTCAGCCTTCCAACCTTCAGGACTAAGAGAAAGGAATTTTCTATTGTTCAAGCCATATTGTGGTCCTTTCTTCTAGTATGCTACCATGTTAACAAACCACCAAGCTTTCATGCTTCTGACATGTAACTGCATCACCTCCATCCTTACCTACAGTTCATAGGTCATTTCCTTGTATGAGCATCTGCAATTGCCCTTTCTGCTTAGTCATGTTGCTTTGGGTCAAAGGAGTCTGGAATGACTTCATATTAACCATCACATATGCTACCACTCTGTTTTGAAAAATCAAACTCTGAGACATTAGTTCTTAAAATTTTATTGTAGAAATGGGAGAGGGGACAAAACTGAGTTGGTGACATTCACTCACTACAGGAGACAGAAACACACAGCATAATATTGTGCAGCTCCCCCTAACAAGAGAGTAGTCAGGCCCTTTCCTCTGTGAGCCAGACTCGTGGCTTTCCCTGAATCAGAATGTTATGGCCATGCTGAGTGAGGGACAGAGCTTTGATCTCAAAAATTTGGAGGCTTCCTCTTCCCCACCTTAGAATGTTGCCTAGAGATTAGGAACAGAAGCTTCCAGAATCCTGGAAGACAAAGGTCTTTATGGAGGAGACTAAAGTTGATGCAACAACCAGCAGGCTTATGAGCGAACTCCTCAGTTAGCAGACAAATGTGATTCAATGCCTGTTCTTGTATAGTTTGTTACCTCAAATTTTTATTTTATATGTATATATATAAATATATGCATATATCTAAATATGTAAATACATATCCGTATATATACACATATGAAAGCTATATACATTTACAGCTTGCGTAGTTAGAAGACTCATATTCCAGGACATCTGAAGATAGGATGCAATTAATGTTGTTGAATTCACAAATAAAGCACTGTAAGAACACATGCTTTTCAGGCATTGTCTGTGGTCATTTCTATGGTATAAGTCAGATGTGTGCATTGGCTACAAAGACTGTGTGGCAATCAAAACCTAAAATGCAATCTGCCTTCTGTATCCTTGGTAACTGTAGAATAAAGATATTAGAAAAAATGCATCAGGGTTGAGCATATATAGAGTGTTTTCTTTGTTTTGAATTTTTATTAGATATTTTCTTTATTTGCATTTCAAATGTTATCCCCTTTCCTGGTTTCCCCTCCAAAACCCCCCTATCCTATCCCTCCTCCCCCTGCTTCTATGAGAGTGTTCCCCGACTCCCCCACCCTCCCCTGCCTCCCTGCCCTGGCATTACCCTACACTGGGGCATTGAGCTGTCACAGGACCAAGGGCCTCTCCTCCCACTGATGCTTAACAAGGCCATCTTCTGCTACATATGTGCCTGGGGACATGAGTCCCTCCATGTGTACTCTTTGGTTGGGGGTTTAGTCCCTGGAAGCTCTGAGGAAAGGGATCTGGTTGGTTGATATTGTTGTTCTTCCCATGGGGCTGCAAACCTCTTCAGCTCCTTCAGTCCTTTCTCTAACTCCTCCATTGGGGACCCCATGCTCAGTCCAATGATTGGCTGTGAACATCCACCTCTGTATTTGTCAGGTTCTGTGAGAGCCTCTCAGGAGACAGCTATATCAGGCTCCTGTCAGCAAGTACTTCTTGGCATCTACAATAGTGTCTAAATTTGGTAACTGCATTTGGGATGGATCCCCAGGTGGGGCAGTCTCTGGATGGCCTTTCCTTCAGTCTCTGCTCCACACTTTGTCTCTGTATCTCCTCCGGTGGGTATTTTGTTCTCGTTTCTAAGAAGGACCTAAGTATCCACACTTTGGTCTTCCTTCTTCCTGAGCTTCGTGTGGTCTATGAGTTGAATCTAGGGTATTCCAAGCTTTTGGGCTAATATCCACTTATCAGTGAGTGCATACCATGTGTGTTCTTTTGTGATTGTGTTACCTGACTCAGAATTATATTTTCTAGTTCCATTCATTTGCCTAAGAATTTCATGAAGTCATTGTTTTTAATAGCTGAGTAGTACTCGATTGTGTAAATGTACCACATTTTCTGTATCCATTCCTTTGTTGAAGAACATCTGGGTTCTCTCCAGCTTCTGGCTATTATAAATAAGGCTGCTATGAACATAGTGGAGCATATATTCTTGTTATATGTTGGAACATCTTTTGGGTATATGCCCAGGCGTGGTATATGTCCAGAGCTCAAGTCCAAGTGGATCAAGGACCTCCACATAAAACCAGATACACTGAAACTAATAGAAGAGAAAGTGGGGAAGAGCCTCAAGCACATGGCCACAGGGGAAAATTTCTTGAACAGAACACCAATGGCTTATGCTCTAAGATCAAGAATTGACAAATAGTACTTCATAAAATTGCAAAGCTTCTGTAAGGCAAAGGACACTGTCAGTAGGACAAAATGGCAACTAACAGATTGGGAAAATATCTTTACCACTCCTACATCTGATAGAGGGCTAATATCCAATATATACAAAGAACTCAAGAGATTAGACTCCAGAGAACCAAATAACCCTATTAAAAATGGGGTACAGAGCTAAACAAAGAATTCTCAACTGAAGAATACTGAATGGCTGAGAAGCACCTAAAGAAATGTTCAGCATCTTTAGTCATCAGGGGAATACAAATGAAAACAACCCGGAGATTCCACCTCACACCAGTCAGAATAGCTAAGATCAAAAACTCAGGTGATAGCAGATGCTGACGAGGATGTCGAGAAAGAGGAACCCTCTTCCATTGCTGGTGGGAATGCAAGCTAGTATAACCACTGAAAATCAGTCTGGCGGTTCCTCAGGAAATTGGACATAGTATTACCTGAGGACTCAGTGGGTTTTTGTTTTTTTGTTTTTTTGCTTTTTTTACCAAAAATTCCTAAATGACAGAACCTAACAGTTGGCCTTAGCATTTTCACCATACTAGATAAAAGTAATCTACAGATTAATTAAGTGTGTAGGAGAGTGCACACAGGTCCTATGCAGGCAATATGGTGATTTACATGAAGGATCTGAGAATCTATGGGTTCTGGTGGCCTTGTAGGTTTGAATATATTTCTCATGCAGTCCTTTACAGACAAGGTTTTCCAACCTCCATCCTAAGTGCAGACAATTCTTCAGCCTAACACAATAGTGAAACTTAGAGGAACAAGTCGGGATGTTCAGCCCAAGGTTCAGGAAGAAAGTCAATCCTGCTTTCAATGACTTAAGCTTAAGGTGTTTTGCTATTCAATGACATAGAAAATGTTTTTTATAGGTTCTATTAATTTGTTTTTAAACTTTGTCTTAGCTTACAAAGAATTAGGCTTCATCACAGTGTTTGCAATCAAAAATTGTCTTTGTTGTTTCTCTCCCCTTTTCTTGCCCACCTTACTCCCTCTGTTGTGCCCTTGGACATCCTGTAGCCATGTCACACGCCATTCATTCATTCATTCATTCATTCATTCATTCATTCAGAGCCCTACCATGTAGCTCTGGCTAGTTAGGAACTCTTGATATAAATTAGGCTGGCCTCAAACTCACAGAGATTTACCTGCCTCTGCCTCCCAAGAGCTGGGATTAAGTATCCAAGCCACCACTATACCCAGGTCACACGTGACCTTTTGCCCACCACACCCCTTTTCTTACCCTCTCTTATTGTGTACTAGTGATCTACTATCCAGTCAGCTAACTGTCTTCTAGATAACTTATTTACTTAACTTCCATTTAAGGACAAACTCATTTTAATGTCTGTTTTTGAAAAAGAAAAATGACTTTGAGAACCAAATATTAACTTTTATTCATAGGAATGGCTACATTTTCCCAGGTAACATATTTAAATAAAATATATAGAATAAATAATTTTTAAACAATATTTTATTCTCAATATGCATGCATATGTATGTACAGGTGCCCACAGGGGCCAGAAGAGGGTGCTGGATTTTCTGAAGCTGGAGTGATTGCAAGGGACCTGGTATGGGGGTTAGGAACCAACTAAAATCTTTTTGCAAGAGCATCCAGTGTTATCCACCACTGAGCCTTCCCTTCAGGCCCTGACTATTTATTTATTTATTTATTTGTTTGTTTATTTATTTATTGACATGTATCTGTCATGTATTCCAGGCTGGCAACGCCTGATATGTACCCAAGAATTAGGCTTAACTTTTGATCCTCCCGCCTCCATGTTTCTAGCATCAGGCCTGCAATCATGTACCACTGGCCAGGCTTACGTGGTGCCATGGATTTAACATAGGACTCTGTGCTGCTAGACAAACACTCGTAGTGAGCTGCGATCTCGGCCTGAGAACAAATGATTTGACAGAACAAAAACTCACCATTAAGTGCTGTTAAATTCTATGAATTGCTCTGAAGCCCCAGTTGTCTGAATTTTGTGTTACTTGGGTGGTAGCCTAAGAATTGGAGAAGATCTGAAAACGACTTCAAAGAACTCTTCCCCTCTTGCACGTAGGTGATAAGGTTGGGCTGTTCCAGGGGGAACCTAGAGAGACAAATACTGTGTCATTTGTTTTCTGAGGAAGCTATGGCTGACTGACTTTCTATGTAATAGGCGTAGCTATGGAGTAGCCACAGAACCATGCACTTGACAGTGAGTGCTCAGAACTGTGGGGGCTGGGAAAGCCTGCATCTCCTCTTTTAACCTGGAGGTTGTTTCTCAAACACAGCATTGAGGAAATCACCGGATTAAGAAGTAAAATAACCAAGTTCTTGTCTTATGCCACCTGACTTCCACAAACCAGGTGAACGATGATATTTGACCCGTTCTTTCCATGCTGAATGTCAAAAATGGACTAAGCATCATGGTAAAGCAAAGCTAAAACCACAACCAAATTCTTACTCCAACGGAAGAGACAGAATTCCTCTCTCTCTCTGTGTGTGTGTGTGTGTGTGTGTGTGTAACATAAATGATATTTTTTTTTTCCGAGACAGGGTTTCTCTGTGTAGCTCTGCCTGTCCTGGAACTCACTCTGTAGACCAGGCTGACCTCGAACTCAGAAATCAGTCTGCCTCTGCCTCCCAAGTGCTGGGATTAAAGACGTGTGCCACCATCGCCTGGCCTATAAATGATATTCATATAAGCAAGAATGTGTTGCAGGCTACAAAAGTCCCATGAAGGAAAACATAGCAAGAGACAAAGTTTTAGATTTTTTTTGGTTTTGATTTATTTATTTATTTATTTATTTATTTACAAGAGTGATGTGGGAGGAGCCAAAGAGAGGCCTGAACAGAAATTGACACTGTTCTCTGTTGACAGAGCCTTCAAAATAGAGCACAAAACATGTGAGCAATCCTCGAGGTTAAAGCATGCTTAATACGCTGAGAACAGCCAAACACCAAAATGGCTGTAAGCCCAAAGAGGTCAAATCATGCAGAACTTTCTAGATTATTGACAACATGTAGATTGTTCTGAAGGTCAAGACAAACTGGAAAACTTGATGACAGGATTGGCTTTTTTTTTTTTTTTAGTTGAATTGATACATTTATTTAAGTAACTCTTAAATATATCAGCCCCCTGTCCTCCCAATGTTGGGCCATGGAAGGGTATCCTGGTTCTTGGGTTGTGGGTTCAGCCATGTCCCCAGAACCCAGGCTCCTGACATGAGGCCTAATCTCCAGTTCCACCTTTACCATTCAGTCACAGTACACAAGTGTGCGAGATAAACAGCCCCCAGGCCCTTGAGAGATTTACATACTAATGAGGTACCTGAAGACCAGAGGGTGGAGCCAACTAAGCATTCCTCCCCATCCCCTCCCCCTTTTTCCCTCTCCCCTTTTTCACTCAGGCATGGCCTGGGTTTTTGTGGGGTATGAATCCAGATCCATCCACCATCCACCATGCCAATAAACCGGTTTTGGAAACCCAAGGACTTCCTCGTGTGTTGGGGCCTCGCCGTGAGGAACAGCGAGGAACCGTGGAGAGGCTTTCAGTTAATGAGCAGCCGGGCCTAACTTCCAGCTGGAGGAACCCAGATTGTTCCCAGCTGACTACCCACAGCATGGCGGGAGGAACCCTGGGTTCCCCAGCCATATTTTCCCACATCCCAGTACCACCTTATGCAGATCCCCTCCATCCACCCTCCCCCTCTTCTTTGCAAAGGGGAACACCCCTCTGGGTATTAGTCCCCCCTAAACACTACTTCCCTCCTCTGCACATCAAGTAACTGCAGGACTAGGCCCATTGAAGCCCAACCAGTTAGACAATTTTGGCCTAAGGGATCCACAGGCGCGTAGGCAACAGACTCAGGAACAGAGCCTGCTCCAGTTTTGGGGGGACCCCCTGAAGACTAAGCTGCTCATATGCTACATATGTGCAGGGCCTATGTCCAGTCTGTGCTCACTCCTTTGTTGGTGACTGAGGCTCTGGGAGCCCCCAAGGGTCCATGTTAATTGATTCTGTTGGTTTTCCTGTGGAGTCCCTGTCCTCTATGAGTCCTCATTCCTTCTCCCAACTCTTCCATAAGACTTCCCAAGATCCATCTAATGTTTGGCTATGGGTCTCTGCATCTCTTCCCATTGGCTATGGGTGGAGCCTCTCAGAGGACAGTTATGCTCCACTCCTGTCTTCAAGCATAACAGAGTATCAATAATAGTGTCAGGAATTGGTTCTTGCCCATGGGATGGGTCTAAATTTGAGGCAGTCATTGGTTGGCCATTCTCTCCATCTCTGCTCTATCTTTGCCCCTATACTCCTTGCAGACAGAACACATCTTGGAGAGAAGGTTTTGTGGGTGAGTTACTGTCCTTATCCCTCCACTGGGAGTCCTGTCAGGCCAGAGGAGGTGGCCACTTCTAGAGCTATATCCCCCCACTGCTAGAAGTCTCAGCTAGAGTCACCGAATTATACGCTCAGGGTCTCCACCCATCCTAGGTCTCTGGCATGTCCTAGGGATTGTTCCCGCCCACCACCTTTCCCTCTCCCAACATCTGGTACCAATATCTGATCAGATATCTCTGATATCTATTTTGTTTCCCCTTCTGAATATGATTCAACCATCCTCCCTTGGGCCTTCCTTGTTATTTGACTTTTTTTGGTTTGTGAATTATAGTGTGGTTATCCTGTACTTTACGGCTAATATCCACTTATAAGTGAATACTGTACATGTCCTTTTGAGTCTGGGCCACCTCACTCAGGATGATATTTTCTAGTGCCATCTGTTTGCCTGCGGGATTCATGATGTCCTTGTTTTTAATGGCTGAGTAGTATTCCATTGTGTAAATGAACCATATTTTCTTTATCCATTTTTCAGTTGAGTGACATCTAAGTTGTTTCCAGTTTCTGACTATTACAAATAAGGCTGCTATGAGCATACTTGATCAAGTGGCCTTGTGGTATGGTATAGCATCTTTTGGGTATATGCCCAGGAGCAGTATAGCTGGGTCTTCAGATAGAACTACTTCCAATTTTCTAAGAAACCACCAGATTGAGTTCCAGAGTGGTTATACATGTTTGCACTCCCACCAGCAGTGGAAGAGTGTTCTCTGTGCTCCACAATCTTGACAGCATCTGCTTGCTCTTGCTCTTAGCTTTTGATCTTAGCCAAGTATAGATGAGTGTAAGGTAAAATCTCAGAGTCATTTTGGTTTGCATTTCCCTGATGACTAAGGATGTTGAATATTTCTTTAGGTGCTTCTTGGCCATTTGAGATTCCTTGGTTAAGAATTCTCTGCTTAGCTCTTTACCCATTTTTTAATTAGGTTGTTTGGTTTGTTGGTGTCTAACTTCTTGAGTTCCTTATATATATTGAATATTAGCCCTCTGTCAGATGTAGGGTTGGTAAAGATCTTTTCCCAATCTGTCGGCTGTTGTTTTGTCCCATTAACAGTATCCTTTGACTTACAATTTCATGAGATCCTATTTATTAATTCTTGACCTTAGAGCCTGACCCATTGGTGTTCTGTTTAGGAAGTTGTCTCCTGTACTGATGAGTTTCATGCTACTCTCCACTTTCTGTCTATTTTATTTACTAATCCGTTTTCACGTTGAAGTCTTTGACACATTTGGACTGGAGTTCTGTGCAGGGTGAGTTTTAACAGATCTTCTGTCGTCCATATTGAGCACTGACTGCAGGGCAGGGTGGAAGTCGAGAGACATCTGAAAGAGTTTTAGAGTAGGCTGAGTGAGTGTTGTGACTGGGTCAAGCAGACATGTAAGAGGTCATGGAAAACAGGTATGCTGTACGCTTGAAGACAGAGCCTAGCGCCCATAGATGGAAATCTGGTAAGGTCCAAGAAAATGAACAGAGTCCAGGGTGACATCAAGTTTTTATCTGAGGCTTTGGATAAAGACATGAAACTGTCATTTATCAAACATGTAAGACTTTGGGAAGAATGTATTTCAGGTGAGAAGAAACCGGGGTTTGATTTGGGGACCTTCGAACTAAAGGCATCTATTAGACATCAGGAAGATATGGAGAGTATACATTTAAATTTGGGAGTTTGGAATTCATGGGGGGCGATCATTTACACTGGAGAGATACTTCTAAGTCAGCACTACAGGGGTAAAATTTGTTCCATAAAAGCTTCCACTTTATTGGGCTGGGTGCCATTGTGAGTGTCTGAGTCCCAACCCTGGTAGAGTCACCTTGATAGCTGAGTGTCTGGAAGAGTGTCAGTTGTCTAAGAATGGGATAGGGAATGAGCCATAAGCTCTCATTCTACGCTGGCCAAGGGCTGAACAACAGGCTGTTTGTTCTTCAGTGCCCCAGACTTCTGTGTGTCCTAGAATGCATGAGCAGGTCATTTTACAAATCCCATATGGTAGTGTTTCTGGTGGCCCCCAAAGCTATTGTATAGCAAACTAGACTTTGAAGATGTAGTTAAGTTAAATACCTTTAGATAGTAAATTATTCTAAATTGTCTAGGTGACCCCTTGGTTCAAACACAAATGTCTCTAGAAGGTAGGTATTTTATTTCATACTGAATGTTATGACATGCTGAAAGAAGACAGAGACAGAGACAGAAACAGAGAGGGAGGGAGGGAGGGAGGGAGGGAGGGAGGGAGGGAGGGAGGGAGGAAAGGAAGGAGGGAGGGGGAGAGAGAAAGAGAGAGGAAGAGAGAGAGAGAGACAGAGAGAGAGAGAGAGAGAGAGAGAGAGAGAGAGAGAGAGAAAGAGAGAAAGAGAGAGAGAATATTGACTTTAGAGATGGAAGAAGGGACCATTATCCAAGAAATGTAAGTCTAGAAATAGGTAATACAAGAAAACAGATTCTTCCCTGGAGGCTCTAGAGCAGTAACTCTCAACCTTTCTAATACTGCGACCCTTTGATACAAGTTCTCATGTTGTGGTGATCCCCAACATAAAAATATTTTGGTTGCTACTTCCTAACTGTAACTTTGCTACTCTTATGAATCATAATGTAAATATCTGTGTTTTCTGATGGTCTTACATTGTTTGACCCCCAAAGGGGTCAAGACCCACAGGTTGAGAACCAGTGCTCTAGAAAGACTGCACCACCTTCAAGGTCTTATACATAAAAGAGGCACTTCTGTGAGCAATGGAGTTAGTAGGATTACCTTTGTATCTGCCCCTTGACCCACCAGCCTTAAAAGAGAACATCACCTCAATTGCTAATAGTAATTTCAGATCCAGGATAACCTTGCTGAGTTTCATTAGGAAATATCCTTCCCTCACAGCCCAGGAGCTATCTGGACTCACAAATGAAAGACACTCACTCACTCACACATGCACGCATGCACGCATGCACGAATTCACAAGTGTCAGTTAATTATAATATGCTTTGACTCACTCAAAGGCTGGGCAGTTCTAATCTTCCACCCAGCTAGCATACATTTCCCTCCAGTACTCTATGCTCAACACCTTCTAAATCTGTTTTATTTTTGCTGCCCAAGATGCTTCTGGGCAGCCCTTCGGGGAACAGAATTTTTTCTCACTTACATTTCAGATGATTTTTCCTTCTGCAGCTTTAAATCTGATCCATCTCCTTCTGAATCATGGTGATTCTCTCCCTCCTTCCTTCCAGTTCCTAGCCCACACAAATCCAAAGGTCCTGCCTCAGTCTATCTGCCCAGTCATTGGCCATTGGCTCTTTATTGATTGATCAAAATCCAATCGGGGACAAGGACTTTCAGCATTTGGACATATAGATTCCCAGTTTGGGGGGCCTGATTAATTCAAAGGATTAGAACCAATCCCCAACAAAGGACTGCTGATCCAACCTAACCTAGAGCTGCAGGAACCAAGGAAAACATTCTCAAGTGGGTCCTTGAGAATTATGGCTTGAGTGTCAAACTTCCTTCCTTGTCTTTGGTTCCCAGAAGCGTGTATTATAGCTCCTTAAGACACAGAGCCACACATCAGCCTTTGGTTGATATAGTACATACTTATATAGCGATACATACTGCATTCCAGAATAACCCACTCTGTTTCTGCAGGGTAACCTTCCTGAGATGATGCCACAGCAGGGCACCTTCAGGTGATCTGGTATACAATAGAACAAATGCCTTCCATAATGGCCTGTCAGGTAAGATATTATCTTCACTGCAAGGTAGGCCCATCGATCTGCATTTCACAGGGGACAACATACCAATAAACTAGAAATTCTGAAAACCTGGACAAGGTGTAAGCCACACCTCAGATGTGGTGTAGGGAGCAGCACCAGCAGCAGAGAAAGAAAAAACACATTCAGGCAGAGTAGATATCAATTAAGATAAAGATGAATTACAGATTCCTCCAGTGTGGTCAGTTTCAACAGAGCCCCTTGTTATTATCAAGTAATTACATGATTGATCATCAGTACTATCCTGTGGCTAACTGGTTCCCTCACCATAGCATCACATAGCAAGTTCGCAGTGTCAGTCTCTGCAGCTGCCAAGGAGGGTCTTTGTGAATGACAGTAATTAGTGGAGTTTCAAGGATAAGAATCCCATTGGAAAACCTATCCATGCTGTGATGGCCACTTACAAGCCCATTGCTCAAGTGCCACAGTGGCTGAGGGGAGGAGTTGGCTTTTTTCCACTGGATAGTTTATCCTGCTGACTAGTTCAGTGTTTTCCCCAAGATATGGGCAGATTGCGCTCATTTTCACATGACTCCCAAACTCCTTTCACTCTGGTCTTCCTAGTATCCTTGCCAGACAAATCTTTACTTCTCTCTGACCAGTGTGCGTGTGTACCTCGAGCTGTTTCTCACTTTATATAAACAGAGTCTTTCTGAATGTGAAGAGTGTTCTGTAGCAGTGTCTTTGGAGAGTAGCTCTGAGTAGTGCCAGGAAATGACCCATGTGCCCATTAGTGTTACCTATCTGTGAAGCAGACTAAGATTATCTCTCTTGTCAGGTGATTAGAGAGAGATTCTTAGGAGCTAATAGGCGACAGCCAGGAACAAGGAATCCCTGGAACATAGGTCAGTCTTGCACCATGACCACAAGTGACGGTCAGCTCTTTGTTGTAGATGGCATGGCCTTGATTCAGAAAGTGTCTGCTTTAAACCTTGTTGGACCTTGGTAGATGCTCTACAAAGTATTGCTATCAACAATATCAACCACTCAACAAGAAGGAAGTCATGTCTGATATTGGAAACTTTGCTAATTACAGCTAGTGAAGTCATGGATCTTGGAGGAAAACCTTCAACCACCACTTTACTCAACCCAAATAACCCCTTTACAACAATCTAAATATTTTTCACATGCCCACAGGTAAGTGTAGTGTTCGATGTTTTCCAACATCAAGGAGACTTCTCTTCACAACAGACAGAGATCACAGAAAACCACAACTAATAAAAATGCAGAGCTGGGGCTGGAGAGGTGGCTCAGTGGTTGAGAGCACTGACTGCTCTTCCAGAGGTCCTGAGTTCAATTCCCAACAACCACATGGTGGCTCACAACCATCTGTAGTGGGATCCAGTGCCCTCTTCTGATGTGTCTGAAGACAGCTATAGTGTGCCCACATATATAAAATAAAGAAATAAACAAATAAAGAAGAATGCAGAGCTGTGGAGCCCAGTTCCATAGGATATGTAGAAAACCACGCCTACACCTTAGCATCAGGGAACATCTCAGGAAAGAAAGCAAAAAGATGGTCGGATCCAGAGGATCAGGAGTTTTCTATGAGACTGTGTCTCCTAGGAATATCAGAATATGCCCATAAGGTTTCACATACATGACTGCCCAAACACAAGATGAACAAGGACAACAACAACAGATATACTAACATGGGTGGGGGAAAGTCCAGGAGGTCTCAACCCCTACACAAAGAGTTACAGTCAACTAAGGAATCTGGAGAGCAGGAGAAATAGTCTCTCCCAGAGAAGAGAATACTAACCGGTTACCCAGTACCAAATGGTAAGCTCTAAAAGTGCACGTTAGTAACATTATATAGACTGAGCAGGTTGTATTAATGTATTTAGAAACATATATGCATGTGCATGTAACAACAATGAATGAAAACAGAGGCCATGAGTTTGAAAGGGGAAAAGGACAGACATATGGAAGGGTTTGAAATAAGAAAAGGGAAGGGAGAAATGATTATATAATAATCTCCAAAACCACCGGGCAGTGGTGGCGCATGCCTTTAATCCTAGCACTTGGGAGGCAGAGGCAGGTGGATTTCTGAGTTCGAGGCCAGACTGGTCTACAGAGTGAGTTCCAGGATAGCCAGGACTACACAGAGAAACCCTGTCTCAAAAAATAAAATAAATAAATAAATAAATGTAATCTCCAAAAACAAAGGAAGTTAAAGAAACACACAAAATTTTAAAGTGAGAAAGAGCAAAACTGATAGAGATTCACAGTGTACTGGGAAAGACAAATGTGTGAACAGATGCATGCTGTGTGCTTAGTATTAAAAGTTCAGAGAAGACTATTTCCTAATTAAACCAAAACAAAAAAATTGGGGACAAATGAAATCTTGACTATGAGTAGACCCCATTCTTCCCCCCACCCCCAGAAATGAGTCCCTACCTTAGAGAAATCCCCACTGACAGAAAATGCAGAGAAATGTTCTTGTTGTGATGTCAAGACCAGGGGCAGAGTCACTGGGATGTAACATCCTTTCATAGCTCTGGAAGCCTGAAAGGACTCTCGACCTTCTGAACCGCAACCAAGAACTAAATTAGTCTGCATGCTTTTCTCAATCTGAGATTTTAAGAGTTGAGATAATGGAATGTGCTGATGTTTTACAAGTGAAAGAAACAAATAAATATAGTAAATGTTATATAAATAAGTGCTGTTTGGAAATCCCCTCTCAGCTTGCAACTAGAGACAGAACTCAGATTTTAACCAACAATGATCTTTCCAATCTCTTCAAACACTTACAATTTACTCTTTGGCTCTCTGCTTATATTCCGTTATAGATCAAGTCAAATGCATTCTGGCCTGATTAAATAAAAGGAAAACTGAGTACCTTAAGCAGGTAAGTGAATCCATAAAACTGGAGAAGCTAGCAAAGGCAGTCCTATAGATCACGGAGACAATACAGAACCCCAGGGACACGTAGATAAAGAGCAGAGTGTGTCTATTAAAATGACCTTAAGACTAAAGCCACACTCGCAGGAGGAACACATAAGGTCAATGTGGTGGTTTGAATATGCTTGGCCCATTGGAAATGGTACTATTAGGATGTGTATCCTTATTAGAAGAGGTGTGTCACTGTGGGGGTGAGCTTTGAGGTTCTGTGCTCAAGCTCTACCCAGTGTGAAAGATATCCTCCTCCTGGCTTCCTGAAGAAAAGTGTCTCTCCTTTTCGCTGCCTTCAGATCAAGGATCAAGATGTAGAACTCTCGGCTCCTCCGGAGCCAACTGTGCCAGCATGATGCCGTGCTTCCTATCATGATAATGATGGATTGATTCTCTGAAACTGTAAGCCATCCTCACTTCAATGTTGTCCTTTATAAGAGTTGCCTTGATCATGATGTCTCTTCACAGCAATAAAATCCCAACTAAGACAGTCTTCCAGGACCCAAGAGCAGGCAGGGCAGCAGGTGCCATGGGGGATGGATGGCACAGTCCTTCTGCCAGTTACTCAGGCACATGGTCTGTTATCACCACCTCTCACCACATATCTGCTTGCCTTGTGATGAGGGTCTGTGGGTCTGGATGAACAAACCGAGGAAAAGATCTGCTAAATGGTACAGAAATCCAAGGGAAGCTTTCTGAGAAGAACACCAAGTCTTTGGGTTAGTTGTATGTGGCTCTGCTTTCAAATGGGGTTTGTTGTCTTGGTTGTGAGTTTCCATGTGGGTGCTGAGAATTGAATCCAGGATCTCTGCAAGAGAAGCCAGTGCCCCTAGTCACTATGCCATCTCTCCAGCTCCAGTGGCCTGATGCTTTCCTGCTTGAGAAAGGTTGGAAGCCCTGGCTCCACCCCTCTTCAGATCTGTGCCCTTAACTACGTAACTTAATCTTTCCAAACCACCCTCCTTGAAAGACCTGAATCATTTGTTACTCTTTAATGCTTCTATGTGTTCTCATTTCTCCTGTATTATGTGTTTCTCACCTACATACTGTGTTGCATAGTGTCCACCAATATGAGCACGGTGGCAGGCTGTATACAGGAAGCTACACTCAACAAAGTCTCACCAACATGACTGTCCAAGCATGAGCTGGACAAGAGCAACACCAATAGGCAGGCCAAAGTGACTGGGAAAAGCCCACGAGGCCTCAACCCTACCCAAAGAATTACAGGGAACTAAGGAATACTGAGAGCAGGAGAAGGAGTCTTCCCCAGGGAAGAGAATACCAACCAGTTACGTTGTATTTGCAGTGGAGCTCAGTGATTGGGCAGTAGAAGAGGTAGGCGGGGTGAGGAACGAGGAGGAGAAAGGAAAAGGAGGCGAAAGGAACAGGAAAGGGAGGAGGAGAGGCTAGCAACATGGAGGAACACATGTGGGTCTCTAGCAGGCTCGGGTAGCAATTCGTATCAAAAGGTTAGATATTGGGCTACAATTCTAATTGTTTGGGCAGGGCATTGTCTGTTCTGAGCCAAGAACCGTGAGGGTGGCAGAGCTGAACCAGGGCCCATGCTTTGGGGCATGGACTCCAGGAAGCTGATCGGGAGGCAGCAGCAAAGCTAACTTCTCGTGGGTCTAGGGCTGGTGCTCCTGGTTCCTCTGGCCGCTTTTAGAGTGGAAACATGGTGGCAGTCCAGGTAGCTAGCCAGACAGAGCCCGGCTTTTCAAAATATCTCCCGTTTCACAGTTATCCAAATGGTCAGCCCTGAAACATACATACAAGCAACATTACATGGATTGAGCAAGTTATATTTAAGAATATATATATATGCAATAACAATTAATGGGGGAAAATAGGCCATTTATTTGAAATAAAGCAAGGGGGCTGTACACAGGAAGGTGCAAAGGAGGTACAGAAAGGCAGAAATATTGTAATAATACTATAATCTCAAAAAATTTAAATGTCACCCTTTTCTCAATTTTTTGCAAAAATATTCCTAATTCAATAAAGACTTACTCTGGGCAAGATGGTTCTGGTTACTGTTACCGGGAAAAGGGGAAGGGCAAGTAAGGAGTAGGCCATTCCTTGAAGAAGGTTCAATCCAGTGTGAGGCCAGACAGGTAGATAAGAGGCTTACTCACCTGCCTCCGTCTTTTTTCTCTTCTCTTACAACGTGTGACTGTAGAGAACCATTTTAGAAATAGAAACTTTGGAAATATTGGGAGCAGAAGTGCTTTCTGGGGTGACAATCCTGCCTCCTAGTGGTCAGGTCACACGTGCCCTTTCTTAGAAAACGTACCGGACATCAAGAAGCTATGTAACTCTTTCCTAGATGGCTCAGTTAATTTCCTGAAAGATCCTGAGGGGAGCAAGCAGGAGGCAGGCAGGGCGCGGGGGAGATGAAGAGGGATGCTATCCTGTCCCCTCCTGTTTCCTTGTAGCCCCTTAAAGGGTTACACCCTCGCGTGTGCACCCTTTCCCCCTCCTCTTGTTTCTTAGGCCAAATCTTGCTGACGTTCCAAGTCTTATGAATGGACTAGAGCAAGCAGAGATCTGAGTCAGCCAATGAGCGCAGAGGATGCAGCGAGCTAAGAAGGTGGTGGAAGCGGAAGTGGAGACAGATTTCCATTGGCCGGACAGAGGGTTAACCTTCTGCTGGTTAACACCCACAGCATGCAGCCTGGGCAGAGCAGAGCTTTGGTCTTGTTAATGGGAAACATTAACTTTGGCCTTATCAAAAGCTCTTCCCCTCCCTGTCAAGGGTTACTGTGAGGCTTCCTGCTGATAAATGAGAATGATGGACGCCACCATCCCCAGTTTCTCCCCCTACCCAGGTAGGCGAAGGAGCTATGAGTACAGATTGAACAGTCTCATAGTAAAGTCCAGTGCTAATAGTACAGGATCTGCCCAGAGGTGTCCACAAAGGTGTTGGCCCTTGGGTAACTGTAGAAGGCATGGGCAAACATCTGAGTTCGGGGTGATGTTGCCACCTTCTCCGTGAGTTTTAAAGAACGTTCTCCAGGTAGTCTTTTGTACACGTGTACGATGCATGCCCAGTGTAATAGTTTTATTTCTACTGCTCCTTGTACTTGTAGACTGTGAATGAGTTGGTAGTATAGACACTGTACCATCACCACCAGCAGCAGGGAACAGACTACCGAACTCCACCCACACTTCAACCGGGGTACACAACATTTTCTGTTAAAGCGATCCTTGCCTTTATTGTAATATTCAGTAGGGTCCCCACCCCTCTCTCCTCTGAAGTCAGCGTCTGATTGATGAAGGAGGATATGTACAAAGACAAATAAAAGGCAGATTGTCTTCCAGGCTTGTAACAGGAGGGGCAGGGAGCTCTAGCTTCCATTGACACATCTCCAGCTGCACCAAGTGAATGGCTGTGCTGTAACTATGGAGGGAGGAACCGCTGAACAACGGTAGCCAACTAGAAAGAAAGCCCAGCATGTCTCCTGGCTGCCACATAGCTGCGATCTGTCTGCTCAAGTAGGAGCAGACAGATGATTCTACTCTCAGAGCCTGAAGCCACAAGAGATTTGAATCATAATACATAACTTCCTTTGTCCTGACCACATGCTCCGAGCAACTGGCAAATTACAGTTTGATTTCCGCATGTATTTATCAATGGCCCATATTGTGGTTGAAAGGTTATAAGTGCCTTATAAAACATATCTGCTCAGTCTAAACGTTGTAAGTGAATGGAAAGGGACGAGAAGGGTTTGGGGTTTGCCGGCCTCAAAGCCATTTCATCCTTATGTTACATCTCTGGGCAAACTATCAGTATTTCAGGTGGAAGTGTACCATCTCCTCACGTGTTCCTATAGGAGGGTGGCACCTACATCAGATGATTCTGGAGATCCCTTGCATCCATTTTAGAAGGTTAGGCAAACCATTCACTTTGGTGAAATCTTTTTTTGAAAAAGATTTTTTTGAAAATCAAAGTTTGAATCACTTTGGGAAACTTGTCTAAAGTCTGGGATGAAAGAAATCTTACACTGGAATTGCTGGAATAGACAGCATCAATCAATCAAGCCAGTACCCTGTGAGAGAGGGAAGGCCGGGGACAAAGAATGGAGCAAGGTTGTATGGCAGGAGACCTGGAAGTCCCCAGCTGGTTAGGTTAGCTCATGAGAAAACCCTACGCATCCCCTGTCTTCCTCACAACACCAGACTTCCAAGCAAGTACCACCTTGTCTAACTTTTTCCATGGGTGCTAGAGATCTGGACTGAGACCTAAAGCCCAGCCATCATTCACCCGAGCCATCCCTAGTTCCCTGGGATCCCTCTGTTGATCACTGATTCCGAGTCATCGCCTGCACCTCTCAGGCCATGTTTTCTACCACCTTCTTCAGGGTTTAGTGAATCTGTTCCTGACGACAGGAAGTCTATCTTGTTTGTTGTGCTTTGAAATAAAACTAGCACAGGATGAAGAAAATTACCGTTAGTAGTCTAAATGTTAACACAAGCTTCAATTGCACTTAGCTGGCTTTTAACCATGGGATTCGTTTATCTCAGGTAAGATCCAGGCATGGAAGATAGTCAAGCTATCCAGTTTTGCCTTGAACACCCATAGCAAATAGCTGGAATTCTGCGAACGCACTTCATGGGAGCAGATCTGCAAAGCTCACTTAAACAAGGAGACCCCCCAAAGCCATCAAGTACAACTGAGCATAGCAAGTGATTTCACAGTCCTCTAACTTTCTTACAAAACAGATAAATATGTGTCTCTTGGTCTTTACCAGTGTTTCAAAACATGAACTGATAACAAGATTGTTCAAGGCTTCACATGACTTTATTGAAAGCTCCTGGGCTTCACAGGGTCTATGCAGAGGTGGAGTACAGGGCTTTTTGTGGACAACTATGGTTTCCTGAATTTCTGTTCTTGGCATCAAAGCTTGCAATGTAGAGTGAAAAATTATAAAGACCATTTTATAAAATATATACAGGCTTTTTCTTTACCCCTAGACCTGAGCAAAAGAATGCAGGTTCCAGAAAGCGGAACTGAATGTAAGATTTCAGGCCTTCACTGCCCCAGGATACATTCAGGGAGGAATACATTATCCCTGAGTCAGAGGACACTGAATTAACATTCCTCAAGCCTCAGGGAAGAGAACCCACCTGTGGGTGGGGAAGGCCCAAAGCAGGAGGTCACATTCCTGACCACAAAAAAAAAGATGCAAGTCATCTGGGTGGGGCTGGGAAGCTAGTGACCACGATGACAGGGCACCGACTGAGAAATAGTTGAGCAAGTGACATGACAAGACCACATTTTTGAGAGGAATGGGTATACAGAGTGTTTTCCACATGACCCTGATTCACTTAGGTTGCGTTCCTCTGGAATTCTTCTCTATTTTTATTGTTATATTTCCTTAGCAACCTTTCACCCCCTCCTCACTCTCCAGGTTTGTGGTTTCCCCCTTTAAAAACCCTTCTCAGACTGACTGGCTTTGTCAAACTCTACTCCTGCGAGAGTGAGCAGTTTGACCGTTGGCTGCCAACTCTCCTCTCTAATAAACCTCTGCTGATTGCATTCAGGTATGGTGTTTTTCGAGTTTGTAGGTGGCCATGACCTCCCGAGACTTGAAGAAGCGTCTCCCGAGTTTGGGGGTCTTCAGCAGAATTCAAATGCTATTACAGAGACATAGTAACAAAACAGTATGGTACTGTACCAAGCCAGACATATAGACAAACAGAATAGGGCCCAGAAACATGTCCACAGCCACAGCCACCTGAATTTTGACAGGGATCTCAGATACACACATTGTGAAGTCAACTTCTTCAAATGGGGCTTAGAAACCTGAATTTCCACACATGAGAGGGTGGAACTGTCCGTATCTCTCAGCAAAATTTTAATGTAAGATAAGAGACTATCAAACTTCTAGGGAAAACACAGCGAAGCGCTTGAAGACATAAGCTAAGGTAAGGACTGTTTGAGAGAGGCTCTAATAAGCTCAGGAAATACTCCAAGAATTCAAATTCAGGCTTGTGTGACATTTAAAAGCTTATGAATCACAAAGGAAACAATCACCAGGGTGAAGAGATAGCCCTCGGAATGGGGGGAAACTACCAGTTACACAACTGAAAGGATTAATACCTATCAGAGCTGCAAAAGAAGGCATAAGATAAACAAAGCGTTCCATCAATAAATAGGCTAGTGAACTGCACAGACAGCTCTCCAAAAAAGAGATACAGATTTAAAATAAATACTTGAAGTCACATTTAAACTCCCCAGTCATCAACGGAATTCAGATTAAAACTACATTGAAATTTCTCTTTGGCCTAGTCAAAATGGCTGCCATCAAGAAAATAACAACAGCTTAGAGTTACACACGTACCCTTGATCCTAGAGGCAGAGGCAGACAGATCTTTGTGCATCCAGGGTTTTAGGCCAGTGAGAACTACATTGTGAGATTCTGTCTCAAAAAGAAAAGTTGGTGAGAATGTGGAGGAAGAACATTTATATGCCAGTGTGAAAATGTAGACGAGTGTAGCCTTTGTAGAAATCAGTGTGGAGGTTCCTCAATAAATAAGTAAATAAATAAATAAATAAATAAATAAATAAATAAATAAATAAATCAAACCCCTATTGGGCCCAGTTGTACCAGTCCTGGGTATATACTCAAAGGGACCCTAAGCTGCTATACCATAGAGATATTTGCATATTCATGTGTATCAGCTCACTGATCGAAATAGTGAATAGGTAGAGGTCCATTTTGTCAATGGATGAATAAAGAAAAGTTGACACTTATATGCAATAGCAATTTATTCAACTGTAAAAAAGAATAAAGACTTGACATTTGCAAGAAAATGTTTGGAACTGGAGATCATTATGCTAAGCGAAATAAGTCAGATGCAGAGATCAATGCCATGTTTTCTCTTCGCTGTGTTTTCTAAATTTAACTTTATGTACGTGCATGTGACGTAAAAGTAGACATGGGACCGTGAGCGAGGAGGAAGAGAACTTAGGGGGCAGATAATAAATTATGAAAATGGAATTGCTTAACCAGGTCTGTGTATATTTTACCATGGAGGAATCTGAACTTAAATGTACTAGACAGCATGGTGTTATGGTAAATCTCCAACCCAAATAGGACCAGTCAATAAAAACACAACTCAATAATTATGAATATAAGCTGCATGCCTGGATTGGGCAGATTCACCACTTCACTATATTCCCTAGCTATGAGACCCATATAATTGGGTTTTCCAAGTCATGCGTTTGTCCTTTTACCTCCTGCTCCTCAGTTGTCTTTCTCCTCTTCCCACAAAACTTTATATCTCCACCTCCCCTTCTACTGCCCAATCACTGGCTCTAGCCTTTATTTTACAAATTAAGGTGGGCAGAAGGTTCACTAGAATTCACCTGTGTAATGACTCACTCCTCTTCTGCAGCCCTTCACAGGAAAGGGGAATTAGCATCAAAATACATGGCCAGGTTATCCACAACAGCATGGAGTGATAGCTTAGTGGGTGAAGTACTTCACCAACATACATGAGAACTGTAGTGATTTGAGTAGGTTTGACCCCTATAGGTTTACATGTTCAAATGCTTGGCCTATGGGGAGTGGCACTACTGGGAGGTGTGGCCTTGTTGGAGGAAGTGCGTCACTGTGGGGTTGGGCTTTGATGTCTCTGTGGTCAGGTTCTGCCTAGTATGGAATCAAGAGCCTCCTTCCAGCTGCCTTCAGATCAAGATGTAAAACTCTTAGCTTCTTCTCTAGCACCATGTCAGCCTACACTTCTGGCATGATCCTTACCATGATGATAATGAACTAAATCTCTGAAACTAAGCCAGCCCCAACTAAATGTTTGCCTTTATAAGAGTTGCCTTGGTCATGCTGTCCCTTCCCAGCAATTAAACCCTAAGACAGGGACCCAAGTTTGCATCCTCAGTACGCATAAAATCAGGGTATGGTGGGACACTTCTGTAACCCCAGTACCATGGTTGGGAATTTCGGGGGACAGGTGGGAGTCAGGTGGAGGTGGAGGATAACCAGACAGGCTGATCCATCGTGTACATATTACATTTTCTTTGCTTATTCATCTGCTACAGACACCAGGCTGGTTCCATAGTGTGACTATCATAAATAGTTCTACAATGAAGACAGATGGACAGGGATATCTGTAATGTGCCGACTTTAGAGGTTTTGGGTGACTAACCAGGAGTACTAAAGCTGCATTCAGTACTTTTTTTTTCAGGAACCTTCACTAGTGATTCCTGCCGAGGCTGGACTAGTCTACACCAGCAGTGGACAGCTTCTCTTTCCCTGCAGCCTAACCAGCATTTGTACTTGTTCCCTCAATGAAATGTAGTTTTGGTGAAGTTTCAATTTTCATCTCCTTATAGCTGAGGATGCTGAGTGCGTCTTCATATGCTCACTGGCTACTCATACTCCATCTTTTGAGAGCTGTCTTCATTTCATTAGCTCATTTATTGTTTGGGATATCTGAGATTCAGATTACTGAGGGTTTTTTTTTAACGTTTGTATGTATATTCACATGCTAGAATGTCCATGTGGAAGTCAGAGGACAACTCGTAGGAGTCATTCTCTTCTTCCTCTATGTGAGTCCCAGGGATTAAACGCAGGCTCTCAGTTTGACAGTGGTGCCCTTTTCCACTGAGCCATCACGCTCCTCGTTGGGTTTTTAGTTTTTTATATCATTTAGATATTAATCTTCCCCCAGATGTATCAATAGCAAAACTTCTTCCCATTCTCTAGGTCTCTTGCTGATTTCTTTTACTGCACAGAAACTTTCTAACGTCATACAATCTCATTTGTCAATTCCTGGTCCTAATCCCAAGCTATTGGAGTCTTCTCAGTAAGTCCTTGCCTGTTTCTAAATCTTGAAGTGTTTTTGTTCAAGTTCTCTTCCAAATACTCTCGAATTCCAAGTCTCATATTAAGATTTTGGACCAACTTTGAATTTATTTTTATAGGCGAAGAGCTGTAACTGTAGTTTCAGTTTTTCTTTAGATATAGATATGCAGTTTTCCCAACACCATTTGTTGAAGAAGCTCTGTCTGTGTTTAGCATCTTTGTCAAAATGTGGGTGACTGTACCTGGGTCCTCTATTGTAGCCCATGGCCTGCATCTGCTTTCATGTTCATACCATGCTGCTTTTATCAATATGGCTCTACAGAGTGACTTGAAATCAGAGTGTGTGTTACCTCCAACATAATCTCCTTCCCCCCTGTATTCCTTTGACTATTTTGGAATTTTTAATGCTTCTATATGAATTTTAGAATTTTTCTATTTCTGTGAAGAATAACACTGGACTTTTAATGGGTACTACATTGAATCTATAGATAAATTTTTAAACAATATAACCATTGAGTTATGTTAATTCTTTCAGACCATAGAAGAATTTTCTAATGTACTCTTCAATTTCCTTCTTCAATGTTTCAAATTTTTCATGTGAGAAGTTTTTCAGTTTTTTGCTTAGGTTTATTCCCAGGCATTAAGAATGATTTATGTTAATATTTTAAATTATGTGCATGTGCATGTATGCCTGTGCGGAGTGTACATGAGTACTGGTGCTCTAGGTGGCCAAAGGAGTAAACCCCAAAGGAGCTGGAATTACAGGCAATTGTGAACCATCAGATGTGGGTTGTGGGACTCGATCTTGGGTCCTCTGCAAGAACAGTGCACACTCTTAGCCATTGAACCATATCTCCAATACACCTAGGTGGTTTTTGTTTGTTTTTAAAGTATTGTGAATGTGATTGTTTTCTGATATCTTAGTTATACATCACAATAATTTGGTATAACTTGTCACCCATTCTAAGAGTTATTTTGGTAAAGGCTTTTTAAAGTATAGGATGATGTTTTCTCTAACTTGGGATATTGCACTTCTTCCCCATGTGTGTTTTAGGTCTTTCTTTGCACTATGACTCTAGCTAAGTATTGGAATTCCATATCGAACACCAAAAAAGAGTTTGCACCCCTGATTCATTTATGATTTTATAAGAAATGCTTTCAGTCTTCCCTGTTTTATATAATATTAGGTACAGGCTGGTCATATACAGTCTTTATTATCTTAAGAAATATCCCTTCCATTTCTGGTTTTCTTGAGTATTTTATTACAAAGGAATCTTGGACTTTGTCAATCATCTTTTTTTTCTTCCTACATTTATTGTGATGATCATGTCCTTGAGTCTACTTATGTGACACACTACACATATGAATTTGCCTATATGGAATATCCTTGCATCCCTGGATTGCATCCCTACTTGATCATGATGAAAATTGTTTTTGATGTTCTGTTAAACTAATTTTCCAAAAATTTTTTGAAAAGATTGCATCTATGTCATCATAGAGATTGGCAGTGTGTGTGTGTGTGTGTGTGTGTGTGTGTGTGTGTGTGTGTGTGTGTCCTCCTTATCTTATCTGGGTATCAGGCTTTGAGAAATGAATTTGTTAGAATTCCTTTTATTTTTATTTATGGTCTAGTTTGATAAGCATTGACATTAATTTTTTAAAGTCTGGTAGAATTTTACCAGTGAAACTTGTGGTCTGGGCTCTTTTTTATTTGCTGATTTTTGGTGACTACTTAAATCCCATTGCTTAATATGGATCTGCTTAAATTGCTTATATCGTCTTGATTTAATATTAGTAACAGTATGTGATTAGAAATTATTTTACTTCATATAGATTTTCCAATTTACTTGAATGTGTTTACAAAGTGTTCCTTAACAGTCCTTTGAATTTTATTGGTATTTGTTGTAACTCTTATTATCTTTAATTTTATTAATTTGTATACTCTTTTATTTGTTGTAGTTGTTTTGAAACAGCATCTCACTCTGTAGCTCATGCTGTCCTAGAATTCACTATTTAAACTAGGCTGGCCTCAAACTCGCAGAGATACAGTGTCTTTGCCTCCTAAGTGCTAGAATTAAAGACGTACACCAGTATACGGGTCTTGTCTGTCTAATTTGGATCTTCTTTCTCATTGTTTTGGTTAGTTTAGCTAAGAGTTGGTCAATCTTCCTTATCTTTCAAAAACCAATGCTTTGTTTTACTACTTCTTTTATATTTAGGGAAGGAGAGAATGTGAAGGAGGGGGAGGGGAATGGGAAGAAAGGAAGAGGAAGAGAAAGAGAAAAATAATACCAAGTCACCTGTGTGGAGGTTAAAGGACAATTTTGTGGAGTCAGATCTCCCCTTCCATGTGGGTTGCATGTGGGTCATGGGGATCAGGCTTCATTCGGCCATCAGACTTGACAGCAAATGTTTTTATCCACCAAGCCATCTCACCAACCTTCACTGA
This sequence comes from Rhabdomys pumilio, assembly GCA_030674055.1. Taxonomy (NCBI): domain Eukaryota; kingdom Metazoa; phylum Chordata; class Mammalia; order Rodentia; family Muridae; genus Rhabdomys; species Rhabdomys pumilio. Next base: position 161,992,231 of record JANHMN010000003.1, read on the forward strand.
TTCTCTCTATAATTTTCATTTCTGCTTCATTAATTTCAACTCCAGATTTTATTATTTCTTTCCATCTACTGATTTGTGGTCTGATTTGCTTTTTGTTGTTTTTTTTTTTTAATTGTTCATCTCTGTTTTCTTCCATTATAATGAGAGAGAATACAAGAAATTATTTCAGTTTTCTTGACATCTTAAGACTTGCTAAAATGTAGTCTGTTGTTAGAAAATGTTCCATAGTCTGAAAAGAATGTATATTCTGTAGTGTTATACTGGAATAGTTTGTAATAGATTGTTAAGGAAGTTCATTCGACTTACAGTGTCATTTAACTCTGATGTTTACTTGTTGTTTTCTGGGGCATGGGCTCCCAATGACCTACTAGTGACAGTGGAATATTGTGGTGGCCCATCATTAGTGTGTTTAAGTCAACAATTGTGTTTACATTCGCTATTGTCTATTTTATGAAATTGCCTCACCCGATGCTCAGTGAATCTATGTTTAGACTCATAATATGCTGTCAATGAATTCTTCTCTTCATATGAGGTGTGGTTATTTATCTTTTCTAACTGATTTTGATTTGGAGTCTATTTTGTTAGACAAGCAGCACCTGCTTTAAGTTCCATTTGCTCGAAATGCCCTTTTCTATCTTCTAAATCTAAGGCTGTGTCTGTCTTTGTTAGTGAAGTGTGTTTTCTCACAGCACAACAACAAATAGTTGGATCCAATCTGTGAGTCCGGATCTTTTGATTAGAGAATCAAGACCATTAACATTCAGAGCTGTTATTGAAAAACAGGCATTGAAAACTATCTATTGGAAAGTCATCTATTGGTCTCGCTCCACAGCTAAGGCTGATGGCTAACTTGTGACGCGCCTCTTTCAGTTTCCCAAGGACTGGAACTATGAACATATGTGATCCATGTCCAGCCTGAAATCGAAACTTTAAGGTTTCCAGTGGTTTTTAGTTACTCAAAAATACTAAAATTTAAATTTAGAAGGTTCAGACTTTTATTTTGTGGGGAACTCAATGGAATGAATGCACACTGTAAGAACGGAAAATAGTTGTTGCTTTCTAAAAATGAAAATAATATTAATTTCAAGAAAGTAAACCTCTGAAAGAAAATAGGATATTGTCTTTGAAAGACAAAATGGCCGTTTCCGTACAGCTTTGCTTACCTTGAATAACTTCCCCTTAAATAATGTTAACAATGATGACTTCTGTTATGTATGTTTTTCTAAAGTAAATAAATACATCCAAAAGGCAAACCTGGTCAAACAACATGTTTGATTTGGGTTTTCCTTCATTTGGAGTAGTTAAGATGGCCACATAGTTTTAAATATACAAAATACAAACAGCAGTCTCCTCCCTAGATTTTCTTCTCCAGAGGCAAACAATAATACCAAAATTTTGGAATTCTCCCAGAGATATTTTATGCATTCCCAGGCAAAAACAATTTTCAAAAAAAATGTTTTTGACACAAGTTATATTGTATTTCACACACTGTTCTGCAATTTGCTTTTTCAACTTAATGAAATTTTGGGGAAAATGTTCCATATCAGTCCATCAGGGTTCCAGCATCCGTGGCTGCAGTTTTGCCAGTGCGTGGTTTTCCACAGTTCGTTTGCAGGTTCCTCCCTCTGGTGAAGTGTACATGGTTTGAACCATGTGTTATTCTAAACAATGCACAGTCTCTTGTACATGTCATTTTTTCACAGATATCATTAAGATAGCAATATATGGAATTGTCTAGCTGTGGTTTTAAATAGTTTTCAACACAAATAAACTTCTTGCCCAAACACTGAGTGGACTATTTGAGCTGTGATGCTGACAAAAACCTTGCATTTGAAGAGTCAACCAGAAAAGAAAAGAAATGACATTAATCCCCCTCAGAGACTACTGTTTCACCAAGAAAATGTACAGTGTGTGTGTGTGTGCATGTGCACGTGTGTGCACGCTCATGTGTGTGTGCACATGTGTGTACAGAGAAGCACATCCTGATTGTAAGTTTTCGAGAAGTCATTACATACATTTTCTCCACAGTGAGGTTCTACATTTATCTCTATTATTCATTTTGTACTATTGCAATTCAGAAATCTATTGGATAGGCAAAAGTAGAAGTATTATCATCTGCATATTATGTGACAGTCAAAAGCAGAAAATGGGAGGGAGATTTGAACAGGACCAGATAAAGACATTTGCTTGCCTATTGACAAGAAGGCTGTGGAAATTGATTCATGGACTCCACTGTATATTATTTACAGCTTAGGGGACATAGTAATATGTCAGAGTTAACCATAACACAGGACAGAAGTCTGATTACACAGCTGGAGTCAATCACCCCCATTAACCATTCCTACTGCCTTTTTCAAGTCATGGATTGAAGAACTCTACTACAAGACATGTGCACTGGAAAAAAATATTGACAATTGAAGTCAAGGCTCTTGGTCCTGTTCCAGTAGCATAGAAAGGATGGAGGTGGGGGACAACTTGTCCTTAATGAAACCATCCCTGCTGGGCTTATTCCTGTCTGGTGCATTACACATTTCACATACACTACTAAAAAACTAGTGTGTAAGCAAGTGTCATCCTTAGGCTTGCTGGCAGGCAGGGCTTTGTTTAAACAGCGCCCTGTGACAAATCTCAGGAAGACTAAAAAATAAATAGCCTTAATCAAGGGAGGTGAGTATTATGAAAAAAGATGGGGCTTCATTTTCAAACCCGGAGTCCTATGAGCCTAGCAACCATCCAACATCAAGATGAATTATCTGATTGCCTGGAAGTCCTAACATTCTGAAGCTATTTTCTCTGTATTTCTGAAATATAAACCTCTTTTGAGCTCAGAAACGTGAATGTCTACAAGGGCTACCAGTTGGAGTTCTGAGGGTGCATAATACTTATGTGAGCATGCTTTCATATTGATATATGTTTGTAGGGTACACCAGGAAGGCAACTGGAGTGGATCCACGTATTACATGACACCGTATGAAGCTAGTCAGCCAATGGTCTGCAGAGAAACAGAATCCACAAGTAGCTATATTAGAGCTGTCAAAAAGCTCCCAGAAGACCTGACCCTGCTGGCTGTGCAATTACAGACACCTGGAAAGCTGTCTTGCCCGGAGAGCAGTGAGCACCCGCCAGCTAACATCTGCTTGGAGGGAGGAAAGACAGGGCTTTACCCTATCAAAGAAGAGAGCAGGCACCTTTTCCGTGTTCCCCTGTCACACACTGTTCATGGGTCTGCCTGTCACCCTGGGATGAATTCCAAGGCTTTGTTCCAAACCTTTCTATCTGCACTGCTCCCAAAGATCTGTTGCCCTTACCTGTATGCTCCCAGGAGACTCTGGTTTCTATAACAACAGACCCTAACCCCGCCCATCCATTGTGGCCTGCAAGACCATCTGTCAATCTAGGATGACAGAGCCCAGCCCAGCTCAGCCCCTCTAGACCCGAGACACTTACTTGCTCCTATCCAGGCAACGGTGTTGATCAGCAGTTATTTTCCAAGGGTAGAGAGAGGGAAATGGAGACTAGGGTAAACAATAAATAAAAGCAGAGCTTTCATAAGCCCTTCTAATCTGATGGTTTGCATTTCCTTCACTCTGCTCTCTCCAGGAACACTCAAGCTGCAGCAAGAACAGGAAGTCATTGCTTGTCTATGATGTCACTTCAGTCGTCTTTGGCATGAGAATTTGAATGTAAGATTTTAGTTTTAATCAAAGGCAGCTGGGGATTTAGTTCAGTCAATAAAGTTCTTGCTAGCGTGTGTCACGCCCTGGGTTCGATCTCTTAACATGACATAACCAGATATAGTGATTTCCAGTGCCACATAAGCCAGATATAATTGCATACACCTGTAATTATAGCAATCAGAAGTTGAATGCGGGAGGATCAAGGTTAGTCTCGGCTATAAAAAGTTCAAAGCTAGCCTTGGATATAGATGACCCTGTCTGTCTTAACAAACAAAAAGTGCCAATAAGAATAAATAAAATCAGAAAAAAATATGATGCAGTTCTGGACACAACATTTTTGTCTTTCATGGGTAGATTTTTCTGAAAGACCAAATGAGAAAAAAATAGACTCGGAGCTGAGCTGAGGACTTGGTTCAGTAAGAACCCTTCACCCAGAAGGACTAATATTGCAGAGTAGAATTAGGAAAATGGAAAGACTTTTTTTTTTATTGGAACTATATTCACATTTGCAGTCATCCTTGTAACTGGAAGAGCCACATGACTAAAAACTGTGGTCTAGGGGTGCTAACAGGGCTGTGTATCCTGATGCAGAAGCAGGCACAAGAAACTGTCGGTTACAAGAACTGCTCTCTACACCTGTGGTGCCCATTAAAAGTATTAGTCCTCCAGGGTTGGGTCCTTCTGGATCAGGCATAGTCGCTAAGAGCTGGTGATTTTGCAAACCATTTTAGCAACATTTACTGCTGGGAAACATCCTCTTGGGAACACCAGAAACTGGCACGATAAATCTTCTACTCACTATGTTTATATCCTGACGGAAAACTTCTGTTTCAAACAGGGAAGATTTTTTTTCCCTCCAACAAATATGACTGATGGGAACACGTTTTCACACATCGTATCGTAGTTGCCAAAGTATTATGATTATTAATAACAGCTGCGTTCACTCTGATAACCTTCACAAGCCCCATTGTGCTTGAAATTCAAGGTGACCACGTGAGGTAAGCAAGGCTGACCCTGACTGGCCTCCCTCCCTATCAGAAGCACGTTGGGGTTAAATGGCTTGCCAGTGTCACAGGGTAAGTTGTTGGCACAAATCGCAACACAAATACCCTGACAAATAAGTTAGCAGAACTTTCTAGTCTACCATTCCACTACACTTCAGAAATGATCCCAGGGATCTAAAAACAAAACAAAACAAAACAGAAGATGTAGTACATATCCATGCACCACCCCCCACAGGAGACTTCAGTCACTGATGGCAGACTGATTTGTAATATAAGGGACTGTAAATGCAGATTTTGGGGGGGGGGCGGGTAAAGCAATCAGTGCAAACAAGCACTATCTTGTCACACACTTAGTCATTTGAAAGAGATCCAATGGCAGGGGCTTTTTTTCCAGCCAGGCAGATGCTAGAATGTGCCTGTGTCTACACAAATACACACTATGTTCTGCACCCTCCAGCCTAGAGGGGGTCTACAGATTCCTGAAACCTAAAGATGGGACAAATCTGCAATCATTTACTGCAACTCATGGTACAGGGGAGGCCGTTTCAGTGCCTTGCTCAAAGTTACACTTGTAATAGATGACAGAAGTAAGACAAGACCCTCAGACCCTCAGATACCAGACTCAGCTCAGAGTGTGGTGACTCTGAGTCCCTGGGGAACTCCAAGTCACTATTGCACCAATACATTTCATTCAGTTGATTTTAATTACACGACCACAGAAGGCCTTTGAGCAGGACTTAGAGCAACAGAGGCTGGAATCAAAGGTCTTCGCCTTGCTTTGGGCTGTTCTGACAAAAAAGGGCTCTCTGGAAATCAGCTTCAACCCTGCAGTTCCCTGTGCTTCGGCAACAAAGTGTGGAGCCAGAGTTGGCTGAGGCTTGGTGTGGTGTGATGCCCAGGACAGGGCTTGGCTCTGTGTTGCCTGTGCTTTCTACACAGCTTAGTTTATCAACCAGGGTACAGCGAGAATCCCAGAAAACCAGGCCAAAGCAATCCAAACGCATGTAGCAAGGGGCTATGGAATCCATTCAGGGGCTGCCTCAGGGGCCTTTCCAAATTATCCATCGGGAGGTTTGTTTTCAAACCTCAGTCCAAGACCAAACCACTTAACCAGACCAGTTATGTCAGCAGCTTTGCTCAAGGTGTCCCTGAACAGCTGTCAGCAGGATTCTAAAAGGAATACAGGGGCTTGAGACTTGCAAGCTCTGGGGTGGCCTGAAAGCAGGGTCAATAAGAAAATTTCCCTTACATCTCTGTTGCAAGAACTTAACCGGGGAGCATGTCCTGAAGGATGCACCATAGTGTATGTGGTAAATGCTGGGGTCTGCTGAGTTTCTCCCACAAGTTGTCTTTCCTGGTGATTGCAGACCCTTCTCTGGAAACAGCTCACATCAAAAAAAAAAAAAAAATCCCTCACAGGTGAGTCCTCCATTTCTGGATCCCAATTAAGAATAGACAGTAAGAACATCCACATTCAGTTTCACAATATAAGAGAATACTCATAGGTACTAGGACTTAGAACATGCTGATAACGGCAGGCTATTAACTAGCATACTATAAAATCATATGGCAAATTCTCAAGATCCTCAAGACTTACGGTCTCAACATGTGCATTCTCTTCACTGGAAAGTAAAGTCATCTTTGGATTTTGTTTTAGTCCTGTGCTTGATGTGTGTCAGGAAGTCTGACCTCAGTGAAGAGACCTGTGTTTTGATTGGTAACTTTATTGGGAAACACCAGAACATCAACAATAGGCACAATCTATTTGCCACTTTTAAAACCTGTTCTTGTGTTTGCTCTCTACACTCCAAATCCAGTGTCTGACCTCACCCTGGAGGGCTTACTCTCTTTGACCAAATACTATTCTCAGGACACTGTGGTGGGGTGGGGTGGGGCAGCAGAGGGGTGCTCAGGCCTGTGGGCAGATTCCTGTGTCGCCTCCATAAAACTTCTGGCGCTGGAAACCTAGCACCCTTGACTCTATGATGGGAAATCTCTATCACTCAGGAGGAATCTCACATCCTAAGAAGTGCCCTGAAACTTCATTTTCCCCTACCCCAATCCTCTCAGCATGTTTTTCTTTTACAGACCTGTGTTAAGTCTGCTTTCTGGCACTACTACGAATATCTGAAGTAAATCAACCTAATGGGAACCAAGGGTTTATTTTGGCTCCATGTTGGAGGTCTCAATCCATGGTCAATTGGCCCTATTGCTCCAGGCCTCTGGGCCTCTGGCCAGAAAACATTCCCTGATGGAAGAACCTAAATTATTCACTTCGTGATGGGGAAGCAACAGAGAGAAAGGGGAAGAGACTGGGGTCCTCAATTCATCTTTTTTAGGGTGTGTCCCCAATGGCCAAACACACATTTACTGGGCCTGACTGCTTAGGGTTCCTGTCACCTCCCAGAAACAATCTGGGAACTAAGAATGCTGTCCACAATGTGCTAGGGAACACTTGAGACCCAAATTGTATGTTGCAGGATGATACAGATTCATTTCTATGATGGCCTTCTCTACTCTGACTAGACTGCTGGCTCCCTTTTCATCTATCTGTCTCAATACAGCAATGGCCCAGGGTCACCCAAGAGAACATGACCTCTGCAGTCCTTGAAAGGCTCTGTCATCACAGCCTCCCTGGCAGTGTCAAGCAGGCAAGTACAGGCACCAACACTGAGAGACATTTTGGCACTCAAAGAGAACCCATGCCTGCCATCTGCAGACATGACAGCCAAGGATATGACCCTGGGGAAGCCCTTCGCATGGGTCTTTCCTTGTTGTGTTTATATTTAGCACAAACAAAAACAAACCTACAGCTGCTTTTCTCAGTAGCAGGTATTGCATAGCAACCCCAAATAATAGGGAGATATTGCTGTCTTCCCCCCTCCCCGTTAGGATGTGTTCTCCCCAAGTTTGGGGACTTCTAGACAGTTGCCTGTGTTTGGCTCACATGATGTGCACAAACTGTATGGTATTGAAAAGATTCAGAGGGGAAAGAAAGGATTGGATTTTAGTCTTAGTTTAGAATAATTTTTATATTCAGATTTTTGAATAAGAAATATTTGGGCCAGTGAGATGCCCCAGTAGGGCATTTGCAATCAAGTCTAACAACCCAAGTTTTATTCCTGAGACCCACATGGTAGAGAGACTCAAGCTCCTCAGGTTGTCCTCTGACTTCCACATGTGTACCTTGGTATGGGCATAGGTGATCATTCACAAGCAATCTAAATAAGCAAGGTAGAAAAGAAATATTGCAAATATGTACAAAGGTACAGAAAATAAAATAGACAAACATTTGACCAGATTAAATAACTAATGTTTCTCTTCATATTAACAAGCTGAAGCTAAGGCCCTTTCCTTTGCATCCCTACTTCCTTCCATCTTTGGTCTGATCTGTGTCTGTTATTCCTGCCCATGATCTAGAACTTTCACTAAATATAAATTCCAACAATTTCAGTTGTTCTATGTGTATTTAAATGAGCATACATAGCATACACAGACATATACATGTACATGTACATGTGCGTGTGCGTGTGCGTGTGCGTGTATATATATATATATATATATATATATATATATATATGTATATAATCTTGCAATTTGCTTTTCTTTTCCAACAGTAAAATTTAGAGATTTGCTTATAATATATGAATACAAGGCAGCCATAATACAACAGTCTAAGGTGCCACCATTTGCTAGTCAGCCCTTGGAGGGTCAGCTTCTGTTTGCTTTGCATTTGCTTGTGAATGTTGTGCACCTGTCCATGTCTTCCTTGACATAATTTCATGCAGGTAGAATTTTGAGTTGGTAAGCATCTCAGTAGCCACGCCATCCTTGGTGCTGCCCATTGCTGTGCCCATGTCCACTCTCACTAGAATAAGTTTCTGTTTTCCTGAGCTCAGCCCTTGTGAGTTTTTTAAGTTCTGATCTTCCAGGTGCAAAAGGCATCTAATCCTTTTATTGTACATCCCCCTCATGACTCATGACCATGGAAATTTTTTTGTTTGTTTGCTAGTCAGTTCTGGTGTGGGGTTGGGGTGTGTACATGTATGAGAAAGTGATTCTAACCTCTGTTCTCTTCCCATACATCTGTTACTATAGTTGCCTAAAATTATTTTAGCTGTAAATATCTTCTTTCAATCTCCATCTTGCCTTTCACCATGGTTTGTTATACACTATAGATACCACTTTAATTTTCATAGTCAAATTAGTATGTCTACTCAAGGCTCATGTGTAGAAGAATTTCAATCCAGCAAAATGGCTGCTCTGATCACATTCAAAGACGTTCCAGGTCTGTGTGATCTCCCTGGAATGCAGTCACACCCTTAGTACACAGCTTTAATCCCTCTGGCTGGAATCCTTTACTACACACCTTTAATATCAAATTGAGGGGCAAACAAAGTGATGAGAGCAAAGCAATCAGAGAAAGATTTGAAAGAATGAGTCATAGATAAAATGTACCCAACTCTCAGGAGAAAAGCTATTTAAGAGCATAGTTCATGGGGGAGGAGGAGAAAGAGGTGGGGGAGGGGAGGGGAGGGAAAGGAGAGAGAGGAGAATTCAATCAGTTTGTCAGTTGAGAGTCAGTTCAGTGGAGTTGAGTTTGTTCATGAGTTCATGCAGTTCAGCAGAGACAGCTGAAGCCAAACTAAAAAGGAGCCGAAGATTAGAAAAAAAATAAAATGCCAGAGTTAGTTTGAAGCCAAGCAGAGCAATTCAGTGAGAAGCTGAGAGAAGCCAGACTGAATCAGTCAGCTTGAAGAGTAGTCAGTATAATTGAGTTGAATGAGCCAGCCAGAGTTCAGAAAGAACTAGAAAGGGTGAGCTTATTCAGCAGTAAGCCTATGGGACAACAATTACATCAGGTGAATAAAAGATACTTTTACACTCATGAGTATTTGCTTTTTGTTTAGTCATCTGTTCCTAACTGTATCCAAGATGTTCTACTGCCTCTTTTCCCCAAAATATAAATTTTATTCTCTTTACACTTAAAACTTTGTCCATCAGGAATTTGCTTTTGCCAATATGGTGACATGGGCATCTAGCTCTATCTTTTTTTTTTTTAATAGAAAATTAATTATTAAAGATAGTGCAGACTTACCCACTATCTAAAGTTCCACTCCCTTTAAATATATTTTCCCACATACAATTTGGTCCTTTTCTTGACCCTTTACTATTCCATGGTTTCATCTGTTTATCCCTAAATCTATATAAGAATCTTAACATTACATTAGCTGAAAGGCAGGTCTAGTTGATGTGACTCCTCCCCTTTTAACCTTAAATTTTCTTTAGCCTTCCTTCCTACTGACACTCACAGTATTTTGGATCAGTCCATGGGTTCCTGTAAAAAGCACTTGTGCCAGTTATCTACGCATGTACATTTATCTACCAATCTCTTTGATGCTTTGCTTTAGCCATATCTCACAATGTTTTTTGCACATGTGTGTGTAGTGTGCACATAGTTTGCACATGTGAGAGCATGTGTGTATGAAGCAACATGCATGTTTGTGTGCCTGTGTGTGATGATGATACCAATATGGGAAGGCTTGCTCACAACTCTGTGTTTTATATATTGAGGCAGAGTCTCTCATTGAACCTGGAGGCTCTTGTTTCAGGAAGTCTAGCCAGCTGGCTTATTCCAGGGATGATGTTTCTATCTGCAAAGCAATGGTGTCACAGGTGGGCAGTCACACCAGCTGGCTTTTACGTGGCTTCTGAAGATCTGGACTCTCATCCTCACAGAAGTGTGGCAGATGTTCTTCTACTGTCTGAGCCATCTTCTAGCCCCACCCTGCAGTTTGGTCTGCTGTTTCCCCTCCTTACCTAGGCACAGGCATTTTAAAATGTCTATTATGATTCCTACTCTGACTCACGACTTATTACAACTATTTTAAAATTTCCAAACATAGCTCTGTCTGTCTATCTCTCTATCTCTCTATCTCTCTATCTCCCTGCCCCCAAGCATGTATGTTTGCATTTTGTAATGCATTTCTATTTTGAAAGGCAATCCAGTCTATATAATTGATTCATTTGTTATTTTTAAATACTTGCTCCATGGTGAAGTGTATAGTCATTCAAAAAAGAAATTTAGTATGGACTCTTTGTTAGGTACAGGAAATGCTGTGTTCAATCTATTAACTGTGTTTTTAAATCTTTTATATACTTACTGAAAACTGTATTTGCTTGAGCTATTTACTGCTGAACATCACGTTAAGATGCTTCATTGTGGTTGTGGATATTTATTTTTTAAATTATGGTCATTCATAGTTTTGAGACTACATAATTACTTAAATACTAATTTTTATTATTTGAAAGTTTCGTTAATTTATACAATATATATTGATCATACCCATTCACCACTACCCTCCTCCTCCAACTCCCTCAGTGTCTCCTACCCCATCTCCCTTGCAACTTCACAACCTCCTTTTAAAAGTGTTATTAATAATCCCTGAGTCCAATTAGTGCTAGCCATATACATATGGGTATATGGTCCTCCACTGGGGCATGAGCAATTTCTGAGCAGTTACATTCCTAAAGGACAGTGACCTTCTCCCCTGGGGCAGCCACCAACTCTAATAGACAGGTGTGAGACATTCGGGGCTCTCTGTTATCCATGCTGACATACTGACAGGTTGGAACTTATACATGCCTCATACAAGTATAGCTGCTATGACCTGATGCATGTGACAGCCATGTCATGTCCAGAGGCCAGCATTTCATAGCTTTCCTTCCTGTCTGCCAGCTCTTATGTTCATTCTCTCTGCTCTTTCTTTCTAGTTCCCTGACTCTGGGATGGTGGGAGGCCAGTGTAGATGACCGATCACAGCTGAGCACTCAGTGTTGAGTAGAACTTGTTGGCCAGTCGTGAATCTCTGCATTAGTCACTTCACACTGAAAAAGGAAGATTGTATGACCCAAATTTAAAGCAGTCCAAGTCTCTGGGTACAGTTTGATAGCATGATCATTTAGCAAAGCAACAATAGTTTCCTCTTTAGCACCTATGATCTACTCAGACATGGGCTTTTGACTGGGTTTACAATATCAGGTCAGATGGGAGATTAGATTATTAAATGTTTAAACTGAGGTACACACCTGTGATTTCAAAACTCAGGAGGCTGAAGCAAGAGGATGGATCACTGTGAGTTTGAGGCCAGCTTGGACTACATAGCAAGACCTCTGTTCCCACCCTAATATCTATTACTCTAGAATTTTTGGTCTTCCTGTGGGGTGGTTTCTAGCCCTCCTATGTGGTCATTTCTCCTTTGATTTTTTTCCTTTTTTCCTGTTGGGCCTGAATCAAGCTCAGGAACTTAATACTACAGCATACCCCCATGCCCACTGCTCCTGAACTAAGGTTTTATAACTCCTGAGAACTGGATGCTGCCACCTCTGCCACAGGCTCCTCTTTTTTGTTTGTTTGTTTTTTGTTTTTGTTTTTTCAAAATAGGGTTTCTCTGTGTAGTCCTGGCTGTCCTGGAACTCACTCTGTAGACCAGGCTGGCCTCGAACTCAGAAATCTGCCTGCCTCTGCCTCCCAAATGCTGGGATTAAAGACGTGAGCCACCACTGCCCGGCTCACAGGATCCTCTTTATGTTTCTACCCATGCACCTCACTGTCCACAGCTCCAAGGAATATTGTTTTACAACACAAACTTTTACTGACCTCCTGGGTTTGCTAAAACTGGAGAATGAAATTTGTTTCTTACTATTCCCTTTTGTATTTGAATGTTTTCTAAGACATGCCATATCACTGCTTTTTCACTGGCCTTTCAGTTGCTGCCATTTCACTGGCCTTTAGACTCCATGAAGTCTCACACTGTGCCTAAACGCACTTGAGAAAACGACAATTTTAGTCACTCCTTGTATGACATGGTTTTTATGTCTTGTGTTTTAGTTATGCTTTAATAAGCACAAAATTTTTATTTTGTGATCCACTGGGCTTTTTTTTCATAATAACTATTTTAATTACAGTGTTAACATATTAACCTAAACTTCACTGTCACAGAAAGATATCCCATAAAATTCAGAAAATAGTCAGGTTGTGGTGAGGTGGAAGGAGCCTTTTGAAGACTTCAAAGCACTGGACGGAATGACTCAAGAATTTCAGCATAAGTTTTCTTCTCTTTTTCAGGAAAATCTTCTGGATGTAATTTTATATACCCAAACATATCATGGTCCTTCACAGCATACAAATAGTCTTGATGTTTTAAATAAAAATATCCAGCAAAGAAAAAGGAAGTAACATATAGAAGTTGTCGATGCAAACCTGCTTTCATCACAGGTCTCTTCTGTATCAGGTTGTCCAGGAGGCCGATATAGACAAGCCACAGGTCATTCTGCTTGGGCAGGGGCAGGCTCCGGGCCTCATCTGGCAGGAATTTTAAAGGCTTATGGCCCAGCCGTCCATTCATCATATTGATGCGAGTTCCACTCCAATGGGCTTTTAAAAGATTTTTTCCAGATATATACTGATCCTGCCTCCTCCTCCTCCTCTTCCATCCTCCCTACACCTCTTGTGTATTGGAGATCAAACTCAAGACTGCACATATGCCAGGTAAGCATTCCCCACTGACTTCAACCCTCTGCCCCTCATTTACCTGAAGAGTCTCATGCCCATACAGACAAGCTTTTAGAATCAGCATTGAACTGTGAATTATGGTAATTTATTGGATATTTGCTTTCCTAGGGATGCTTTAGTTTGTTTTCTGTTTTATATTTTAATTTACATGAGAATTAAGTCCTAGGCTATATCACTTCTTTTCCCCCAAGCACTTAAAACTCAGACCAATATTTTGTGGTAGATATGACTAAGTCAGCTGGCAATTAAATTTATAGTTTTGCAAATTTTGTTTCTTTCATATCGTTGTAAGCAAAACTATTTTGAGTACAAATTTCTAGAATAAGTACACATTACATCTAAACACATACCTGTATTATCATACTAGTATGTACTATATGTTAAAAAAAGAATATAAGAACCACATATATAAAACAGTCTAAAGCTCAATTTTTTTTCAGTAAGTTTTTTTTTAAATACATATTTCCAGTTGTAGTGGCACATACCTTTTCCTCATGGGAGGCAGAGACAAATCTCTGCGAGTTTGAGGCTAGCCTGGTCTATAGAGCAAGTTCCAGGACAACCAGGATCACATAGTGAGTGACATATTTCCTGTCTCAAGAAAATAAAAACAAACAAACAAAAAACAAAAGCATATTAGCCTTTGACAGTTTGATAAGTTTAGCTAATAGTATTGTAAGGAGCAAAATGCAGAAAGAAACACTACACTGGCTTGAAAACATTTGATTCAACTGCATATTTGAATGAAGCAGTAAGAAGCTACTCTCTGGCTCATTTCAACACTTAGATTCAGCGGCTATCACAGCTAACAATAAAAACTTGTTACTACACAGGAATACGTGGCTGCAAATGAGACAAACCATAGCTGCACTGAAGAAAATGTGGTGGCCATCATCTAATCCATACGTGCCAGGATTACCATGCTGGAGAGCCTGACACAAGCTAAAGTTGTCTGGGGGGGGGGAAGCTTCAGATGAGAAAATGCTCCATAAGATCTGACTCTAAGCAACCTAGAGGGCATTTTCTTAATTAATGATTGATGGGGGGGGGGGGGGGGGGGGCCCATTGTGGGGGATGCCATCCCTGGGCTGGTGTACCTGAGTTCTATAAAAAAGCAGGCTGAGGAATCCATGGGGAGCAAGCCAGTAAAAAATAACACTCCTCCATGGCCTCCGAATCAGCTCCTGCCTCCAGGTTCTTCCCAATTTGAGAGCCAGCTTTGGCTTTCAGGACCTGTAAGTCAAATAAACCCTTTCCTCCCCACGTTGCTTTTGGTCATGGTATTTCATGACGACAGCAATAGAATCGCTACTAAAATAGTCACAAAAGCTTACACTTACATTTAACTTAATTAGGCTCCCATTTCCTCCAGATGTCAACCAACTGTTTACACAAACTATTACTTGTTGTCATTTTGTATTTTCTAAAAGACCACATTCAGCTCACCATACCCTTCCTTTGGGAGAGTTGCAGACAGATGAAAAAACTGTTACATTGTGCTATTTCTGTGTACACTAAGAGCCCCCCCTTTCATCAGGAACATCTTTACATTGTTTTGGCGATAAATAAATTGTGACATTATAAAAAAGGTTTGGCACCCTTAACACCTGGAACCATTTGTATCAGTTCCCTGTGCTTCTGGTGACAAAATTCTCCCACTTCTTGTGTTTCTGTTTCCTTCATTTTAAAACTAAGGGCAGCTGGCAGGAGAGCCCAAGATGTCTACCGGTGGTGCTCGAGCTGATCCTGTTACGTGACTCAGTGCACATCCATGTGGTGAAATACTATGTGGCCACGAAGACACTGGGACACTTTGTGCTACTCTGGATGAACCAATATGTTATTTAAAGAAAACAGCAAAGCCCAAAAGGGCGTGTCAAACACAAACCTTGTGTGTGAGCTTCTTTAAGATAGAGGGACAAATAGGCAGATGGGATTGGGTACAGAATGTTAGGTTCTAAAGCAATGACTTTAGCAATGGAAAGGACCAGGAAGTGAAAGCCCATGTTTACTCTCTCTTTCTATTGCACATCTAGGAAGTGCTTGATTTGTTCAAACACAAATAACATGTACATGTATGTACATAAACTATTTATAGAGACGTATATATAAAGTTGACCCTCTGTACCTATGGGTTTCAAATCAACGAAAACTGGATTGAAAATATTCAGAGAAATTACTTAATGAAACTTGTATTAACTTTTTTTTCTTGCTATCATTCCCTGAACTGTATACAGTAAGACAACTTTCCACCTGGTACTTACATTATGATTAAACAAGATGTTGAAGTCTATTAGAGGATTTGCACAGATTAGATGCAATGTATTTGTTACTTATTTATAACTGTGGTAAAGCACCAAGACCAAAAACAACTTACGGAATAGAAGAAGGAGTTTCTTTGGCTTCGCAGTCTCAGAGGAATAAGTGTCAAGCATGGTGGGGAAACATGACAGCAACAGGCAGGAAGCTGAGAGCTCATACCCTTAACCACAAGCACTCAGCAGAGAGAGCACATTGGAAGTGGGGTGAGTCTATACACTCTCAAAATCCGCTATCAATGTACTTCCTCCAGCAAGGACACACCCCTTAAGCCTCCTGAAAGAGCACCACCTACCACGTGTTCAAATACCTAAGCCTATGGGGACAATGCTCATTCAATCCACTGCAGGTAGTTTCTATGCCATTTTATATAAGAGACTTGACATCTGTGAATTTTGGTATTTGCATGGGTGCTAGAGTCAATAGCCCATAGACAGTAAGTGATAACCCTATCCATCTATCTATCTATCTATCTATCTATCTATCTATCTATCATTTATCTATCATCTATCTAGCCATGCACAGTGTATGCAAAGGTATATTTATTTTAGGGGACATGTGTATATATTATAAATTATGGATATAGTTCAGACCCGAAGGAGAGTTTTCTCAGTCAAGAGATGTAACATTTTTCTGCTGCTGTTTCTTTATAATTTTCTGTTTGTACAGCTTTTGTTCTATTCTACTTACTTACTGTGTATTTATTTTTGAGGTGGGAATCACAGAATAGCCCAGGCTTCCAAGCGCTGGGATTACAAACATGCATCACCAGAGCCACCATAAATTCAACAACAAAAACAAACAGAAGACAATGTTCCAGTGTAGGAAACTGTGAACACTATGTTAGTTTCCTAGAGCCAATATAACAAAGCAGTTAACATAACATGGCACAACATAAAGCAGTTAATATATCAAAGACAGAGTGGCTCAAGCAGAAATTTATTGCTTTACACTTCTGGAGGCAAGATAACCCAAATTAGGTGCCAGGGGTCCTTTTTCGGGCTAAGAGGAAGGCCTTTATCCCATGCTCTGAGGTGGCTCCATGCTCTCTTCCATCTATTTGCTTGCATCTGCCTTTAAAGGCAATTTCCTCTATTTTATAAGGATGCTGAGTATATAGAATTAAGGCCCACCCTTTGGAGTGAATTTTAATATGATTATCTGTAAAGACCTTATCTCCAAAGAAGGATATATTCTGCAGCATTGAGATTTCAGCATACCTTTATTGGGAGGTGAAACAGAATTTAACTCCTCAGAGTGCTTTACCATGACACCAATTTATAGACATGGAGGGAATTAAGATCTTGTCTCTCTAGATCCGTTGTGCTGGGGTTCATTCTTGAAGGCTAAGTCAGACATCTTCCTCTGATGGGGAAAAAAGAGATTAGTTTCACAGCCTCCATCTCTTCTGCCAAGAAAGCAACATGAGAAGAGAGTTGTGGAGAATAAGCCTTCTGTATGGCAGAGACATGTAGAAGACACTTAGACACCTATTCAGGAAGAAATGAACATAAATGGGGGTAGACTTGTGGTGGCCTTGTAAAGAAATCAGATCCAATTTAGTATCAAGAAACAACACCCACACAGCCAGAGTTGGACCCTAATGGAACCGTCCAATCTACAAGCCCATCCCCAGCTTCAGGAAACTGAGGCAGAAACCAGAGAGTTCTTTAATAGCTAGGCAGGTAGATTAGGCCAAGACATCACACTGTACTGTGAAGTTGAGCTGAGTAGGAACATGGGGTGGGGGGGCTCTTCATGGGGGACACCACACATAAAGACACAAACTAATGTCACTTTCAGTGGGGACAAAAAAAAAAATCCCTAAATTTTGAAAGTCGAGTTCCTTTGTAAATCCTTAGCCAATAGCAGTGTGGCTGAAAAGAGGGCTGGGAGAAAAGAGAGGGTTGCCCAGACAGAACCTTGCAGTCATAGTTTCTCAGAGCCATGAAGTCTAGGCTTGGGACATGGGGTCAAAGTATGAGAATTTTGGCTCAAGATGAATAAAGCTGGCCTCAGCAGCTGCCACCAGCTCAAAATGTGTATGTTCAAAGAATGTGACCACTTGAGACTCTTTCTAGTTTCAGCTGCTCTGAGATATTAACGATGGTCTAATTGCTGGGAGCACGTGGGGTAGACCTGGCGTTTATCTTCCTGACGCACGGAAAATGTGGTTTGGAGGCCGAGCTGGCAGACCCAAATCACCTCCAGACCCTGCCTGTTGCTAACGTGTTTCATCGCCAGGCGGGGGCACATTTCATCAGCAAGCAGGGCTGACTCGGCTTGGCCAGGGCACTCCTTGTGGCTATTTGTATCCTATCCTAACACCAGCGCTGACATGAGAGGTTAAATTTGCATCAAAGAAACACGGCACCAAGCTTCTTCCAAGGCCTGTTTCCCAGTTAAATGTGAAGAAAGTCCATCAAATTATCACACCTGAAGATGAAGGAACAATTTGTTCACACATAGCTTGTATTTATAAACCACCCTGGAGTCCTTACTAGATAATTTAATATAGAGGATAGCATCTCACAACTGAGAGATTTTGTAAACAACCAAGCTGCCCTTTCACACAGCCCTGAGCACAATCATGGAGGCTGTGGCGATTATACACAGAGACAGGCATGAAGAGGCTCAGTATCCCTGAGGAGGCAGCTCTTGCTCTCTCATCCTACCCCATCCCATCTGCCAATCATATTGGCCATCTCTCTTCCAAACTGACTTGTATTTTATGACCTAACTGTTTAATGGTACTATAATACAAGTTTCCCAAAGCCAGTCACCATTTGTTCAGCCTCTGTATGTGTATATTTTTAATATATCTTTAATTGCACCTCCCTTCCTAAACGTATTTACTTTCAGTTCCATTTCCTGCCATAGGAAGAGGGCTCTTCACTAAGGCTTTGGGTCTGATTAGGTCTCCTATGGAAGCCTTGGATTTTAGTGACTTGCTGGGCTATGTGTTTGCCCCCAGGCACCCACTCATTTGTAAGCTTAAAGGAACTCTTAGCTATGAAAAGCTGCTTGGCCTGCTGTTTAAGAGCCTAAATTCTGCAGTCAAGACTGACGAGTTAAAATACTGTTACCACCATTCACACTTCATATGACCTTGGGAAATGTTCTAAATGATCTGTTCCACGGATCGCTTAGGCTAACCCAAGAAAAGTAAGTTATTCTTCACAGGGAGGTTACGAAATGCTTTGAGGACCAGCCACACTTATTGTCACCAGACTTAGAGGCCAGTGAAGTGGGTTCTTGGATGAGTCCTCTTGAGTCTTCAGCTCAGCCTCTACTCTTGCCAGAGGCTCAGAAAGGAAGGTCTAACCAAAAAGAGGCTCCATGCCTGTCTAGAATCCTGGCCTGCTGTAGCCTGAGGCAGCCCAAAGAGAGGCTATTGATTCATAGCAAGTTTGGCAAAAATTCGATGCTGAAAGAAGAGACCATCCTTGGGCTGGAGAGATGGCTCGTTGGTTAAAAAAGCACTGACTGCTCTTCCAAAGATCCTGAGTTCACTTCCCAGCAACCACATGGTGGCTCAGAACCATCTGTAATGGGTACCCAATGCCGTTTTCTGGTGCGTCTGAAGAGAGTGATAGTGTACCCACATACATGAAATAAATAAATCTTTAAAAAATGAAGAAACCATCCTTCTGTGACCTGAGCAGCAGGACGCTGTGCCTGAGTCTGTGTAGTAGCCAGGAGGGACAGATAGCTCGGGAAGCTAGGGCTAAAGAGTGAGCTTTGGGCCTGGGGCTAGTGGCACTGCTGACAGAGACAGCTGGTGTCGTTCACACTCAAGCTGAGCACCTGCTGTCCTTCCAGTGTGGCGGAAGGAGCCTCGATAGGCATGGCCCCTTTCAGCTCTCCTCACTGGCTTCTGCTGGAAAGGAGCCATTGTGTTTCCTGGTGAGGGGATGAACTGTGGTGAGCCCCAGGTTCCCCACTATGGATCAAAGGGACACTTATTTCCCAGCTGTGGCTCCTTCAGCAATGAGTTTTCATCAGAATCACCTGAGGGTCATGCTCTGTCCTGGGACAGCCTGATCCAGAGTGAGCAGCTGGGACAGTCTGATGCCAGAAACCACGGAAACAGCTCAGGTTCCCGAGAAGAAGGATGCCAGGTTATGTGTTTCCCTTCCACCAGAGCCTGCCTCCTCTTTCTTCCTCACCTAGCCAAGGAACTCAAGAGAGACAGAGATTCGCCCCTCCCTTCCCTCACCCTCAGTAAGCTGAGCTGCCTCACAAGAGAAGCCTTCCCCAGAGGACAGGAATCTTATCTGGCCCTACTTTCTCTTTTCCAGTGAGTGGTCTGGGGTCACTTGACCTGAACTGGCCACAGAATGGCCCAGCACTGTCTCTTCTGCTTTGGTGACAGTTTGAGTCAAGTGACCCACACACAGCAAGCAGGAGACTTGCTCCCATGGAAGTTGGGGGGTGGCAGTGGGGTAACTCCACTTCACTTACTCTCTGAGGTTTGGCATCCATTTGTGCTTTTATCTTGCTGTGGTTGTGTAATAAAGCTTAACTTGTCCTGTCCTGTCTAAATGCACCCATATTCATTTAGTGAGTTTTCTAGTTCCAGTGTGAAGCAACAGAAGTTTCTAGAATTCTAAAATATGACTTATTTTCTCATCTATGTGTGCTTAATGTGACTTGTAGGAAAACATAATACAGTTAACCCAAATCAGCAATGAAACTTTTTTATCACATGCATAAGTTTTATTTACTCTCCGTGGCAAGATTTGTCTATAAATCCTATTTTGACTTTATAAGGCCTCAAGTTAAATAAGCCATCCAACAAACACATCAACAGAACTGGAAACAAGTGAGAATCGTGGCCAAAATCCTGTTGCCCCGAATGGAGAACATTCAATAAACACAACATTAATAAACAAACACACACTGATCCACCCTCCTAATAAATTAAGGATCCTTGACATGAGCCACATGGCCAGACTTTTGCTACAGGGTAAGGACTTAGAAATCTTGAGAGATGATTGGTCAGTGGGAGAAGCTGACCTGTGCTCCAGATTGATGACAGGATACAGCATGGTCACACATGCCAGGAACACTGGTGACCCATGGGAGAGAGAACTTGACATGGCTGGGTGGGCTGGGGAAGGTGATCCCTAAACTGCAACTTGAAGGGGTGTCTGGGCTTCACCAGGTACATGAGGAAGGGGAAGCATGGGAAGAAACTCCACAAGCAACATGACACATTTGCAGGGTTACTGATAGGTGATTTTGTGGACAGGACAGGAGCCCTAATACATGGAGACGGGGTTGAAGAGAGAAAGCAGCAGGCTGAACCTGGACACTAGAACCTGGTGGCTCTGAGCCCCCGCTACCCCTCACAGGTATCTAGCCTCAAGCATCCCCAGGCAAAGCTAAGGGTCCCTAGAAGATACTTATCACATGCATATTACTAAGCTGACTGACTCTTCGAGTGTGTCCAGGAGGGTTCTGATTATATCACTAAGGGTTACAGGACCAGGGCAACCTGTCACCCCAACAAAACTAGGGTGGTCCTCCTGATGTGCCCAAAGAAATAGGTCTTGCCTGTTCATGAGTTGGGTTCTTACTCAAAGTTCCTCCATAAACCACCAATAATCAGCTCCCTACCTCACAAAATACCCTGTAGGATCTTAGGCAGCTCAGTGACCATGGTCTGTGGAGTGGCAACTACTACCAATGAGCAGCAGGACAGACTGTCACTCTTCCCCACCAAGCCATCTCCTGGCGTGCCCACAGCCCTACAGAGATAAGCCAAGACTAAGTGTAAGAAAGGTTTGCAAGATGGTGCTTCTAATTCCAGGGAGCAGTCACCTCTGGGGCAGGCCTGCCAGAGCCTTCCTGTGCTTCTGACCTCAAGGCTGACTCTAGGTGAGAGTCCAGCACATACCTACAGCCAGGAAAGGATTTGAAAGTCTCAGGCCTGTTTGCTTCCCAGAGAGGCCTGCCATTCAAGATTTATTCCTTCACTTCCTTGGTGGTAGGTTTTATTTAGAAGGGCTTAATAGTG
Source organism: Rhabdomys pumilio (assembly GCA_030674055.1). Lineage (NCBI taxonomy): Eukaryota > Metazoa > Chordata > Mammalia > Rodentia > Muridae > Rhabdomys > Rhabdomys pumilio. Next base: position 162,013,828 of record JANHMN010000003.1, read on the forward strand.
GAAGTGTTTGAGGACTTCAGAAAGACTATTTAAAGAAAGAGACAGTTGGGAGACTTCATCCCATCACACAAAAACACACATCTTACATCTGCTAGCCTCGCCCCTTCTATTCTTCTTTGTATCCAGGCTACAGTTTGGATTTAATGGTTGGCACTCCAGCACTTAAGGTCCTGTGACCTTAAGAAGAAACCATTCATTAAGACTATTTGGCCGAAAAGATAGAGGAAAGCCTGAGTCTTTGGGGGACCAAGAAGTTACCTTAGTAGTCTATGACTGGCCATCTCTAGCCTTTCTTTTAGAGGGAGAGGTAAATCTTGTGTGCTTTAGCCACTGTTACTGAGGGCTCACATAATCCCATGTGAACTTCTTAAAATGACTGACAGGGAATCTGTATCTCAGGGAGTAGTCCCAAACCCTACCACAAGGGGGTAGCCTTGTCCCATAGGCTTCAGTATAACACCAGCATCAGCGTTCAGTGTGGATGAGTTAATATCTTAAACCACAGCTGACTGCTATGGTCCAGGCCAGCTGAGCTAGGCCTGAGCTCTACCTCATTGGTTCACCCAGATCTCTAGCCACTGTATGTGACTTCCCAAGGAAAGCAAGCATGCCGGGAGGCAGTTCTGAGTGCAGCCAACCCACTTGTATTTCTAAACAGAACGAGGAACCTCTGTTCTAAATCACCTTCAAGTTAGTGGTATGTGCACACTTTCCCTTGGTTCTATTCGTTTCTTTCAAGATGTGTATTCCTATTAAGACACCTGTGTGGCAGCTCTGATAGGTAGAGACTCTTTCCTGAATATCAGTCAAAGGCTCTGCTTCCTGTGAGGTAAAAATCTGCCTGTTGCATGTCATCCATTGACTCCTGCTCCAGTTCACTTCCAACCAAACCTCGAAACTCCCCAGGCAGAAAGTTTCAGTGATTACAGGCTTGAAGTTGGGGGAATGGTTCATCTGGGTCTCAGGCTACGAGTATGTTGCTGTTATCAGGAAAGAATAATGCTATGTCTCTGAGATCTACTGTGAGCTGACCCACTAAGGCGTTCGAAGCATGAACAGCACTCTGCCGACAGTGTCTGAGCCCATGGCCGTGGATATGACTCCTCCTGGCCTGCCTCCAGTTCACAGGCTAGCACTATACAGCTAAGGCTTGAGGATAAACGGAAAGCTAGCCCCCAATCTTCTCATCTTAATTTCCTTCCTAGATATCTGGAACGAACAAATGTGGTACCTGGAGACAGCTTACCCAAAGTTGGAGGACCATCCATTCCTCTGAGACATACAGGAAGTTCCCACCTATAAGAGAATCCCAGTGTAAGAGAAAAGATCAAAAGCATTACAAGAAAAGAAACAGTGTCTTACCCCTTAGGGGTCCCTTGAGAGCTGAACCTAGAACATATAAAATTCAGGCTACCGTGTGACAATGACATGTTTCCTATCTGGGCGATAAGCATGCATTGTTGAAATTTTCTGAAATTCGAATGTAATGCATTTACTGGCTTTACCTTGCCAAACCTTATTGGGGATAGAGAATCTGGCATTGTAGAGTGGGTGGGAACATAATGACATATTCTGAAGTGCACCAAAGGGACTGACTAAAGCCCAAACAGCCACAGGTCTTGCACTCAGGTTTCCCAGAGCAGCTAATGTTTCCTTGTTGCTTTATTGTTTCAGGCACCTCCTGCTCTGGTGTGATGGAGCCTATCACAGATGCTGAGCAGCTGCCTGGCCAATACCCTCCAAGAAGGATGTGTCTAGTCAAGTCTAGAGCCTCCAGGGTTGTTTCAGCCTGATGTCAGTCTGGGAGGATATACACTCCACTGTTATATGAGCCTGGTGCTAAGGCCACCTTGATGGCAACTTCCCTCTGTCTTTCAAATTATGGAGAAATGAAGGCTTTGAACTACCCTTGGGTGGACCTCCTCTGGATCACCCCAGGCTCACCTCCTCTGGATCACCCCAGGCTCACCTCCTCTGGAATGATTCCCTCATTTCTTCCAGTAAACTGCTATACAAAAGCTCCTTTTCGTCACAACATATAATCAGAGCCCACAGGATACAGAGAGGCAAAAATGTGCCCTTCTCTCCTGGATCCTGTGAGGACATAGCAATGTTCCCCGACCTGCCTTTTCAGTTTGCACACCAGATTTAGCACTCATAAACACAGGAAACCAAACAGTGAGTGAATATGGGGGATGGGCTGCAGGAAGAACCCCCTCCTTCATGCTAATTCCCTTTGACATCACCTTATCTGTTCACACTAGCCGTCTCACCAACTTCAGCTTTCCTGAGTCACCCGTGGCAGTAGTCTTTTGATGGAGGAGGTCCTGCCTGTGTTTTCTCCACTCAGCTCTCATGCTCTCCTGTCTAAGGGTTGCCAAATTCTTTCATCTTAGTTCCCCATCAATCACTTTCTAGTCACGATGTCTGAAGTACCTGCAGGAACACCTTACAGAAGACGGGCTTACTTGGGCTCACATTCTGTCATGGTAGAGAAGACATAGCAGGCAGACCACATGGCAGCAAGAGTGTGTAGCAGTGACTTGTTTCCACGGCACACCAGAAGTAAGAGTGGACACAGAAATGAGTATCGTCTCAGAGGCCAGCCCCACACTTCCATTCCCACCAGTCTGACCTAACCCCTGAAAACTCTACAGACTACAAAACGGTGCGACAAGCTGGGGACAAGCATCCAGAAGAGGAGTCTGTGGAGGACATTCCAAAACATAGTAGGTCTACATATTTACTCATCTCACTGACAAAAACTCTACCCTGTCTGTAACAAACAGTCTCATGCTCTGACACAGTTTTCCCTGGAAGCCCAGGCAAGACTCCAGACAGTCTAAAGTGACTGCTCTCAACCCATAGGTCGTGACCCCTTTGATAAACTTCTATCTCCAAAAATACATACATTACAGTTCATGACGGTAGCAACATTATAGTAATAAAGTAGCAACAAAAATAATTTTAAGGTTGGGGGGTCACCGCGACATGAGGAACTGCATTAAAGGATTGCAGCATCAGGAAGGTTGAGAACCATTGGTAAAGTATCAGAGGAAACCCTGCCTCCTGGAAGACAGGCATAGCAATGTAAGCTTGGGAGGCAGCCCTTCCTGCTGCCCAGCCCAGCAGAGGTTCCCAGAGGCTTCCTGTAGGTTCTCTTCTTCATAGCAACCGTGATGTCGGTTCTCTCAGTGACCAGGCTGCCATGATGTTTGCTCTCTCAGCGACCATGCTGCTGTGAGGCTGCTGTAAGATGATCCCATCCAGCTCTTACGCGTTGGCCTGCTCTTCCCTTCCTCACGTTCTTGCTTCAGAACTCACAGGGCTCAGGCCTCCACCTTCTGATGTCTCCTTTTTGTCTGTGACTCTTCATCTCTAACACATAGCCTCTGCTTCCTCGAATAGACCCTTTTTCGTAGACTTTGAGAACATGGCATATACTGTCATCACAGCCTGGAATAATCCTATCCCAGTCCCCCTGCCTCTGACCTGCTCTTAGGTGCTCTTCCAGACTCAGGATCAATGTTACTTCCTCATCTAGACCATAAGATCACCACGGCCAGGCTTATCAAAGTTCACTATGCATAAGAATTGCTTAGGGATCTTTCTTCTTCTTCTTCTTCTTCTTCTTCTTCTTCTTCTTCTTCTTCTTCTTCTTCTTCTCCTTCTCCTTCTCCTTCTCCTTCTCCTTCTCCTTCTCCTTCCTCTCTCTCTCTCTCTCTCTTATTTATTTTACAGTTAAAAATTATTTATTTATTTATTTATTTATTTATTTATATATATCACAAATGTTGTCCCCCTCACCCAGTCCTCCTCACAGAGTTCTCCCCCTCCCCCCATCGCCCTTCCCCTTCACCTCTGAGAGAGTAGCCCCTCTGGGTTTTCCCCCACCCTGGTGTATCAAGTCTCAGCAAGATTAGGCCCACCCTCTCCTACTGAGGCCAGACAAAGCATTTTTGCCAGGGGTCTCAGACCAGCCCGTGTATGTTCTTTGGTTGATGGTTCAGTCTCTGGGAACTCCCAGTGATTTAGGTTAGTTGACAGGGTTGTTCTTCCTATGGGGTTGCCATTCCCCTCAGCTCCTTTAATCCTTCTCCTATCTCTTCCATAGGGGTCCCTGACCCCAGTCCAAATGTTTGTCTGCCGGTATCTGCATCTGTCTCAGTCAGCTGCTTGTGGGGCCTCTCAGAGGACAGTCATGCTAGGCTCCTTTCTGTAAGCACAACACAGCATCATTAATGGTGTGAAGGATTGGTGCCTGTCCATGAGATGGGTCTCAAAATAGGCTGGTTACTGGTCAGCCATTCCTTCAGTCTCTGTTCCATCTTTGTCCTGGCATGTCTTTTAGACAGGGATAATTTTGGGTCAAAAGTTTTTAAAGTGGTCTGGTGTTCCCATCCCTCTACTGGGTGTCCTCTCTGGTTCCTGGAAGTGGTCTCTTCAGGTTCTATATCCCTACTGTTGGACATTTTGGTTAAGGTCACCCACTTGAGTGCTGGGAGCCTCCCCCATCCCAGGTGTCTGAGACTTCCTAGAGATTCCCTCCAATCCTACCCCCAACAGCTGCATATTTTGCTCATTCTCCTGGCTCCCTGGGCCTCTCTCCCCATGCCTGATCCTGACACACCAGTTCCCCTCCCTGTCTCCTCTCCTACCTTCTTCCTTCTGCCTCCCATGACTATTTTGTTCCCTTTCTAAGTGGGATTCAAGCATCTTCACTTGGACCTTTCTCCCTGTTTAACTTCTTTGAGTCTGTGGGGTATATCTGGGTATTCTAAACTTTTTGGCTAATATCCACTTATCAGTGAGTACAAACCATGAATGTCATTTTGGGGTCTGCATTATCTCACTCAGGATGATATTTTGTAGTTCCATCCATTTGCCTGCAAAATTCATGATGTCCTCCCTTTTAATAGTTGAATAGTATTCCATTGTGTAAATATTCCACATTTTCTGTGTGCATTCTTTGGTCAAGGGACATCTGCGTTGCTTCTAGTTTCTTGATATTACACATAAAGCTGCTATAAACACAATGGAGCACATGTCTTTGTGGTGGGTGTATTTTCAAAATGCAGATTCATTTTCCTTACCTCTGCCCACCTCCACCAAATTCTAATTCTGTGGATCTGGAAGAGTGATTCTCAACCTTCCTAAATCTATGACCCTTTAATGCAGTTCCTCATGTTGTGGTGACCCTCAAGCATAAGACTGTTTACATTGCTTCCTCATAACTGTAATTCCCTACTGTTATGACTCCCAATGTAAATATCTGATAGGGAGAATATCTGATATGCAGCCCCCAAGGGGCTCTCTAGACCCACAGGTTGAGAATTACTAGCTTGGAAGGAAGCCCAGGAATTTTCACTGAAACAAGCTCACAGGTAATGCCAACGATACTAGCCTGAAATCCACACAACTGACTTAGAGTTATATTGCTCTCATGAAACCCCATGACCAAAGAAACTTTGTGGGGAAAGTGTTTATTTGGCTTATACTTTCATTTCACTTTTCAGGACAGGAACTCAAACAGAGAAGGAACCTGGAGGCAGAGGCCAGGTTCTGCTTCCCAGCCTGCTCCTCACGGCTTGCCCAGCCTTCTTTAATACAGAACCCAGACCCACCAGCCCGGGGACAGCACTACCCACAATGGCCTGGACTCTTCCCCACCTATCATTAATTAAGAAAATGCCTTACAGGCTTGCCGACAACCTGACATTATAGACACATTCTCTTAATTGAGGCTCCCTCCTCCCAAATGGCTGTAGCTTATGCCAAGTTGACATAAAATTAGCCAGTACACTACACCTGGAGTATCTGTTCCCCAAACTAAATTAACCTCCCCTGGATCAGTGACCTTAGAATTCCATACTTGTCTATCAAAATACTTGATGGGGGGCTAGTAAGATGGCTCAGCCAATAAAGGTGCTTGCCGCCAAGCATGAAGATCTGAGTTTGGCCTCTGGAACCCACATGGTAGGAGAGGACAACTCCTCCCACTTGCCCTTTAACCTCTACATGTGCATCTCTCCATCCCCCCCAAATAAATGAATGAATAAATACAAATTAATGTAAAAGGGGGGGCTGGAGAAACGGCTCAGAGGTTAAGGGCAGGGCACGGTTGTTCTTGCAGAATACCAGAGTTTGAATCCATGGACCCACATGGCAGCTTGTGGTCGTCTTTAACTCAAGTACCAGGGAGTCTGAAGCCCTCTTCGAGGGCACCAAGTATGCACATAAGGCTCAGATATACATGCAGAAAAACCGCTCCTACACATAAAGTCAATGAATCTTTGCTAAACAAAAAATAATCAGTGGTTGTTAATATTCTCTTAGTGTCAAACCTCCTGGATAAACTGAAAACACAATAAGGCAGATGTGTCCGTATTATTGATGGTTGACTCCCTATCAACTAGTACCAGGCTTATCTTCCAGTATATATTCAATAAATCAATACATTTCCAAGGAGGGAAAGGAAAGATAGGGGAGTGGTCTCTTGCTGAGTATCTTCCTCAGGTGAACAAATCAAATTTGAGGCCGTTTTCAAAGAGGAATCAAGAATGTACTGACTACAATTCTGAGGGAAAGTGCCTAGACAACACCTCAGACATTTTAGAATGTCATCGTTTGCATCATCTCTGATATCATTTTGTGACGACAAAATAATCCATGAGACAGTATTTCCAGTGAAGAAGCTCGCAGATAACCAACCAATCCATCACAATGACAGCTGCCCCTGAGTAACAAGCCAAAAGAATCCATCCACTTTCCATTCTAAGAATGGCTTGCAGGGGACATATGGGTATGGAATAACATGAACCTAGGCAAGGCAGAGCTATTAGAAAGGTCTAGAAGCCTAGGACAGTGCTCCTGGTTCTGTGACCCTGCTTCAAGCTCCAACCTCCAGGAGAGGATGAAGCGGCACCACTCAGGAGTGATCAGTAGGCATCCAGGGATAGCATCACAAATTGCCTGCACTTGAGTTCTGTGTGACTCAGGCTCTTTATTTAACCCTACAGCTTTGATTTCCCTGCCTTTTAAAAAAAGGTTCAAAAATCACTATACAAAGTTGACCTATATTAAATCACTATTTTACAGGTTAAAATAGTTGAATTTCAAACAAATTCAGACTAATACCTACTCCTTACACTTATTTAGAGGATTAAATGAGACAATCATAAGTCAAGAGATCTAAAATGGCCGTTGCACATTGGGTACCACAGAGGGATCTTACTGCATATTTGAGTTTGCTGAGGTCTCTCAAAAGTTGATAAACATTACAAGCATCCAGCAGTTTCCGTACCTATTATAACTACTCTTTAAAACTACTAATGCTTTCAAATGACTCACAGCATCCTCAAGCTCCTGCGTGAGCTGATGACCATAAAGTCCAGAAGCAAGCTGAGTAGAGACTAGAGAGTAGAGGGAGGTGAGGAACATGGATCTGGAGAGATAGCAGCCAGGACAGTACCACTCTATTAAGTGTTAGTCTCATGTCTCCATAATGTTCTGGAAAACCATTTATGTAGGACAGAATGGTTATTCAAAATTTCATGCAGTTAGACATAATAGATTCCCTTTGCCAGCCTAGATTTTGCTGGCTTTCCTGACTCTCCATGGTATCTTCACCTTTCTCCTTCACATCTCAACATGTTTGCCCATTGGAATCACATGTTAGAAACATGTCAGCCTTTAATCTGGTTTAATGTCTTTCTCTTCTTTTTAAGCAACCACATTCTGGTGATGCTTTTGTCCCATATTGTGGGGACAACTGATTTCCTAAGTTACCTTGGAAATGTATCGCAGGGTCTTAGCGGGTTTCCTCTGGGCCTGTGGTGCAGCTTCTTCCAAGTTACTAATAAACAACCAAACTGCCTTGCTTCCTGTCTTGTTCTCCCAGCCTCTCACCGTCACAAAATAACCTTCCCGTATTAACTCTTACATGTTTGAAATAACATAACATAACATGGGTTTTCTGTGTTTCTTACCATCCTAAGGTGTACTGGGCATACGCATTTGAAATGGATCAGGTCGATTCCAATGCAAATTAGAGGGATAAGCATTTATACAGTCCTGTGAGTTGTCTACAGCAAACTGTGTACCTTTCATTCTGCTTTACTCATTGGACATTTATTGAAAATCTAATCACAGAGAGAGAGAGAGAGAGAGAGAGAGAGAGAGAGAGAGAGAGAGAGAGAAATTTACCTTCCTATTATTGTCAAAAATTTTAAAATGATAGTTTTTTTTTTTTTTAATGTCCTGGAGGATCTCAAAGTAAGATTGGAGCTGGGACTGCAGAAGAGACAATGTTGCGATGTGACAGGTCATGGGGGAACATTCCATTCAATGGAGGCAGGTGACACTTTGGATGCCTCTCTAAGCTGTCCAGCAACACAGCCATAGGGAGGGGGCATGTGGAAAATGTCCTCAAGCCAGAATGGGAAGAGAGTGCCAAGGCCAGACAATAGACAGACTTACGGTGGTTTGAATGAGAATGGCCCCCACAGGCTCGTGTATTTGAATGCTTGGATTTTGTTGGTAAAAATATTTTGGGGAAGGAGATATTAGTATGGAGAGGTGTGACACTGGGTGTGGGTTTTGAGGTTTTAAAAGCCTATGACAGGTCTCTCTCTCTCTCTTTCTCTTTCTCTCTCTCTCTCTCCCTCTCTCTCTCTCTCCCTTCCCCCCTCTTGATGTAAGCCCTCAGCTATGCTCCAGTGCCATGCCTGCCAGTGTGCCATCATACTACCCAGCATGATGATCATGAACTCAGTCTATGAAACTTTAGGCAAGCCCCCAATTATATGCTTTATTTCGTAAGTTGCCTTGGTAATGTGTTCTCGGTCGCAACAGAACAGCAACTAAGACAGAGTTGAAAGGTTACAAATGAAGCTAGGACGGAGGCAAGACGTCCAGCCCCACAGGGTGGCCTGCGTCACGCTGAGGAACACTGAGGTCAGTGGTAACGGCTTGGCCAGTTCACAGCTGGAAAGATGCTGCTTGCTGCAAAGAGGAAAACCACAGATTTCTCTAAAACCTACCCAGTGATTGGCTGGCTAATAACAGGGGTTAAAGTGTTAATGTTTTTTAAATTCACTAGATAGCTTTGAAGAACCTGGTAGTAAGATTGTGTCTGGAGACATAAAGATAAATTAGTTTCTTACCTACAAAGAATCTGGGTTAGTCGTGATAAATATTAAAGGTATACCCAAGAGGAAGGCAGGGATCAATTAAGTAGGAAAAAAAAAAAAAAAGGAAGATTCCATAGAACAGCCTTTCTCAACCTGTGGGTCGAGACCCCTGTGGCCAACTTCTATCTCCACAAATATTTACATTAATATCAGTAGCAAAATGACAGTTATGGAGTAGCAACAAACATATTTTATGGTTGAGGTCACCACAACATGAGAAACTGTGTTAAAGGGTCACAGCATTAGGGAGGCCAAGAACCACTGCCTAGAGAAAGGGATACTGACTTGGACACTGTGTTAGTTGCTTTTCCCTGTTGCTGTGATAAAAATACCTCCAATAAAAGCAAGTTGATGGAGGAAAGGTTTTTTTTGGCTCACAGTTTGAGGGTACAGTGAGGAAGCTGGTCACATTCTGTCCACAGTTAGAGGGAGGCAGGGTAGGCTAGTGTTCAGTCCAGTCAGATTCTGCTCACCATTGCACTTCGTCTACCTACGACAACTAACCCAATCTAGATAATCCCTCACAGGCACGCTCAGAAGCTAACTCAATCTAGTTAATTGCTCATAAGTGTGCCCAGAGGCTTGCCTAAGTGATTCTAGATCTGTCAAGTTGATCAATATTAACCATTACTAGCAGAGCGTGTAGAGCAAGAGCAAGCTAGCTGAAATGAGGAATTGATGAAAGATTCATCTGCATCTGCCTGGGACAAACATTCTTAACAGTCTTAGAGCATGGTAGAGTCTGAGGCACATAGACCGGAGATACAGAGCCAGACTGGAAATAAGTCAGAACTCCCACGCTAAATAACTTGTGAACTTCGTTGACAGAGAAACACTTCCTCTGAATAAGAGGGACTAGCTGAAGGCTTTCAAAAAGGGGTGCCAGTTATGCAATGAGAGCTACTCTTTAGAAACGTATTGTGAAAAACCATATTGAAGCAGACAGAGGCGCAGGGTGAACACAAGCTACAAGGTTGAGGGTGTGTTTCAGGCAGATGCTGGGAAGGATGTGAGCTGGGAGAAGCAGTGGGATGCAGCACACACAGCAACTCTGATTCCACTCCAGCCAAGCAGATGTTTTCATGTCAATGGTACCCCAAAGACACCTTAAACATGCTTCTGTTCATCTCTCTCAGGCTTGTTAAAGTCTGTTAAACTGTTCTGAAATGTGTGCCCTGGTAGAGCAAACTGTTATCATTCCAAACAAGTGTAGGAAGGCAGCCCAAAGAACAGACTGTACAGCTAAGGAAAGTGCTGAGATGGGGATATGAGGACATGGAACAAAGTGCAATAAACATGCCATAGGCTCATCTCAAAGAAAAAGTTCAGGCTGCTACCAGGGAGAAAAGGAAATGGGGGTGTGGCACTCTGGGAGCAGAGGGTTAAAGGTTGCAAAAGCTAACACTCTATGAGCCAGGTACTTAGTGAGGAAAGCAGGCTGGGCTGAGGAACATGGAAATACACTGCTTATTAAGGGCAGAGTCCTGTAAGTCTCTGCCATGTGGAAACAATGTTGCTAGATTGTGAAAGCCGGGAGAAATTGCGCACGTGCGTGTGTGCGCGTGCGCGTGCGCGTGCGCGTGCGCGTGCGCGTGCGCGTGCGCGTGTGCGTGTGTGTGTGTGTGTGTTTTCGTGCGCATATACCCTAAGGGAAACTAGAAATCTAGATGTTTCTGTAAAAATCACTCACTAATGTTGTTGTTTTGGTTTGTTATTTCTAACTATCATGCTGACCAAATAAAATACATGTGGCCACACTTGGCCTGCAGGTAGCCTACTTATGACCTCTGATCCAAAACAGTGGCTAGTCTTTTCCTTGACTAAATCCCACAAGCTATGCAAAGCATGCTCCTTCCTTCCATTAGAACACAAGTCACAAGGCCTACCAGTTTACACACAAAGACATCGACTACACCCAAAGACAAAGTTTGGAAACATCTCAGATTACTAGCCAGCCTGTGAGTTTGGCATTTTGGGGGATGTGTGTGAAAAACTTAACAAAAGCTTTCTAGAAGGAAGGAGACAGACATCTCTACCATTGTTTCTCATTTATAAGGTAAAAGGTTTAGGATGGGGAGCAGTGTGCTGGAAAAAAAAAAACGTGATTTAATGTCTCTTTCAGGAACCAGCACTGGAAGTTATGTTCAGTTATGTCAGCATCTATCAAAGGTAGTGTATGAAGAGTTCTTATGAATCAATAATATGATGCCATAATGAAACAATCCGCAAAGAATGCACAGAATTTGTGCTTTAAAAGCATACGAGATCATTTTTACCCATAAGAATGCTTGACCTATTTTATATGAGAAATTTAAGTTATTTTTCAGCTGTAATATTAGAAAATAATTCAAAAGAAAATTAGGTAATAAGCTATGAGGTATTGGGAAATTTAGCACCATCACAGATGTTGGTAGACTATTTTGAATAGCACAACTACTAAAATTATGAGAACCAATTAAGATAAATAGTAAATGATTTGAAATAAACTAAACACCATCACTATGGAAACTTGATGGTGGCACCCCAATCATCTGAACACACTGAAGATATTAGAAAGAAACAAACGTAAGCCCGACATATATCAAGTGGGAAAAATTAAGTATAAACTGCACACTAGGAAGACACTCTACCAACTGAGACACTTCTACCATATAATGAGACAGACTCTGTCCCAACTAGATATCATACGAAACCAAGTAAAACCCCCCAGTGCCAGGAATGGGTTACATATTGTTGAGTCATTGGCCAAAAGCATCCCACAAACACCCCCAAACATCACACACTACTGCCAAAGCTATTGGCTACCCTCTACCACATGACGGTTAGTATCTGGTTTTGAAGACAACACTTACATATGTCATCAAACACAGAAGTGGTGCATTAACTAGAAGCTTCACCCCTACTGACTAGAGTTCGTAGTGCAGGAAGATATTTTGCACACTACTAGAAGAGAAGAGAAATCATAAATATGACCCAGCGGCAAACTCTGTGACCTACAACTGTGCAATACACACTGGTGTAAGAGTGGCACAAATGTTATGATTGTAACCAGCCAATTTTTTTTAAAAAATGGATTTAAAGCCCAATCCATGAGACAGAACCCTTACCTGATACCACTAAGGCAGCCAAGAACCAAGAACTAGATATAGATAGTGGATCCAAAGGGAAAAGCTGCTACTATTATTCTGTCAAATGAACATACTAATAAAATGACTGTTTTACCTATAGATCAGAGTAGCAGGCAACCTTCATCAGAGAGGCTTCTTCTTTTGCAGCCGACAGTAATTAACGCAGAGACTCACAACTGGAAGCCTCTATTAAACCTCTCCCCACAAGGATGACACAACCACACATAAATGGATGGGGAACATTTATAAGAGCTGGAGGAGGTAGATGACCCCGAGGAAACAGTATGTTCTAGACATAACAGAAATGAAACACATATAAACTCAGGGATTGTGAGAGCACACGTAAGACCTGCACAGATTCAAACCAGACAAAATCTCAACATTGAGAGGGGGAAATGCACACAAATCCACACCCCTAGCAAGAAACTATTTGCAACTGATATCTACCAGGAAAGGGATATCAGTGTTCTCCAATGGAGCATCACTGGGTATTCAACTACACTCCAGGGTTAACCAACAAAACAGACCCCATAGGGATTTTTTTTGGGGGGGGGTGTTTGTTCGGTTTTTGGTTTATTTGGTTTTACTGGTTTTTGTTTGATTTTTAGCTTTGTTTTTGGAAAGAGAGAGAGAGAGAGAGAGAGAGAGAGAGAATACATTTTCATAGATAGGGAAACAGGTGGATCTGGATACCCCAGGTATCCACAGGTATTGGAAAAGAATAAAAATAAAGTAAAAAAAAATCTTTTAATAAAAGATTAAAATATTGAATGTCAAAACTATTTTAATAAAAAAACTTTAAAGTATAAGCTATATAACACAGGATTGCACAATATGTACTTACATGTATGTACTTATATGTGCACAGAGTGTCATTAGAACAATGCCCTGGGGAAGGCTGGCAAGTGGAAAGAAAGGAGCAGTTCAGCTTTTTCCATATAACCTTTTGTGCATGTTGAATTATATTGAGACAGATAGCGCCCACGCATTAAATATACAATACATGGATAACACAGCACATAACATATGATCTAATAGGTCTAATGTAACATTGTATTATCCATCAAAAGATAAAATCCCATTAACTTAAAAATATTGTTAGTAAACTATAAAATATTTTACTTCTTAATTCCAACATTGGCTTCATGTTCCTAGTAACTCTACCACAACTTTGGCTATTAAACTTATTGTAGTTATTTTTCTTTTGTTAACTGAAATTCAAATTCAAGCCATTATAGCATTTCTAGCCAACATCCTGGCAAAAGTACATCTACAACCACAGATGTAAGGAAAACGTTCGACCCAGGAGTTTAATTCATCTGCGTAAAGTCTGTGAGCATTCCTCTTCAGCTCATTCTGGCTTTCAGAGAGTTGAGATGATTCCTGAGGTTTGTCTTGGGTAGTACTTCCAACCAAAATAAAATAGACATTTAAAAAACAAATGTGAAAAATTCCATGAGATTTTCTGTTCCCATTGTGTAAAAGCCAGATTGTCCTTCTCAGACAGGGAAGCATAAAGGACTTAGGAAATTTCATGAGTTTCGGAGTGTAGTGCCAATACAATTAACAAGGCATGGGAATAAGGTAATCTGCCTTACATCATTCCCAAGACTGCACAAGGTTAGGACCACAAGTCCTTGACAACTCTTCTCAACAACCCAATCACTAGGATGTTAAGTGTGGTACCACTGTGGTGTCATCTTGATGGGTACAGAGTTTATCAGCCAGTTCCATGTTTCCCAAAGTCTCCTCCTAGAAGCACCAAATTCTGAAAATCATCAATATTATTGCAAGGGGAAAAGATCTTGACAAATACAATTCACAAATCTATTATGCAGAGTTCCCTCTGTACATGACTGACTGTCTTCTAATACGCCAATGTGTATTATGTGTCTTCCAGAGAGGACCATGATATACAGCATTTCCCCAGATTATTTGACTAAAATTGACTTTTTTGCTATGAGCAGCCAGATGCTGGATGGAGCAATGTCTATACAGCATGAATTAGGGAGCTGAGCATTTTAATGGAAAGCTAAATGCTAACACATACATGAAAAATCAAATAGCAAAATAAAACTGTCATAAAGCTGGCTAGGGGTCACTGCCCTAGTGGGTAGCATGATCTGATGCATGGCTGGATTTCTGGAAGGGTGACACAGTGGTCTGGAGCTACAGAGTCTGGTCAGGGAAAGAAGAGCTAAAGCTAAGCCTGGAAATAGGTTTTATCCATCCAGGAGAAGGTATGACTGAAAAATGGTGGTGCCAACTAGAGGATGGGGACCTCCACCCAGGACAAATGGCTCATCAGGCAAGCAAAAAAAAAAAAGTATTAAATATATGTAGGCACTGAAGAGAGCTGACACTTTGGGGGCAAAAGTCATCTAAGCCATGTTCACTCAGGACACCTTTTCTCTTTAGAAATTTGTACATACATTTATAACTTATAATTTATAAATTTATAACCCTGGGTATATAAAATTGATATACAAGCATTTACTCGTAATAATTCATAAAGAAACTCATTTTAAAACAATCCCTTGGTAAATAAGCATTTTACTACCTGCTAAGGATGAAAGTAAGTCTGTACAGTAGTAAGATAGGCATGTTTATTTATGTATAGTGCATTAAAATTTGGCACTCCTTAGGAGCCACCATGAGGACCTGTGGGGTCTTTGGTGCTTGTCTGACCTCTGACCTTCATTCTGGCCCAAGTCAGATGGCATGGTCCCGTCTCCTCCTCTAGCATCTTCCTCCTCTAGGTAGCTGTCAAGAGTTACAGCTTTTCTGCCCTAGGGACTTTCTTTTATACTCTAATAATTAAACTGTCCTTGGAAGAAATTAAAAAAAAAAAAGAAGAAAAAAAGAAATTGTGGCTGAATGTTTGGTATTATAGAGTGTAATGCGGCTTCAACATTTTTTTAAGAGTTGATTGACTTTTTTATTGTATACTCATCAATACTGATAATGTCTTTGAATAAGTATGTAGTACAAAGTGGAAGACGTATGTTTTCCAAAGGCAAATTTTATCTTAAAAACTGTTTTATTAGAAACTCAAATCAGGAACCTGAATAGAAATTTTGGAAACCAAACATTCTAACCCAATGCAATTAGAGGATACTGTAATTTGATACCTGCAAACTGAGTAGTACTGGCCGGAAAATGTTAAAATCTCTGTTCTCTGTCTTTAAACTGTGATGCTTCTGTACAATCAGAAAACTCTGAATGGACAGGAAACCCCTACAATTCATAACATAGCACAGCCTTGAGTATGAGCTGATGTGGTGTGGGCAGCCTTGCTAGGTGTTTCATGTCACGACGCTGTGCACAGTGCAAAGCACACAGGTTGCGTAGTTCAACAAAGGTTGCTGTATAGTTATATGGCACATCAGAGGTGAGTAACACCAGAGACACCTTGGATTCATCACACATTTGAGTGTGAATCCTTTTTTGGCAGTTGTATGTTAAGAAACATTTTGATAATGTTAAGCAGAAGAAAATAAGAATTCTCCTAACTCCCACATTCTAGTGTAGCTCTTTAACCCTAACAGGCCCTATGAGGACACCAAACTGCTCAACATGGTCCTCTAAGAATATTTCCTCGGTGCTCATTGGAAAAGAGGGGTTGGGTGGTTGTGGGAATGAGGTAGAGAAAGAAGGGCTTCACCCAGGAACTAGCTGTGTGATAAAGATTCAGAGCAGGGACTATGAGAGGAGAAGCTGTTGAATGAAGAGCTGCTGGGAGCTGCAGGTAAGAACTGCAGAAAGGAGTGGAAAACGTGGGGATCACCGTCTCCATGGTAATGGGGGGAACCTTTTTACTGGAGAGGATAGCTTGGGGATTTCAGCTTTTCTTCGAGTTTTTCTCATTACCTTTCCTGCTTCTGTAAAAGCATGCATGCCTTTGCAACTTTTTGTTGGATGATTGGTCAGCTCACATGTCTCAAAAAGCTAAAATTCACCAGAGCTCAGGGGTTCCTGGGGAGTAGGAGAAGGTTACTGTATTAGTTTGTGTTCTGTTGCTGTGACCAAAACATCTGGCAGAAATATAGAAGGACAAATGGATGGGTGGATAGATGGACAGAGAAAGGAAGAAAGAAAGGAAGGAAGGAAGGAAGGAAGGAAGGAAGGAAGGGAGGAAGAGAGGGAGGGAGGAAGGGAGGGAGGGAGGGAGGGAGGAAGGGAGGGAGGGAGGGAGGAAGGGGTTTAATTTTATTTGGGCTCATGATTTCAAAGAGATCAGTCCATGATTTATCATCCCCTGAGAGCTGGTCAGACTATACGGCAGGAGGAGCATGTGGCAGCAGGGGCTTCTTTTTACCTTTCAGCACAAAAGGAAAAACACAGCAATGGCTCACTGCCAGGTACAGCCCTGAGGGTACATACCCAGGACTACTTTCTCTAAGAGCTCCCACTTCCCTTCTCTCACCATCTCCTAACACAATGTCAACATATTATACATACAAATATGAACACAAGGGGTCCATCAGGTCATTAGATCAGAGCCCTCAAGACCTGAGTGTCTCTGGAAATACAATCAAAGATACACTCTTCTCATCCCCCAAGCATTCCTTAATCAAACCAAGCTAACCTTAAAATTAGCCATCAAAGATACCAGGAAACCTTGGCCCCAGTTCAGCTCATTGAATGACTTCTATGAAGCCAGCCAGCTTCCAAGACATGGCTTCAGACTTCACCTGGAAGAATTAGAAACTTACTCTGTCAAGAGGAATTCCAACTTCGGTACCCGTGCCTACACTTTCTTACAATTACTACAAGTGTGGGCAAGATGAGGAGCTCTTAGGAGCACCAAATTCTGTGTGCAGAGCAACTGGTATACAACTAATAAAACTGAAGATGCCCAGAAATCCCCTAAGATAGACCTAGAAGTATTCTCATGCATAGACCAGGGGAATGGTCTCAAGAACTCTCAAGGCAAACACCAAGTAGACAAACTTTTGTATATAAGAACAGAAAGTTGGAAACAGCTTAAAACTGTTTAAAAAGAGGAAGAGGTCAACTATATTTGTGTACATTGAAGAAGGTTGATATAATATACAACTGTGGACATGCTACTAACTTGTGACAGACATGTTTTGCTAATCTTCTTTTAGGTTTCTTTAAAGAAGTAAGTCATTACAGGTACAGATTTAACTTTCATTATTGCTTCCTAATCCAATGAACGTTGTCAGAATACATGAAATATTTCATTCGCATTCTGTTGTTTGGGTGTACATGTGTGTGTATGTGCATGAGTGAGTGTGTGCATGTGGAGGCTGGATATGGAGTATCTTCTCCAACTGCTCTACACTTTATGCTTTGAGACAGAGTCTCTCTTTGAACTTTTGGCTTGCTGGTTTGCCTAGGCCAGCTGCCCAGCACCCCAGAGATCTTCCTGTCTCTACCTTCCCAAGGCTGGAAGAGCTCCAGACTTGAACCTTCTGACTGACTTCTTAGGTGGATGTTAAGACCCAGAGTCAGGTCTTCTAGACTGTACATCAGGCTCTTTGCTGACTGGGCCATCTCCCCAGCCTCATTTAAAATCATTTGAATAGCTCTATTGAAGTATCATTTAAGCACATGTGTTAAAATAAGTAAGTCAGTTTTATACCCTTGAAATAATCACATCAATGAAACAATAGACATACAGAACACTACAAGTTTTCCTCATACTCCCACGTACCTTCTTCCTAGTTTGCATTTTATAAAACACATTTAAGTAAAGGCAGTCAGTTTGAACTTTTTGGTTGGTTTTTACATTTTGCATAACTATACTGACATCATCATTGCTGTATCCATACCTTTTTAATGCTAAATAATATTCTATCGTGTAGATATAGCACTGTGATTGTTCATCTTCATTATCAATTACATAGGATTTAGAATCTTCATGAAAACGCACCACAGGATGTGTTTGTAAGTGCATTTCCAGGAAAAGTTAAAAGAATAGTGAAGGTCCCTGTAGTGGTTTGAATAGATTATTGGAGGAAGTGTTTCTGTGGGCTGGGCTTTGAAGGCTTCTAGTGTTCAAGCTCTGCCCGGTGTGGAAGAGACATTCTCTCCTGGCTACAGTTGGATCAAGATGCAGACAGAACTCTCAGGTCCTTCTCCAGCAACAATTCTGTCAGGATGCTGCCATGCTTCCTGCCATGATGATAATGGACTGAACCTCTGTAAGCCAGCCCCTTAAATGTTGATCATAGTGTCTTTTCTTTTTTTATTGAATATTTTATTTATTTACATTTCAGATGTCATCCCATTTCCCCTCCCTAGAACCACTATCCCATCCCCTTTTCTTTTTGCTTTCATACCATTTTGATTACATGCATGTATTAAGGTCAGTTCTAGGTTGAGGAACTAGCAATACAATAGATACAAATAGTCAAGGAACAAGCAAGACAATAAACACAAATAATCAAAGAACAAGAAAGGCATTAAACACAATTTCGTGAACACTCCCATGATCACTGTTTCTAAGGGCTTATCAGGATGACCAAAATATCTGAGACAACTTCCCTGTCCTAGCCCAAAGTCATTTTCATGTCTGAAGCCTACTTCCTTGTTCTAGCCTAAAATGTAGATTCCTGTCTGAAATTACTTCTTTGTTCTAGCTTAATGTCAGATTCCTTTGCCTGAAGCCTATTTCCTTGTCCTTGGCCAATGTCATATTCCTGCCAAGCAGCCCATTTCCTTATCCTTGGCCCATGTCAGATTCTTGCCAAGCAGCCCCTTTTTTTATTTCATTAACAAGACTGAGCCTGTCTTATGTCATTCTGACAAGAATGTCTTCCTTGCCCATCATGGAATATGCATTATCCAAAGCAATGCACTTATGTCTTAGGTTGGTAAGGCTCTCTGAAGAATCTTACTCGTCCTTGGTTTGCCAGCCTGTTAATTTAATAACTCTGTCTGGGGGTCCATTTTCAGGTTCAGGCCATGTACTTTGGCTGCCAACATGTTGATGTTGTTAAAGACAAGCTTTAACATGATGGGCAGGAATAAAAATATTCCCAGGACAAAAAGGGCTAGCATAATCAAGCTATATATGCCATTGGTTTTTTGTTTTGTTTTGTTTTGATTTGATGTGGTTTTTGTTTTGTTTGTTTTTTTTTCTTTCTTTTTCTTTTTTTTTTCTTCTTCCATGACAGGGTTTCTCTGTATAGCCCTGGCTATCCTGGAACTCACTTTGTAGACCAGGTTGACCCCAAACTCAGAAATCCACCTGCCTCTGCCTCCCAAGTGCTGGGATTAAAGGCATGTGCCACCACTGCCTGGCTTATATATGCCATTCTTGAAACGTGACCAAAATAGGAATATTGACCTCAGGCCATAGGTAATTTTATTAGCAGTATCTGCCACTTCAATGCTCAGCTGATCAGCATTCTTGAAATTCATAAGCTCACTATGTAACCTTAAAACAAGCAGAGAGGTGTTAGAATTATGCTAAATATGCTGCAAGTGTCTTTAAACTTTTTCCTAATTGTAATAACTACCACTGTAAATTTTAGAACTAACATGAATCCAATGGTATTTGACATGACACTTGAGATGGCTTCTTACCCTTAAATTCTGAACCTCCTTCCAATAATTTGAATAGGATAAAGAGCATCAATCAGTATTGTTCTTAAATGTGACCAATTATTCAGACTCAGTCATGGACTGGTCTAGAAATCAATCCAATATTGGAAATAACAGTCTTCACTTGGAAGTCTGGTTCTGGATATTTTCAGAGATGTATATGGAAGTTAGCTGCAGTTCTCATGGTGTCATCTCACAGCCATAAAACCTTAAGACAGTCCCTAGGGCTGGAGTTCCATACTGAATAAAAAGGAAGAAAACAGCAGAAAGATTCCTCTCTTTCTGCTTCCTGATTGTGCAAGCCAAGGAGATCAGCTGGCACTATGCCTCCTCTGCCGTGACGAACTGTGTGTCCCCCAAACCATCAGCCAAAATAAAGACTGTTTCGCTTACATTGCTAACAGTTTAGTCACAACAATGAGAAAGTTATCAATATTTCCATAATTTATTTATTTACTGTTGATAAATTAAGTTTTGAAAATTCATCACATATTTGAGATACGGGTCCTTTATCAGGCATATGATTTACAGCCATTTCCCCCAATCTGTGTCTCCTCCTTTCATTCACTTAACATCATTCAGAAATAAGTCTTAAATTGAAGAATCCAATTTGTTGGTTTATTATTTTGCGAATTTTAGCCCAATGTGTGGCAAAACCATTTTTCTCTCTCTTCTTTTTTTCTCTCTATAAGGTCTCCAGTTGTCAGGTATGAACTTGAATCTTGTTTTGCTTGTATTTTAACTGGGATTGCATTGGATCTTGGTAGGGCTGATATATTTTCTTTTTCCCTTTATTTTTACTAAACAGGGTTTTAGGTAGGCCAGGCTGGCTCTCATCTTACTGTAATGTAACAGAGGCTGATGGAGTGTTTGACCCTCTTGCCTCAACCTCCTGAGTGCTGGGATTATAGGTGTGCCCCACCACATCTGGTCCTGGGGGCACTGAACCCAGGGCTGGGTGCATGACAGGCATACATCTTTACAAACAGAGCCACATCCCTAGTCCCAGAATTGACCTCTTATTAACATCAAGTCCTCTGATCTTTGAGTCAATCTGTCACTTAAGCCCTCTCTAATTGTTTTCAATAGTGCTTTGCAGTTTTCAATGCACATGTGAAATTTACTTATTTCTAAGTCATATTTTTGATACTGTTGAAAATGGTTTTGTTGGGGGATTTCAGTTGTTAATTGCTTGTGTAACCTTTATAAACTCACCTCTAGTAGCCTGTCTGTGAATATTATATCTTATCTGGTCTCTGGCAGCCATTTGCTGCTATTTTAATATAAATCAACTTGCTAAGGCCTGTCTCTAGGTGGTAGTATCTGGAACATGATGAAAGCCTTGTTAGGTGACGCAGTAGGAGGCAGTAGGTCACTAAGGGAGGACTCTTAAAGGCATCTTCCCCTTGAATCCTTCCAGCTGCTGTGTTCCCTGTCTCATGGTCTGAGTTGCCGGCTTTGGCTTCAAGCCTTCTTCTCAGCCATTAACTGAAATGTCTGAGACCATGCGCAAACCCCACCTTTCACCCTCAAGCTCTTTGTGGTAGGTATTTGGTCATTGACTGATCCACTCTGCATTTCCTCCCAGTGGCACTGGCTAAGACCCCCCAGTGTTGTATGGGAGGGGAACGCCCAGTAGACCTCTTTGCTCTATCCCTGCTCTTCCAGAGGAAGTATTTAGTTTTCTCTTCTTATGTAAATGGAAGTTCTCTTCTGGATGCTTTACTGGTGGCATCTGGAAACCAGGGTCTGTTCCCTGTCGTTGCTCTCTGCTGTTGGAACACTGTTGCTCTCAGGACTGGCTAAGCTGTCCGGTACACAGATACACAAAAAAAACTATGGGCTCCCCTTGTGATCCGATGTGATGTCAGAGGCTGCTCTGCGTTTGCCCCTCCTAATGCTGTTCGAGCTCTGACACTCAGGTCTCTCTCTCACCTGAACACTTTCTTTAAGCCTCTTGAACTCGGACTTCCCAGTCATCTGCCCCCTCGGCTGCCTCCTACGCAGCACAGAGGTCATCTCCCCAGTCTTTTACGTCATGTCCTAGGACACCGTGGCTCTTTTCTGCCGTCCCCTTTGTTCTGACCCTGTAAAGCCTTTAGGGCAGACTTCTTCAGGATGGGAAGGAAAAGGAAGGTTAGAGAAGACAATAAACAAGATTTTTTCAAGCTGAGTCACTTCCTGTTTTTTTTTTTTTTTTAAAGAACTGAGTGCAGTTCCCAGCACCAACTTACACACACGCGCGCGCGCGCGCGCACACACACACACACACACACACACACACACACACCACATTTAGAAAATCCCAGCTTTGGTGTGATATAAAAATAACAAAGTGGTTGACCTTTAAAATGTTCCACGAATGAGACTAAGAGACATCTTGATGGTTCTTAAGCATTGCTTAAGGAATTGAGGAATCTGTTTAACCTTTGAACCCTGTGAAGAAGGACACTGAACTTTCCATCACCTTAGTTAGAGGAAAATAGGATCGATACTGACATAAAGAATAAAGAAACCTAAATGTATTATTTCTTAAGCACCATGATTAAAAAATTCATATTTGCGACAGACAGAGTAAGGACTTAAGAAGCAGAAAGTTTGGAGGTGTCACCAGATATGAGAAGGAAGTCATTAAAAGAAGAACTAAGGCTGTGGAGAAAGGACAGAGCTGCAAGTTGTGGTTTGAATATTGCCCTTGGCTAACAGTTAAAGCCTTGCAAATAGGTAAGATTCCCCAAGGAAGCAGGAAGACAAAGAGCCACCCTGGACTTCCATCTCTGCCTGGAACATCAGCAGTTGGTGTGAGAGAAGGGGAAAGGAGACTGGGAAGAAGACTCCATGGCCAGCCCAGTGGTGAATGAGCCTGTTTGAGGAAGCCCAGAGAGCATTATGAGGATAATAGCACCTATGCTTTAGACACAAAAGCAAAATAAAGCCGAGAAGCCATTAGATCCAGGACTTAGAGACTGCTCATATCCTGCCTGACAAGTATAATTTCAATAAAACAGTGAATGTCAAATTCCCACTTCAGACTCTCTAGAAAGAAGTTAGTTGGGTGAAGTTGTCTGATGTGTAGATTGTACTAAGAATTTAGCTTTGAGAAGGAGAGGATTGAACAGGGGTCTCGGGGTACACAGCACAAGCAGAAGGGCTTTCTATGGGGGAGAACATAGGTATGGATTTAATAATAATCACTTTCTGTGTTCTCAACTATTACTACTGTAAACCATTTGTTATATTCAGAAGCCTTATTTTTAGAGAGCTAATTCACCCACTTAGTGTAAAAATAAAGAAATTTGCATTTAAAATGTAAATGATATAAGCAATAAATGTTTTCAAGTCCTTTATACAAATGGGAAATATGGCTCTTTTCAGTCGAGTTCTTGGCTCCTTTTGACTCACCAGCTGCTGACATGAGGAGCTTTGGGTTGGAGAAGCCGGGCCGGTAGGCTCCCTTGGCCAGTGATGTAGGGCAAGAGGAAGGAGGCTTCTCAGGGCAAGCTTCAGGATGCCTCTGCCTGCTTTCTCTAGTTTCTCACTGTCTGCTTTTCACAGGACACTGGTGTTCCCTCCACACAGCACATGCTGTATGCCCATGATGACTTCAGTGATACACCATGAAAGCAAGCTAAAGAAAAATCTGGAAACTGTGTGCAATCCACAATGCCCCATCCCAACCCACTACCAACTTAAAGCCGATTTAGAGACACAACCCAACCAGTAACTGGAAACAAAAGTGGGTGCAGACAAACTCACCCTTCTATTCCTTTGCTGGGAGAAGGGGGCTGAGACTACTAAAAGCTGAAGGAGGTAGGGCTGGAGGCAGAAGGGCGTTATCACTGCTCACTGTTAAACACCGGCAGTTGCTGTGCCTTGCACTGCCATCATCATGCGGTCTTAGAAAATCCAGATCCCAGGTCCTGTCCTCTGGTGACAAAACCAAATTTATCAACTCTTAAACCCAATTCTTATTCTAATACTTTCAATTACATCAATTTTTATAGGAGCATGAGGCGGACTAAACCAAACACAAACACGAAAAGTCATAGCATACTCACCAATTGCTCACATAGGCTGAATAGTAGCGATTCTCCCACACAACTCTAACCTTATACTACTAAATCTTATTATCTATATTATTCTCACAATTCCTATATTTATAATACTACTAATAAACACCTCTACAACAATCAATTCAATCTCCCTACTATGAAATAAAACACCAATAATTCTAACAATAACTTCTCTGTTCGTGCAAGTCTGATCCTTAAACTGTTGTTTAAAGGATCCAGGGATGGGAAGATGGCGGATGCATTGGGAGGCTCTCTAGAGATCAGACAGCTGAGAGGCCAATTACTGACACATCAAATCGGAATTTACAAGACTTTGGAAGGAGAAACAGAAAGGACCAAGAAAGCTGGAAGCTACAGAAACTAAGTATGAGGCTGGTGACAACAGTGAAGCACCAATCGTATCATTATAGTCCCACTGGCAGTATCTGTGTGCTGAGTCTATTTTACACCAAAAGGCTAGACCCAGAACAATAACAAATTATACTAACGCCAAGGCCAGAAAATGTCCTGAATTCCTAAGCAAAGATAGTTTCAATGGGCTGCTAGGGTTGGGGAAGAAAGAAAGGACCAGGCTTTGTGCTTTACTTGGAAGCTGAGCCAAGAACTGTGCACATTCTATAAGGCCATCTTATGGGGTCTTCCTTCTTTTTTATGGTAAGAAATCCCCCTGTAGAGTTGTTAGCTTGCCATACTGTTGCAAAAATATACAAGGCAGTCAAATTATGACGAGAGAAGGTTAGTTTGGCTCATCATTTCAGAGATTTCAATCGAGGGTCAATAGGCTCTGGGACTCTGATAAGGCAGGACACCATGGTAGGAGTATTGGGACAGAAGTTGCTTCCCTCATTGTGGCTGAGGAGCAAAGGGAAAGAATGAAGAGGCTGGTACCCTGGTCCCCTCTAAGGGAACAATCCCAGTGACCTAACATCCTCCCAACAGGCCCCTCCTCTTAAAGATTCCACAATCTTCCTAATAAAGTCATGGGAGGAAAACAAAGACTTCAATGTGTAACCATTAGAGAAAGATCCAGATGCAAACTACAGCAAGAGATATAGATTTGAGGGGAAAGTCTTCACATCTTTCATGACTTTGGATCTCACCCGTCAGAGGCGTGTAAGATCCCCTAGGAGCCATCCCTCCTGTCCATTCCTAGGCAGCCTCTCCTTTCCGGACTGTGTCGTCTTCTTCTTGCTCTCACCACAGGAAGCCCTAAATGATTGCCCCACACACTTCTGAGCCAGACCAGCCCCCATCTACTCACTGATCTCAGCGAGCAACATGTCTTCCTTCCTCTCCCCAGCTCCACTTGTGTATCGTCTCTACTCCAGCCAGCATCTACCTTTCTCTCCTCTACCAAACAGACCACGTGGATAGGAAGATGGTCCACCCTGTGGTAGACCTCGTGTGTTAGCTTAGTGACTCGTCAAAATGAGATTCACGAGTGCGAGCGTGGTAAGAGATCATCTAAAAATCATAGCTCCCACTGCCAGGTCCCCAGCTACCTCTCTCAACTGTCACAGCCTTCATGCCACACATCTTAGAAGGGACTTCGGATTGACTGCCTCTAAGTAAAAGCAAGATACAGCTTTTGTGAATGTGTTAGTCAGCCAATCTCTGTGACAAAATACTCAAGACAATGGGTGTATACGAAAGGAAGGTTTGATTTAGTTCTGTCAGCTCTAACTTAAGTTGTGTGGTAACCAGAAGGGAGGGAGGATGTTTGACTGACATCATATAGCACCCCATTAAAAAAAAAGTAGAAGAAACTGCTTGACAGAATGAGTTGGAAACTTCATCATTTCTTTTTAAACACGAGGAGTACGGAATGGGGTGAAATTCAAGCCTACAAGCTGCACTCGCGCATGCTCATTTTGAGCCACCAAACCCCACACGCCCAGCCTGGAGATGGAAACTGGACTCCAAGCCGCAGCAAGGCTCCCTGCTTTCTTTGGGAGTGAGCCAGAAAGAGATAAAGGAAGTGTTGTCTCGGGGCAGCAGTAAACAGGCAAGGGACCAGAGGGCTTTTAATAAAACAGACCTTTATTGGGGCTAAAATGACCCTAGACTGACCCCACCCTAAATCCTGACAACGTCCAACTACAGGAATTTAAAGGAACAGAAGGCAGGCATTGCATCCCTGTACCCAGAGCAGGAAGCAGCCAGAACCTACAAGCGAGGAATGCATACACACATCTCCAGCGCTGCAGCCCAAACAGTTTTCAGACGCTGATGCACTTCTGCCTCAAATTTCTATCCTGTGACTCACAGGGAAGGCCCGAAGACAATAAACTATCCCGAAGACCCAAAATAGGTCCTCCTCCCCTCCACCGTCAGGGTGAGCTTCCTCAGGCATTTCTTTCTTCCTTTATTAGCCAGGCATGAATGGTAACATTGCCTGGGCTGAAGAACTCATCTTTGTCACTGGTAAATATATATTTAAAAAAAAAAAGAAAGAAAGAAAAAAGAAAAGAAAAGAAAAGAAAAAAAAGAGCCACATTCATAGAAAAGCACACCAGCAGTTCATTGATTAACATCCAGTGCCACAGCCCCTCTTTGGAATTAAAAACACTTTCAATGACACCGGATGGAAAGGCATTGTAGGAAAAAAATATTTCTTAGACAGGATTGTCATTAAAGTGTGCCAAAAATAGAACTGTTTTTATTTAAGCGTTCTCACTCCTCCAGCTTCCCCCTTCCCAGCAGCCTGGCAGACAGCAAGGCTGTGTGCACGGGGAAATCACCAGAAATAGAGAAACTGGCTCCATTCATTTAAATCTGAGACACATCAAAAGCAGCCCCATGAATAAGGCCTAGATGATGTGTCCCTCTCCCTGAGCCAGCACAAGTGACAACTAGGCAAGGGGAGACAACTGGATTGAAAATTCACTGTTTAATAATCTCCAGGAGAAATGTACATTTTTTAAATTTTAATTAGCCCCACTACCTCAATAGATAGATAGTAGATCAGTCCCTCAATCTCTGATACCTCGCAAAGAACCAGAATTGGTTTCTTTGTCTCCAGCTTTGAGCTCCCATTTCATGGGGACAGGACTGACTTGTGGAATTTAAAAACTCATCTTCTTGAAGGCCAGGCTCTTTAGGTTGTGAGGTACAGGGGAGTATCTGGTTTGGGTTGGTTGGTCGGTTGGTTGGTTGAGTTTTGTTTTTTGGTTTGGGGATTTTTTTCCGGGAGGAGTGGTTTTGAACTTTTTATCTGAAAATGTAAACAATAGGAAAGACTGCAGTGACCCAACCTATGAAGCATCACATTCATGTATGTTATTAAAAATTAAAGTTTTGGGGAGCTGCCTCAGTCAGTAAAGTGCTTACCACACATGCATGAGAACATGAATTCACATCTCTACCCCTCACATACAAATCAGACTAGCTACATGTGCTTGCATTTCCAGCATGGAAGAAGAGGAAACAGGAGGAGCCCTAGGGCTTGCTGGACCCCCAGTCTAGAACAAAATTTTAGTTTCATATTTAGCAAGAAACCTTGTCTCAAAAATGTAGGAGAAAGCAATTGGAGAAGACATTCAAGAGTGACTTCTGGACTACACATACATGCATACACAGACACATATATACCTGAATTATATGTTCACACAGTGTTATAAATACATGGTTCAACTAGCCAGCAACATTAGTGGAGTATGTTCTGTGTACAAAGACCAGTCAGGGTTACTGCACCTGTAGACCCTGAATGTCTTTATGTGCGGTCTGTGTGCTTGCTACTCTGAGACCTTAGTATTCTCTCTTTGGACTCTAACTTACTGTTGAATACCATATGGTACTATCACTGTCCCATTTGTATGTTTCAAAAGTCTTTCTTTTTTATTTCTTTCTTTCCTATCTTTTTTTCTGAACCTATACTATCCTCTGTTTTTTCTAACTGCTTCATCTCCCTTTGCATCTGAGGTCGATCCCCAATCTGCCTCCAAGCCCATCTTTCATGGCTAAGTAGAAATGTCACATTCTCTGTATGCTGTGTGCTGTTCCCTGCAGTAGACTTGGCTGAGACAGAAAAAGCAAGGACTCTGGCAACAGCCCGGCCAGAGTTCAAATCCTAGCTCTTTCTGTGTAAGACTTGAGAACCCAGCTATTTTAATTATCTTAATATATTTGAAGCTCCCATCTAGTGATTTCTTAAGTAAAATTTGGGTTGCCAGTAAAGGCTTGTTGTGAATATCAAAAGAAGTTATTGTTCGAAACATATGTGATTTCCGGCAAAGCCCTGGTATTATTTTGTGTGCTTTTCTGCTGCTATAGTCTGCTTTTACAGCATGGTGGCAATTTCTTTATTTGTCTTTTAATGAAGTATTTGAGCCTTTGTCTTCAGGGTCCTCTCAGTCACAGAGCAGCAGTCCCCTTTGCTATACCATTGCGTACCCCAGCTACCTCCCTTCTTAGTTCTCAGTGGAGGTTGAAATTAACCACTGTTAGTTCTCCATTGGTAGAAGCAGGTTAGAAAACCTTGTCAACTCATACAATTTTAGATTTCTTTTCTCATGTCTAGATTTTTTTTTTGCCCACATTGTTTGGATTTTAACCCTTCCCCAAATTATGATAAATAGATAATAGTAATAATTTGTCGCTTATATGTTTGTGCATATACATATATATGACTTTCCCTTATATAGAATTTCCTATGTACCCAACACAAGGCTTCTTGTCTTCACATATTCCTTACCTAACCCTCATAACAAATCTGGAAAGGAGGTACCATTTTAGTCTTTCTTTTAAAGATGAGAAAATTAAGGCCTGATTGAAACCTTGCAGCAAACATGTGATAAACTTGAATTGCAGCTCAGAAAATCTATTTCTAGAGACCAAGATACTTACCACCACCCAGCACAGCCTCTAACTTTCTATCTCTGGATAAACCATAAAGCAAAAGGCAAATGGAATTAGTCAAGTACCATTTCACAGACAATATGACCTAATCCAAGTGATGTTCTGATTGGCTAGCTCGGGAGCCCATGCATAAACTTGTACTAACTGCAAATGACCAACAGATGTTTTGCAGCCCAGCAGGTAGGTCTTGTAGGAGGTCCTTCTTGCCTCTCTGCTAGATCTAGGTGTAACCTGCCAAGAAAAGCATTTGTAAGACTCAGGATCTGTACCATCAAGAAGACACCCTAAGATCTCAGAAGAGGAACCCAGCCACAGTCTTAGTTCAGCCAGTGATACAAAAAGAAAAAAAAATGGCTCCAAAAGGACTTAATGTTTGGAACTGAAGCTGTGGATGGATGCCTAGGTCCACAGCAACCGCCTGAGAGCTGAGGAGCTTACAACCATCCTGGGTTGTCTGGAGCTCTTTTGTTCCAAGGTCTCTAGGCAGAGCCTCTCCTCAAACTCAAGTTCAAGCAAGCCATTTGGGACCTTGTTTAAAATACAACTTCCGCCTCAGCAGACCTGATATCTAAAGCTCCTGGAGTTCCCACAGAGCTGCAAGGGCCTATGGAATATCAGCCTCGGGAAGACATTTACATGACATATCCGGTTTCTTACCAAAGGACTTTTGAAAGCTCATAATGGGCTAGTCTGTGTTGTAAATCTTTTTTCTAAGATTTATTTTTTTATTTTATGTATGCATATACGTGTGTGTGTGTGTGTGTGTGTGTGTGTGTGTGTGTGTATGCACACATATGTGCAGATTCCCACAGAGACCAGAAGAGGGTATTGGATTCCCTAGAGCTAGAGTTACAGGTTGTGAGCTATCTCACATTGGTGCTGGAAACCAACTAGGGCTGCTCTGAGCAATCTCCAATCCCTTTGCTGCCAATCTATAAGACTCTGTAAGGTAAAGAATCCTCAAAATTTGCCCTCCATTGGTTAAGATTCAGTTCTAGATTTTAGTTAAAAAAAAATCAAGAGTAACAATGACATTTCCCTTTGCTTTATAAAGGAATCTAGACAGACTAGAATTTGCATGGGTTCCTGGAGGCCACAGAGATCTAGACTCTCTCTATGGAGATATTCACATCAATTTCCAAGGTAACGGGACTAGCTTCAACAATCATGGACACATAATATGATCAGGAAGAAAAGCAGAAGGCAGGCACACTGTCCTTTCCAAAGACACACGCAAGAAGTTGTACACACGGTTTTGCACTTCCACATCCTTGCCAGAAACCTCATCACACAGCAGAGGGTCAAGGAAGAGAGAGGATGTGCTCCTCCGGTGGAGCCACCATAGTCACAGTTAAACATCAAGTATACTACAGTGAAGATACAGAGAGTGGAGAGATGGAGTGTTGAGCTCTTTCCAACACATCTTAAAGACAGAGAATGATGGGTCTGATCCCTTCCTTAAGCAGCTGGTTGTAGGGCATGCCAAGATACACATTCAAGTATCTAGGGTCCCTTTCAGGCTCTTGCCCAATCACTACACAATTCTTCTTCAGATGCTGTTCTTCTTATGCCCAGTGGCAGAGTGGAGACCCCAGGGAGTCCTCATCTTGTCCATTAAGAGTTGAAGCCCTGTTAGGAACACCTGGTTAAGTCGAAATTGCTAAGCTCCCACTAGACATTGGGGAATGCACTAGTGCCTCTCCAAAAGAGGCAACAATGCTGGAGAATGAGGCCTGGGGGTGACTGCTGCACCATCTGACACCTCTGCACTAACAGGCAGAGGGCAGCATCGCAGTTATATCATTTAACCATTTTGTAGCAAAACCAGACTTCAGGAAAGCATCTCTGTGAATGGATCTGAGAACAATGCTCAAGGCTTCCTCTTCATTTCACTGTCTTTAAATGTTGACCTGCCGTGTGGGAGGCAGTGAGCCGCCTTCTCACTCTGCATCCCTGAGCAACTGGGCGCTAAATAGGAAAAGAAATTGAATGGGAGCTGGAAAGAGGTGGACGTGCCCACTGCCTGTCTCTTGTGTGCCTATATTCTAGCCCAGGTGTTTACATACTGATTTAATGTTGATTGTGATTGATGATACAAACCGGTAGCGATCAAGGTGAGAAGTACTCCAGGTAAGTATGTCTCTAAAACTCACCTGATTGGCTCGGGATGGCTATCAAGGAGCCTTTCACAGAGACTTCCTCTCATTATATCTGCAATCCACCCTTTCTCCTCAGCCACATTCTTCCACACCCTGACTCTGTGTTCTTCATTTCCCAGTAATTAGTAAATTATAACCGCTGCATCTCGAGTTTGTGACGTCCATTTGCTGTTTCCCAGTAATTCAGTCCGTTTGGTATTTGCTTTGAAAAAGAAACCAAAGTCCGTACTAATGCAGCACACACGCCCTGGCCTCATTTATCACGTTCTGTGGCTGGTCCTGAAGCCTGACAGGCAATTCAGACTTTCTGAATGCGATTCAGGCATTGATTTTAATCTATAAAGCTCGAGCGTCTGGACTCTGGCTGCCATGGAAATGAAATAGCTTCTTCACACGCTGCTGCTAACTGTTCTGCAACGTGGGTTTCTGAGAAGAGCTTCTGTACTTTTCCTGATGTAAAAATCTCCGATATGAATAGCTTCTTAGCTTTAACCACCACTGTTAATATAGAAGAGAAACCCCAAGTAAAGACGAATATACTTATCATGCTTATAATCCGTGACCTTACACACTAGATTATTAATGATGTCTACTTAGAATGAAGTTTGAAAATGTATAACACAAGGTGGCCATTGCTATGCATTTTGTTTTCAAACAGGAAATCTGGAAGCCCAAGCAGGATACTGGATACCAGAAAGCCAACGAGGAAACGAGGCGTTTAGATGTTGGCCTGTAATCTGATTTTCTGTCACCCAGACAAGGAAGTTGATGGCAAGAAAATGATTCTAGAATGCATGCATTATGGAAGCGGGAGGGATGGGGAGACAGGAAGTATTGGCATGATGCTTAAACTAGAAGTATAGCAGCCAGAAGTGACCCATTGAGTTACGAGTAGATGTAAAGGAAATAAATGTGTCAGTGATGTGAAAGGCCAGTCTTTAAGGCTTCACACTGAACTATTCCTAGAAAGATAAATGTATGGAAACAGAAGACAGTTGTTGCTGAGGTCAAGAGGGAAGGGGGTGTGTCCAACTACTGCATGGAGCGTGAGTGTAGTTAGGGAGTAAAAGTATTCTATAGGATGATATAGGTAGATATATGTTGCTGTATATGTTTCTTCAAAACACACAAAGCTACGTGAAAGACAGGTGATCTTGAGTCAGTAGAGGAGAGACTGACAGTTGGAGAGGCAGCGCATAGACAGGACTGGAGGCTATTTGGGAAAGAAATCTTTGTGCTTTCCTCGTAACATTTTTGTGAACATAAAACTGTTCTCAAGGAAAAAAATCTTTTTTTTTTTTTTAAAAAAAAGGGACTTGGGGGAAAAGAGTGGTTGCAGGCAGTGTGCCCAGGAAATATGACACCACCTTTGTTCAAGTGGGCCACAGGGGCTGGGAAAGGTGGGGGAGGAGATCAGACTGCAAAAGGGATTTAAATGCTCTCCACCACAGCTCCACTTTCATTCTCTGCAGCCAGCGAAGGTTCTGGCAGCCTGCCCTGACTGCTCACGTGGCCTTCATTCCAGAATGCAAGTCCTTGCTTCAGCTTTTTAAATTCCGATGACATTGGCATTAGCAAAGAATGTGACAAAGGAGTTGACGTGTTGACATACATCCCTAAAAGGATATATATATATATATATATATATATATTCTTCCAAATAAGAATGTGTCCAAGAGTAAGGAACTTCAGTAAAAGTAGAAACAGAAAAAGATGAACCAATCTCATTCTCAAGTAAGTAGCTGTGGTTGGGTCTGTTCATGTAACTTTATTTTTTCGTAGAAGAAGGCTAGAAGGCTGCTAGTTCCTGCCTCATTAGAGATGAGGAGAGAGTCAGAAGGAACTAGAAGAAACCAGAAGGAACACACATTTAATTGGGTCCTTGAAATAGAACTTCCCATAAAATGTTCAGTTCCAATAACTTATGAGGTAGATGCTAATCTCAACACCCAGGGACAGGAAAAGGTAAACTCTAGCACGGTTTTCCAGGACCCTCTCTGTCCTTTTTCAATACTCCGTCCTCTTTAGCATTTGAAAGCTCTACTCAAAGGGAGAACTTAAGACCACTTATATTCTCCTAGGGGTTATGTTCAACAAAACTAAATCAGGCTAGGATATGTAGCTGCCACCATTAGCCCAGGTATATGCACTCTCAATTTTTCAATACTACAAGGTACAGTCCTGCTGGTAAATCTCAAAGTGATGCCATCATAGAGTTGATTCCCTCAGAATCATGGCAGAAGCATGGACCATAAATACAGACGGCCCTTTTCCATCTTCTAACATGAACTTGCAGGGAGCCTGTGATGCGTTATCCAGGTGTGTGCATCCTTACAGAAAAGAGGACACAGCTGATTTGCGATTGGCCAGCTCCAAGCTAATCCCTTGTCAGTCTAATCAGACAGCTACACAAAAGAAGTAGAAATTTTACACAGTAAGTGGAGCGTGAAAAGAGGAGCTGACCACTCCTAAGTACCAACACCATAGCCATTCACTCTTAGGGGGACTTGATGCCTGTTGTTCTTGCCCCGGTCCTCAAGCTTAGTTCATTTACTGGTGTAAGGTAAGTATAGCATTCATCCTACTTAACAGTGCTTTAGTGAACTATGTGATAGTTTGAATGCAAATGGCCCCCATAGGTTATTAGGCAGTGGCATTATTTGAAAGGATTAGGACATGTGGCCTTGTTGGAGGAAGTGTGTCACGAGGAGTGGGCTTTAAGGTTTCAGAAGCTGAAGCCAGGACCAGTGGCTTACTCTCTTCCTGCTGCCTGTCGACCTGGATGTAACAGTCTGAGCCACTTCTCCAGCACCATGTCAGCCTGCATGCCACCATGCTTCCTGCCTTGATGACAATGGACTGAATCTCTGAACTGTAAGCTAGTCAGAAAATGAATTCCTGTGCAAGAGCTGCTTCGGTCATGATGTCTCTTCACAGCAACAGAAATCCTAATTAAGACAGGCTGCATCCATCAAGACGCTGCTTTCCTAAACAGAAATCTAACAGGTGAATGAAAATGTCAGCAGTTGGACTATAAGTAGGTGCCTTCTCTTAAAATGATTAGAAAATCAAACTCAGACACTCCCCTCCCCTGGTGGGCTCACCAGATTGTCTCTAAGAAACTGGAGTTGAAAGAGGTCAGCCCTCCTGAAGAACACACAGAGAGTGTGAGACCACGAGGCCATGGCTCTGTGAGAAATCTTGCTCTCCACTGTGCTGAGGATGTTGGAACTCAGTCAAGGCAATGATGTCTCACCTCCTCAGAAAACAGCAGGGATAAGAGACAAAGATTGGAGACACTGAGGACAGTCGATCTTTGGGGACCAGTTACTCTTCTCATCGTTGCCAGCAGAATATCCCCAAGGATATTCTCCTTCTGCATCAGTGAGTTAACATTGGCTTCCATCACTAGCCTCCAGTGTGGTCCATTGGCTGGCTTTTTCACTCTGACAGCTACCTGACCAATGACCAATAACTAGATGACCTCAACAGTGTACTTTGCTTCCATGTATCTCCTTGTTCCTCGAGAGTTTCTGGGAGTCAATCTTACCATTCAAGATTCAATATTTCTACAGGTCCCCCCTCTCGTGTGGCCCTATATTTATCACAGTATCCTTCTAGATTGGGGGAGTGTGCACATCTTTATCTATTGTTAATTGTCAGAATTCTGGGTCTCTTGGCTCAATACCGTCCCATCCTCTCACTCCTGTTTTCTGTAGTTGCTTGTTATTTCTGGCAGATGATGGTGTGAATCTAGTGAATGCCCCTTCTTCCATCAAAATCTCAAACTTGCTCTGCCCTCTCCCCAATTTTAGACACTACCCTCCTTTCTCTCTTCCTTTTACACTTTTTGACATTGACTCAAACTCATGAACAACTAAAAGTTATCTCATTCTTTGAAACAGATAGCCATTCTTTAAGGCTTTATTTAGGTATTTGATTTTGATTGCCAGAGACTCTTATAGGTCTTAGTTTTAAAGATCATATAGAAAGGTCTTGACAATACTTACCATGTAGCAAATATATTTTAGGCTGAGAACATCTGAAAGTCTTTCCTGTGCGTTTTCCTTACTTTTCCCATTGCTGTGACTAAATACCCGAAAAGAAGCAATTCAAAGGAGGGAAGATTTCTCCTGGCTTACAGTTGGAGAGGATCATTCCCTCACCGTAGCAGCAGTATCAGGAAGCCAGTCAGCCACCTGCACTCTGGAACCAGCACACAAACAGGAAGTAGGATTGCCCCACAAAGCCTCAAGTCCCACCGTCCCCCACCCCGTGACCAGCTTCCTTCAGCAGGCTTTATCTCCCAAAGGTTCCACACCCTCCACAAACAGCACCAGCATCTAGAGAGCAAGTGTGCAAACACAAGAGCCTTTCGCATCTAAACCACACTACACTCAACTTACTGAGAGGCAAAACTCAGTTTCTTTCACAGAAGCTGAAAGGGGCTGTTATTTTACTCTTGTAGCCTTGCATGCTGCTAGGGACTAAGTATCCAAAGGCAGCTTGGACAGTACACCTCTCGACCCAAAAAACCAGAAGCTAACTAGAAGAGAAGAAGGCACAGATTCTCCATCAATCAGTAGCAATGACGCCAGTAGCTGGCAGAGGTGCCATGGTGGAGTCTGCAGTAGTACTTTAGGGAGATGGCTATGCCCCTTTTGCTCCCAAATAACTGCAAGACATTTCTAGACACTCTTTAGCCTCTTCTAGCTCCCAATTAATTAGACAGAGACCTGGTATTTTTATTAACAAGCTGCAGACCTGAGCAGGGCAGGTTCTAGGTTATTCTAACTCCCTATTTACCTCGCAGCCACAGGCCCCTCCTCACCTGCAGTTTGACTCTCACCCTGGCTTGTTCTGCTCCATGTGTGTCCTCCCGGAGAATCCCTTGGTGACTTGGTTATCAGGACCCTCTGCCTCATGAGTACCTCTTCTCTTCCTTTCGTGGGCTCCTCTTCCTCTGTTCACCCCTCTGGTTTCCCTGGGACACGCCCCCCAACTCAAATCAGAAGTCCCAACCTTAATCTCTTCTACCCAGTTAATTGTCCAATCAGTTCTTTATTGACAAATCAAAAGTGATGGAAAAGAATGTTTACAAAACACTGACTGTGATCCTTCATAAAAATAACAATACCAAAGTCTTGACCTATAATCAACTCTTTGCTCCTCTGGAAATCAGCATTCGAATAATACCAAGACCACCTTTGCACAGTGCACAGAAAGATTATCCCTATAGGATCAGTGCCACTCCACAAGGGCAGTGGTTTCGAAACCCGGCAGCTTCTAGGGCATCGCTCACGTTCTACACCTCCCCCTCCTTCCTGCCACAGAATCTACAAAGTTCCCATTCTTTCCTTGCATCCCCACCTTTAGAGTGAAGTAGCAGGAAGCAGTGAGCAATGCACCGGCCTTGAGCTCACTATGGGGACTCAGGTACTTTTTTTGCCTGAAGCACATATTTGTAAAGTATAGCCTGGAAGGCTGCTGTGTAAAAGCTACCCACTGGATTCTCCAGAGAGTGAACCTAGCCTACCTCTCGCTCCATGACTCAACACAATTTTAGTTTCTCCTTGTGAAGCTACAAAAGATGACCCATTCCTTATTCTGGGTGTGTGGAATCACAGCTGTTAATCTGGGACCGTGATGAAAGTCAGGAGTTTATGGGAAGGAAACAATGGTTCTTACCCAGAAAATAGCTTAAGTCCTGTGTGTGTATGTGAGCATATCTCTCTGTGTGTGCATGTGCATGTGCATGTGCATGTGCATGTGAGTGCATTTGTGTGTGTGTGTGTGTGTGTGTGTACATGTGTGTTAGAGGGCAGGGAATCATGAAAGGTCTACAGGATTACTTCAATATATTTTTCTCATTTGGGGGGTGGATTGTATTCTACAGTAACTCGTTGACCAATTAGACCAGATGACGCTGACAGTGAGAGAATTATTAATGGGAATACTGAGATAGCAACCATAATAGGTCACTTAAACAGCAGAGTGCAGATCTGGAGAGCCTAGGTCCTGGGGTCTCTCAGACCTGAGATATTCAAGGTGGGACCTACCCACCACCCATACTCCACTCTGTGCTAGTCTCCTCAGGACCAAGGCTGGAGACTGGCAAGTGTCAACATGTCTGTCCCCAGCCCCCACCTCCTCACCCATGCCACTAGCAATCTAGCCTACATTTGTGCACATTCCTACAGAGACAATTTCCATAGCAACAGCAAAACCATATCAAAAAAAGGCACCTGAGCTATGCTTTCAAGGTAAATCACCCTCTTGAAGAAGTCTTCTATTCTAGGGAATTACAGGCTACTGCCACTTAGAATTCATTACCTCGATGACACAATCCACACTTACATGTACACATTTCTAGTCCTGGGTCATTGTTTTACATTTTAATTATTTACAAATATTTTGCTTTCCTCTTTTTAAGCTGTCCTTTCCAGACAGCTATGATTCAGCAGTATTTTAATGATCTACGAAGGAAGGAGCAATCACAGCAGGAGATTCTGAGTGCCTACCATTTGAGTATCCAGCACTCCTACCTAGTAGAATTCATTTTCAGAGAAAGGCAAGCAGAGCAAGGGCTGCCTTGAGCACAGGCTGAGTCTTATGCAAAAACAGCCAGCTTTACAGCCAGCATCCTCCCAACCCCCAACCGTGTGCTCTTCACCCAGGAATCTTAAGCACGGAGCAAGCCATAAAGAGAGGTCTGCGTGAGAAAAAATGAACATGAGAAGGGTGGGTGGTAGGAAGAGCCTCGAAGAGCAGAAAACGCAGGGCTCACGCTGGAGGTTCTGCTTCCAAACTGTTCATCTTACTAGGACAGGGGAAGGAGATGGGAAAGAATGATACCAAGTGGGTTTTCTCATCAGATGAATGATGCTCTGTCAATACAGGGTACTCAGCAATCCAGGCTTACTTTCTTGAGATACTACCTGCCAGCCCCAATGAAATCTCTTCTTTTATGAATTTAAAGTAATTTGTATGCAGTACTAGATTTTTGACAATATCATCTGTGGATTTTGCCTCTGTTTTGTTTTTTTCATTTTGTTACTTCAAAGTTGATTAAAACATGTTCCACTTTGATTCATTTTTTTCCTCATTCATTTATCCCCATCCCTCCCCTTTTCCCCCCACAGAAGTATGTGCCACTAGTCTCCCTGGAGATAATCACCGTGCTGGGATGCTAATAGGCACAGACTTCGTTTTCTTAATCATCTAATAGAAAATAAAATAGAAATCATTCAGTTACTAAGCAATTACAGTTATAAACTATGATGAGGACAATGGGATACAACTACATGAGACTTCAGATGCTGAGTGGTGTCCTCTATCTCTACAACAGCCAATGGATTGGTAGGTCTGTCCATTTGGAAAGTAGACAAATTAGCACATAGGTCACTTGAATTAGCCCATGGTTTGGCTTGGTCAGCTGTTTCCCTCCAGAGTCCTGGGATGGCATTCCAAAGAAGCAGAAGGATTACTGGACTCAGTGGACAATAAAGGAATAGCTGAGCAACACCTACTATCTGTGGTAAACCTGCTTGAGAAACTCAAAAAACCTATCTGCAACAACAAGGTGTCAGATGCCAGACAGACAGAGTACAACAAAGAGTGAAGGCAAGAGCCCAGTCAACAGAACAGACCCAAGGAAGCTCTTTCCAACGGTGCATCCCTCAAGAAAGGGTGACTGTGGAGGACAGGGACGGATTTCAAATTCATTTGCCATTAGTATCATCTAAAGCTGATTTTTCAATAACTTCATGGTTAAAAGCAGACACAGGTGTTTGGCATGCTCCACAAAACCAAGTGGTATCTCTGTTGTATTAGAGTTTTCCAGATGGCTAGGTTGGATCCTGACAACCGTAGCAGATGGGAAGGGTTCCCTTACCTGGACTGAATCTGCACATCCGACGGTTGTTCTCTGTCAGGCTTGGCTCCTGAATCAGAAAACGTAAGAGGCGGCTGAGGTCAACGCACAGTCTCCATTCCAGGTTACGGGGCAGTCCCCAGTTATCATATATAACTGGTCAGGGGCTTAATCTTTCCAGCTCCCTTGCTTTAGTGAAACAGGTCAAAGAACACATACACTCAGTCTCTTGCTTTCCTTCATGTTAGGCTGAAGCTAAGGCAGAACTCGGCATGTGAAGCCACTTCCTTGATTTGCTTTTATCTAAGCAGCCATGTGATGTTGCATCTTCCTCTGAATAAAAGCAGCTCCTAAAAGGAAGGCGTGGCCATTTTACCTTTCTGGAGACAGAAATGGAAAGAGAGGGTTGCTGGGGGCTGTCTGATACCCCGTTGCTCTGCTCTCTGCTCTCTGTTGCTCTTGAATGGCATGTGGCAATTTAGCTACTGCAGCACTCTCTCCCTAAGTGTAGAGCTCAGAGGAGTGTATACATGTTTTCTGCTTGGGGCCCAACAAGGGCTGCTGCCATTCTCTCCATAAAGAACTAAAGAGGAGCTCCTCCAGTAATTTACCCTTCTCTTAAGCATGATTCCAAACTTTGTTTTGGAGTCTCAATCTCAATGGGATTTTGCTTTATATCAGTTGGAGTTCTTCCATATTCAGCCCTAATTAACCTAAGAAGTGTTTAGGAAATCCCTCTGTGTGCCTAAAGTGGGTTGATCCTGAGTCAGGAGAACCGTGTCCTCCTCCACAAAGCTTTCCAAAAGCCTTTGTACAATGGAAGTCAGGCATCTGTGGATGAGGCAACCCCTCAGCTGTCAGGAAATGAGAAATAAAGGCACATACATGAAAAATATAAAAAGTAGTAAAGCCTGACAGGAAAAAAGAGCCTGCATCAGACTGGTGATTCTCCGTCCACAGGTCCTGACTTAACATCACTCTCCAAAGCTCAGTTTCCTTATCTGCGGTTTGAGGGAGTCGGCTTAGGTACTATCAGAAGATGCTAACAGACTTGGGCCCTGCATACTCTACTTACTGACTATTCAAAGTCTCCCCTCTTGTCTCTGTCTCCAGCATTACTGACCTACCATCTACATCACTGCTGTAATTTTCCTCCTCAGAAATAAAACCACCTGACCTCCCAGCAGGCTTCCATTCTCCCCATGTCAGGATTCCTCTCATAGCCAGAAGGGATCTTCTCAAAATGGAAACAGACCTTGTCATATAGCCCCAGCTAAAACCCACACAATCTCAACTGCCCTTAGCATAAAATATTAGCTATCTAGCAGACTTTGTCTTCCCTGTTCTGTGGCCCCACCATATTCTTCTTGCTTTCTTTGTCTAAACCACACCTAGATTAATTATATATGCACTTCCATCTAGAAAGTTCTCTTCCCAATTAGTTCATGCCTTCTGGACTTTTGATGGCATGCATACCTACCTCTTCCTCCCTCAAACTAAGTCCAGGGGACCAATAAGACCAACAGTGAAAATCAAGATGGATTCCAGTCCAACACAGAAAGTAAACTGATGATAACACCAAGGTTTCTAATTTGGGAGACTAATGAAGGCAGAATCATGAAAGCAGGTTTGGGATACCTTAAAGGTATTTCCAGGGTATAATTTATTAAGTGCTTGCCTTTCTCTGGGTACTTTTCTTTCTACGCTATATCTCTCAGGAAGAAAGGGGTAGGCACAGTCACAACTAAGCTAGCTTGGTTCAGTGTCTGGTTAACTAGAGCCCAGCTGATCCAGATGTAAATGGTTTTTATGTCATGGCTACCAGTAGGTTTTTTGTTTGTTTGTTGTTTTTGTTTTGTGTGCCACAATCCTCTGCTCTGTGCCAGAATGAAGCAATTTCTGGAATTAAAGTTGTAAGATAACCCAAGAAACAAATTTGATTTCTCTGGACATTCTTTAATCCTTAAAAGTTCATCAGTGATTACATTTTGCTTCATAAGAAATCTGTATATTTTCCCTTTGTATTTGTTCTTTGAGAATTTCATGAAATCTATTTAGATCTTGTTTAATCCCTCCCTTATCTTTGTCCAAGATCTTCCCCTTCCCTCCCCATCCAACATTGTGTCCCCTCTTATTATTTTTTGACTCACTTGCTCATATATTCTCAGATGTGTGGCCTTCACTTAAGTGTATCTATCTTAATAATGCTTTCAAGAACTATGTATCAGTGTTGTTTAGAGACTAAGCTTGGAAGTAAAAAAGATAAGAGGTTGGATTGTTGCTTTGTCAATTATTAACTGTGCAGCCTAGACAGGTGTGTTATCTTTTCCTACCTTCTGTGGTTGCTAAGAAGATGATAAATATCCTGAGGACTGTAGCATTTTGAAGGTGAACCATTGCCTCTCGTTCATCTGTGTCTTCCTCTTGGAGACTGACTCAGTCCTCTACATCAGACACAAGCCCACCTATGGGCGGTCTCATTTTACCACCAGACAGAGAGCACATATCCTAGAAGTGTCACCCCAGTAGGCATTGACAGCAGATGTTTGTTGCTGAGTTTTAATCAAATCAAGTTACTTATTTATGACGTATTTACTTATTTACTTATTTATTTAATATCATTAAAACAAGCTCTTAATAAATAAATTTATAAGCTCATTTGCAGAGTTATTTATTCTAGAACAATGGAAAGACAAGGGCCAGAGGGAAATACTAACATCAGCTTACCACCCACACACCAACCCTGGTATAAAATGACTAGGAACCATATATGGGGTAGAATTGGATTCCATACCATATTCCTGAATTTACAAAACATCGAAAAATGTTAACTTTGCTTTAATTATAGGTGCTCAGGTAAATACTTATTTACCTCATTATTTACTGTATTTCTCTTATTTTGTTTTTCAAAATTGCAAATCTATTTTAAAAGTGCATGTGGTGGAAGGGAGTGGGATGTGCTGAAGAGCCAGCTCCATGATTGGTTGGGAGCACTGGCTGCTCCTGTAGAAAACTGTCGTTGGATCCCTAGCAGCTGCACGCTGGCTAATGGCTATCTGTAACTTCAGTTCTAGGTGGTATGATGCCTTCTTCTGGCCTCCATGGGCACTCAGGTGTCTGGCAACTGATACTGGCTATTGGCTGACACTGTATCTCATGTGGTCTATCAAGCCACATACTGGCTATAAAGAGGTAACTGTAATGGCCCATATTTCAGGGTCAGTGCTCAAGACTTCATCTCTCCATGGAAAGAATTTGCTGATATAAGCCACTACAATGTCTTCTTAATGCTACAACTACAACTAAATGAGATTAGTAATACTCACTTCCTCTTTATCCACTCAAGTGACATATGTGGGGAAACCCTAGAATGTGCCCTCTCAGGTGTATAAGAACATGTCTGGCCATAGTCAGACAGCTCAGGAGCACACTAATGTGGTCACTTACCATCCACACTCATTGTGAAAACTTATTAGCTATTTTGACAACCATTAAACATAAAGGTGCACTTCATAAATACCATGTAAAATAAAACTTTCACTAGAGACGATGTGTTCTCTACAGAGAATTTTATTATTTATTGCTGCATAGAAAAATCACTCCACTGGTTAGTAACTTAAAACAACAAACACTTTTCCCTGATGTTGCGGTCCAAGCTGTCCCACGTTGGGCGCCAAAAATATTGAGGACCACTCTATCAATGTTGGAACCTGCACTGCCAAAAGCCTTGGGGGCTAAATTATTAGACCCCACACTGCCCCAAGCTACTCCAGTCCATGGGTCGGGGTTCAGCAAGAGAGAGAGTGAGGATGGACTCAAGGAATGGAGACCAGACAGAGTGTGATCCAATCCCATTTATTCTTCAGTCTCTCTTCCAAGTTCCAAGTCCCAAGTCTTGAGTTCCTAGTCCCTAGTGCCTC
Organism: Rhabdomys pumilio; assembly: GCA_030674055.1. Lineage (NCBI taxonomy): Eukaryota > Metazoa > Chordata > Mammalia > Rodentia > Muridae > Rhabdomys > Rhabdomys pumilio. The sequence continues at coordinate 162,056,604 of JANHMN010000003.1, forward strand.
CAAGTTCCAAGTTACTTCTTCCAAGTGCTAAGTGCCTAATGTCTAATTCCAAGTTCTTCCTCCAAGTGCCAAGTGCCTAATACCTAATTCTCTGTTCCAAGTTGAACTGTACTCTTCTGTCTGCCTCTCGCCTTTTATATGTCTCACTTCTAAGTCACACCCTTAGGTCTTATCTCTAAATTTGATTCTCTAAGTCACGCCCTTAAGTCTCAGCTCTAAATCACACCTTTAAGTCTCACACACCCAAGGGAAGATTCTGGGTATCTAAAGCAAGATGTTATCAGAGTGTGCTCAGCTGTTGTAGGCTATTGTAATCAAGTCTCTTATCAGGGTATATGGCTCAAGATGACTGCAAGGATGATAGCCGTCTTCTGTTGGCTCCCCACACCTTGAAGCTTTTGAGGGTCAGGAATGTGTGAGTAACTCTTCTCATAGGGAGAGACCTCCAAAGGGTTGATTGTGCTGAAAGGTCTTCATTGAATATTGCCCATCCACACTGCTAATGGGTGGAGGCCCCAGGTCTTTACAGATGTGATGCTTCATCATAGCATATGTCCAAAATTTTTTATTCCATGACACTGGCTTTTTCCTGACCAACTGATGCTAATGAAAGCCATAGAAAGCCATTGGTACATTAAGCCCTATTCTTTTTAAGTGATATCTTGTCCTGTATGTTTTATCTATAGTGTAGTTAATAAAAAACGGGGAGCTTAAACTTAGCCAAAGATGATAGCCTTCTGATGCCCTGTCTCCATCTCTCTAGCTCTGAGATTATATGACACCACTGGTTTTATCTAGCGTTCGCAGCTCCAATGCACAGTTCCATGCACACTAGGGGAAGTATTCCTACCGGCTTATACCTCTGCTATAGTCTATGTATTAGGAATGAATTACTAACTATAGCTTTCACTTAATAGAAAGAGAAATATGCTGAATCTCTTTGAGGAGGCACATTGGAGGCTTTAGTTAAACATTGGCTGCCTGAGAGAGTTAAAAGAAGGGTTTCCCTCACACTATCTCAAAAAGCTCTGTCACCAGACACCTGTCCTCATTTGGACAATCAATGTAGAGAAACAGGACATTTCAATGTAAAATCAGTTTGTACTTTATCATTTGGATGGGAATATACCTGGACTCCCCTCTTCAGTTCCATTCTTATCTTTTGGGGCTAGGTACCCCAATTCTTTCCAATAGGAGCACAGAAAATGCTTTGTGTTTTTGCTGCACACATAATCAGGTGTGGGTGTTCTGGAGCCTACTCTAAGTGCATCCTAGGCACTAAGATAGACTTCCACTCAGCTATCTGGACAGCTATGCCCTTCCTTACACCTCATTCCATCCCGTATCTTTCGGAACTCCAAACTTGCTTGCTATGATAGATGAGATAGCGCTTGGGGCCAAGGTCGATCATGAGATGCGGACAAATTGCCATCTTCAAAATGCAACTTGGTGAAGTAAAATGCAGTCCCAAGTAGCTGTTCCTCATCACTAGTGAAGCATAGCAGAAAAGATGCAATTACTCATGTGCCGGGGAAGGGGGACACGTGGCACCCAGTTCAGATGTGTCACAGGAAGAGGCACTGTGGTTCCAAACATGGGAAATGCCAGTACTTGGGACAGGACAGTGAGACCACTGACAGGAAGGTGGGGGTTGCTGTCCTGTCTTCAAAGAGAAAGGGTTGAATTGTATCTGCTTCTGGATCTAATTCAAACCGACTACTGAGCAGTGAAGATAAATTGAACCACAGAGAAAACTGAAAATTGCGTTTTCCTGGCAAGTCCTTCAATAGGGTTAGTGTACTTCGATTTATGGGGGGTGGGTAATGCCTCTCTCTTTCTCTCTCTCTCTCTCTCTCTCTCTCTCTCTCTCTCTCTCTCTCTCT
>JANHMN010000003.1:162058496-162076550 GCA_030674055.1 Rhabdomys pumilio
TCTCTCTCTCTCTCTCTCTCTCTCTCTCTCTCTCTCTCTCTCTCTCTTGGCTTTTTCAAGTTTTTGTTTTTCCAGGGCTGGCTTTTCCATCTGGTCTAACCAGAGCCTTAGGTTACTAAATACTATAGCACCAATAGGTTGGACTGGAGCTGCCTGGAGCTTGCATAGGACTGGAAATGTCAAATTGTTTCCTTTTTGAAAGGCCAATGGAGCAGAAGCCAGATAGCTCCCAGCTTCCCAGACCACAGCCAGCACTGCCTACCCCCACCCCCAAAGCATCTTCTTCTAACTCAAGAGACAAGATGCCTCTAAGGTGAAATGACAGCTGACTATAAGCATTTCCTACTTTGAGAGGCTGGTCAGCATCATGAAACACCAGGGCGGTGTCAGACAGCTTTGCTCTCCAACCAGGTCCTGGGATGATAGACTGGGGAAGTATAGGCTGCTCTACTATGTTTCAGAGGGCCTTGAGGAAGCACAGAAGAGTAGTGTGGTCTCCTCACGCCTGATGAGTTCAAGGGTAATAGAATGTTAAGAGGCCCAGGTGTCTTTCGAGAAATAACAAAGAGGCTTTACAACAGAAAGCAGCAAGGTCGGGCAGAATCATAGCAGTCTGGTGACCAGAGGCAAGACACATCTCAGGAGAGGCAGCCCTTGTTGAAGTACCATGTAGGCTGTCCACAAAGACACTACCGGATGAGAAGGAAAACAACAGAGGAAGCAGTTAGCTGTATTTTTTAAGTGACATTTACTTTTAATTACATGTGTATGTGTGATGTGTGAATGTGAGGACAGGGTTAAAGATAGGGGTAGCCCCCACGGTGATAAGGTGTCAGCTCCCCTAGAGATGGGACTAACACGTGGTTGTATGTTGTGGATAGTCCTGCGCTAGGGCCTGCTGGAGTAGCAGGGATTGCATTTTTTAATATTTCATGCTACAGTTGTGAATCTTGTGATGTAAGCACTGAGAACTGAATTCTAGTCTTCTGTAAGAGGCATATGTGTCCTTAATAACAGGGCCACCTCCCCAGTCATTGGATTTATTTATATTTTAAGGTAAAAAGGTGAGAAAGCACAGTTTTTCTGGAAATAATTAAAGTTTTATGGTAGAAAATGAACTAAGTTGTGTTATGAAAAAGAACATTATTTTTTGCACCCCGGCTGAAGAAAGTTCAAAAGTACCTGTAAATGGGCCATCCTCTGAAGTCTCTAGACACTGAATGCCTCAACCTTGGATTTCAGGGTATGAGAGGCAACTGGCTGAGACCACTCTTTCTCCCAAAGATTCGCCAGATGGCTTGTCAAACACTTGGTCTTCTAGACCAGGGGTTAGAAAATCCTTCTTTAAATAGCCAGATAATAACTGTTTTTAGGCCTTGCTGTCTGCACAGCTTCTTTGGCTTGCTGTCAGCTCAAGAACAGTCATGCACAGTATACCCACACTAGGCCAGGCCATGTGCCAATAAAATTTTACTCATGGAAACTGAAATCTGAATTTCTCCTAATTTTCTTGTCTCGGAAAGTGTTAATCATTGTTTTGGTTGTTTTTGTTTTTCCCAAGCATTTCAGTTGTAGAAATTCTCCTAGGCACAGAGGCCATCCAACACAGATGGCAGATAAGACTTGGCTCTAGGCAGTAGTTGGCTATTCTTATTTTATACTGGCCACAGATGTCTGCATGATAAGACAGATGAGTTTATCAGGTTCATAGCTATGGGTTAAAGGGCCAAGCTCCTAGGGGAAGTAGCTTTTCCCACAACTTGTAGGCAAATGAGTTATATCTACGTCCAAGCTACTGCTGTTATAAAAGTCATCAAATGGGCTCTGATGCCTGAGGAGAAGGCCTGTGTCTGTTTCCTCAAGGCAGTACCACTGGACCACATTTAGTCGGTACCTGCCACAGGATGGTGATAAATCAGTGCTCACCGATTGAATGAACAAATGGTTGAACAGTTCGTTTCAACACTCTAAGATCCATTCTGGCTCTGTGACCCCCTCTAAAACATTGTGCAATTCTCACTGTACACATGTTTGAAATGGGGATTTAGAATTCAGAAGACCCACCAGGCACCAGACATCAGTAAAACACCTTTATAAACAAATGAATAACAATAAATCTATTTCAGTCCATGGCAAACTGTAAAGAACACTGCTAAGTTCATTTAAAAGAGGCCCTGAATGCACCCAGAGGTAAAGTAAAGTCACTGCAAACATCCAGGCTGGGCTAGTAAAGAAACGTCCTAAGCTTTCTCCTATGGCATAAATTGCATTTCATTCAGCCTATAGAAGTAGCTCCTACCACTTTGCTTAGAACATGAAAAAGCTACCTGAATAGAAAAGGGGTAGGAATGTAACAGGGACCCACCAGAGGGGAGGAGCCAAAGCCAAACCCACTGCTCACTCCTAAATGGGCATCATCTCTTCCCATTAAGCACACCTACGCAGAACACAATCACATAGCTCAGGGCCGTCTTCGTTTAGTGTTTATATGAATAAGCTTCATAGCTTTTCATTTAAAATTTTCCTTTCTTTAAAAAAAAAAAAATCCAGAGTGAATCTGCAAAGAGAGGCGTGAGAATGTGGAGGGATTTAGGCGGTAACTAGTGTGTTGGTACCAAGATGAGGCAAAAAAAAAAAGAGAGATCAAAGATCCGTTCCTCTAAGCTGGGCGGCACCTTGGCACCGAGTCCTGGAACAGATGCTGGTTGATTTGAATAAAAAAGGAGCAGAAGTAACGAGAGATAAGAAATGATTGGCTAAGAGATACAAAACCACTCTCTGAATGGGGATGATAAAGTTTTCCAAGCAGTTGCTAAAATAGCTGAGTTTTCAAAAGCCAACCTCAAGGAAAACGTAGAAAAGAGGAGCACCCTGTATCCCCCACAATGAATTTTTGAATTAAGACACAGTAAGTAATGAAGAGACACTTTGCAGACTCTCCACAGGATGAACCAATCTGGGGAAGCCCTTTGTGTTCCCGGAGGACGATGTCAGTCACAACCCATCCCCAGGAAGAAGAAAGAAAAACTTCTGGAAGGGTCTCAGGAGCACCAGGAATGCTATTTGTGATGACTTAGAAAGGCTTCCAGGAAGAAGAGGAGTCAGCTTGTCAGTTTAAAATCAAAGAAAAGGAGGGAAGAAATTCCATGGTTGTAAACCATCAAAAGCCTTCAGATTTTCTAGGAAGTCCGGAGTGTGAATATAAGCAAAGCCATACTATATTTGATTCATTGATAAAAATGTGTATTTACTTACATGCTGGTTATAAAAGTATAATTTAAAAGGTTTCAGAAAGCAGAAGGTAAGGGCTAACAATTGCTCTAACTGATCTCCAGAATTCTCAAATTTTAAAGATAAACACAGCTCACACACAATAAAAAAACTCAGCTCCTCCACCTCTAACACTGAGAACTACAGTCTCATTAAACACAACAAAGCCCTAATCTTACCAGATAAGTAAAGACTGAGTGTTTCTGATGACTCTTGTTAGAGAACTTTCTACATAGGGTCAGCATGTGGTAGGAGCTCATCAGAAGTCAACTGGAATGGCTGTATTTGAATTTGCTCAACAGCTACCTACATAGAGTACTTACCGTATGTAAATCCTTTATCTACACTGCAGTAGGTGACTCAGCAGCCCTGTAATGAAGGACAACTGTCATCCCCCTTATACGACACACACACCAAGGTTTAAAAGTGTCAGGAAGCTTACTTCAGTTGTCTGCCAGGCAGCCTGGTTCAGAAGCTTTGCTCTCACCAAAGCAAACATGGAGAGGGCCGAAGATCTAAAACTGCACCACCCTTTCTCTCTTGGCCTCTGTCAAGACATGGAAGAGCAGGAGATGGTTTCCTCCCTCACTTATACAAACAACTCCTGACCTCTTTGTAACAACAGAAGTCAAAGACAATGGCCATATATAGAACAGATGTCGATTCAGGGGTACTCTGTGGTCTGGGAAATGTTGAAAGGTGTCTTTTAATACATGCAGTTGTCACCTGTCTCAGAAGTGTCCTGAGTTATGTTCCCACATTGTACGGAGGCTCCACGTGAATGCCATGTGAAGAGCTATTAGAATTCACGGAATGGCATGGGGGCTCCCAAGCACCCTACTACACCACAGTTGACTCCAAAGGCCCCAGCAGATACCAAACACTGTGGATGTCCTGTCTCTCATATAAAATTACAGTATAGTTGTATGTAATCTACATGTATCCTCTAGCATATGCTGAGTCACTTTTATAATCTAATGAGATTATTTGATTAATCTCATTATAGTATAATGAGATTATTTATAATACTTAACAAAATCCAGATGCCAGATGAATAGCTGTTATATTGTTGAGGTAAGGAAAAAAAAAAAAGGCTGTCCGTGTCCTGTACACATAGAGCTTTTGCCTGAATTTCCATCAGTAGCTTGTTGGGTCCATGGATGCAGAATCCTTGAATACTGGGTGCTGACAGCTCAGTGACTCAGCTTCAGGCTCTTAGAGGCAAACCAGAGAGTGGTTTCTGGCTCTGGGGAAAATGGTCAACAATGAAACTTCTGGAGAAATTGTAAATGAGAGCTGGAAGAAAAGCAATATTTATTGACAGCTTATAATTTAAGTGAGCATGAATATTTTAAGTTAATAATATCCTAACTGGAGTTACAGGTCCTTGGACCTTCAGCAGAGATAATAACAGGAGTCTGTGGGCTATTTTTAATGTTTCAGAATTGCCCATTAGAATGTCACTAATCATATAGAATATGGTTATAGCTTCTGGATACAGTAATAAATGCTGAAAGGAAAGTCTTTGGGGTGGGGCATAAATTTCATTTTTAGACTAGAGCAAGGTTTCAAATATTTCTATCTGTGGACACAAGTAAATGTTTGTTCTGTGGGTGTTGAAATAAATCCCCATAGATGCCAAACTCATTCAAACAGGGAAGACGCTCCATTATCAACAACAATTCAACAAGACTCACAGGTTTCGGGAAAGAAGTTGTCCGCAAGTATGAAAGGCGATTTTAGCTACTTACTTTGAATTACCAGTCACCAGAGGACCACAGGAGCCATTCTTCCTGCCAACTGGTTGAAGCCTGTGCCAGAGTGATCCTGTTGTTTCTTAATCGTCCTAAAAGCTTGCAGCCAGCATTTTTCCTGCCAAGCCTGACCTCACTTTCATGTTCTTTATAATATACAGATCACGAAGCGTACCCTCATTCAGAGTAAAAAAAATGAGAAGCCACCTCCCTGTCCCTAAGCTGTTTGGAACTTAGCCTGTGATTTGAGTATCATCTCTTTTTCAATCAATGCACCAGCATCTGTATCAAAACTTTAGGTACCCCCCCCTTTTTTAAGTAAAATTGTACTTGAATACTTTCAACAAAGGAGTAATTGCCATGGCAACCCTTTATAATCCTTATATGGTAGGAAAGAAGCAGTGTTCTTCCCATTAATGACAGAACTCTACTGGACATGAAAAACTATGGTAAACTATGGAATGAAATACAATATATGCTCTCACTTAAAAAAATAAGTCATATAAAAACATACATGCACACACTTCCATGTGTACCTATATAAGGGAGAGAGAGAGAGGGATGTAAAAACGTGGCACAACTGTTTACAGTATTTAATCTAGCATCACTGAAGGTCCCAACGAAATGAAGATGAGGTAAAGACAGTATCTTTGTGTGTTTTGGGGATGCATGTATGATATGTGTATACACATACCTGGAGATGCATATGTTAAAACACACTAGGATTATGAACTCAGATCAGTCTTTACTTCCCATGTTGACGGAGACAGGGATTTTGGTTATCTTCAGTTGCATATGACTAGCTAGCTGACCCACAAGTTTCTGTGGTTCTCCTGCCTCTGCCCGCTTCACAACAGAAGCACCGGGAAAGCAGATGCATTCTACCACATCTGGCTTACCTTGACTCTGACCTCTGTTGCTCATGCTTGCGTAGCAAATACCTTACCAATGAGCCATCATCCCAGCCCAAGATTATCCATTCTTATTCTTATCCATCCCTGTCTGCTTTAATGTCTTACGAGCATACATTTTAATAACTTCAAATTATCTGATTAATTAATTAGTATTTTATACAGAGTCTCACTTTGTAGCCCTGGCTGACCTAGAGCTCTGTATATAAACCAAGCTAGCCTCAAATTCTCAAATTCACAGAGATCCAACTGTCTCTGCCACCCAAGTATTGAAATGAAAAGTCTATACTACCATACTAGGCCAAAAAAAAAAAAAACATGTCTCAAAAAAACAAGAAGAAACAACAACAACAAAACTAGAGACAGACAGACAGACAGACAGACAGACAGACAGACTATTTTTGGCCTAGTATGGTAGTATACATGTATGTGTGTGTTTGTCTGTCTTTCATTCCTCTTTCTTTCTCTCCCTCTCTCTCTCTCTCTCTCTCTCTCTCTGTGTGTGTGTGTGTGTATGTGTGTGTAGGTCTGTAGGTCTGTCTGTCTGTCTGTCTGTCTCTGGTTTTGTTGTTGTTGTTTCTTCTTGTTTTTTTGAGACATGTTTTTTTGTTTTTTGTTTTTTTTTTTTCATGTAGCCTTGGCTGTCTAGAAGTAGCTCTGTAGAGCAGGCTGGCTTCAAATTCACAGTGCTTGGATTAAAGGCATATGCTACCACTGTTTAACTCTAAAAATTATTCTTGATATTTAAAATAGATTAATGTCTTAATGTCTTATGCAACCTTATTTACCATACGCTGTTGGATTCCTATTTCTGGAGAGATTTTAAAGAGCTATTAGAAAAGTCCTCATCAACTCTGAAAAGACATAATTCTTTGATATTTGACTCTTCTGGGAAATTAACCTTCTGCAAATTCCCCCTGAAGCACCTTGCCCTTGTGTTGGACTGCAGTAGAGATGAATTCGCATAGCCACAGGCTTGCACTGATAATGTTTTTGGCTTTATGGAAGTTTCTGAGGTGGCTCTGAGGAGAATAAAGGAGACAAGGGTTGGAGAAAGTCACCATTAGAATATTTTGTAAGAAAAAATATTTTCAATAAAAAAATAAAGATTTCTAAAAAGGAAATGCAGACTTTGTGATTTATTCAGATTTTTGTACAAGCTTTTCATTAGGTCATTTAGGGTGAACAGTCCGCATTGCAGGGTCTTCTCATCTCGTAGTAGGAGTACTGAGGAATTACACTGTGGAAGAATCAAGCAAGAGTTGAACTTAAGCAGACTTGTGCTCAAATTCTGCTATTAAGAGTTGTCTGGTCTCCACGAAATCTACCTCTGAACCTATAAAATACAAAGTTTTTCTGCTGTTAGGTGGAAGGATGGTGCGGTGAACAGTCGAAAACAGAGAATATTACCCATCACAGGTTAGTAGTGACCACAACTTCTGATGCCAACTTTAAAGGTAAAAAGTTTAACCTACATTATTACTTAGAAGAAACAAATAAGAAATGCAGAAGGCGGTAAGAAATGTCAGTGCTTCTTTTGGTGGCCTGGTTACCCCATTTTGTTTCCTATCTGTCCAATTATTCTAAGCACCGGGCCACAGCTACTTGAGTAGTACGCACATCCTACTGAGGAAGGCCCAGTAGTGTCAACTCTAAAAGCAAGCAACATACACAAATAGCAGGTTGTCCATTTTCGGCTTATTTACAGCTAGATTATGTTTGCAATTGTGTGTCCATTTCAGCCAATTTTTTTTGAACATTCTGCACCAAACAGTGATGGCATAACCTACTAAATTTCTCTCATAACTAGATTTGAATTTGAACTACAAAACTTGTCCAAAAGGTGGGGCAAAGTTCCATTGTACTCAAAGAACTACAGATAACTGAGTTATTCTGGGAATGGGTACAGTGGTCCTCCCTGGGAAATGGCACCCCAATTGGTTGTTCAGTGCCAAGCAGTCTGCCCTGAAAGCATACATACATATGAACAGACTAGGTTATATTTAGAAAAACATCCCTATCTATCTATCTGTCTATCTATCTATCTATCTATCTATCTATCTATCTATCTATCTATAATAACAATTGACCAAAAATAGACTATGAATTTGAAGGAGAATAAGGTAAGCTCTATGGGAGAGTTTAGAACAAGGAAATGAAAAATAATCTCAAAAAAAAAAAAAAAAACACTACAAAGTTGACCAAAATAAAATTACCCACTAAGAGGCAAACTGAGGACTGAGAAAGTCCATCGTGGCAAGACCAGGAAAAATTGTCAGTGAGAACTACACCCGAGTATGAGTGTTAGCATCAGAAGCTGTTTACAGCCAGCCTCTAAATCCAGCAATGATGTCATCCCCAGGCAACAAGATCCTCTTGTGTCTGTTGCCATGGCAACTGTTGCACAACCCCTGTGTTACCCTCATCACCTTTGAGTCATTACCTGCGTTACCTATGTCATGGCCCAGATAAAAGACATGAACCTCAACCCATCCCTTTTTCTCTTCCTTGCTTCTTCCCCTCTTTCGATAAAGAACTTTTCAAGTGTGATCTGTGCTGGCTTGGTGTGATCTGTCCAGGAATACGCCATTTTCAACCTAACAATGATTGTAGGATGATATTTTAGGTACTCCAGTGTAATCTTGGAGAGTCATCATTCATTTACCATGTATTTGTGAGCCAACTACCATGTCAGTGTCTATGGAGACTCACAGATTAAACATAGACACTACCCTCTATGAAGGCATACTCCTGTGTGTGTGTGTGTGTGTGTGTGTGTGTGTGTGTGTGTGTGTGTGTTCCCTTTGATGAGCCTCCATTGGCTGCCATGGAGTGAGTCCATGTTGAATTCTAAGCCTTGAGGCAAAGCATCAGAAACTATGGAAGAAGATCAGAGACCCTCTGTGACACCCCGATCCTGGATGGCAATTTTGCTTCTGTTCTTTCCTACTCCCTCCCTGCACGTGACCACTAACAGCACCACACCCAGTCTCTGTTTTGTCCTGGGTGATGTGACTCTCTGATCTGCCCTTCAGGGAACCTCCTAGATGGCTAGGGAGAATTGGGGATCCAGAGTTCCCCAGGAAGCCACCCCACAGGTGCGGATGCTCCTTGCCAACACACCCTAAGTTTTCCCTTGGACCAGGTCTTCACAAGCTCATTTTCCATTCTTTCTCTTGCTTCATGTAACTCTCTTCTCCGACAAGGCCTGTGCATACCCAAGACTCCACCATTTCAAAACTTGTACCCTCATAGTACTAGGCTCCAACAGAAGTCATAATTCAGTTAGTTGGTTTGTGGACCAAGTGGTTTGTGTTCTCACTCTATCTCCGTGGTCAGCAGTAATTCACGTCACCTCTCACTCTTCAGTGACTCAGTAGGGAAACACCACACACAAAGCATTCAGTATCACTGAGCATGCTCCTCCAAATGTACAGAGACGTGTTTTCAGAATCATTTATGAAGGTAGCTTCATAATTTGCAGCATGGACAATCTCAGGCAAATTAGTTCTCCATGTTTGTTTCCTTATTTGTAAGGTAAAGAAGAACGATGCCTATGTCTATTTTCCATCAGGGTGATTTAGTCACATAAACGAAACACGGGGAACAGGGATCAGACTTACGGAAATGACAGTAACATAAATTACTTACTATCATTAATAAAGAAAGAGGAAAAAAGATTCAGAGAAGACAATTATAAACACCCACAAAAATTTAAAATAGTAAGATTAAATGTGGGTATGCCTGCATGTCCAGAAGGTGTTCTGTTTATAAAAGACAGAGGAATTACCTAATCATTCCTAAGATCTTCTCAGGGCCACAGTCCTAAGATGCCCCCTCACATCGTTCCTTTTTGTCTTTTCTATCCACTTAAAAATGATTCTTTGCATTAAAAAGGGGGCTGCAAGAAACTAGATCTGGGTCCTATAAATGCGCCAGCTTACTCCAGGGAATTAAATTGGCTTACACAGTTTTAGTTATGGTGACGAGAAAAGACAGTAGCTTTAAACTTGTAGGCCTAATCCTAAAGTTAACTATGACTGGTTTAGTCATTTAAATCCTAACTTCCTGAGCAATATTTTATTGCCAGCACAACAGATTCTCACAAAGAAAAGTCAACACCGGTTGTGGGTTGTTTTGATGCTGTTTGAATCCTGATGTTAATTCTGCTTCCTCATGAAGGGTAGTGACCCCCTTCCCCACCTCCACTGACCAGACAAGCAGCCGATCACATACTCAGGTGATTTCATGTAAACCTTCTCTCCATTTAGTGGTGAGGATGGAAGAGGAGGAGGAAGACTTGATGGAGCTGAACTATGCACGTTGTGGTCAGGAGAAACTCCAAGTAGCAAAGTCTCATGTCTGGGTAATAAGTTAGTATAGTGTTAGATCTGCCCAACCTACGCTTATAGCTTATAATTATAATAACTGGATTGTGTGATTTTTGTACAGGATTATTGGGGCTGGAAATTGCTGCAACAAACACCAATACTAGGTGACTTCCTAAAATTATTTTTCTCAAAAACTTTTCTCTGGGAAAATTATACCATAGGGGGGAAAAAAAAACTGTGATTTTTTTTTAACATGGTTTTTATTTTTCTTAAAACTTATTTTTACTTGGCATTCCTGACTACATTTTTAGTCTGGAAAAATAGAAAATATTTGGAGGAAATACAGAAAAATATTTGCAGGAAATTAAAATTAGCCACAATTGTACTATGAAAAATAAGTAGTGTTGACATTTCTACATGTTATCCTTTGTAAATACTTCCATTTTTAAAGGTAAGATATTTATATAATTTTTATATTTGCTTATTTATTATGTTCTGTTTTGTTTGATGCGTGTCTATGTAGCCCAGGCCAGCATGGAACTTGCTACGTAGCCAAGGTTGGCCTCCAACTCAAGATCTTCTTGACTAAACATCAGATGTCCTGAGACGACAGGCATGTGTCATATGCCTTGCTTCTTTAATTTCTTGATATGTGGATTTTTATGATGTGAATACTTCTCTGGAGACAGCCCATTATATTCAGATTTCACCAATTATTCAAGGCTACTTGAACTGTTGGCAATTCTGATCATTTTCTTCTGTGCTGTTCTCCTGCTTTTTAATAATAATGCTAAACACTCTTGTAAGTGCATTCATCATTACTGTTTGTATTTTGTCAGGTCTTCTCTGTTTACTCAGTTAATAATGGTAATGCCACTGTCTTCACTATGAACTTGGGACTAAGAATAATCAAGGGTATGTAGCTTGGAGATTTGAGCAGAGAAGAAACACAGACCAGACCAGAGTTCTTCTTGTGGATATCAGTGTTCCGTGGGTCTAGATGGTATTGAAAACAATGTCTTGTGCTGTAAAATCTATTAGGAAGTGGACTTCCAAGCCCAGATAAGCCTGATGTAGGATCTGAAACTAAATATAAGCTATGAAGTACAGGCGTTTTCAAGACATCCTAAGATGTAATTAGAGGAATTAAATCCTAAAAAGAATAGTTCGTGGAAGAAACAGAATCTTTAAAATCTATGAATGCCAGGTCTGGCATGGCCCTGGTGGGGACAAAATGACATAGTTCCTGCCCCTGGGACAGGACCAGAGGAAGTGGGCCTCTAGGAATGTTGATGGCTGCCATAGGCATAAGGATTGTTTATATAATAATGTACATATTTTACATTCCTCCTTTAAGGAATGTCCTCACTGTTAATGTTAATGACTCCATGATAATTCGAGACAGCAGAGTCCAGGAGGTAAAGGTGCGGCTAATGTCTCAGAAAAACAGCGATCAGTGGGGCCTTCAGGACGGCCCATAAGGCTGTGGATAAGAACGCTAACAACGTGAGTTTGAAAATATATAATTTCTCAACTATGCAAAAAAAATAAGGATATAATATGAACTGTATGAGGGGCTTCACAGATCTAAAGCAATGGAGGCAACTGCATTAATGTGCCAGCTTGTCAGAAAGATGCAAAGACAGGCAAATACAAAGGCAGGCAGATTCTTCTGCGTGTTCTGAGTTCAAGATCAGCCTGGGTCCAGGTCCAGGTGTGGTAGAAATGGTCTTTTCTGGATGGGGTCCCACCCAGCTAGTTTACTGTCTGTGTTTAATGGAGGCAGACAGATCTCCAAGGGTTTTTTGTTTGTTTGTTTAGTTTTTTGTTTGTTTGTTTGGGTGTTTGTTTGCTTGTTTGTTTGTTTTTGCAATGTTACAAGAAAATGTGTGCTTGCTATTTTCTAAGAATTAAAGGGTTGGGGTCACAGGATGTTGATTTGCAGGATAATCAAAAAGGAAACCTGAAGTAAATGACTGCATTCGTATGTAAAATAAAAGACTGGGCTTATGATCTTCAGAAGAGCTATCCAGAGAATTTTTTAGACTAGCAAGAGAGAACTGCTTGTAGAACTGTCTACAGCAGAACGTAAAGAGAGCTGTCTAGAGATCTCCAGAGAAAACAGAACAGAGAGAAGAAAGCAGGCTGGAAAGCTGTCTCCAGCAAAGCATAGGCCACCGGCTTGGATCTACAATTTGACTTCGAGTCATTTGTTTGGGACTCTCCCAGACACCTCTTCTCTCAGAACTCCTCTCCAAGCTGAGGCTGGCCCTTGGCATCTGAACAGAAAATCATTCCTCTAGGAATGAATCACTTTTCTTCTAAATAAAATTCCCCCTTATGAATCTCCACATTTAGAATCAGCTTGTCTTTCTACATGGAAATCTTCAAGAGACAGAGACTAGGAAACCAATATCTATGCTTCAAATCTGGGGATGCATGCCAGCCAGGGCCTTTCCATGGCTTCTGCCAATCTCACTGATAATAAGATGAGGTAAGTCAGGCAAGGCAGTCATAACTGATAGTCTCCTTAGGGATGGAGCTTCCTTTGTTCTCTCCACGGCCCTGGCCAGTTTCTGGGATTTCTTCAGACATACTTCCTAACCTTGACTTCAAACACCATGGGGCACAAAGATCCACAGTCTCATCCATGAGGACTTAACACTGCTGAAGTCATAGGTAGAATCTTCAGAGTCTTTGGAACTACCACTTCACAGAAGATGCCTAAAGTTGACACACTAGGAGTCAGGGAGCAGGAGTGTTGCTTTGCTAGATGCTGGTCCCCTAGAGGGTCCATGCACCATCAGCTAGGGAGCAGTAACAAAGCTGAAGGCCAAGGATACCATAACAGAATCATTTCATGTCATTGATACATACCCCACCCGCCTTTTTAACCCCTATCACTTTGTGTAGAAGCCGTGTCCCAACAGTGGCCTCCTGGGTCTCTTTCTCATGGTTTGAGACACAGACTTTTTAAACCTGCTCTTCTTTTTCCTCCTCTTCCTCCTCCTCCACCTACTCCTCTTCCTCTTTCTCTTTCTCCATTTTCTCCTCCCTTTCCTTCTACTGTTTGCTCTGCTTTCTGCACAGTGATATAGAAGGGACACAGCAGCTGCAAGCTGAAAGCTAAGGCAAGTCCTGAGAGCCCACCATCTGTATGTTAAGAGAGCGCTGCACACACCTCAGACAGCAAGATTTGTTTTTCTGTACTCAAAGACAATTTTTTTTCCCATGAAGTTTTTTCTATCACTACCCTCTAACCTGGCTGCTAGGTCTGAGGTTGGATGTCACAGCTCATCTCTGACAGCATCCTATTCTCCCTCATTGCCACACACGTTCACACAAAGCCCAACTGTTCTCTTTCTTCTCTGTCTCCTACTACACTGAGGGCAGAGACTGTGTGATTACTTCAGACTGTGGAATATTCACTACTATGTCGCCAAGCCTGAGAAGACACTCAGCAGATGGCTGGTGAATGAAAATATAAATGAGTAAATGGTGCCCAACTGCTTTTATTTCCTTAATCTGTCATAGAATTGATAAATGAATATAGAACTCAACCCTCATCAAAGACAACCAGGCCAGGGTCTCTGTTCTGGCTTCTCCATTCTGCTCAGTGACTTATTCTAATAATTATTATTGCTTTTACTGTAGGTTTGGGTTCAAATACTCAGGAAAGGCTCCCAAGTTTCTAGGTATGGGGAACCCTATGAAAGACATGGAATTCCAAAAGGCTCAGAAGAAATGTGTTACATACAAAACCACGCTCCCCCACTCCTCACACATGACCTTACAACACCCAGCAGATTGAATCTAGGATTTTTTTGGTCATGGTGGTTAGCATAGCAGCAGAGAAGCCTAAGTTGTCCTTTTACATGGATTGGCTTCAACCCTGGAAGGAGACCAATTTTCTAAGCCCTCATTACTCGCTTCACAGAAGCAGGTTACTAGAAGAACAAGAAAAACAATTTTTATACTCACTTGCGTAAGCCATCATCTTATTATCTAATGAGAATCTATGGGCTCAGACCTTCGTAAGAATATTGGCAAAGAGGCTAACTAGGAACTGAAGCTATCCCATAGGTGAACTCCATAGAATTCAATGTACTTGTTACAATTTATGTCATCGGTGAAAATTATTAATGGGCCTTAAAACATTCTGCCTCAACTTCCATCCATCAACCACCTTGCTCCTTCCTCAGTTTCTGTGGGGAAAAAAATCTGGGCTGTGTATGTTACTCCGGTGAGAAAAGCAATTTTTATAAATTGTGACCCTCACTTTTGTGAAGTTTGTGGGTTGAGGATGTCAATCCTTTAAAGCCTGTTGCAATAGTGAAGGAATGTTCATTTACATAAAGGAGTGTTCATTTACATAAAGAAACACTCATTGACATACAGAGTAGATGCGCATAATGAGATGGCCCCATACCTAAGAACACACATACAGACAAGACTAAGCACAGTTGTATAATGTTCATTCTTAACCAAAAATACTCATAATAAAATGGAAATAGTGCATGGATCAGCACAGGAAGATTTGACCTAGAAAGGAAACAGAATGCTGTGCTGGGTAACCAAGTCAAATTAGGGTGTTTTATGTGGCCCTGAGGATTGCCATCCAAGCAACAAAAGTCAAAAGAAGTCAAGGAGATGTCCTGAGAGTGCCAGTGTTTTGCTTCCTTCATACTTTAAAATGTAAACACAAGATCTTATAAGTGGCACACATTGTCCTGAGGCAGCCTCATATCCTTAAGAGTAACCTTGACAACGGAGAACCACAGAAAGGGAAGCAGAAGGGGTGTGTTCAACCTCCCTAACAGATAACCATGCACTCCAAAGAGTGCAGGTGTCTGCTTTACAGTAGCATTCAGTTCAAGGCTGTTAAAATTATATGAGGTGGAAAAGATGAAGGCCCAGCTACTGTATATCAGTTTACCTAAAAGATTTACTATTCCATGGGCTAGAATATTGGCTTTTCCCCTGTGGAACAATTTCATGCATCAGAGCTCCCCACCTAATAATAAGGTCCCCATCTAGAAAAAAATGCTCAATATGTTTTGAAACACTTTCCTGTGCTTCTTGGGCACGTTTTTTGTTTTTTGGTTTTTTTTTTTGTTTTGTTTTTTTGTTTTTTTTGTTTTTTTTGTTTTTGTTTTTTGTTTTTTGTTTTTTTTTTTTTTTTTTTTTTTGATCAATTTGACCCAAGCCTGAGTCATCTGGGAAGAGAGAATCTCAGCTGAGAAAATGCCTCCATCAGAGTGGCCTGTGGACAGCACTTTGATTAATGACTGATATGGGAGAGGCCGGCCCACTGTAGGCAGTGTCACCCCTGGGCAGGTGGTACTGGATTCTATAAGAGAACTGAGCAAGCCATGAAGAGCAAGACAGGAAGCAGCATTCCTCTGTGATTTCTGCTTCCGTTCCTGCCTCCAGGTGCCTGTCCAGAGCTCCTCCCCTGCCCTCACCCAGTCACAGACTGTTGCCTGAAGCGTTAGCCAAAATAAACCCTTCCTTCCCTTGCTGTTTTTGGCCAACATGTTAGCACTGCAATATGAAGAAAACTAAGACTGCATTATTGGCTAATTGTTGTTTCTCTGTGAAAATCACAAAGTATACTGACATTCCTACTCACCGAAGTTATGCAACACACACAGAGGCACTTTGCTCCTCGGGCCATTATGGATTTTTTAAAATGAGATTAAATCAGACACAACAGAAAATGATACAATTAAACAACTTGGTATGCATAAAATGTGTAAGTTCTCTGCTGGTATGATACCACATACTGTATATGCTGTAGAGTATACTTTAATTTTTTTATTTATGAGGGAAAGGTGTGTTCCAGGGCACGCATCTGGAGGTCAGAAAACAAGCTCTCTGGATTTGGTTATCTTCTTACAGCATGTAACTCAGATCGTTGGGCTTGGCAGCAAGTGTCTTTGCCCACTGAGTTATATCATAGGCCCATAAACGTATTTTAATAAGTAAGCATTCTAAAATAATAATACAATGTTTATAAGAAATATAGACCAGTAGTGTAGTCATTTATTATAAAGTAGTGTGCACTGTACATGACTGTACACTAGACTGACTTCTCTATGACTGGCCACCAGCATCATCTGGACCTCAGCAGAAATGCAATGCCCAGGACACAGTGATGGCTACCAAAGTTCCACTGTAGTTTTGAATTCCTTGGTCCATAAGGTCAGGTAGCAATTAATTTTCCTTGATCATTTCTGTGCGGCGGCATCTCTACAAGTTAGTGCAGAACTCCCCAAAGAGCAGATGGTCAATACATATTAATTAAATGTTCACCAAATGAATGGATGTAGTTGAAATGTTTTCACTGTGGCTTTATGTGTGTAAGCCTTCCCTTCCTTCTGTTTTGCTGTGTCACAGCTGTACCATGGTGTGATCCTACTCACCATGTGAGCAATGCAAAAGGAACCTTAAGCCCTGTGCACAATTCATTAATTCCAATACTTCTTGTTCACTTTCCCTTAAGATCCGACAGACCATCTGGTGGTGAATCATTAAGTCACAGTGGCTGCAAATATGCTGAGACCCAACATGAACCTGGTCTAACATCCAGCCAGTCTCTGGCTGTCACAGAAACACCTCCATCCATTTCAGATACATGCCTGCTACAGAAACGTGATGCTCAGCTGTCTGTATTTATGAGACACTGAATCTTTCAGAATGGCTCCAATCAATAGAAAACATACATTTTGTTCTTACCTGAAGGGCACAGAGATGTGACTAGCTACACAGTCAGGAATCTGGGGAATGAGATGATTCTCTGGGAATTATTTTAACACAAAGGAGCTGATTGGCCTTAAGAAAGATGGCTTGCTAAACAATTAGACTTGATTGTAATGAAGACTGAGGCAGATTTTTAAATACATGATAGTCAAGGGGAGACAGATGAGCAATGGGATAAAACAGGAAGAATCATGACCCGGCAGAGGTCACAGATGACATAACTGGAGGAATCATGGCTACGTTAGCAAAACCTTCGCTCCCCTGGGAAACGGTTATCATGCTACGTGTGTCTATTAGATTTGGCCTTCAGTGCATTGGCACATCGGACTTAGAAACACACTTACCCTGAATCTCCCCCCTAGGAGCTATGCCCCTTATGTGGCCAGAGGCAGGTGATGAATCCTAAACCTGAGGCTGCCAGGAAGCAGTATATCCACCACAGAAGCCACCAGCAGCAAGCCCCTCAGGGACACATCTGCCCTCGAGTTCCTCCCAGCAAATCTCAACCTTGCTCTAGGCTGTTTCGGCCAGAATTTATGTAGTGTAAATTGGCCTTGAACTTAAAATCCTGCTTCAACCTCTGGAATTCTGGGATTACAAGTCTTTGCCACCACCCCAACTCATTTCTCTCCAAATTTTAAAGTGGAGACCAGAAAATAGGAACATGTCAATTTGTACCAACTAGTTTTCCAAAGGACCCTTTGAAAACGACAGGAAAGACACTTAGAATCCAAGTCACACTGCATGTTTAAAAAGTAGGCCAGAGGCTCCATGTTTAACTAAGAACATCTGATACTCAGCATCTCAAAGAATAAATGCAGCATAATACTACTCTCAAATATGACTAATAAATTCTAAAATTAGTCATAATAACTGTACTGATACAATTAAAAATGTAAACAAGCTGTTTGGTGGTGACACACACCTTTGATCCCAGCACTCAGGGGGCAGGGGCGGGGGCGGGGGTGGGGGTGGGGGCGGGGCAGGGGCAGGGGCAGGGGCAGGGGCAGGGGCAGGGGCAGGGGC
>JANHMN010000003.1:162076560-162089060 GCA_030674055.1 Rhabdomys pumilio
GGGGCAGGGGCAGGGGCAGGGGCAGGGGCAGGGGCAGGGGCAGGGGCAGGGGCAGGGGCAGGGGCAGGGGCAGGGGCAGGGGCAGGGGCAGGGGCAGGGGCAGGGGGATCTCTGAGTTTGAGGCCAGCCTGGTCTACAGGGCAAGCCAGGGCTACACGGAGAAACCCTGTCTCAAAACAAACAAACAAACAAAAGTAAACAAATGAAATACAGACATGTTATAACAGAAGAGAGATCAATAAAATAGGAAATATAAATAAAGGTGGGCTGTTTAAAGATACAGAGAAAAACAGGGAAAGGCAACTTTAAAATTGTTACATGGTTGGTTGTTGTTTGAGCTGGTGAGATGGCTCAGCAGAAGAGCTTGCTGCACATAGCCAAGGACCTGAATTTGATCCCAGAACCAAGGAAGAGGTAAAAATAGAGAACCAACTCCACAAAACTGCATACTCAACAACGATAAATGAAATAAAGTTTTTTTTTTGTTTTTTTGTTTTTTTTTTTTTTTTTTTTTTACTTTAAGTGGTTACCAGAAATGCAGTTAAGTAAGAAAGATTGTGACAAAGGAAGCTTTTCCAGTGCCTTTATGTTGATATAATTATATCTTTATTATTGAAATTTTGGTTATGTATCTTTTAATTAATTTCTTCATTCAGTAAATCTTGTGATTAAGTACCATCTGTATTCAGGGAAGAGGCTAGGCATTGGAAATATGGCACTAAATATTAATTTAAAATTTTATATTCAAAAAAATCTAAAAGGAATGGGAGATAAACGAAATACAGGTGTGTCTGTCAATGCTGAAGTAGTTCTGTGCCGGTGAACAGTCTGAGCACAGATGTGAGGAAGGCGAATGAGCCATGTGGCTTCTTAAAGGCAGAGTTCCAGTAGAGGGGAAAGCCAGTCCAAAGGCTAAAACGTGGAAACACCCAGCTTGTTTAGAACTACAAGAACCCCGGTGGATGAAATGGAGGAAGCAAGGAGGGATATTCAGAGAAAAAATGGCTGTGGAACTGAGGGGTAGGATATTGACAAAAGCTCTTCCCTCTGTCTTCTGGTCTGAATAAAGGATGAAGTCCATTGGAAGGATGCAGTTGAAGGAAATTCTCACGTTTTGAGAACAGACTCTTCTGAGGTGATCAGGGGAGGGAGCAGAGGGCCCAATGAGGATCGAGACCCAGTTGATAAGAACTGCTGGACTGGAAATGAAGTGGCTAAAATAACTTATCATTAAATAAAAGGGTCTGAGTCAGAGTTGTCTTGTCCTGGTGGGTTTTTTTTGTTTTGTTTTTTGTTTTTTTAATATATTCTGACAGAACAACTCATGAGAGAAGGATATTTTAGCTCTGGATCCAGGTGACTGTCCAACCTATTGGGGAAGTCACAGTGGCAGGAGCTCAGAGGAGCTGGTCCTCACTCTCATAACCAAGGACAGAGGGTGACACATGAATGCGCTTGTCCTTAGCTCACTTTCTCCACACTCCACAGTCCAGGATCCCCTACCTCCGCTAATGTTATCTAGAACAGTGGTTCTCAACATGTGGGTCCCAACACCTTTGGGAGTTTCAGATCAAATATTCTGCATATCAGATATTTACATTATGATTCATAGCAGTACCAAAATTACAGTTATAAAGTAGCAACAAAAATAATTTTATGGTTGGGGGTGTGTGATGGTTTGGATACACTTGGCCCAGGGAGTGGCACTGTTAGGAAGTATGCCCTTGTTGAAGTAGGTGTGGCCTTGCTGGAAGAAGTGTGTCACTGTAGGAGTGGGCTTTGATACCCTCCTCCTAGCTGCCTGAGAGATTCAGCCTTCTCTTGGTTGCCTTCGGAACAAAATGTAGACTTCTCAGCTCCTCCAGCGCCATGCTTGCCTGGATGCTGCCATGTTTCCCTCTGTGATGATAATAAACTCAACATCAGAACCTGTAAGCCAGCCCCAATTAAATATTGTCTTTTATAAGAGCTGCCTTGGTCATGGTGTCTCTTCACAACAATGGAAACCTTAAACAGATGGTCACAAACTGCATGAGGACCTGCATTAAAAGGTCACAGCATTAGGAAGGTTGAGAACCACTGTTCTAGATAATCCCCAACAGATGCCCACAGCCCAACCAGATCTAGACAGTCTACCTCGAGTGACTCTAGACTGGGTCAAGGTGACAATTAAAGCTCACCATCGAAATGTTTTCTTGTTTTAACTTGTAAATATCTGTGTCAAACATGCCCTTGTTGTATCAGGCATTCTTTCTCCAGTTGTCCTGGAGGTGTTTTGAGTACTTACAGTTGCTCTCTCCTGAAGGGCCTCTCACCCAGATCAATGAAGGAAGAGACTTTTACAATTTGGATTTTATTTCAGATGATCTTTGATTCTCGGCCATAAGTATTTCTGTCCCCATTGTTCACTGTTCCTGTATTCGTAGCTCTCCAACTTGGATGATCATTCAAATCCCACTGAAAAGCTCTTCACAAAAGTAGACAGCAGCTCACTGCCCCGGATAAATTCTTAATGCCTTGGTTGGGGTATGGCCTGGTCATGATGTGCCAGGAGCAGCAGACTAGGAACAGGCAAGTGCCTGCATCGTCTCCAAGAGTTTGAGAAGCAGTAACAGAATCAGCAAGTCTCTTTTTCTCAACATTATGTACTGACAGTTATAAACAATGTCCACGATAGAGCACTATGTCACTCAAAGTCCTTTCCTGGTCTATGTTCCTTGCATTCAAGTAACAAATGCCTTTCCACACACGTTACTATTATTTAGTAGGCATCATAGTCAACATAGAACCTAATGTGGAGAATTTTGTTATTGTCAGTCCTGGAAATTTTGATATTCAGTCACATCATCTGAAGATCATACCAGAGTTTCTGGTAGTAGCTGAATATAAAATTTGCTTTTGATTTAATGTGTGCCCTCAACACCCATGGCAGCAGACTTCTTTATGCACAAACAGTAGATTAAGAAAGATGTGAGTAACACCATCACTTATGTCTTCAGTTACTACTGCTGTGATGAAACACCATGACAAAAACAAGTTGGGGAGGAAAGAGTTTATGTGGCTTACACTTCCATATCACAATTCATCATCAAAGAAAGTCAGGACAGGAACTCAAGCAGGGTAGGAACCTGGAGGCAGGAGCAGATGCAAAGGTGATAGGAGGGTGGTACTGCTCATTGGCTTGCTCTCCATGGCTTGATCAGTCTGTTTTCTTATAGAACACAGAACCACCAGCCCAGGAATGGCATTACTCACAATAGGCTGAAACCTCCCCCATCAATCACTTGTTAAGAAAATGCCCCACAGGGTTGCATACAGCCCAATCTTATGAAGGCATTTTCTTAATTGAGGCTCCCTCCTCATAGATGATTACAGTCTATGTCAAATTGACAGAAACCGTCCAGCACAGGTTATTATTAGCTGTTGCACAATGAGATACTTTTAATCACAGAGAAGAGTGTGTAGCACCGTGCTAGATGCTTCCCAGGACACTTTGACTTTCGTAACTCATTTTTACAGCTTATTAGTAAATTTGTCTATGGATCTGGAAGTCTTTGCCTTTTAAAGTTCCCCAATCATTTCTCAGTTGCTGGGAGCATAATCTGTATCTGTCACTTGCTCTAACTCAGTTTGCACATTCTTCATCTTCCTTCTCTCCACTCACTCTTCTTCATGTTAACAATATTCACTCTTCCAAAATTGCTAAAGTGAGCAACGTGATGCTAGCTAAGGTTCTTGATGCCTCTAGGCAGTGATGTGTTGTTCAGTCTTACGGAGTATCTCTGAGTGATGTAGACCATTCACTGATTTCCACGGTGCAAATATTCTCAACACACTATACTCAAACCACCATAACATCTACCTAACATCTACCTATTTGGAAAAAAAATCTTGGCAATTTAACAATAAGCTTTCCCAACCTAGTATAAATAACTCACAGGACATCTAAGTTCTCAGGAATTTCTAGGATTTTCTGCTGGACTGATAGTAGATTCTTGTGGAGGAATTTGCCTATCTTTTTAAAACGGAACTTTTAATATTCTGAACTAGTTACTGAATTTGTGAATTGATATTTAAACCTTAAACTATGCCTACATAATACTACTTACAAATGTCAGAGTCAACCTTTGTGATCCAGCATCCATCAGCTGTGTATAGCATGTCTATATAGCTAACTATTCAGAAGTGCTATCTGAATGAGAAGCTGACTTTTTAGCAATCTGTGTATAAGCACATGCTTACAAATATTCCTTCCCCCATTACACATGTTGGTGGGGTGTACATAGGAGAATTTCTTCTGATTTCCTATCTCCAGCCAACCTACTTCCTCACATAATTCAACTCAGATTTTCTGTATTCTTTGCTAACAAAAAAAAATTTTATAAGGATAAGGCATGGTTCCATCCTGACATGTCGTCTATTCTTTAGAAGCATGCACTGTGGCCAAATAGTTCTTGCCACCTACAGATTGGAATGTTGTCTACTCTCTTTGAGCACTTAAAAAACAATTGCTAACTCAACATATTACTATGAGGCTTAAATGAGATAATACCAGCAAAATCATATTACCTTTGCCTAAATTATAGTCCATCTCAGCATATGCTATCATTACTTTAATTTCCTTGCTATGTATTAATGTTACCACTTCCCTAGGCTGTTCGGTTACTATGGAAATGAGTAGCCGAGATGCTGATGTTTACTAAGATTCATTCTCCACTGGGCCAAAAACAATCGAAGAATCTTTTCACATTGCTCAGTCCTTGTGTTTATAATCATTTGTAGAATGCTGTTTAGATGCAATCCCAATATATAATTTCCTCTGTGTTTCTTTGTATAAACAGTCTCAATAGTTAATGTTCACTTACTGTGTTTTGTTTTCTTAACAATTTTGTGAAAACACAGGAACCAGGTCTTATTTGTCAGTAAGCTCCTTGGCAGCTCTTAGCAGAATGCCTGAAATAAAAGGAGAGTTCAGCAAATATTTGATTGAGTACACTGCTTACGGATATTTACACTATGGTTTTCTTTGCTTGCTATGATTCTGCAAATCTGTAGTATTTTACTTTTTTAAGATTCCCAGGAACTGAGGATTACAGACAAAATCAAGCACCACCTACCAGAACCAACAGAAATACACACTGTTCATATTAATATTACACACACACACACACACACACACACACACACACACACACAAACACTCATGCACAAGCAATAGAAGTAATCACTGGTAACAGTTCCTAGGCAACATTCTCAAATTAAAACACACAGTTTTATTGTCAAATTAATAAAAAATGCTTTAAGGTACCCAAGACTTGTTGTATTGCTCTGAGTCTTTGTTCAACTCAGCTGCCTTCAAAGAGTTCCTTAAGAGCAGATTCCAGGCTGTGTGCATGACTGAGTATTCAGGACCATCCTGTCTCCAGATCTGTTTTCTTCTAGTTGTCCTAGAGTAGAACCAAGAAGAAGAGACTACTGTAGTCCTGGCATCTTTGCAACAGCTGTCTGATTCCAACTGGAGATGAGAGAGAGACAGGGCTTGTCAAAAGATTTCAGAGAGCAAAAGACAGGCTGAATCACCGATGGAGTTGAGTGTCTGATTTGAACATGGTAGATGCCCTCTACTGAGCTGGGAAACTCCAGTGAAGAAAGCAGGGCCAAAGGAAAGAAGTAGGCATGACTCTTTAGAGAAAGAGAACCTGGCGTATAATGCATATTAAACTGTACAGAGGGATTTATCTAATAAGGAGTTGGGTAGTCCAACAGTGGCCATTGTGGCTGTTTGAATATGCTTGGTTCAGTGTATGGCACTATGAAGAAGTGTGACTTTGTTGAAGTAGGTATGGCATTGTTGAAGGAAAGGTGTTACTGTGGTGGTGGGCTTTGAGACCCTCCTTCTAGCCACATGGGAGTCAGTCTTCTCCTAGTGACCTTCAGATGAAGATGTAGAACTCTCAACTCCTTCTGCACCATGCCTGATTGGACACTGCCATGTTCCCACCTTGATGATAATGGATTGAACCTCCAAACCTGTAAGCCAGCCTCATCCTTACAAAAGATGCCTTGGTCAAAATGTCTCTTCACAGCAATGGAAACCCTAGCTAAGACACACCATCTACACACTGGAAAAGCAGACAATGGTACTGTTTGTCCCACAAACATAGATTCTTCAGCAGTTCAAATCCAGTACTGAAAACTCAGAAGCTCTCTGGACACTGGGATTGAGTCTATGTTGGAAATCTGATAAGACTAGCGTATGTGGCCAACAGAGGATGACAGCAGCAGCAATAAAGACATGAGGGCAGGCAGAAATGCACTCTATATGCTGTGTCTTCCTTGTATGTCATTGTATCTGGGACACTTGTCGGAAAATGCTCACTTTGAGACTGGATCTTGCCCTGTCAGTTAATCATCTCTAGAAATGCCCTCACAGACAACCCAAGAAGTGTATCTTCTAGTTGATTCTAAACCCTATCAAGCTAATAATTCATATCACCCACCATTCCTCATCAACTTGACACCCAGCCATTCACTCAGTAAGTTAATCATTGCGTCATTAATGTAACAAGCTGTTGCAATACTTTGTGTGGGGGCGGTGGGGGAGGGGAGGAACAAATGATCAAGATCCCTGCAAACTAAATTAGGACAAAGCACTGGAGAATCATATGCCCATGAGAGAGGACAGTGAAGGTATACTGCTTACCTTGCCAGCCAAACCCAAATTGCTTTGGTGGACCTTATGGATAGGTATAGAGAAAAAAGCATTTGTGAGATCGATAGCTGAAAACCAGGCACAAGGAGATGTGTTAATTCATCCAAACAAGGAAACCACATCTTGTATAGCAGCTGCGAAACTTGGTTAAACTTACAACAGTCAGCTTCCTTCTCCGAGATCTTTCTATCTTCTGCACAAGCCAAAGTGAGTCAAATGGAGATGTGGTAGGAACCTGGATCTTCCAAATCTATGATCTCTCGAGAAATATGATATATAATATGGTTTTGGTTTGCTCTTTTCCTGGGAAGCAAGTTAATAACTTCCATTGCCTTTCCAACCATGACAGTCTTCCCTCTGTGGATCAATATAAGTATTCTGTTAACGTCTAAGTGTACCTATCCCCACTACACATTGAAGTACTGAAGGAATAAACACAGGATGAGTTCGGAGACCAACTGGATTTACTTTGAGTCAGGCAAGCCAAAACTCCATTGATAATTGATCTCCATAAGCCCCTACACTGACTGGCAGACCACAGTGCTGCTTGGAATCTCTTGAAATTCATCATTTTGGATCGGTTTTTAATGCATTTGTATATTGAAAGGTAGAATCAACCCCATGGACATTCAAGGACCTTCTTCCTTGCCAAAATTTCTGTGAGTTCAATAGCATGGAGCAGGTATCTAGCCCCACTTACCACGAAGAAGATGCACAATGTTTATTGGATTTTGAGGATAAAGGAACTCATTCTTGAACAGACCTGCAGCTGACGGCTAGGCTCTCTTCACGCAACAGTAGCTAAGACAACAAGCCCTTCAGTGGGTGAACTTTGGATGTATATATAACAAATCCTCCCAGCAGGCAAATTGCCTGCAGTGATGAACACTTAGGTGAGTAGAGAGTTAAACTACACACTGCACTTGAGAAAGGAATGTTTGTGGGGTTCAAACCCAGTTTTCATGAAGTAGGGACATGCAAGTTGGGCTGATGGCTCTTGCTTTTGAAGGGAACCTCAAAACCAGGCTATAGACTGAAAGATGGGACATGAGAAAGAGAAAGATTTTTGTATGTGGTCACTGGTTTTAATACAGAAGATCTTCTCCCTCCCTGTTATCTGTCCCCATGTTTGAATGCCATTAGACATTCCCAAGTCTGTAAAATACCCTTTCTATGAGTGGGCAATGTGAAAATGATTTATTCCTCAAAACCAGAGTCTTAGTCAGGGTTAGCTCAGAGAAAGGGAACTACTGTGAGTGTTGTACATGAAAGGCCTTCCTATAAAATTTTCATCTTACATGGTCACACCATGTGTGGCGAAGTCTGTAAAAGGCAACTGCTTCTGTGTCTAATTTCAAACTTGATCCCTGGTAGATTAGCCAGGGTAGCAGGAAGGAGAGAAACAGTGGTAAGAATCAGACAGAAAGGGACCCACACGGCTTTGTGGAACTCACAAAGACAAACAGGAACACAAGACAAACTACTTCCAATCTTGACAGCGGGAAAGACTTCTAGGAGAAGGCGATGCTCTTGACCATGAAGCTGCACATGTCACCAACCCAGGCCTCCGAGAAGCTACAGAAAAAAATCTCTTGAGAAAATGAGAGGCAGTAAGCAGAGGTAACAGGTTAGTGTCATATGTGCAAGCTGCCACTGTGCTTGGCATAGACACAGCAGGTACTGTATTTCTGTCTTCCAAACGTCATCTAAGCTTCTCCTGTGGCCAGCCCTAATCCATACTCATACTGAGAAGTCATTTTGTTTCTCTACATGTATACATTTATGGTGCGTAGTAAAATGCCGTCACAGAGTGTCAGATGACACAGGGCTTCGATCTCCTTGCTGAATTACTGTCGAGGCCTAAAGCAGACATTTTCATGTCTGATACTGATGAACACACACACAGATGACAATCAACGGTGAGAAGATGACGGTGCTGTAGATGAGATGATAACCTGATAAAATATTCACGTACATTTTCTCGTCCTTGCATTTCCCTTTATATTCTATACCCTTATTTCCTATACACACACACACACACACACACACACACACACACAGAGAGAGAGAGAGAGAGAGAGAGAGAGAGAGGCTTGCCCACCTCCATTTTTTGAGACAATACCTACTTATCTAGCTGCAGGCTGGTCTGCAATACTTCTTGATCCTCTTGCTTCAGCCTCCCTAGTTGATTATAAAGATGCACCACCACTCCCAGTGTGTTAGGCAGAGTTCTCTAGAGGAACAGAACTAGTAGAATGTATGTACATATATACAGAATTCACTTACACAATACGAGCTAGGTAGTTCAGTAATGGCCTTCTGCATATCAGAGAGGCTAAGAACTTGCCCTCATCCACTCACCTGCAGTCACATGTCTTCACTGATTTCAAATCCCCTCAAGGTGACAATTGCAATAACCATCATGTGACTTATAGCATCTCCCTCACTCCCTTACTAGAATTTGCTCAAGGACCCCCACCGAACTCTCTGGAAGAGTTCCAGTAGGTGGCATATCTTAGTGTATCAAACAGAAAGAAGCTGATCCCTGGCAAATGGCTCCAAAGCTTGTCATGGAGTAGTTGTAACTAAGCAATTAATTAACAAAATGGCCATGCTAATGATTGGCTCTTTTAACCAATAGTAATCAGTTGGAGCCTCGATAATAATTGATATGGATTTTCCATTAGCTTGGCAGGATGGAGACTGAAATATATTTAACAATAATAAAAAAATCCTAAAATGCAGTATTTCTAGATCTCTAAAAGTCTAGATCTCTTTGTATATATAGATTCAATTTAAAATACCGTCTTTATTTGTATTGTTATCCGAGTCACGGCAGACTGCGCATATGCTGGAGTAACACAACCATCCTGGCTTCAGAACGGCGATGTTCTGAGAAGATACTTCCCTCTTCGGTTCCAGGACTACTGAAACAAGGGTGCTGAAGAAACCGAAATCTCCCTCCCAGGCACTACACACCAGAAGAAAGGCTGAAGCCTGGTGCCAGCCAAAGAAGGAGCATGTCTACTGGTGAGAGGTTTCACACGGTCTGTCAGTCTGTCAGGCTACCCTGCAGAGGAGATGGAAGCCTAGACATGACGAGGACTATGCCTTGACCAGATTATGACTTAGCTCTGCACACCTCCTGCCTTCTGTCCAGACTTCACACTCACGTCAGGATCCTGAGGACAGTCCCGCAGGATCACACTGGATCTCTTTGTTTCTCTTCCCAATGTGGCCATATTGAATGACTCTCACCTCTCCTTTTATAAAATTTTAACTACATTACCCCCTCCTTCAAACTGTCCTTGTGTGTCCCACAGGCTCACTCCCTCTCAAACTCACAGCCTACTTTCCTTGTGTTACTATTGGTACATATATATGTAAATAAATATACAAATGCAGCCTGCTGACTCTCTTTAGTCATCTTGCTCCTACCTGTATTTTTAGGGCTGACTTCTTTGTATTGGATAACCATTTAGGGGGCTTGTCTCTGAGGAAAACTAATTCTCCATCTTTCAGCAGTTGGTAATTGCCTGTAGCTCTTAAACTGGGCATCTGGGCCTAGAAGAATGAAGCTAGACACACTATCTACCACCCTGCACAAAATCCAACTTCAAACCTCAATGTGAAACCATAAATGCTAAAACTGTTAGAAGAAAACTTAGGCAGTGCCCTGCACGAGATAGCTGGAGGGGACGGCTTTCTAAATAGGACTCCATTTGCCTTGATAGTAAGTTCTATAATTGACAGGAGAGACCTCATAAAAATATTACTTTTCTTTTTTAAGTGACCTGTTGGGGATGGGTAGCCAAACCTAGCTTGTTGGGGTTGACAGGGCCAAGACTCCAGCCCTAATAACCCAGACAACAGTAACTCTGTGTTGGTGAAGGGCTATCTCAGACTAAGCTGTGGAGCAAAGATATTTGTGTCTGTGGTGAGGCTAACTAGGAAAAGCAGGGCAGAAGGCATTCTCTTCCTAAAGACAAGGTCTCCAGTGCTAGGTAGTTTCCCTAGTTCTTGTGTGTCTGTTGTTTCCTTTTCTCTCAGCACAATTAGCTGGGCTTCAGAGAATCAAACTGGGTTGTCCTGGAGACTTACGTGTCCTCCATTTCAAACTCCTCCTGGAGCAGCGACTTCGGGATTTGCAGTATCACCTCAGAGGTGACTGGGAGTAGTCACTCCTTCCTTGGAACCACAGAGGAGCTGTGGCCCACATGACTTCCAAGACCTTACAACACAGCCTTCCAATCGCCCAGTCCTTAGAAAAAAACCAATCTGTTCACATCCAGATGGAGGCAGAGATGTGTCAGGGACTGATGCTCTCAATCTTCAGCCAGTCCCTAGACTATTCAACCAAGAAAGAGTCTCAAGAGAGCTTCATACAGTAGCTCTACTGGAATCTATGTTCCCTTCCCATGATCTGTCAAAGAGCCATAAATTGCCAGTACCCATTTTTCCTTGAAGCTTTAAAGCCCGTAAGCTCTTCAGTTGACATAAGCAGAAACAGGACTCCATGAGAATGTGGAAAGGAAGGCAGAGGTGAGGGGGGCTGTCAGGCAAGCTTCTGAGGACTTGCAAGGAAAGCCTACTTCCAGCCAGCTTCCAGTACCACTCTGTCCAGTTCTCTCCTCTTCCCTCTCCCTTCTCCTCTTTGCTCTCCCCAACATCTTCTTTCTCTCCACCCCACCGCCCACTCTCAAATGCACACGCAGCATCCTCAGGTAGGGCCAAGTGGACCCAGGATAACCCAGACCAGCTCAGGGCATGAGGATGCTCTATCCACCTCCCCAGGCTACATGCTGAGTCATTTTTAAAAATCAACTTTCATTCACCTGTTTACCCATTCAACATACATTTATGCACTGCTAGCTTGGGAAAAATGTAACCCATCCCCCAAATCAGAGCTTAAACTGATACACCCCACCCCACCCCCAGACCTTAGCATCTATCTCCCTTCAACAGAACACACAGAGTTTTTCTAGAGATCAACCGATTACAGATTCATCCTTCCCTCAACCCCTAAACTACTCAGCCAGAGCCTACTAATTTTTATTTGGCAAATGGGAAATGGTTTGTGCCTAAACCCTCTGATTTCAGATGAGGCCCAAGAGAGAGTAAATAAGCATATGAATATTTAGCAAAACTAACTGCTGTGTGAAGCTTGAAGCACTACTGTCACAAGGCAGAGTCCACTTTAATCTCAGCCACCGGGACAGCATTTGTTGTTGTCTTATCACACGGGAATGATTTCCCCATCGGCAATGGCAGCCTGCCAGCTAGCACAGTCCTCCAGCTCACGGTAGCAGCCGGCATTCTCTAGTAGCACCAGGCACTGAGATTTCTATTTTTGCAGGAGGTGCCAGGCTGGGAAACAAAACTTCAGTACCACGAACTAATTCCTATTTACTTGAGATGGGAACGGCAGCTTGGTTCCAAAGCCTAGGGAATTTTCAACTCATAAATCTGATATGTCAGGGATGCCTGGAAGCTTTGTTGATTGGAGTCAGCTGATGAACTTATCATTCCCTTTAATTCCCACAGAAGGTGGCAGGGAACACGGCTATAAATCTGTCTGTGATACATACAGGAGCAGCCCAGCTGGGATGTCATCTTTATCTAAGTTCTGTGGGAAAGTGAATGCAGTCGGAGAAAGCGCTGGGACCATTAGCTACTTCTCCCAAAGTATGCTACCAAGGTCTTCTGAGACAATTCAGCCATGTCCACTCCATGATGACTTCCTCTTGGAAATATGCATGGAGTAACGGGGTCATACTTGTCTTCCCAC
>JANHMN010000003.1:162091560-162110891 GCA_030674055.1 Rhabdomys pumilio
AATTAAAGGGTTGTAAAAAACAAGAGAAGATAAGATGGAAGGTCAAAAATAAGAGTCAGCAGAAAAGAGGTCTGAAAGGATGTAAGGAGAGTGTAGGGATGAGCACTGTGAAATACTGTGCTTTATTTATTTATTTATATTTTATTTATTTATTTATTTGGTTTTTTTCGAGACAGGGTTTCTCGGTGTAGCCCTGGCTGTCCTGGAACTCACTCTGTAGACCAGGCTGGCCTCGAACTCGGAAATCTGCCTGCCTCTGCCTCCCAAGTGCTGGGATTAAAGGTGTGTGCCACCACCACCCGGCTAATACTGTGCTTTAAACATAGACACTACATTGCCCATACAAGGCCGGCACAAGATGGAGCCTATCAGTATTCCAACACATATAGGGGATGGGATCATGGAAAAGTATCAACCCAGAACCCCTAATATCAACTTCTCAGCACAAAAGAGATTTGCCCCAAGGGGACAGAGGGCAGGGAATAAGAGACAAAGATAGGAGACAGAGAATGAGGGAGAAGGGGAAGGGAACAAGGGAGAGGGGGAGGAGAATTTGTCGCAGAGGACAAAGGACTACTGCCTCTAGATAGAGAGGAGACAGACATGGCCCATAGGAAAATGGTAGTTGATAAAGGGAAACCCCCGTGTTAGGATGAGGTGTTTAATTTTAATCGGGTATGTTAATTAGGTGACACAACAGGGGTGGGGAGTGGGGGGTGGGGCTTTGGTTGCTGAACTTCAATACTTAGAAAGCTGGGCCTTGATTGTCAGCCTCACAAGGAGGAAGTGACCAAATAAGGGACTAGACCTTGGTGGCTAGTTTTAGGAATTTAATCTAAAGGGTTTTTTAGCAAAGCAGAGGGAGTGGGAGAGAGGGTAAAGCCTGCCAGAGCCATACCCATCCCTAGTTAAGAAGCTTTGGAAGTCAATGTCCTCTGGATGTGGTTGTACATTTTCTTCAGTGATGTAGCTACATTGTACATTGTAGTACATTGCCCATGATCAAGTAAACGAGCCCAAATCCTTTTTGCTGGGAAGGTGAAACCTACACTTACCTGCTCACCTGAGATAGGAAGCCCACAAAGACCAAAGTATGACTACCAACAAAGTCCAACTTGGTGAACAATGAGTTTCATGGGGATCCATTACAGGAATATGGGTGAGGGGTTACTTACAGAAACAGAAATGACTCAAAGACAGTTTACATCACCAAGGCCCAGCTGGGAACCTAGAGCACAATGCATAGCATGCAGGCAGTTAGACAGTTTGGAGAATGTCCTTTCCAAGTGGCTGAATTGATCTACGTATCTTCTAGACAATTCAGCTAGTCTCTGAGTCTTCTTTGAAGCTAAGCTTCTTTAAAAATACCTCTCAGGAGTCTTTAGTGTTTACTCACCAAGTAGAGTTGGGGGGGCTAGTGAATCTGGTCAGTTTCAGGGACTTCCTGAAGCTATTTTGAGTTGTTCACTTTCTGGCCTCAGGAAGTTCCCTGTAGGATAAACTGTTTCAATCTAGGAATAAACTGCTACACAACAACAGTAAATGGGAAAGGTGTGGGGCAGGCTGATTACCCGGAAATGGTCAGGAATCAGATTGGGGAAAATAAGAAAAGGCCAGGACACAATACAGCCTCTAAGTACATGTCCTCAAGTGATCCACTTTCTCCCTCTAGGTTCTTCTCCTAATGTTTCAAGGACTTCCCAAAACAGCACCACCAGCTGGGGACAAAGTCTATTAGCCTGTGGAAGAGATTTTATACCCAGACCACAGTCTTCCATATATGTTGTTAATT
This sequence comes from Rhabdomys pumilio, assembly GCA_030674055.1. Taxonomy (NCBI): domain Eukaryota; kingdom Metazoa; phylum Chordata; class Mammalia; order Rodentia; family Muridae; genus Rhabdomys; species Rhabdomys pumilio. The sequence continues at coordinate 162,093,353 of JANHMN010000003.1, forward strand.
AAGAGTATGTTGGGGCTTAGAGTGTAATTTAGTGGCAAATCTCTTGTCTAGTGTGTGTGTGGCCCTGGCAATGCACAGAAAAGAAAATGGACATTTTTGTACAGGCACCAAAAGATGTGAGCAAGTGGAAGGATTGCTTTGTTGTTGGAAAGAAAATTCTCAGGTCATAAAATTGTCAATTCTTACAAAGTGGATTTATAATTTTGAAATACCTTCAAATAAAATTACCAAATGGAGACTGGAGAAATGGTTTAGTGGTTTAAGAGCATTTATTGCTCTTCCAAAGGACCTGGATTGAATCCCACAACCCACATGGCAACTTGCAACCATCTAGTTCCAAGGAATCAGATGCCCTCCTCTGTCCTCTGTGGGTACAAGGTACTCACAGGGTGCACAGACAAACATGCAGGCAAAATAGCTACACACATAAAAATAAATTTTTAAATTACCAATAGAAACTATTTGAACTTAAAACAAGCCAATTCAAAGTTTTTATGTGAAAAATCACGAAGTGCTAAAAAGTGCTAAATTTTAAAATGGATGGGTAAACATTAACACACATTATAAAACCACACTCATTTAGGCAGTGTGGTAATAAGTTCATTCAACAAATGTATTTCTAACTGAAATACAGTACACACCCAAATACATTTAGACAGCCTGTAAATTGACATTCTAATTCATTGGTGGAAATATAATTTATTTAATACATGCTGTTCACACAATGGAATAACCTGAGTGTGAGAGGGAAAGTTGAATCAAGAAACTCAGACCCTACAAAATTAGTTAAAGGTAAATCAAAGATGAATGACAAAATGAATTCACAAAAGCACCAGAAAACTAGACCTTCCTTTGTAACTACGATGTAAAACTCAACACATGAAAGAAATACTAGGTTAAAAAAATAACTCTAAAATGTAAAAATGTAGTGGGTTTTTTTTTTTTTTTACATTAGACTCAAAGGATGCAATAATAGAGCCATCATGTAAATAAGTGGAAGAAAAAAATAATACTTAGACAAAGGCAGGGCCCTAACTTGATATCAGTAAGCACAAATTTACAGAGGCTGGCAAGAGAAAAATGGGAAAGTTTTATTTCTCAGACATATATCTTTAAATCTCATAAAACAGATGGTTTTCTTTCATTTTCCAATATACCTCTCTAGCACCTGAATATTACAGTTGCTTCCTCTTCTTGAAACTTTCCTGATCTTCCCAGGCAATACTTCTCCCATGCCCCACCCATGTTTATTCTTTTAGTCCTCTTCAGACATCAGGCACTTTATTTAAGTCTTTTAGTTATCTTCAGACACCAGGCACTTTATTTAAGTTTTACGGCCACTGGTCTCCCTTTAAGGACAAGCTGAGAGTTGATCAGTAAATACAAGTCAGCTCTCTGTTCTCCAAGGAGACCACGCAGTTTGTACCAGGTTTACTTTAAAACCTATCCAGATTCTTAGTCTTACTTCATCTACTCTCTATTGGCTATATCACAAGAGTCTATCACATGTCCTGATACAACTCTTTGGTAGACATTGCCAATGGATCTCCTCAGTCTTTCCTGTTGAATCCATATACACAGATCACGCCTCTTCTTCAAGACAGACTCAAGGGAGGTGTAGATCTGCCTCCACCACGAGTAGCAAGCCTTCATCTCTACCCTCCCCTGAATATCCCAGGAACACAATGCAAATGTTCCAGTTAGTGGTTCACTCTTCTTGGGTATTTGCTGAAGACTGTGTTATCATGTTATTCTTGTGATTTATTCTAGATTGAGGAATTGCTAAACCCTTGAAGTTTATAAGACCCCCATTAAGACTTCCATATTTCTAAGAACTTGTGCTGAACCAAAGTCAGCTAGGTTTATATTTGAAATTTCCTATAATGAACAGAAGAGGAAAGGGAAGGGAAAGGATGTTATTCTAGTTGAATGCCTATCCATTGAGAACACAAGAACCATTTTGGGTTTTGCCAAAATTAGCATTGCTGGATAAATTGGGAACCTTCTATCTTCCTTGTTGCCAGGAGAGCATGCCAGCTAATTTTAGCCCACTGTGTAAATATAACCTGCACTGGTATGCGCTGACCTTTACCGTCTGTAAGGGTCAATGACATCCTGTCCCAGCCAGAGAAATGCCTATGATGGCCCAGTCTTGACCCAACTTTCTGGGCTGGATCCCACTTCTCCAGACATATTGATTTTTCTTCTTGGAAATGACCTTGGAGATCTCTTGGCTTGGTACCCAGTTCAGGCATTGGTCTCTGCTACTTCTTGGAGCCTAAAATTGCCCCAGCCGAGTGAGTGACATTGGAAAGCCCTAGAGGCAGATATTCAGTCATTTTTTTTCTCAACCGTGTAACCCCGAGGCAGAAAAAGATTGGAGAATCAAGTTTTAAAAGAAAATGTTGAATATAGTATATTTTCTCTAAAAAAAATGTCCTCTGAGTCAACTTCCAGAACAACATCTCTACCGGTGAATACAATATAATTGTTTATTAATATAATTGCCAGAACAGTCCACTGCAAAGCTCATACAACCAGCCCCCAGGAACCCAGGTGATTGTTGCCAGGGGCACGATAGTCCCAGGACATGAAGATCCTGTGTAAGAGAAAAGTACAAAAAAGGGGAACCCCCATCCCCTGCCAGGGTGCTGGCTTTGAGTTGGGCATATGGGAATTCTCTTGGAATATTTCAGAGTCTTCACCTGTAAATGAAAAGTTCACAGCCCCTGTCTCTAGAGTGGCTCAGGAGATTAAATGAGCTAAAACACCCAAAGCCTGTAAGATTTCCTGGAAAGTGTCAAATGCTTAATAAATGTTGGCTATCGTTTTGTTCTGGTTGTATAGATTGAAATAACACTTCCTCACTTATTATTAGTTAAGTAACCTTGGGCAAGAGGATGTAAGCCTGAATTTCCTCATCTACAAAATGGGAAACAGAAAGCCTTACCTCACGGAGCTGTTGCTTCAATCAAATGAACTAAAAGATATAAAGCGTTTTTTTTTTTTTTCCTCCTGGACTTCTGATCTCCCAGGATGCATCAGCTCCTCTGGCTATCCCTCGGGATGCTGAAGAGTCTCCTCACTTAGCAATCTGACTGACAGACCCATTAGACTCTGCTAACAATGATTTTGGAGCTCTGAATGTGGCTGTCAGGGAATAGACAATGTGTTCATTTACAATGTTTTCCTTGATGGCTACTGAGAGAAATAATGATAAAGACGGAGCAATCTTAAAGTATGTGAAAATAACCACAAAACAATAAACCATAAACGTCAACAGAGAAAGAAAATTCTTCCCCCTTGCTTTGTCCCGTTGTTTCTGAACTTTGTTTTGTGAGGCTGCTGCTGCTGCTGCTGCTGCTGCTGCTGCTGCTGCTGCTGCTGCTGCTGCTGCTGCTGCTGCTGCTGCTGCTGCTGCTGCTGCTGCTAGATTTTGTCTTGTTTTGTTTCAGTGGAGGGTTGTTCTGTTTACACCTCATATTAGACCACAAGATTACTACTACTGTATACCTTTTTCGAGTCATGCTGCCATGAGATCCTTGACAGACACCCAGCCAAGTGACAGGTTACTGCTCTGCAGTAAGTCCTGCTGGGGCGCATAGAAACGGGAGTATAATTCCCTCTGATTTCCTCTGTTTGTTTGAGCGGGTGTTTTCTGTTTCTTCTCAGCATCCTGTTAATCCTGATCTGTTCCTGATCTGTTTTTGCTTAAACCAATATTAAAGTTAGTTTGCACTTCCTGAGGAGGCCAAGAAATTGGAGTAAGATAACAACGGGGTGCGTGGGTGGAGGGCAGGGCTAACTTCTACACCACACGGACAGCCACTCTGGAGTAAGAATTGCAAAGCAAGTCGACTAAAGGCAGGATCAGGAGGAAGCAGGGGCAGGAAACGGTCTTTATTTTCTTTCAAAGGGTACCCTTTCTTTTAGGTAAACCATTGTTGTCATTAAAAGGAAAAACAAAACTCCAAGAAATTTCCCCAACTCTGATGACAGTTACTGTATGCCAGCCTCTGCACCCTCTCTCACTGTGTCTTTTCCCACCCTCCCCTGCCACTCTCAGGGGAACTGCGGTCCAACTGCTCTTATGTAATAACGGGCTGCGGTGAGCAGGGCGACACTGCACCTTTGTGCTGCAGCCCCCAACCCCCGCCCCCATGAACAGAACTTTATAGACCCAGTGAAGGAGTAGAGCCCAGAAATCTCATAGACTGAGATTAGAACTGTTCTACAGGCTGCAAGCTTCCTGCCCTGGCACCTCTCAGGCATGCAGGACAGCAGGCTGCCATTTAAACCTCACAGCTCTGCTGTGAGGTAGGTCTTATTGTTGGTCTTCCTTTATGGAGGAGAGAGCCAAACCTACTGAATGATTGAGAAGCCATGCCTTGCTGTAGGAAGGCGTAAAGCACACTGCAAGGGAAGCATTGTGCATGGCTTGAATGGCCCTCTACGAGGGGAGGACAGCGTTCAGAAAGGCAGGCATGGAGCATGGAACTGTGACATAGAGATACTCCAGAGATTACACAAACCCTTGCTACTAGTGGAGTAAAAATGTAAGCTGTATTTAGCTCCCTTGAACTGGTTCCTCTCTCAGCCTGTCTGTCTGCCTCTCTTTTCCCACTCAATATTGATGACATTTTTTTTTACACTGCAAGTTATTCTTTCTAAAAGTAATAAGGCTTTTTTCTCACTTCTGGTAGCAGGTTTGAACCACTGTAAAAATCCCCACAGTCACACACATGTGCTCTCTCTCTCTCTCTCTCTCTCTCTCTCACACACACACACACACACACACAACCTCTAACCACTCAAACTCTGGACACACCATTTCTTGGGTTTTGTTTGTTTGTTTTTGTTGTTTCTGAAGTTAGTTGGCTAAGGCCACCAAACCTAACAATCTGGGAGAAGCCAATCTGCAGTAAATCGAAAGGCAAACAAAATGGAACAGAAGGCAGCCCAGGCTACACCAACTCTAAGAAGGCTGGTAAACTGTTGATCCTGAAGTGGCTGGGGCTCGAAACCCTGTGCTAAAGGCTGGATGCTCACAAGTTCAGTTGTGTGAGCTTCTCGGGATCCTTATCAGCTATTTAAAATAATCACAGAAGACAAATTCACTGATATTTACAATCAACAGACTCCAAGGAAGGCTAATTTAACATGCTCAACTTAGCTCAGGAAGTGGAAAAAGAGAATCCAGCACAGATACCTGCTTTCTTGCTTTCCAAAGATGACTCTACACTCACCCATCCGTCAGGCCTTTACTGAATATCTACTGGAGACAAGCTACTACAATAAAGGCTTGTAATCCTAAAATAGAAATATAGTCCCTCCCCGAAGTAGCTGTCACTCTAGAAATAGAAAACAGAAACAATAGAGGAAAACAGCAATGGCCTTGGATCAAGAGCATTGCCCTTGCTTTCCCTTGCTATGACAGAATTCTCTGACCCAGACAAGCTGCTGAGGAAATGCTCTTTGGCTTACAAGGTCAAGCCAAGGTTCTTTACAGAAGGAAGCCAAAGGAGAGACTGGCAAGCCTGGAGGAACAGTGCTTATTGGTTTATTCTCCTCAGCTTACTCAGCTTGCCTTCTTAAATCACCCAAGACCACCTTCTCAGGGGTGACATCATGTATCATGGACTGGGTCCTCCCCAATCAATCATTCATCAAGAAAATGCTCCACAGACTTGCCTAGAGGCCATCCGATACAGGTGATGTACTAAGTAAGATTCTTTCCTCCCAAGTGACTGTAATGTGTGTCGCACACAATGAACCATCAATCACAAAAACTCGAAACTTCCTGGCACAGGCATAGTGAAGTACAGGAGTAGGAGGAAGTAGCCAGGCCTTCCTGGAAAGTTAAGGAAAGGCTTCAGAGAAGACCACATGCTGCAGATGTTGGGCAGGTCTTTGGTACTCAGCGTGGTTGGTGTAACAGCCATGGTATCAACTATGTGACTCGTGCAATTGACTAGCCGAACATGCCAGTTTTCGTTGCAAACAAAAGGGAGAGAGAAGGGAGTGGAGAAGGCTAGGAGAAGAGAGGGAAGGGGAGAAGAAAGGAGAGCACACAATTGGACAACCAATGCCTGAGCTCACGAGCCAGCATCTGAATTCTAGCCAAATCATCAGGGGACTGGCACTCCAAAAGCCGTCTGAGAACTACTGATCTAGACAAAAGGAAAGGTAAAATTAAAGCAATCTCAGGCAAAGAGGCCAGCTTGAGAAAAGATTAACAAGCGTCCTGGAGCATGGTGAGTTATGAGACAGTAAGTCACAGCAGAAGGGATGGGACATGTCCAAAGCCAGAGGACCTTAATATTTGTGCAAAGAGGCCTGACTTTATCCTACCACAAATGGAGAATGATATGAAGAATTTGAAGAGATTGCATCTTTTTTGTCCCCTTTGGGGGACAGGGTTTCTCTGTGTAGCACTGCATGTCCTTGAACTCACTGTATAGAAAAGGCTGCCCTCAAACTCAGTGATCCACCTGCCTCTGAGTGCTGAGATTAAAGGTGTGTACCACCATACCTGGCTGTCTTTTTCTTTTTAATTGAATGTCTCTTATTTATTCTTCGATGATTGCATACATGTAAGTAACTTATCTTGATCGTATACACTAAACTCCCTCTTCCACTCCTGCCAGGGACCCCTAAACACATCCTTTTCTCCCTTTATGTCCTGCATCCCCTTTATTTTGTAACCTACTACATTTTATCAGTGCCACCTCTCGGAATGTTGACTGCTTTAGTTGGCTTGATGCTGTTCAGATCTTACCCAGGCAGCCATAGCTGCAGAGAGTTCAGGAGTGTAATGACCCCACTCTGCCCAGAAGCCGGCACATAGCATCCATTCACAGCATTCATTCAACCCATTCTCTGGCCCTGCATCCTTTCTACCCACTCCTTCTCCATGTTCCATGAGCCCTTGGGGATATACAGGTAAACTCTTTTTTTTTTCTTAATTTTTTATTAATCATTTCATTCGTTTATATCTCAAATGATATCCCTTTTCCCAGTTACCCCTCCACAACTCCCCCCATCCTATCTGCCCTCTCCCTCCTCCCCTTTGACTCTGTGAGGGTGCTCCTACACCCACACCACTGCTCTAGCATCCCCCTATGCTGGGGCATCAAATCTTCATAGAACCAAGGGCCTCCCCATCCATTGATGTCAAACAAGGCCATTCTCGGCTATATAGTATCTGGAGCTATGGATCACTCCCTGTATACTTGTTGGCTGGTGATCTATTCCCTAGGAGAACATTGTTCTTCCTATGGGATTGCAATCTCTCTCTGCTCCTTCAGTCATTCCCCCAGCTTCCCCCGCCAGGTTCCCAGAGCTCAGTCTGATGGTTGACTGTGAGCATTCACATCTGCATTGGTCAGGTGCTGGCAGAACCTCCCAGGGAACAACCACACCAGGTTTCTGTCAACAAGCACCTTGTGGCAACAGCAACAGTATTGGGGTTTGGTGTCTGCAGACAGGATAGGTCCCCAGGTGGAGTGGTCCCTAGATGGCCCTTCCTTCAGCCTCTGCTCCATTTTTTGTCCCTGTCTTTCCTTTGGATAGAAACATGTCTGGGTTTTTAACTGATGGTTACATGGCCCCACACCTCAGCTGGGGACCATGCCTGTCTACTGGAGGGGGTCTCTACAGGCTCTATCTCCCCTTTGCTGTATATTTTGGCTAAAGTCATCCCCACTGGGTCCTGGGAGCCTCTCATTTTGCTGTAGTCTGGGACCCTTCAGTGGCTATGCCCAGTTCCTCATCCTTCACTGCTACATACTTTTATTTGACTTCCTGACCCTCAATACCTCTCTCCTGTCCCCTCCAATACCTGATCCTATGCCCCCTTTTGTCCCTCCCACTTCTCTCCCTCCCAAGACACAGTTTTGATATGTTGCCTTTGCTAGCACTGAACTTTAATCTAAGCAGGTTTATAATCTTTCTGCCTCAGCCTTCCAAACATCTGGAGTTAAAGGGTTGCACATCTGGAGTTACAGGGCTGGACTCCCAAACTCAACTTAGATTGCATATTTAAAAGTGCAGTAAGAGTGTCTCTGGCCAGAAGAGTAATGGATGGAATTTGGACATGATCTTGAAAAGGGGAAAGTTTCAAGTAAGGAAGAGAATAACATGAATGAGTTTCTTTTAAAGTTTAAGTCTAAATCCATGACAAGACTGTAGAAGACAGATTGGAGAGAAAGCAATAGCAAAGGCAGGAAGGTAATTGACATATTCACATCCTTATCAGAGATGATATAGACCAATGCATCAAAAGCAGAGGCCCCAGAGAACATAAGCAGAACCCACAGAACTCTCTCCAAGTTTGGAAACTGCATACTATAGATGGGTAGGCGAAGACTTCTGGTTTACTTGAAAGAGGTGTTCTGGAAGAAGAGTCAGTGCTAGAACAAGAGAGTAAGTTCTGTTTGGAGTCTTGTGGTTTTGAACCCTCTGTGATATATATATATATATATCATATTGATATATATATATATATATATCAATACATTATATTTCACACAAATCTTCATATGTAAGATCTGTTTTGAAATTTCTCCACTGTAGACAACTTAGTTTACTTGGATTTAATTAATGCTAAAAATAGTTAGCTTTCACATGGAAGTCAGTGCTTATAAACTTGGACTCCTACTTAGTGCTGACCATTCCCTCCTTTACCGTTGCTTGTTGTAATTGTACCACAGAAAGGCAGTGAAGATCTAGCAAAATCCAGAGTGCCATTCTGAGAAGAAAACAACTGAAGGCCTCTTCTTGTTTTATCCATATTTGCCAGGTGCCTGAAACTGTTAAGCACAATTCAGTTTAAGAACAGGTACCATGAGCCAAGCACCATTAATGACCGAGCTATGATAAATAAGAAAACTCATGTTGTTCCTGGGCTGTCCTCAGCAAGAGATGCAACATTTAAGCAGAAACTAGCTATGCCAAATGCTGAGACCTGCTCAGCTCTCCCTTCAAGAAACTGATTTGTTTATAGGTAGACCCCAGAAGTTTCTATATTTCAGTGTACCTTGACCCAATCCAATCAAGCCAAGTCACAATGTTTTTAAGGCAATTCCAAGATAGTTGCCTGATAAAAAAACAGAAATATAGGGGAAATATCATAGAGTGACCAATATATTCATTATTTTTTTTGGTGCTGTGACTAAATATCAAGCAAGAAAAATCTTGAGAGAGGAAAGGTTTATTTTGGCTTATATTTGAGGTAATACAGTCTACAGTGGCAGAGAGGAATCGTTGAAAGAGCAAGTCCCATTCGTGGCAGCAGGAGGCTGCTTGCTCAAATCTTGGTAGATCAGGTTCAAAGAAAGGGGATCTGGGTTGATTTTCTCCTTTTCTTCTTTTTCTATGTTCTGGGATCCCACCCCACTTTGTACGGCCCCCACTTCTTCAGCTAATCCTTTTGGAAACACCCTCATGCACCAGAGGTTTATCTCACTAATACCATAGGCATTTCTCAGTCCAATCAAATAGAAAATTGAAATTCAACACACCCAGATAGAACTTCCAGATTTAACAAACTAAAATTCAGAACACTTGGTTAGATTTGCATTGCAAACAAGGAAGAAAAATTTAATGGGTTTTGTTCTGTTTCTCTTTTTAGTTTATTTAAAACATTGTATGAGTTATACTTCTACTTAAAAAGCCATTATTTATCTGCAAAGTCAATTTAACTTAGCAGTATATAAACTTAGCAATTTAACCCTGTATATTACTATGTTTACTCTCCAGGCTGTAACCAAGAAGGAAGTACTTCAAAGGCCTCATCTCCACTCAACTTTACACTCTGCTAATGAAATGGGTGTTCTTTGCTTTGGAACTCTTGTTGGGTTGACAGCCTTTGTGATATGTCTGAGGTTGATGGCTCTGTCTGTGTACTCCTGGCCTCTTTTCTTTTACTGTACACTCTTTTCCTCCTCCTTATTACATCCCTCAAAGTCTTTTGTGTTTCCAACTCAAAACTTCCCCTTTTGTGTTTCATCTTAACTTTTATGTTCCATCTCTGCACCTGCTGTCTAGAAAACCCAACTTAGAGTAGTAGTTGGTACCAAAAATAATCTAAGAAATCAGGTTGTAAGAAAATGCTGGATGACTGAATTTTTCACCACTCAACTGTTCTCGGGCCCTCTTCCTTGGTGGTAGGGTGTATAGACATCCCTTAGCATGAGTTGGAGACTCACTGGTTAAAAGTTCATCACTGATGGTCTAGCATGGCACATAGAAAGGGATACTTCTGATTGAGGCATTTGGAATATATAAGAGGACATAACTACAAAAATAATGGCACTTAATAACTACTACTAAACATGTTGATGCCCTATAGGAGGATAAGAAGAAAAACTACAAAAATTTGTAATTCAGAAAATATGAAAAATGTCTCTACAATAAATCTTTTTTTTTATTGTAGATAAAGAAAAGATAAGTCACTGGATTTAACAGTTACTAAACCTGAAAGACAATTGAGTATTTAAACTCAGAGCAAGGACATTAACCAAGTTAAGGGTTCTAGTTTGTAAAATCTAGCAAAATCTGCAAAATCTGACACATGAGATTCAAAGATTTGGATGGATGCTCCCTGATCTCCTCTGAACCCTCTGAGTCTTCAGAGGTAGCCTACCCCTCCCCATGAAGAGCTAGCACCACCCCCAGGAAGTTAACACAAAGGTCCTTTCTCCAAAAGACAACAGATGGTTCCTTTCTCTTCTTCTGAATGTCAGATCTACAATCAGGACTGAGTCAGCATAGTCTGGCCAGGAATCTGTTCAGCCTGATAAAGAAAGTGAGTGTAACCAAAAGGAACCACAAGAAGTCATACAGGGTGTACAAGCAGGGACCTAGGTGCCTGATTATGGGGACCAGGGCATGAGTCTGAATAAGAGAACGGTTTGTTTGTTTGTTTAGTTAGTTAGGTTTGGTGTTTTTTACTTACGGTCACTCTATTGAGAAACAGGATTTGACAACCCAGGAAATAATGTGAATTTGCTGCCATGGTAACTCCTAGAAGCCTGGAGAAAGGAATGGCTCCCACTGAGAGACTGAATTGCCTGATTGCCACACAAGACAGAGGAGAAGTAGAAATTAAAGGTTTGGGGATGTTAGCTTACAGAAATGGGTGTTTGATGTGAGGCCAAAGGATACACTACTTACAAAAACATTGAAAATGTGATGGTAAGAGAGCCACATCTAGTGTCACTAAATGGCTCAATGGTACTTCCAATGACTATAGCTAGCAATATATAAGTCTACCACCGAATTTAGCTCACTGATAGCAATGGAGATATTGAGCTTCGCCAACTGAGGCTAGGTATGATACTCAATTGCCAAAAGAAAGGTGATAAGAATTACCATGACAAACGGGAACACAGTACAGCCAAGACAGCCTAGATCTGAGATAACTGTGAAAACAGAGTAGAGCTCAGCATTCCTGGGAATAAAGTCAACTCCAGTCAACAAAGATGAGTGAGAGGCTGAGGAAAGTAGTTCCCAGAGAAACATCAAGACAGCCTTGCCAATTTGCAGAACACAAACCACTTTCAGATTCCAATTTCTATTGACTGAAGGACACCACAAGGCAAAAGATCCTACAATGTGGCACCCACATATTGTACTGACTCCCAGATTCCTCCACCAGGGGCCTATGACCATTTACTTATTTTAGTCTATACCAAGGAAAGATTAGTAGCTAGACTTTCCAACAGCTGTGTGTTAGACCCAGAATCTGAATTTTAATTGACCCGTAAAGACCTGAAAGTTAGTTTTGCCTGGTGGCACAGACCTATAATCCCAGCTAATCAGGAGGATGAGGCAGGAAGAGTCCAAGATCAGGAGCTACCTGCCTACAGAGATAGTTTAAGGCTAGCCCAGGAGCCACTTGGCTACAGGTATAGTTTAAGGCTAGCCCAAACAACTTTGTAAGACTATCTCAAAATAAAACCTTAAAAGGTGGGAAATATAGCTCAATGGAAGAATATTTCTATGTCTACTATGCAAATGATCCTAGGTTCATTTTCCCCAACCGTACAAGAAAATATGATGGACAAATAAAAGAAAGGGAGAGGGAGGGAGGAAGGGAAGGAGGGAGGGAGGGAAGAAGATAACCAGGGTAGTGGCTTCATAAAACAGCAGATAGGACTGATAAACATATGAACTCAGCACTCATAAAACCTTTACAGGTTCAAACCAGACAAAACCCCAGCATTGAGAGGGGATGTGGACACAAAGTCTCATCTGTAACCAAAAGCTATCTGCAATTAGAACCTACTTGGAAAGAGAAAAAAATTAGTTTTTTTCCCAATGGAGTGTTACTGGGCATATCAACTATACTCCAGGGCAGGCCCCATGCCCAGAAGTAGTGGACCAACACATAGAAGACACTCAATTTTTTGGTGTGCACTTTTTGTTTTGGTTATTTTAGTCTTATTGATCTTTCTTTCTTTCTTTCTTTCTTTCTTTCTTTCTTTCTTTTCTTGCTTTCTTCCTTTTTTTTTCTTTTGTTTGTTTGTATATTGGATAGTTGTAAGTCAACCTGACACAACCTAAAGTCTTCTGAGAGGTAAGACCTCAATTAAGAAAGTGTCTTCATAAGATCAGGCTGTAAGCAAGCCTGTGGGACATTGTTTAATTAATTAGTGATTGATGGGGAAGAGCCCAGCACATTATGGCTGTGCCATCTCTGGGCTAGTGGTCCTAGGTTCTATAAAAATGTAGGATGAGCAAGCTATGAGGAGCAAGCCAGTAAGTGGCACCCCTCCATGGCCTCTGCATCAGCATCGGTCTCCAGATTCCTGCTCTGTTGGACTTACTGTCCTGACTTCCTTTGAACATGAACTTTGACACGGGAACATGATCTGAATAAACCCTTTCCTTCCCAACTTGCTTTTGGTCATGATGTTTCTCACAGTCATGGTCACCTTAGCAAAGGCAGTCTGTTTTGATTTTCATTTTTTTGTTCTTTTGTTGTTTTTCTGGATGTTTTGTTTTGAGGGAGATCATGAATTTGGATTGGTGGGGAGGTGGCAAGTATCAGGGAAGAGTTAGGGGAGAAAGAATATGAGTAAATTATACTGTATGAAAATAATTTCAATATTTTTTTTAAAGAAAGTAAAACAAAAACCAAGACAGCTTAAAATGTTATCATGGCCCCTCATAAGAAGCAGGGGACATGCCTGCCCAGAAGTCAATAGATTTCTGTCAGAAGTAAGGTTTGTGGACTCTGTTTGAGTCATTGACCTCAAGAGGAATCATTTTTCCTGTTGAACATGTTTTAATTGATATTATTAACTTGGCAGTCAGTATGAATCCCACACTGGGTCCTTGACCTCCAGAGTTATCGCAGTGTAGATGGTCAAGTGGAAATCTCAGAACTTGCTGTCTGGAATAAGGGAATCAGAGCCAGAGCTGCATCCTAGGGGCAACGGTGAAGACTGTGGTTGAGGGGATGATGCTCTCTGTCATATTTCCATTTAATTCCCCAGTTGACCCTTATGGAAACTGAATGAACTCGAGCCTAAAGATCACAGCAAATGCAAACCAGTAGTATCCACACTTGTAACGGCTCACCAATGGAGCAAATAAATATGGCCTCAGGTATATAGCATACAGTAGTGATTTAGGAAATGAGGGCTTTAAAGAGAAGGCTTTAAATCAGAAACAGTTACATTCATATGCAATAGACAATATTATACACGAACTGGCTTTTCTTTTGTTTTTATTGGATATTTTATTTACAATTCAGATGCCAATCCCTTTCCCCATTTCCCCATTTGGCTTTTATACAATTTTTTAAATGTTAATCAAGGGCTTTATAAGTATGGTAATGCTCAATCAGAAGTGTAACCCAATACACATCCTAGCTATGTAAACTATCTTTGACTAGTGGAGACACGTGAACTTCTACCTCCATGCCCCCTCTCTCTTTCTCTCTCTTTTTCTCTCTCATTACCGAGCTTCTCATCTACTTCATCTTCTCCTCTCCTTACTCCATCTTTTCTGCTCCTTTCCCCCTAGCTCCTCCTACATATTACCCTTCCTGTTAAAATAAAGCTTTTCTCTCAGAATACAACTAGAGCACAATTATTCCTATTTGTACCAGTGAGGTACAAGATAGTCTTAATACCCAGTCCATTCTTTTGTTGACTAACCAGAACCTCTGCCGTCTCTCTTGAATAGAACACTTAGTTTTGAGCCTGGTTTTTTCTTGGCTTTAGAATGAATGTCAGCTGAGAACGCCTCCACTCAGATCTTTTCTCTCAAGGTAAATAGCCTGGATTGGCTATGAGTCTATAGGTCTTCAATGCCGTCAGAAATCCAGAATGACTAAATTAACTGAATTTATGGGAAGCACTAAGCATAGCTTCTAAAACTTAGGAACTGGCTTTTCTATAGGGATACACTGTTTCTCATATCTGACATAATATATGCTCATATCTGACATAAGATATCTGCACTATTTGGATACTATATATAATGTTACATCAGCCCACAAAATTTGTGACACAATGAACAAGAGGTGATTACCATATTGGAAGTCTTAATTACACATGTGGAAGTCATGGAGTGACAGGAAAGTTTGCAAAATCCCCAAGCTTGCAGTTTCCTGAGTTCATACTATGCCAGACACCGTATTCAAAGTAAAAAGTTAAGGGTATCTTTACTAAAAACAAAAGAGTACAATGCTGATAGACTTTTATAGGGTCTGGGAACAATGTTTTCCATGCTAGAAATATAGTTCTAGCAGATAGTAAAGAGCCTGTAACTGTGGGATTCACTGGTTGTATCATATGCCCAACCATCTAAACTCTCCATTTGTGTAGGCACTGGGTGGTCTGCTGGAGGTGCAGTTGAAACAGAGAGAATATATCAGCTTCCTGCAGAATGCTAATGTCTACATTTCAAAGCACCAACCTTGTAGAAATCACTAGGTCCCCAAGAGGAAGAATACAGGACTCAAGATGCCAAGAGACTAATAATAGCATACTGGTATGACTTGACTGCCAGTAACCCTTCAGGATCTGCCTTGCTTCCCATCCTTTTAATTCTAGGCTCTGCAGGTTAGAACTCCTGTTCTCTCAAGAGAATACACTCACTATGGTATCAGCAGGGATCTTGTTAAACTATAATCTATGTGGGCACTGGTATCTGTCCTGTCGCCGTATTAGTTAATATGCCTTAAGAGAACAAAAAATTTAAAGGAGCAAAGATTTAAAGTATTTCACGATTTTATCCCATGGTGATGGAGAATTCCTGGTGGAACAAGACAGCTCATTCCATGATCACAGAAAGAAAATGCTACCCTTCTACTTGGTTTATCTTTGCCCTTCTATCTAGGTCTCCAGGTCTTAGGATAATACACGCTATGATCAGGGTATGTCTTCCCCCTTCCATTAACTCTTTCTAGAAACGTCCTCACAGACATGTGCCATACCACAATATAAGTGATGCCAAATCCAGTGGAACTGACAATGGAGATTAGTTATTATGCACCAGAATCAAAAGATATAGCCACATTCTATTTCTGGGTCTTATTCAAAAATGTTGTTCTTCAATAGATGTCATAGCTTTGAGTTGAGGAGACTGTCTCAGATCATCCCAGGTGGGCACTTAACTCAATTTCGTGCACATAAGATAGAGAAGGGGGTCAAGTTACCAGAGAGGCAGAAACTGAGTGATAACTCACAGTTAAGGACAGATAGACCCACAACAGGCTGGACTAAGCAGGGAGATATGCCTTCATGGAGTCTTCACGCTGCCCAGTTGTAACCTTGATTTTGAACTTCCAGCCTCCAGAACGTTGAAAGAATCCATTCTGCCATTTCAAGCCACCAACTTATGACAGTCCAGGAAACTGACAGATGACCTATCTTTGTCTTCTCCACCCATAGTTCTGCTTCATGGAGTGACTCAATGTGGTGTGAGACAAAGAAACGACGGGACAAGAAGAGCACATGAGAAGGACATATGCCCAGGTTCATGGTAGATGGAGTGGCAGGTCCGAAAGAATGAAGGGTAGCCAGAGGGAGGGATACCTGACTATGTTCAAAGGATGGTGGGAGCCAATCAATAAGCACTAGAGGCAAAACATTATAGGCAAGGAGCTAAGCAGCGCTCAGTGTGTAGCAACACTCTACAAGATTAAATCTGATCTTTCTGGGCTTGGTGGGTAGCACTGGCTCTTTGTACTTAATCCCAAAAGGAGTTTAAACAGGGGGAACCTGAGCAGCACTTCACTACGAAGGGTGATATGACTTAAGAAAAGCCAGTGCATAAGTGCCCCTGAGAGAGAGACCAGAAAGCTTCCTCAGTAACTGATGGCCATACTCCAGCAGCCCCATCTTACACCACCAACATTTCTACAGCAGCAGGGAAGAAACTGTGATGGTTTGGGCAGCTGTCCTTCAGACTTAAGGAGCACACTTCGTAGCCTTCTCTTAATTACACAAAATAATTTGAGACTGACTTTCCATCCAACCAGATGGCCAACTGTAAATCCATTCTAAATAGAGATACTCAAGCTGCCTTGGGCTGTGAGGATCTTCAGGATACGGAGAATTTTCAACCCAGGAGACTTTACAACTAAGAAGTGATGCAATTGTCTGTGACTATGGAGTACTCTGTAGGGATCCTAGGTGCACTGGTTGACACCTCTTAGGAGTAGCTGTATGATATTCCTGGGGAAAACTGATGGCCCTATGCTCTCTAGAAAGACACTACCTATCAGGAAAGTATTATCTTACTCCCTGCTCCCTTTAGGAATAAAACAGAAGTTGTGTTTGATGTAGGATTTAATAAAAGAATGGGACATCTTAGCAGCACATGTTGGTGTTGTCTGTTTCTTTAGTGGTGTTGTTTTTAATTGAACCAACACCCAGGTGTTAGGTGAGTTCACATAACAGTCCATGTTTCCTGGTCCTCTAGTCAGTTTCCTGTCCTGCTATCAGGGATCAGAGCTCAGAGCAGTGGCCACTCATGAGACAATCCCTTTCCCCTCTTTCTAGGTCCCCACCATTCAGAGTTTCTTCTTGACAAGAAATTGAGAGGGATGGTTACCTTCAACTGCTAGATTGCCTGGATTCGGGAATATCTGGTAGTCATGAAGCACATTTTGTGTATGAGTGTATTTCAGAGACGACTAACTAAAGAGAAGAAAACTGACCCTGAGTACCAGTGCCACTGTTCCATAAGTTAGAGTCCTGGACAAGAGAAAGGGAGAAAGACTTTATTTCCTGATTCATGAAGATGTGAGGCATACCAACCATATACTTCTACCACCATGAAATCCAATGTGTCTTCCCCACCATGGGAAACTGTCTCCTTCTCTTAGTTGTTTCAGTCTGGCAATGAGAAAAGCAACTGTGACAAGTTGAATAAGAATGACTTCCATAGGCCCATATAGGTGTGGCCTTGTTGGGGGAAGTGTGTTACTGGGGGTGGGCTCTGAGGTTTCAAAAGCCCATGATAGGTTCTCTCTCTCTCTCTCTCTCTCTCTCTCTCTCTCTCTCTCTCTCTCTCTCTC
>JANHMN010000003.1:162132496-162246522 GCA_030674055.1 Rhabdomys pumilio
TCTTCTTCTTCTTCTTCTTCTTCTTCTTCTTCTTCTTCTTCTTCTTCTTCTTCTTCTTCTTCCTTTCCTCCTCCTCTTCTTCTTTATTTTGTCCTATTCCATTGTGTTAGTTTTTAAAGAGTAGAATGTCCCCCTATCAGCTCATATACTTAGACATTTAGTTACCAGAAAGTGATACTATTTGAAAGGATTGGAAGGATTAGGAAGCTTTATTAGGAATGTATAATTCTTGGCCTGTGAACCAAGATGTAGCTCTCAGTTACTGCTCCGGAGCCATGTATACTGCTATGCTCCCCATCATGATAAAAAGGGGCTAAACCTCTGAAAGTGTGAGCAAGCCCCAAATTAAATGCTTTTTTTTTTATAAGAGTTGCCCTGGGCCTAGTGTCTCTTGAGAGCAATAAAACAGTTGCTAAGATACCTTCTTTTTGCATCTTCCTATCATCTATGTATTTGTTTCCTTGACAGCAAGCATCTGAAATCTGGATACTTGTCTTACTCATTCTTTCCTGCTTGCTGGATCAATGAAGGATGACAGCAGAATCTGTTTTGTTTTGTTCCTTCTCGTGTAGTAATTGTCTAGCTTAGCAATTTGCACAGAGTGTTTTCCCAGTAAATATGAGTCGACTGTGTTTAGGAAGTGGAGTGATACCTTCCCACCAGTTCCCTTTTCGAAGTCACCCAGCCCAGAATTCAGAAGCCACTTCTGATCTTCCTTTTGTATTTATTGCAAAGTCCTGTTGATTATTTCCTAGCAGCCCATTTCAGACCTGCTCTTCCTTTGTCCTATTCTGTATCCTCTTTTGGACCGAGACACTTTTATGTCACCCTTAAATTACTGCTATAGGTTCTTCAATACATTCTCTTCGAGAGCACACACTAGCTCCCTCTCTCCCAGGGCAAAAGCACTGGAGAGTCTTTTGTCTAGAAATTTACTGCAGCTTTATGTCTCCTCAAGGGTAGTTTTCAAATCCCATTGCTGTCATTGAAAAGGCCTATTTTCTCACCAAGACTAGACCTATTCCGGCAAAATCTATAGGCCCCTAATATGAAGTTCTTATCCTAAACTTTCTGTGGTGTTATCTTTCCAGCTGAAATTCCCTCT
Source organism: Rhabdomys pumilio (assembly GCA_030674055.1). Classification (NCBI taxonomy): domain Eukaryota; kingdom Metazoa; phylum Chordata; class Mammalia; order Rodentia; family Muridae; genus Rhabdomys; species Rhabdomys pumilio. The sequence continues at coordinate 162,133,602 of JANHMN010000003.1, forward strand.
CCACTCCTTTTGTCACAACTTACCCTTTCCTTATTATCCCTAAGTTTAAATTTTACTTTCTATGACTTAAGAGATAGTTTTCCTCAAACTAATCATTAACTAGTTATAAACTGTGAATATATGAACCTTTCTTTATACCTTTCAGGCATAAAGGGGTTGAGGAGCTAAACATTGGGAAGTTTTCCTAATTTGCCCACACCCAAAGCATCATGGAGGAAGAAAAGATAATATAGAAATCCAGTTTGTTGCAAAAGAAGAATAAAAGCACTGACAGTCAATACTTGGTTGGAGTGAGAAAGGCCAATGATCCAAGCCAATGAAATGTTTGAGAGAGGTAAGTTTCAAGTCTTCTGCTTTCATGACCCAGATGACAATTGCAACAGTTCAGGGATATGTAACCCAAAACTGACAGTAATTCTAATACATTCAGCAATCACTTAAATTTGTTCTTTGACAAAGGAGCTAAAACCATCCAGTGAAAAAAGGATAGCATTTTCAACAAATGGTGCTAGTTCAACTGGAGGTCAGCATGTAGAAGAATGCAAATCAACCCATTCTTATCTCCTTGTACAAAGTTCAAGTCCAAGTGGATAAAGGACCTTCACATAAAACCAGATATACTGAAACTAATAGAAGAGAAGATGGGGAAGACCCTTGAATACCTAGGCACAGGAGAAAAGTTCCTGAACAGAACACCAATGGCTTATGCACTAAGATTAAGAATTGACAAATGGAACCTCATAAAATTGCAAAGCTTCTGTAAGGCAAAGGACACTGTCAATAGGACAAAATGGCAACCAACAGATTGGGAAAGGATCTTTACCAATCCTACATCTGATAGAGAGATAATATTCAATATATACAAAGAACTCAAGAAATTAGACTCCAGACAACCAAATAACCCTATTAAAAAAATGGGATACAGAGCTAAACAAACAATTCTCAACTGAGAAAACTCAAATGGCCGAGAAGCACCCAAAGAAATATTCAGCATCCTTAGTCATCAGGGAAATGCAAGTCAAAACAACCCTGAGATTCCACCTCACACCGGTCACAATGGCTAAGATCAAAACCTCAGATGCTGGTGAGGATGGGGAGAAAAAGGAATACTCTTCCATTTTTAGTGGGATTGCACACTGGTGTAACCACTCTGGAAATCAGTCTGGCAGTTTCTCAGAAAATTGGACATAGCATTACCTGAGGACCTAGGTATACCCTCCTGGGCATATACCCAGAAGATACTCCAACATATAACAAGGACATATGTTCCACTATGTTCATAACAGCCTTATTTATAATAGCCAGAAGCTGGAAAGAACCCATATGTCCTTCAACAGAGGAATGGATACAGAAAATGTGGTACTTTTACACAATGGAGTATTACTCAGCTATTAAAAACAATGAATTCAAGAAATTCTTAGCTAAATAGATAGAATTAGAAAATATCATCCTGAGTGAGGTAACCCAATTACAAAAGAATACACATGGTATTCACTCACTGATAATTGGATATTAGCCCAGAAGCTTGAAATAGCCAAGACTCAACTAACAGACCACATGAAGCTCATGAAGAAGGAAGACCAAGTGTGGGTGCTTCGGTCCTTCTTAGAAGGAGTAACAAAATACTTGAAAGAGCAAATATGGAGACAAGGTGTGGGACAGAAACTGAAGGAGGGGCTGTCTGGAGACCATTCCACCTGGATATCCATCCCATGTGCAGTCACCAAAGGTAGACACTGATGTGGGTGTCAGGAAGTGAATGCTGACAGGAGCCTGATCTAGCTGTCTCCTTAGAGGTCTGCAAGAGTCTGACATATCCAGAGACAGATGCTCACAGCTAGCCACTGTACTGATCAGCGGGTTCCCAATGGAGGAGTTAGAGAGAAGGCTGAAGGAGTTGAAATGGTTTGTGGCCCCATGAGGAGAGTAACAATACCAACCAACCAGAGCTCCCAGGGTGTAAACCACCAGCCTAGGAGCACATAGGGAGGGACCCAGGACTCCAGCTTTATATGTAGGGGAGGATGGCCTTGTTGGGCATAGGTGGGAGAGAAGGTCCTTGGTCCCATGAAGGCTGGATGCCGAGTGTGGGGGAATTCGAGGATGGGGAGGTGGGAATGGGGGTTAGGTGGGGACGCATTCTCATAGAAGCAGGAGGAGAGGGTGGGATAGGGGGTTCCTGGGTGGGGGGGGGGGGAAGAAATGGGGTAAGGGGATAAAATCTGAAATGTAAACAAAATATTCAATAAAAAACAAAAAGAGAAACTTCTTACAGAGAAGAAAACAGTTAACCTAGTGAAGGGACAGTCTACAGAATGAGAGAGAAATCTTTGCTAGCTATGTATCTGACATAGGTTTGGTATCTAGAATATACAGAACTTTACAGAGAAAACAAACCATTTAATTAAAAATGGGCCAAGGAGCTAAACACAGACAGTTCTTTAGGGAATAAAGGCAAATGGCCAATAAATATTTTTAAAATGAGCATCCATAGTCATCGGGCAAATGCAGTTCAAGCTACTGTGACATTCCACCTCGGCTGGAATAGTCAATCAAGAAAACAACCCACAACAAATGCTGGAGAGGATGTGGAGAGACAGGAACACTTGTTCACTGTTGGTAAGAATCGTAAACTGGTACCGCCGCTATGGAAATCAGTGTGGAGGTTTCTCAGAAAGCTAAAAACAGAACTTTAACATGACCCGGCTATGCCACTCCTGGAAACACACCCAAGGGACTCCATGTGCTACTGCGGAGATACTTGCTCATCTTCATCTATTGCTGCATTATTCCTCATAGAGAGGAAACGGAAGCAACCTAGACGTCATCATTGGATGAACGCTTCTACCCAGGGAACTTTTGTTTATCCATAAATAAATGAATGGAATTGGAAAAGAATAAAACCAGAGAAGGTAACCTTGACTCCGCAAGACAAGCACCTCATGTTCTCTCTCATATCCTAATCGGAGCTCCTATTTTTTATGTAGTCATATCTATAAGGGAGTGGTGCAGTGGAAATGACAGGAAACTAGAAAGGGGACTGAGAGAGAGGTTAAAACATAATTTCAGCAGAAAATCACCCTATAACCAAATATCAGTGAATACCACTTATGCTGTATTTAAAACCTGAAGTCATGAGTAATTGAATTAGTATCTGATCATTTATGAGATATTTTAAATTCCCAGTTGTGTTCTGTTAGGAATTGCTGTTCAAATTTACTTCTAGACATATTTCCTCCTCCTCCTCCTCCTCCTCCTCCTCCTCTTCCTCCTCCTCCTCCTCCTCCTCCTCTTCTTCCTCCTCTTCCTCCTCCTCCTTTTCCTCTGCTTCCTCCTCTTCTTTCTCCTCCTCCTCCTCCCCCCCCCCCTTCCCCTCCTCCTCCTCCTCCTCCTCCTCCCTCTTCTTCTTCTTCTTCTTCTTCTTCTTCTTCTTCTTCTTCTTCTTCTTCTTCTTCCTCTTCCTTCACTTTTTAAAATCTTTATTAAATTATTTTATTTATTTACACTCCAAAAGTTACTCCCATCCTGTCCTCCCTCCTGAGATCTTCACCCTATCCCATCACCACCCCACCTCTGAGAGAGTTCTTCCCCACCAGTCTGTCCACCAGTCCGTCCACCCCTACTTCACACCCACCAGCATCCCTCTTCCCTGGGGCACCGAACTTCCACAGGATTAAGTGAATCCTCTCCCATTGAAGCTGTACAAGGCAATCCTCTGCTACACACATATTTCCTCTTGTTAGAAAAAAAATTTCTTAACATTTTTCAGCTCATTAGTACTGAAAATGTTAGTTTTGTACTTTTCTATGTATTTAACTACCTCCACTGAGTTTCTTCTTTAATTTTCATCGTTCATTTTATTTTGTGTTGAGAGGCATGCAGATACCATGGTATGGGCATTGGGATAAGTTGGGTTTCTCCTCTTCCCCAAGTAGGTCACAGGGACTTAAAACTGAAGTCACTGGACTGAGTAACAGTAACGTTACCAGCTAAGCCTTCTTGTGGGCCCAGAGTTTCATTTTTATTTACATCTTGATGCCTTTCCATTTTCACTGTTTCTCATTATGTAACGTGCACACCCCCCTCCATGTGTTCACTGTATCTGATGTTCTAGCTGGGGGTATTTCTCAAGTGTGTCTGGAATGTGGGAAGAAATATACTGCTGAGTGTGTGCAGGTGATCTGTCTCTGTGCACTCAGAGACCACTGAACAGCAAGCACCTTGCTGAAAAGATGAGACTGTGGAGGTCAAATTGTCCACTGGAGACTGAGAGTTCTGTGTGTGGCAGTGAACCTTGTGCAGGTGGCTCTAGAGGATGCCAAAGTTTATTGTCAAGCATCATCTCTAAGCCCTTACTGGGAAGAAGTAAGTTTATGCAGCTCCAGTGGATATCAGTGTGGAGATCCCTTCGAGTATCAAAAGAGAACTACCACAATATCTGGCTATAGCAATCTAAGTCAACACACCACAGAGATACCTGCACACCCATGCTTATTGCTGCAGTGGCCAAGATATGGAACCAGCCTAGATTCCCATCAGCAGATGCATGGATAGAGAAAGAACAATGTGTACACACAGTGGAATTTTATTAAGCCTTAAAAAAAATGTAAGCATGATATATGTAGAAAAATGAGTTCACTTAGAAATTATTGTAATGAGTGAGATAGGCCAGACCAAGGAAGATAAATATCATGAGACAGAAAAGGAAAAAGGAACCTAGGATGGGAAAGGAAGACAAAATATCACAGACGCTCTCTCACGTGGAACCTAGATCTAAATATATATACTCACATACATATAAATGTGATAAATTTAAATATATTTACATGTGTTTATGACACTAAAACAGAAGGGAACTCTCTGGTAGCAGGAAGCAGACAGCAAGAAGGGAATGGAGCCAATAGGGAACAAATATGGACAAAACATTCATGAACACATCATAATGAAACTCATTATTTTGTGTGATAATTAATCTTTTAAAGGATGTAACAAAGTAGTGGGCTCAAATCAAAATAAGCCAGATCTTTCTGGTGGTTTTCTCACAGGAAGGATGTTGCCTCAGGAGAGAAGTGAATCACTCTAGCTAGACACATCAGAGGGATCCTGGGTACCTGTCAAAAGTGGACCAGATGAGCTTCTAACAATAGTCATGAGATTGTCATAAATGGTTTATAATGTGTCTTCCACCTTTGAGAGTCTCTGATTACAGAAAACAGTTTGCAGGGCTAGATGGCTCCTAAAAGACACCTAAATGTCAAAACTTAATGGTATCATTAAATTGCTCCTCACCATGTCACACCTGATGGTAAGAATGCTTCCATTGTTCCTGGGACAGAAAGCCTTTCAGTTGTACAAAGGTATCACAAATAGAGGGGGGTCCAGGAAGCAAGGTGGAGAGCTCATAAGGGAGGGAAGAAGCAATAGTTAGAAGAAATTAGAGCCACATTGAAATCAAGAAGCATAGCTACTCTAAAAGAAGAGAGCATATTACCATTCTGCACTTTAAAAATGGAAAATGATGGAAACTGTTTATTCTAAGACTCACAGATACAGTCATGTGTCTGTAATAGATATTAACTAAATCACAGAAGTTGTATCTAAATATGGATCTAGATAAAGCAAAATAAAATACTTCATCACTAGTAGACACTATATTTTCATAATATTATTAGCTAGTGTTTATTAAATTCCTGATCCTGAAGCACATACCCAATATTTTCTATCCAGTATTCTGGTTGCCATCAGAAGCAGATTTGTCATGAGTTGTGACTCAGAGAAGACAGGAAAGCCTAAAAGAATGCCCACTGACCCCTCTTAACACAAACGAGGATGCCCACTGAACCCTCTTAACACAAATGAGTTTTCGGGTTCTCTAGTCAGACACCTGACTTTGAAACTCAGTCCTACCATGTCACCAGGCATAGAAAATTTAAATCTTTAGAACCTCAGCTTTCATTCATACTGATAAATGATATGACCAGTGTGTCATAGGACACAAGTATATAGTGCATGTTCAAGAAATGGAAGCTTCTTTTCTCTCTCAGGAAGAACTGAACTTTTTCTATAAAGGACTAGACTGTAAATATTTTAGGCTTAAGGGACATCTAGTCTGTATCAAAATTACTTAACTGCCCAACTATTTTATTTATGGACGCTGAAATTTGAATGTTATAAAACTGTCACACACACACTCAAAATATTCTTCTTCTTTTTATCTTTTTCAACTATTTAAAACTATAAGACCTATCTTTAGTTTGCAGTCTGTGGGCTGAAGTTGGAAAACCCCCGATGCAGCATTCAGAAAACCTTTTCCTCCACCTGACATTGGCCATAAGTGAGTCTGCTTGGGTCATCAACCTCAACCCCAGAAGACTATTGTTCCCTCCCTAATAATTCATCATTTTCTCTCTTTAGCTATAACTTTAAAAAAAGGTCAAAAATATCCTAGGTAAGTGTTAATACAGTGCTAAACACTGTAAGAGGAAGTAGCCTGCCTCTGGTATTTCCATCCCTGGTAGAGGAAGCCAAGAGTAAATGTGGGAACCTGGAGGCCAGTCTCCTACCATCTTATCTCTCTCTCATCACTCAGCAAAACCTGCTTGCCTCCTCACTGCAGCCTCTCCACTTGTGAGACATATGTTCACCGACAGAAGTTGCAAAGTAAATTGTTCAGTTATTTTTGAAATAGCCTATAGAGAACATGAGCACACATACACATTTTTGAATATGCATGAATATTCATAGAAAAGTACTGGATTTGCAGCAAAATGCAAACGGTTATTATTACTGGGTGATTCTTTTCACTGCTTTCTTCTCATGGCCACAGAATCCCTTCTTAAGGACTGATGAGATGGTAAAGGTAATTACTGCTAAGTCTGACATCTGAGTTAAACCCCTGAGACCACATGGTGGAAGGAGAAAACTTATTTTCACAGATTGTTCTCCAACCTACACACACACACACACACACACACACACACACACACACACACACGCAATTAGATGAAGGAACTGATGTAGAAGCCATGGTGACGCGATTCTTACTGACTTGCTGCCCGTGGCTTTCTCATACCATCCAGGGCCACCTCTTGGAGAATCACCTCCCGCAGTGAACTGGACCCTTCCACATCAATCATTAATCAAGAAAATGCACCACAAGCTTGCCCACAGGCCAATCTTATGGGATCATTTTCTCAACTGTTGTTCCATCTAAAATTCCTCTAGTTTGTGTCAACTTGACCTAAAACTAGCCAGCATAGTCATTTTGCAGCTCTTATTTAGGCAAACACATTCTTGAAATAACACGGGTGTGGACTTCCTGTCATGTCTAGAAGACTCTATCTCATATCAGGTATCCTGGCCCTCTGGCTCTTAAAATCCTTCAGCTCCCTCTTCTGTGATGTCCCCTGAGCCTCAGGTGTAGGCGTGCCATTGTAGATGTATCAGTTGGAACTGAATGCCCCATAGTACTTACTCTTTGAATTTTAACTAGTTGTGGATTCTAAAATAGCCTCATCTACTTGCTTTAATGAGAATTGAGGGTTCACTTGTTTGCTGGTATAAGGTTAAGTATTTATAGCACAATTAGAAACTGCATTGTGTGGGGTGGGAGCTGGAGGTGGACGGGAATACATTAGAAACTATACTTGGCAGAAAAAGCAGTAACAAATTCTCCTCTAGGGTCTGTGGCTTCTCCAGACATGAATTGCTAGCTAGGTGTATTCTACCAGGCATGAATCTTGCCCTATTAAACAGGCTTTACATTCAGTTAGATGGCTGTTGGTTACCCCAGGATATTAGTGTCACTATTGCACTGATGAGGCTGTTTTGCCAGAGTGGTAATTGCTATGATTCATAGGCTTTACAGATGGAGAGGACTGTTGACTGCTTTTCTACTTTGGCAGCTTGCAAAGCACTCCCAGATACCATGAGTGCTAGGCCTCAGGAGGCTTCGGGTCAGTTCCTGCTCATTTCTTCCAAGTCCTGTGTCCAAAGTTTACGGTGTCTTCAGGAACAGGGTCTTACCTTCAAGTTCTGAAAGAATCAAGGAGAATGTTAAGATTCTCTTAGATGATTTGAGAGTCTCTTAGATCCTCTGGCTAGTAACACAAATAAAAGGTTTCCTTGCCCAGAACTGGGATTTTTGTTAGTCCATGGCTCTTGTAGAGGAGAGTTATCACCCCTGTGCCATAAATCCATTAAAAAATAATACTATGCATGTTATTTTAAAAAACGAATTAATTACGTATATTTTAAAATAAAATATTTTTATAAAGTATTTCCCCATGATTTTTTGAAATGTCTTTAGTGTTATTTATTTCTCCTTCCTCTCTCCCTCTCTGTTACCCTTCCCAGCCAATTCACACCACCCCTTCATGTTTTCCCATTTCCTCACCTCAAGGCATCTGTATCCTACCATGCCCCCTCTAAAACCCCTTATTTCCACTCTGTATTTATTCCAGATAACATATAGCAATCAAAAGATTCAGATTTAGGATCCACAAATAAGAAAGAAGATGTGACATTAGTCTTTCTGGGTCTGAGTTACCTCACTCAATATAGTATTTTCTAGTTACGTCCTGTTATCTGAGATTTTCATTTTATTTTTCTTTACATCTTAATATAATTACAGTGGACATATACCACACTTTCATTATCCATTATCTGTTGAAGGACACGTAGGCTCTTAACTATTGTGAGCAGAATGGTAATGAACATGACTGAGCAGGTATCTCTCTAGTAGAAAGTAGAGTCCTTTTTTTATATGTCAGCAAGTGATACAGTTGGGTTCTATGTTAAGTTGATTATTAATCTTTTGAGAAATCTCCATGCTGATTTCCATAGTGTTTGCAGCAGTTTACAATCCCACCAAGTGAATGGGGTTTTTCCCCCATATCCTAGCTGATAGCTGTCAGTCATTTTCTTGAGATACACACACACACACAGACACACACACACACACACACACACACACACACACGCACCCGCATTTAAACTTTTTTATTTTTAAAATAAGACATGACATCAGTGACATCAGTTGGCATATTTCCTGCCTCTGAGGAAGGAGACATAAATGTTCTTTTTTTTTAAGAGAATTTTTTACTTTATTAAAAATAATTTTTTTCCTCATACAATATATTCTGATTACAGTTCCCCTCCTTCTACTCTTGCAGGCTCTTTCTCACTTCTCTTCTCATCTGGACTCATGCCCCTTCTGCCTCTCATTAGAAAAGAACAGGCTTCTAAGAGGTAACAACAAACATAATCAAATATAGTAAGCTAAGACAAAAACTCTCATATCCAGGTTGAACAAGGCAAATCAACAAAAGCAAAAGAGCTCCGAGAGAAGGTACAAGGATCAAAAACCAACTCACTCACCCACTCAGGAGTCCCATAAAGTACTAAGCTGAAAGCTGTAACATATGCTCGGAGGACCCGGTGCAGCCCTGTGTCAGCTCTGTGCTTGCTGCTTCAGTCTCTGAGTTCCTATGGCCTTTGTTTGCTGGGTTGATTTAGAGGGCCTTATTTTCCCAGAGTCCCCTGTCCCACTGTCTCCCCCCAACTCCTGTTGCCTCCTCTTCTGTGAGGTTCCTTGAGTTCTGAAGGGATAGATTTGATGGAGACCTACCATTTAGAGTTGTTATAACAAGGTCTCTTTCTGTGTAATGCCTAGCTGTAGGCCTCTGTATTTGTTCCTGTCTGCTACAGGAGGAAGCTTCTCTGACGCTCACTGAGTAAAGCACTGATCTGTTATATAGAGTAGAATATCATTAGGACTCATTTTATTGTTGCTTTTCTTTTCATTGACTCTTTCTGTCTTTCTTTGTGTGTGTGTGTATGGGTATGTATGTGTGTATGGGTGTGTGTGTGTGTGTGTGTGTGTGTGTGTGTGTGTGTGTTTGCATGAGCCTGTGCATGTGCCTGTGCATGTTTAGACCAGTAGTATATGGTTTTATCCTAGGCCTTAGGATGTCTAGTCTCTGGTTCTTGGTTACCCAAGCAGTATCAGTTATAGATTCTATTGTGTGGAATGGGCTTTAAGTCAAATCAGACATTGGTTGGTTATTCCCATAAGCTTTATGCCACCATTGTCCTAGCATATTTTTTCAGGCAAAGCAGATTATAGGTCAAAGGTTTATTTTTGTGGCAAGGTTAGTGTATATGTTTCTCTTTTGGTAGCCTTCAGAGTACCTTCCCATACCAAAGACAGTAGAATGTTTTCTTGATTCATAATACAAGGCATGGTACATTCTTCAACTGTCATGGAACATTTATCAAGACTTTTAATGTTGCCAATCCTTTCCTACTAGGTAACTGATCTCCCAAGAATGAACCCTGAGGAAATGATACAAATACATACCCAGAATTTCATGATCAAGATTTTCATCACAGCTGTATATACATGTGTGATTAAGGGGATGATTCTCCCAGGAATTTGGAGTAGGGTAGCAATATTTCTCACACAATATTTATGAAAGGAATGGAACGTAACATGGCAAATGAAAAGAGACAAGTGTAAACTGTCCTGATATACCTTAACTTTGAAAACACATTAGAAATGACTATTGCAAAAATGAATTATTCAATAATTAAGTTGTATATGACTATATGATTACTATTCATTTGGAAAGAAACTCTCAGAAGTGATTTCTCTACTTCTTTAAATGTTTTATATGTGCCCTTCAGGCCACTATGCATGTGGTGGGTAGCCTTCTTTGCCAGCTTTCATTGTGTTTAAACTCACCATGAAGACATCTGGATGTATCTTGAGAGAATTTCCAGAGAGGCTCCAGAACTTTCCAGACTGTCTGTGTCACCATCTCATGTGCTCGGGTCCCTGATTGGATAACTGGGAAAAGAGAAGGCTCACCAACCGTTAGCATTCATTCACTGCTTTTCTTCCTGGTTTGCACCACGAAGCCACTTATTGCCAAACCTTCTCTTCCAGGATGGACTGTGTCTTCTCAAACCGGGGGCTAAAATAAAAGCCCGCTCCCTTACACTGATTTTTTGGTCAGGTATCCGGTCACAGCAATATTCACCAACTTGTCAAATTCATCCTGGCATGTTAACATCTCTTGTTAAAGTGACAGCCATGGTTTGTTACTTTGGTTCCTGAAGGCCATGAAGATAAAACAGGACACACACAATGCTTTTGACATATGCTCACAAGTGTAAGATGAACAGTAACCCCTTCAATTTTCTACAAGTTATTCTGAAATTCTGGAGAGACATCTCGGCAGGTAAGAGCCACTGGAGTGCAGCATGAGGACCTGAGTTCAGATCTGCAGCATCCAAGGAGAACTATGCCATGGCTGGGCACCACCATAGCCCTGAGGCTCAGACACAAGTGGATCCCAGGAGTTCACTGTTCAGCCAGCTCAGCCAAAACAGAGTGTACAGTTAATTGACAAAGCCTGCCTTAAAGGAATAAAGCAGAAAGCGATCGAGAAAGACATCTTCCTTTGGCTTAAGCATGTGAGCTCATGTCCATGCAATACAAACACACGTGCACACACACAAATACACCCATAGACACACACACATACAAACACACATAAATACACACACATACCACCAATAAATTAACTAAACAATAAAATTAGTAAGAAAGCAAAGATACAGATACATAGCACAAATACACATATGCACCTTTCTACAGTCACATAGAAGAAAAAAGAAACACTAGAAGATACACAAAAATGCAGTTGGCTGTTACTATGGTGACAGGATGACCATTGTTGTTTTCTTTGTTGTATTTTTCTACATTTTGTAGATGATTGCGTTTTAAATGAATATGTGTTCTTTTTCTCATAGAAACAAATAGTAAACGGTTTACAACAACAACAAAAATAACAAACATCCGTAGGCCCCATTCCTGAGCCCTGAATTTCCTCTCTTTACTCTGACATGTGGAAGGTGGCTCGCAGATGAGAGTGCATGTCAGGGAAAAGGTACAATGACATATTGATCATCTTGAAGAGTACTCTGTGCTGGCATCTCCTCCGAGCTTCTGCAGACCCCTCTCTGCTCATCTCCACTCAGCTCAGTGCTCCTCTGGACTGGTGTGGAGAGGGTTGTTCTAGAAAGGCTCCTTTGCCTACTAGTATGAGCCAGACCTAGTCAAGGCAGAATGTATCCCTTCAGGGTCTGTGCAAATCAAGTCCCACAGCTCCTGCCATCAAGAGCATCTTTCTCCTCAAGTCCTGGTAAGTAGTTTCCCTGCCTTTCCCCTTCAGGCCTGGCTGCAATAAGGAGTCCTAGCTATCATTTCACCAGGATTCTGCCTCATTCCTTACCGTGTTTTTTAAGTGTTGCCCATATCACTAAAGTCAACTATTTATTAAACTCTTCCTTATATCTGGCTTCAGGGAAGTTTCCTACTGAGCCAGGGATGCATGGATACCTGGCTACCACACCCTGGAGCGGATATATAATATATATACATTTGTTATTGCTCAAGTGTAAAAGATCTCCTGGAGGTTAATGTGTTTGAGCACTTGATTCTAAAGCTTGGAGCTGTATGGAGGAGTTGAACCTTCAGAAACAGGCCTGGCTGGAGGAAGTGGGCTTCTCGGAGGACGAGCTTACGGATTATAATCAGGGTTGCCTGGTTCTGGTACAATCCATCTCTTTCTGCTTCCTGGCTGGTGCCATGTAACAAGCAACTCTTGAGTTTCTGCCGCCAGGTACTGCTTCAGCTTCCATAGCTCCTCTCACAGGAGGGATTTAAACCTCTCAAAGCACGAAGCAAAGCAAGCACTTTCTCCCTTAGGTTCCTTTATCTGATATTTTGCAACAGCAATGAAAAAAATAACTAATAATGTACCTCTGTTTACCCTCAACCTGCTGAATCCCTAGCGCTCTCCTCCAATGGCATCCTTGTTAGAAGCACACAACTCCGCACTGGGATCCAGGGTTATGCAGGGTGGGGCCTCCACAGATCATGAAGCTGTGTTTGTGGATAGTCTGAGCGGTGTCCCAATGTCAGTGTGGTCCAGACCGCTAGCCGCCATAGCGATTCCAACAGATACCCTTTCCATTCCATGATGCACTTTTTGCTTTGTTTTTTTTTAAAACTCATATCCAATTTGAGGTAGTAGTCAATTCCCTTAACTGTCCTTTTCATTCCAGTTCAGTCTTGATCTTTAGTTCCAGAGTAGGTATGTATCCAGTGTATCTTTCTTGTCACCATCTCCACTAAAGTTCTGGCCCCGATCCTAAAGGGAAGTGGGAGGTGTTAGAGTGTAGGAGAGCCAGAGGATAATCCCAGCCAGATGAATGCTATGCAAATTACTTATGATGTTCACATATATAAAACAACACAGTTTTGTGCTTTTTCTAATGAAAATATGACTTCAAAACTGCATGCCTTAGACTGTCTGTGTGATGGGTAGTCACCCCTATTTGAGAGAAACATATGGAAAGCCTCCCACGTGACACTTGAAAAATGGGCCGTAGTCACTTTCTAGAACATAATGCCTCTGTCCAGTGCTGATTTTCCATGGTTGTCTGTCACTGGGCACTTTCAGAGTGGGCTGCCTTTATGTCTATTTATAGGGATTTTTTTTTTTAATCACTAAGGAGCCATGTTCATAATCTATTTTTTTGTCTAACAAATATCTCCAATTTTAGTTATTTATGATTTATTGTAAGTCATGATTCCAGAGCCTGGCTGGATGATTTTTTTCTCTGGTACATTTTGGGCAAACTCATATAGCCATATGCAGCAGGGTGGTGGCTAAGGGTTTTGATACAATGGCTAGGCTTTTCTAACGTGAACTGTCATCACAAGGTGGTCTCAGGATTCATGGAGAATATGAACAGAAGCCTTAGAAAAGTGTTGTTTCTACCACATCTCAGTAGTCAAAGCAAGTCCTAGAGTGAATCCAGAATCTAAGGCACAGGAAATACATTCGTTTTCTTTACAGCAGGAGTTACAAAATCACGATGCCACAGCACACAAGATGTACAAAATATTGTGCCGTCATCATGAACAATCTAATGGACACAGGGAAGATAAAAACATACCTCTAATTTTCAGAGTAATCCCTTACTTTAAAAAATAATTAATTTATCAATCAGGTGATTTTGATAAATTATAATCTCATCATACTATGTTATATGAGTATATGATGTAAAATAATAAAAGAATAATAACTAAAATTAAATTAATATGCTTCTCAAAATATAACATTCCTTATGCTTTACAGGTTCCCTAATGCTTTTCTGCAGTCAATACCCCCATTCCTCAGTGGTGGTCATGGTCCTTTATGTCATGCTAATTATTCCATTGTAATATTTATAGTTTTATCACAGAAGTTGGCATGCTTAAACGATACATTGCTTACTTTCTTTGTTGAACACCACATGAAGTACATCATTCTTTGACTTGCTTTCCACACCCACATATTGCTTTTGTGATTCATCCACATTCATGTGCAAATGCTGTTAAGTTTTGCAATTCCCACTTCTATAGAGTTTGTGCTTGTGTAAATGCACACCAGCTTATTTGCACATTTTACCCCTATAGGACTTTAAGTTTCCTTTTACAACTTGCTGGTAGGCATTTGTAATCCTTTAGGGTGTATAACTAGTCTTAAGAAAAACTGGAAAACTTTGTGGAATCTGCTTCTTAAAATATAACAATATGATTCTTAAAATATAACAATATAATACTCATATAATAAAGCTTAAGATCAAATTATAATTTACCAAAAAATCTGATTGATAAAAAAAATGATTTTTTTAGTTAAGGGTTGATCCTGAAAATTAAGAGATATGTTTGATCCCCTTCTATCTGCTAGATTGGTTTTCAAACATGACACAGTCTTTTTCACAATGCTCGACTTTACTAGGCAAGCAACTTTTCCACTTGCTCCCTTCCTAACACCTTGTGAAGAAAACTTCCAATGCTCTATCTCTAAGTCAACATAAAACCCTTTAAAGCTAATTTTTTCCAGTTTGGTGACATAAATTAGTATGTCATTTTTTCCCAGTGGACATCTTATTCAGTCGCGGGGTTGGGAATATTTCCATTGACTTATTGATCATTTCTCTTCTGTAAAATGTTTGTAGACACATTTTGCCTCTTTCTACTGCCCTTTATTTATTCTTAAAGAGCCTTCATACTTTCAGGACACTACCTCATCACATGTACTAAAATATCTTCTTTTCCAGCTCATGGATTGGTTTATACAGTTGCCAAATGATATTTCTCTTGGATACCATGAATTTTATTTTTTTAAAAAAAAACACTCCAATACTTGGACTACAACCCTTCATCTTTGAACCTCAAGTCTTCCTGGAAAAAATTCCTTTTCTATCCAGCTAGACACTTGTTCAAATAGACTTTGGAAGGTCCATTCATTGCCCAACATCTCAGAAGATTACAAATCCTAGTTTCTTGGAAAAGGCCCTTTGTTCCTCAAGTTGTGCCAGAAATTGTCCCAAACAATCTACTAATGGAGCTAATGAGTCAGCCATCACAGGGAGATGGCCTCCATATTCCACAGCTGGAGTGATGGACACTCCTGTAACCTGCCATATGGGGTGAAGAGGGAAAAGGTAGAATAGGAGTCACACATACACTGGGAATCCACCTCTCTTGTGCTTTCCACTCTCGCTTGTTATCTATGTTCTTACTTGGTTCCTCATTGCCTTTCTTCTCTCTCCATCAGCAAGGTCCTATTTCCAAGCCAGAGAAACCATGACAGCTGTGTATTTGACCATCATATTGGCAAATAAGTCAAATGCGTGTAACTCAAACCTTGATAGGAACTGCAAGTCCTGCCCTGATTTAGACCTTTGCAAAGCACACCACACAGGAAAGTACCTTCCTAGCCAGGGCTTTATTTTGCTTATTTATTTGTTCTCTTTTGTGTTTGGCATGAAAACCATTAACTTCTGTAGCCTTCCGAACCTTGCTCCCAGAGACCTTCGGCTTTACCCAGGAGAAATTACAGGTTCCTTTCCTCTAACTTCAAACACTCACCAAGTTTTCATGAACTTAAGAGTTTGAAGACAGCGCTAGGCATCACGACATATATAGAGTAAGAAAATAGAGCTTTATAGCTAATAATAATGTAAAGGCATTAATAGTAAGTAAGTTAACAGATTTATTGTTTTCAAAGTAGTTCAAAAAAGTCCTCTGGGCGGTACCTAGAAATTCCTAATCAGGGCTCTCTTGCAGGATGCCTGGTGGGTGGTGTTCACCTCCATATGTGTTAGTTTCCTCTAAGGCTTGTTTTCTTCCTCCATGCCCCACATCCAGCCCCTTGGGGCTCCCATCACCTCCTTCAGGCTCTCTTGCTCTAGCATCAGTCCTTCCTCCACCCCTACCTTCTCCACTCATCAGCCTGTCTTCAAATCCTTCAACCATCTTCCTTTCCCATATGTGTTCTACGGCAGAAAAATCTCAGTAAATATTTAAGCTTTTTTAAAAAGCAAGAAAATATTCCCTAAAGCAACTTTTGAAACATAGCCCTGCAAACCACCTAAAGGCCAGGCATCAGGGAAAGATTGGTGGAAAGAAATACAAGCAAAAATTGTCCCAAGCTACTGTAGTCCTTTTTTTCTATTGCTATGATTAAAAAAAAAAGTCATCAAGGAAAGCTAAGACAGAAATTCAAAGCAGGAACTGAAGCAGAGACCATGGAGAAATGCTGCCTACCTTTCTCATACAACTCCGGACTCAAGCCCAGGGGTGGCACCATCCATGATGAGTTGGCCCCTCCCATGTCAATCATTAACTAAGAGGATGCCCCACACATGAGCAAAGGTCAACATGATGGAGACAATTCTACAACTGAGGTTTTCTCTTCCCTAGTGACTCTGTTTTGTGTCACGTTAATGAACAATAGCCAACATGGCTATCTTGTCTTACCAGCCAGGAGGGAGCACCTACTAAACTCTGGGTCCCACTCATAGCTGGTGGAGTTCAAGGTTGGGGTAATTTCCCAGGGTCGGGGCTGCAGGTCTAGATTGAAGACAGCAAAGTCCTAAGTGTCTGC
Source organism: Rhabdomys pumilio (assembly GCA_030674055.1). NCBI lineage: Eukaryota > Metazoa > Chordata > Mammalia > Rodentia > Muridae > Rhabdomys > Rhabdomys pumilio. The sequence goes on from JANHMN010000003.1 coordinate 162,150,614, forward strand.
ATCTCTTTGTGTCCCTATTATCTTGTGGCACATTCTGATATTGTTTTCTGTATCTATATTTAGATCTTAAATTCTCATCTCTCTTATTACAGTTACATATTCTGGCTTGCCAGTTGCACACCAGTTCTTCTCAGAGCACAGAGCCAGACATTTATCTCCTTACATAACACATCAGATTCTACAGATGCTCAATAAATCCCGATCCGGGGAAATCACGACTTTTAAACAACTCTCCAGCGTTCCAAAGAAAGATCCTAATTATTCCTTCTTCTCTTATAGGTAGTGCCTTCAATCCTGAATAATTATAGATACTCTTCTTGAATTAATCTTTCTTGTTTGCAAAAAAAAAAATGTATTTCAGCTACAGAAGAGTCATATTTTAAAAGAAGCAGATATGTACGTTTTTATGAAAGACTTCATGTCTAATTTCTATGGTAGGCAGATGAGACTGCATTTTCTTTGCTATTTGAGGTGAAATGGTATGAGCAGGGCTCAGTGTATGCAATGGGTGCAGCCATTGAAGAGTGGCCCATAGTCCTTGGGGTTCTTGAGACATTTCATTGTAATACTAAGAAGCTATTTGCTTTGGTCACCATAGGATTAGTACTTTACATTACACATCGGAGATGGGCAGAACCAATGGAGCCTTAGCAATGGCCATCGTTAGATTCTTCACGCCAGGCTCTTGCCACTTTTAAAAGTCAATTTTATCTAAGTGTTTTAGATAAAATTGAGTCAGTAAGATTACTAATGTGATCAAGTCTTGGCCATTGATAACATGTCTCTTTAATGTCTTAGTGGTGAGTGAGAAGGACACACGAATGACTGCAATCTCATTACAAATCTAAAGGTTTCTTGGGATAATGCAAGCATGAGGCTGAACTAGGCTCCCCTTGTTCCCTTTTCCATGGAATACCAGTTTGAACTTGAAGGAACGACAGGCAAAATGTGGTGTAGGACTTGGCAGATATTTTCTCCAGAATTAACGATGTGAGCTTGTCATTTCAAAGAAATAAAATTGAAAAGCCAGACACGGTGGCATGCTACAGTGATCCCAATAGTCTGTAGGCTGAACTAAGTGGGTTGTAAACTCTACGCCAGCCTGAGCTATATAGCTGTCTCAGAAAACAAAATCACAGGTTACCAAACAGAACTTCAAACCTGAAATCAGTTTCACAACTACACTCAAGCTTCACCTAATATCAGGGATTGGGGACAAGTCAACATGCGAGACAAACCACTTGCTTCTACGAGTGGCCAGTTAGTTAACATGGGTTCAGTTTCCCATTGTAATTGACTTCTAACAAACCAGTTAATACTGGGTTGGTGAGATGGCTCAGCAAGTAAAAGTGATTGCTGCTAAGTCTGATCTAGGAGGTTGTGTTCAATCCCCAGGACACACAGGATGGAAGGAAAGAAACTTCTCCCACGGATGCAGTGACATTTGTGCACATGCATGTGACTATGTATGTGCACATGTGCACATATGCATGAATACCCATACACACACTAATAAATAAATATTTTAAACTTAATAATAGTTGAATTTTTGTATATCATCAAATAATAATACTCACATTTGTTTATTTATTTATTTGATTTTTAAGGAAAAAGAGGTCTTTTTTTATTTATAGAGATGAATACCGTAATATATTATTTAATCTCAAGAAGTTAGCTTCATCACAAAGTAAATTCAGTATGTTCTATTTATACATTTATATATTCATATACATGGGCATGTACATGTACACTTCATATATGTATATAAAACAATAATAATTAAAGAATAAGAATTCATAAATAAAAGAAAATGCAGGTCATCTTTCATTTTCTAGACTGTACATTTTTTCCCATCTCTTTTCTATTTTTATTGAATAAAATTTTCAAAATTTTGTAAGAATGGAATAAAACTCATGGGCTATTTTTTTTGTCAATTTCCAGAAGGTAAAGTATTGAGATAGTTCTTAAGGATCACCTAGAAAGTAGGAACCAATAGACATGCACAGCAATAGGCAGCCTAGAAGTCTAAGTTACTAGGAGACCTCAAAGACCTTCCCTGTACTCACTCAAACAAAAGTAAAACTTGACAGATTATATATATTAGTCACATACTAATATCTTTTTTAAAATTCAGTTTACATCTTGATCACTGCTGTCCTTCTACAGTCCCTCCCTCACCTCTCCTCCTCTGAGAGAGTGGAGGCCCCTGTTTGGGTATCCCCATACTCTGGCACATCAAGTGTTATTTGTTTTAATTCTGTATGTGCATGTGAGCCTGTGTGGATATGTGCACATGAGTAGAGAAGCCTGTGGAGGCCCAGAAAAGATATGCCAGATCCTTTGCAGTTGGAACTCCAGGCAGTAGAAACCACCCAACTTGGACCCTCTGCAGGAGCAGTGTGGACTCTAAGCACTGATCCCCAACAATGACACAAAAAGACTGCAAACACTTTGTATAGTTCAGTTATAAAACAGAACTTCAAACTTATAAAACAATGGCCCAATCTCAACGATATTTTAAAAATATCGTTACTAAAATTGTTCATTTATATTTATATTAATGTGTAATGGATATATTATAAATTTAACACTAACAACGGTTTGTTGGACTCTTCAAAACATTTTAATTTTTACCACAAGGACCAGAAACCACTTGGTAGTCCAGCTCAACTTGAACATCTGTTTGCTTGATCATTTACTGACCAGAGTAAGACGCACTCGCTAACTTTAAGGTACAAACCAGATCATTTTGCTGAACCCTTGTCTGTGCTGGCTTCTGTGGTATTCTTGTGTGGATTTACATGACTGTGTTGTACCGTACAGAGGCGCTAAGAGTTATCTGAAAACAGTATTGAGTTCAGTTAATCTGCCTTTCCAGATCCTTCCTTAAAATGTTGAGTCAGATTGCCCTCTGTACTTGTTTACTGATGAAAGCATACTTTTAGCATTATAAACTTTCTGTTTCAAAGACAGTCACCCGCCCTTAAGTAAACTCTGCTCTGGGTTTCACAAAATCTTAGGCTGGGATTGTCTGCCTAGTGTGCTGTAATCAAAGGCTGATATCTGTTAAAGTCCAATGTGGTCACAGCTCTTGGGAATCCTTCTGGGTCTCCTTACAGGAAGATTCCACCAAAGAGTTTATGATTAATTTGGTATCTTTGTTCTTGCCGCTCACGTGGCTTGTTTAAAAGAGTCTTAGTCAGAGATGCTTTGTGTTAGAACAGCGTTCTTGTTTAAGGTGCTATTTTATCTTCTGCCTGATCTTGATATGAGGCTGGTGTAGACATTACGTGCTTTCCTGTGTCTGACGTCTATAGGATCCTTTCATCCTCCCCTGAAGCCCTCCAACCTCCAGTGATTTCTTCCACTGTGCTTGCAAACAGTATAGGCTTTCTTCTAACATCTAACTTTCAAAATCTATATTTGTTGGCAGCAAACGTATTTTCAACGTCTTCTGATTCCCTTTCTCTATTTTTTTAAAGTAATTTCAGGAATTAATTTCAACCTAGTGACTTGGGGCTTGCTTCTTTTTAAAACTGAGTGTGTCAACGGTGTGTCTTGTTTTGTTCTGTTTTTCTCTTAGTGCCGCTCCCTCTAGCTGTAGATTCACATATATGGTAACTGCTATGTAACAGTTCATCCACAGCTATCACCCCAAACCCCATATTTCCATAGGTGGTCCTGATTCAGGAATCCTAACTACAGTGTGTGCACATCCTTTAGGGATGTGCCTAGTTCTTTATCCCTTGGACTGATGTTGTTGCTTCTTTCCTCCCTTACTGCAATGAAGAGCTCAGGTTCATCACTAAATTCAAGAATGTATCAAGCACACACTGCAAGGAATGCTGTGAGGGACCGTGTTATAGAAGACAATAGAAAGGTTTGAACACACCGGCCCCCTGATCTCTACCCACTTCAGTCAATGAAGGAGACAGGGTGACAGGAGCCATTGAAATTGGCACAAACACAAGACTTTGGGACCACAGGGCAGGCCAACAGTTATCACAGCTGTGTTCCCGGGGGCTGCTGTATTTAAAGTTTTCAGGAATCCTCTTTGTTTGACTCCATTTTCTCTGACTATACCAGTCTACCTGCTATGTAGCCCAGGTAGCAAACACAAACACATGGCATAGGTTTTACCGCCCAAAGTTCCACTAGGCAACCTCTCCTTCCCAGCATGCTTCCTCTAGCAGGTTCAGCAGTGGCCTCATTTTGCATGGCTTCCTCTAGTGTATGCCTGGAGCTTTACTACACAAACACACTGTGGCCATGCCTGCCACAGCCTTTGGAGCTGCGCGTTGCTGCTTTTGCTGCTGCCACTGAAGTTCTAGACTTTGGGACAATATTTTTAACCAGTCTTGGAGGTCTTGGAAGTCAGCTGAGAGACAGTATTTTTCAGCTGTTAGAATGACTTATATGTCTGTCTATACTCTTTTGGAGAGGACACTGGAAAGTTCCTGAGTCACATGGGTCAGAGAGATGACCAGAGACACCACCATGTGTCAGATGCTCAGAAAGATTTGTTTTTCTCGTCACAATAAGTTCTTTGCCTTCCTGGGTACATATCAATATCAGAGCTTCTAAAATATTATCTTATAAAAAAAAACTTTTATATTTAGTTATATATTCCCTCTGTCTTTCTCCTTCCCTTTCACCATAATATGTACCACATATAGTATATACTCATACATAGTATATATTATGTTTACTCAATGCATTCACATAGATCTCTAAAAATATACTACATTATAAATATTATTCAACAACTTTACCCTATAACAATTTTGCTATAATGTGGATATATAATAACAAATTTTTTTGTTTGTTTATTTGACACAGGACCTTGCTATGTAGCCCTGGCTAGGCTGAACCTCATTATGGAGACCTGGCTGTCCTTGAACATGCTTCCATCTTCCTGCCTCCCAAATACTAAAATTATGGCCATGGACCACCATGCCCAGTTAGATGTATCATAACTTATTATGCTACTAAGAAATATGCATATTGTATCCATGATTTGCTTTTCTTTTAAATGACTAATTGTACACATGCACATTTTTATAGCTAATATGAAAGCAACAAGATTTTAAAATTTCTGTCAATCATATTGCTCCTCACAGACAATGCTTTAGTATCATCAATACGTTATCCCCACCATTTATCTTGTAGTCTGGTAGTCCTATTACTGTATTTGTCCCTGATTGGAGCAATGTATCCTTGTCACATCACTGTTTCCCAGGGCAGCACAGAACAGTTTAAGAAAGAAGGAGGGATGGAAGAGAAGGCAGGCAGGTGGGCAGACAGGCCATGGGCAGGCAGGCCATGCACTCTGTTGTGCACCCACGATGCAAGCTCGGTCTGCTTATCTTCTTTGTGTCTCTTATGCTGCTTTCCAAGGCAGCAGGCTGCATCAAGAGATCTTAGTCTCATCAGGGAGGCAGGTTACAGACCGATGGGAAGGGACTGTAGAAAGCTCTTTTTTTTTTTTTAACACTCAGAATTGGAAAAAAGTCAAAATGCTTCAGATTATTTGCAAAAAGTGCCATCATGAGTCTTTTTTCTTACTTACCCTTTCATGTGTCTTTGCTCTTAGCCCTGCAACTCTGGCCACAAATCTACTCCTGGTTGCTCATGTGCTCAGGCTGTAGACATGGTCTGGTTACCTTTCTAAGTGACATGAAGACTGTGCCAGTGTCTGCTTTGCTCACTGTTGTAATTCCAATGTCCTGCACATAGTAAGTACTTTAAAAAAAAAAAACACTCATAAGGTAACAAATTGGTTTACCAAGGATGAAGGGGCTTGCCAGTACATAGAGTGTTCAGTTGTCCAGTGCTACATCCATGAAGCAGACTGAGGAAACTGGCTTTTGTACTTGTCAATAAAATCCAAAAGGAAGAGAAACTCTGAGTTTCCATAGTTAGCAAAGAAGTAGGTTCATGCATACACATGCACACACACGTGTGTGCATGCATGCGTGTGTGCATGAAAGAGAGAGAGAGAGAGAGAGAGAGAGAGAGAGAGAGAGAAAAGGAGACCTGAAAATGATAGTGTATACATGTAATCTCAGCATTTTGGAGGCTGAGGTAGGAGGATTTCAAGTCAGTCTGCCTCACACAATGAGATTCTGTCTCAAAAAGCAAAGCAAAAGAAGAAAGTAGGTAAATTTTTACTGTGGTTATTTTGACAAGTAATTAATCAAATCAAACTTAAATTTAGAGTTGAGGTATAAAACAATGTCTCTCTATAATAAAAATACAAGGGCATTCAAGAACATGAGAAAACCTTCAAACCACCAAAACTATGTGAACCTTAAATATGAGATTCTTCTCACATTCTCCCTAACAGAATCTCAAAGTGAGAAGCCATAAAGAAATTTTCTTTATGAAATTGCAAGCAACTGCAATATCTTTTCTACCAGAAATAATTCAAACAGATCAGAAGACCCTTATTGCTCTGAAAATAGTTTCAAAAGAATACTCATCTGATGAAATAACTATGCAAGATAAGGAATATAAATGATTAATTTGCATTACATTCAATACTTGAAAAATAATTTTTTTCTAAGATTCCCTCAATAGCAGCACAGAGTGCTACTTCAAAATAGTGTTTATTACAGTGCAGGAGAACAGCGACGTAAGTTATTCAGTAAGTAAATATGTGCACTGGTGTGAGCGTATGTGTCCCTCCAACCCACACATTGGAACTTACACACTAAGAGAAGTGATTAATGGGAATGGGGCTTCTTCACATGATCACAATATTCTAAAAATGACTGTGGTATTTGTTGTACAATCTTGTGAATATAGTTACAACCAATGAACTATACACTTTAAATGAGTGGATTGTATAGTTTGTGAATTAGACCTTACTAAAACTGTTAGGGGAAAAAGAACTATGGGTTAGGATAACTGCTTGTATAAATGACTGTGAATCTTCACCCCTGCCTGTGTCTACACCCTTTGCCATGTGAGTTTCCATTTCCTCTCACCAGAGAAATAGAGTAATTTCCTTACCTGTTGAGCCTGAGCTGACCATGTGATTTACCTTGTCCAATAGGATGCAGGGAAGTAACCTGGTGTCTTCCATTTGACTTCTCCTTGATGTGGCATCAAGGGGCATTTCCTTCCATCTTAGGTCACCCTAAACTAGCCAACAGCCCATCAAGTTCTCAGACATGTGAATGAGCCCAAATGTAGCCAGAAAAACTACCATTCAACCCATTTCTGTCAACTTTCCAAAATGGAAAGTAATTGGATGTGTGATGTCTTCATTAGGTGTGTTAATGAATTTTTTAATCACTGGTGAGTGTGTGTGGTGTGTGTGTGTGTGTGTGTGTGTGTGTGTGTGTGTGTATTAATCTGCAGCAAATATAGACAATCAATACATCAGGATAATGTTGGATTCAAAAATCATCTCAGGAACTTTAAGTTAAGGAAAGGACAGAAAAAGTTATCAGTAAAATCCAGAGCTGCCTGGCTACCAAGTCCCTTAGTAAGAGTGGAGGATATCGGTAGATGGACATATATTCAGCTGTGTGTGTGTGTGTGTGTGTGTGTAAACGCATATGTATGTTAAAATGATATTTAAAAATACAACATATTCTAGTTAGTATCTACAACAGACTACAATGAAATTTTTCAATACGAAAGTCAGGCCAAGCAATATCACATCAGTGCTATTCTTATCCCAAATTTTTAATTTTATTTTGCTTCTGAGAAAATGTCAGAGTAACCAGATTGTGGGGAATTTTAACAGAAAATTCAGGATCATGAAGGAACAAAAAGTTAAGAAACTTTCCCAGATTTGAAGGAAAAAAATAACAATTGAGTTAAATACAGAATCTTTTGTGTTCAACAATCTAAAAGATAAATCAGTAGAATGGTTGGAGATTTCTTAATGAGAGCTGTAGAATACTTGATAATAAAAAGTGTAGGATTGATATTTTCTGTTTTAAACATTGTGTATCAGTTATCAATATTTGGGGACAGGTGGTTAAAAGGCTATGGAGCATGCTGGCTTCTATTTTTGTAAATATACTTATTTTAAAATGAGAAGTGTTCTAAAAGGCAGGCCAAGTATAATATGATTGATTTATAATGTTTTAAAGAAGGACACACACACAGAAAATTGCCGAGAGCAGTTATGTCCCGCACCCGAAACATTGGCTGACACGAGGAACTAGGCAGGCAACGACACAGAAAATCCCTGCTCTCCTGGACTCTCTTTCTCACTAGACAGACAGAAAACGTACCAGATCATTTCAGTGGGTGCCAAATACCACGCAGAAAACAAAGCAGGCTGAGAGATAAGATTGGATGAGCTGTTCTAGATAAGGTGGTCAGGGACAGGGAAGCAAACTGTGAAGATCCGGCCAAGCATCAAGTGTGTTGGGGAGAAAAGGCCCAGCCCGCCCCTCTTCATCTGTACATATTTTATTTCATATGTACAAGTGAAAGCAATGAAGTGGTTTTACAGGGACCGGAAGATGATACAATAGACACTGTTTTTAACCATCATTTCATTTTTGGTACAAAATCCCTCAAGAAGGTAAGAATGGCAGAGGAGAGGGAAGCCTTCTTGTGGGTATTTTCTATAGTCCAGGAAGGTGGGAGGGATGATGGCGTGGTGAGGGTGAGTGATGGTGAGAAGCAGTGAGCGGTTTGGGATCTATCTGTTGGAGGGAGGGTTGAATAAGTCACTGAGGAGTTAAATGTGTAGGGCGGGAATATAACCTAGAAATGATTTTTTTTTCTTGTTAACTTGTGTGGATGTTGGTGTCAATTTAGCAGAGATTGATAGTGTTTTCTGACAGGGGTAATGGGAGACAATGACAAGCATTCTGCTTTAGAAATAATAAATGTGAGGTATTTTAAGGCTTGCAATAATTCATATTTTTGCAATGATTGCATAACATATATAAATATACATTTTTTGGAGCTTACATCTAGAAAAACTAATGAAGCTGTAGAAGAATCAAACACGCCGAGCCAGAGAAGGCTTGATACATCTCTCCTGAAAAAGTCACCGTCGGGAGCCAATATACAAGACAATAACTCCATCTTAAAAACAAGCAGTGTACAAATTCACAAGTTCTGAAGTATGTTCCCCAGAATGACCAATGCTGAGTGCGGACCTTCCTTACACGACTGTCACCACACATAGAATAAAGAGAAAATTCAGTGGAATTGTGTAACTGTTTTTCATGTACAGAGTAGAGATGCTGACCATGTGTGCATTATACAGAGAGACCATTGTAATTTCACTCTCTCTGAAGTATCAGTGCAGAGGGAACACAGTAACTATGACCAGGTTGTTATTAAGTAGACTGGTGTACCAGTACCAGTACCAGTATTGGGCGCTATGGTAGCATTCAATAGCTTAGTGCTCAAATTTCAGTCCTACCACTTGTTAAACTTTGTTAAAGCTCTGTAACATCTCTAAGTTTCAGTTATGTGTTCCAAAGACAAGCATAGTATCTTTGCTTTCCTCTCCAACCGTGGACACTCAGACCACTCCCGAGTAAACATCCGGCATGCTTACCTCTATCTTAAAGATCACATTCAACAGAGTCCATCATACAACATGATTGGTTTCCCCTCTTAGGGAAGACCTTGGGAAGAAACAAGCCACCATGTGAAAACTCCTTAAAGTGATCTTGAACACAGGAAGGGGAACGTAAGATCAGCGGTTATTATTGAAGCAGCTTTCTCAGGAGGCTTCCAAGTTCTGCAGGAATTTTTACTTTCCCAGTCACACGAGGCTCGGTGTAGTACTTTTAAGTCCACAAAACTAACTGCTATGTTTGGGGTGATGAGAAAGGAAAAGAAGTTGTTTTGAATCTACCATTGCTACTTGGAATTCACATATTCTTGGTATCTGGGGACAGCAACATGTTTGCTACCTGGTTATATACACCTTTTTTCTATTTGTATAGTGAGCTTTGGGGGGGTCATTTTGTGGAGAAAGGGGAAAAGTGAATTATGTTTTCACTAGGCTTGGATCTGTACATGTGATAACGAGTCATGGCAAGGATCTGAATTTGTAAGGCTCTTTCCTGAGGTAAGAGGGAGCCAATGTCCTGAGCTTGCTCTGCTCTGTGCAGACATAGTCATGGCAACAAGAGGGCTGGATCTTAGGCTCACTTTGTTGATGCATTCCTTTTTTTTTTTGGTCTGGCTCTTAAATATTTGATATTTATAGACTAAAATGGAGATTGAATTTTCCCCCATAAAAACTGAAGGCTCTAAAACAAGAATAAGCAGAATAAGCAGAAGGCCACTGCACTCACAGTGACTGATACAAGGCCATGTGTCTAAATGTGAAAAGTAAACAGTACCCCAGAAAGCCAGAGTATACATGAGATGAGGCCCCATCCCAACATGTCTGGAGTAACAACTGACAAACGCACAGTGGCTGAGACGCAGAGGCTGCAGTTGGTTAGCAAGATATCTGTATTTTAATCTAGTTTCTCAAAGAACATCAATTGTACAGTTTGGTTTAAATGACACATAAAAACGCATTCATTTCTCCTTCTAATTCAGAGCCCCTCAAACTCCCATTCTCTTGTATTCGTCTAATAGTTTTCTGCTGTGCGCAATTTGGGAAATAATCATCAAAACGGGAATCTGTGTTTGCTCCTCATCCATCCTTGCTCATCTGCAACCCTTGAGACCCGAGAATTCTATGTGTGATAGTCAGGTCACAGTCTCTACTCCAGTAGGCACCTCGCTTCATGACGAGTCGAACAGGCTGGAAATGGATGGCATCCAGTTTGAGTACACCAACAACGTCTACCAGTTTCACTTCTTCAGCATCATTTTCAGCATTGGGGAAAGGTGGTCTGTTATTTTGCCTGTTTCGTGGTGAGTAGTCCATAGCCTCTGCCTCCATGATGCATAATTCTTAGGGTCATTTACAGTCTTTATAGCCCACAAGTGTTCATGCAGAATCATCTGTGAAGTTGTTTCTTTAGCTCCTGTATAGGTATAGAGTTTGTAGCTTTATCATCAAATTTTCTCCTCAGTGTTGTACTGAGTTCTCTGAATCCATCTTCTCCATCTCCCCTGGAATTACTCATTCACCACTGATGGGCTTTTCAATGGCTACACATTACAAAGTATTTCCCACAGAAACACTCTAGGTCATTTCCCTGGCTATTGCTTTTCTACTCTGTTACGTTCACATTGGCTGTAAGATTGGGATCCCAAGGTGTCAAAAACCATGCCCTATGGGTCCTGCAGGGTTTCAGAGTCCATCATTTTCACACTCATATAAGCCATTCTGAATCATTCTTTTCATGTGCCTACCATTTTTATGAAAATTAGGATAGATATTCCAGAAGTTCTGCCTGGACGGGGCAGGCAAGTGCACTCTACAGAGTTAAAGTCACACTGTCTCCACTCAACCAAACATCTTACTTTCTTGTTTCTTGGACCTAGCTTTGCTTAGAACTAGGGTTCTGAGATGTCCCAGATTTCTTGTGTGTGGAGGGGCATCTAAGCAATGACAGTTGAATCCAACATAATAAAGTTTGGGGGAAAAACCCACATGAAGAATGTTGGACAACTGCTGGACCTGACTTTTGTAAAGACCAAGGTCAAAGAAAGAAAAGAATTATCAAAGTTGGCCAGGCAGCATCCAGCTACCCACAACCCTGTGACCTGTGGGGATTTGGATCGCTGTTTCTTGGAGGGCAACCTCCACTACACATCCAAGAACCCTGTGATGGGGTGGCCAAGTTTCCTATAAAAGCCCCAAAAGGGCTGGGCTTTTCTAATGAGTTTCTGATGCTTCCAATCAACCTCAGGAACACCAAAACCATGACTAAATTTATCTGCACCCACGGTGTCCAGTAAGACTAGGCTCCTAGTTCTGTTTTGCCCCAATCCTCTGGGTCTTAGTAACTTTCTTCCTCACTCTTCTAAAATGTTCCCTGATTCTTAGGTCCAGGAGTTGTTTTATAGATGTAGTCTTTGGGATGGGACTCCCCAACTCTGCATCTTGATTGATTGTGGTTTCTGTAAGGCTCTGTCTGCTACAAAGAGAAGCTTCCTTGACAAGGGGTGAGACGACACTTATCTGTGAGCATAAGGACAAATACCTAGAATGTAGTTAGGGATTAGGTTGATTTAATAAACTAAAAACTAATTTTTTAAGTAAAAGAAAAATGAACGATAGTTTCAAAATGTGGGTCTATCATTTTCATCATTTTCTGACTGTATGGTTTGATCAAGTTGCTTAAATGTCTCTCCAAATGCCAGGTGTCATGTCGAGCACTGAGGGCTGGATCAGGAGGCCGCTAGCTTTGGGCATTTTTTTTTTTTAAATAAACCTACTGTGGAAAGGCAGTACAGGTGGGAGCTAAACAAAACTTCCAGCTCTGGCTCAACTTCCTGGGCAATGTTACGTAAGTTCCCCTCATTTCCCTGTGTGTAAAGCAGAAACACTACAACACTTTATAAGATTATGGTGATAATTAGGTGGAGAGTTACACATAAGCTATTAGCACATGTGGTCTACAGGACGCACTCAAGAAGAGCTAGTTGTCATTGTTGTAGTTAATTAACTTTAAAAAAGTCTGCAGTGAGCTAAAGAGATTGAGAACTGTGCATCACATGTGTGGGGCCAATCTTAAATAGCCCATGACTTCTCTGATGGAGAAATTCCAAGCCAGGAAATAATAGCATCTAAGTTCGGAAAAGATAACTGAGGAGAAGAGACACAGTCTCATTCATTGCACAGAAGAAGAAGGTAAAAAAAAATCCTTGGGCCAAGTATCTTATCATCTGGAACAGCTAGTTTTAGAACAAACTGAGTATACGTGATTTGTCTAATCAAAATCCAAAAAATGACACTTCCCAAGATGGTTCTATATTACACAAATCCTGTGGAAACACACTGAACAGATACTGACGTAAGGTCAAATGCGTTCACGTAATTGACGGCCACTAGCTCTCCGTCAGTAGAGAATTAACAACAGAGTACCCAGAGACATAGCTTCACACAATGTACCACAACATTTATGTTCTTCCCACTTACAAACATGCAGGGTCCACATCAGTATTTTCAAGACATTGAGAATTCTTCCAGAAGCAAGGCAAATCAACCCTAAAACATGTGATTTTGTTTTGTTTGATATTTTCTAAACTATTTGACGAGAGAACCACTGCATCTTTTATACAATAACTGGTAAAATCTAGAAACACACTTCCTCAGGTTTTGAAGGGTTTCACAGGACTTATCTGTGCCTGTGCCTGCATCGGAGAGTCGAGATTTCCATCTGACGTCATTTTAAGTCATCACCACTGTGACCATAGATGGCAGTTACTAAATCCCCACTCCATGTCTCATAAAGAGCCCCAATCTAGACTCACCATTCTGAAAATCTTGGAATTTGGGAATAACCAGGATTATAAAAACAAAACAGAAGGAAAGGCCTGAGAACACAGAAAAATGAGACCCTAACTCACCATCACGGCCATCAACGCTGAGACTGTACTGAGCAGTAGACACTGAAGTGAGTACCACTGGGAAGAAAAGACGGTCATCGGGAGATACAGACCCAGTTCTTTATAACTCTCATCTGCTTGAGCATGATTTTCTTTCCATTCTTGACATTCCTAGACTCTGGAAATACGTTAAAAAAAAAAACTGCTAATATGAGAACTTAATCATTTGGGAGAAGATACTTGTAAATTCTAAGTACTAGTATTTTCAAGTGTCCTAGCCCAGTTCATAAGAAAGAAATGAAGGCTTTGCCTCCGGGTTGCCTCAGGCTTCTTCTTGCTATTGGTCATGTAGTAGTCCATGTGGCTTCTCTGGGTCTTAGTTCCTCATATAAAAGGAATGTGTGAGCCCCTGTTATCTACAAAAGTCCTTCTGGCTTTAACATTTTATGATTCTAGGATCTATAAAAATCTCATTATTAGAAAGCCAAGGTCAATTTTTGCTATTTATCAAAAAGACCAGATGTCCAGATATAAATGACCAGATGCTCAGGAGAAAACACACACACACACACACACACACACACACAGAGAGAGAGAGAGAGAGAGAGAGAGAGAGAGAGAGAGAGAGACATACACACACATAAACACAAACATACACATACAAACACACACACACACACACACACACACACACACACACACACACACGAAAAACAAGAGAGTAGGGAAGGCACAGAAAGCTATGTACAGTGCAGAAATACAAGGCCAAAGAAGAATTTATGGACCATCTGAAAAGGACTTTAAGGCCAGCAATAGAATAGTTTGTTCCATTTTAGCATCATTAGAGGACAAAAGACAGTCAAGTGGGACCATTTGATGACTACAATGCACAACATACCCTAAAGTAATGAAAAATTTCAAGGACCAAAGGAGTAATCTTCTAGGAAGCTACTGGGGAGATTCCATTTCCTAAATTATCTTTGGAGTAGAAGAATGGAGTTAAACATGGAAAGTGTTCTTGGCCTAAAGGAAGTACCAGGAATAACCACAGAACAGAGAATACTGTGGAAGGCAGAATGAAGTAGGAGATCAGGGAAATGAGAGAGACCAGACAGCACAGGATAACCATCCTTCGAACCCCTCTTTGAGAAGCAGAGACTGCTGTGCTGAGTACTGTGAAATATTCACCTCTCCTTGGAGTGGTGCTGAGACCCAATTTCAGAAAGCTGAAAGGAAAGCTGGAGAAGTGTTTCCTTCTCTGTAAAGCATTAGTAGTGATAATAAATAAAGAATATAAAAGAACTGACATCTATAAGTTCTTTACAAGAATCAGACTGTAGGATGCCTGGTTTGAAAGCCTAGTTCCGCCACCTCTTAGCTAGATGATCTTGGGCAAGTTTTATAATTATTTCAGGCCTGAGTTTTCTTATCCAATAATAGTGAAGATATCTACGTCATGAGCTTGATATAAGATTATTCATCTGAAGACTTCAAATTCTTTTTTATTGGACATTATATTTATTTACATTTCAGATGCCTTCCCCTTCCCCCATTTCCCCTCCCTAGAACCACCCATTCAAAACCCCCTCCCCCTTTTGTTTGTATACCGTTTTAATTACATGAAGGATTAAGGTCAGTTCTAGGTTGAGGAACTAGCAATTCAATAGATGCAAATAGTCAAGGAACAAGCAAGACAATAAACACAAAAGTCAAAGAACAAGCAAGGCAATAAACAAAATTCTGGCAACACTCTCATGATCATTGTTTCTAGGGGCTTATCAGGATGACCAAACTATCTGAGCCTACTTCCTTGTCCTAGCCCAAAGTCATTTTCATGTCTGAAGCCTACTTCCTTGTTCTAGCCTAAGATTTAGATTCCTGCCTGAAATTACTTCTTTGTTGTAGACTAATGTCAGATTCCTGCCTGAAGCCCACTTCTTTGTTCTTGACCAATGTCATATTCCTGCCAAGCAGCCCATTTTCTTGTCCTTGGCCCATGTCAGATTCTTGCCTAGCAAACCTAAAAGCTCTCCTCCTCTCCCCCTTTTTTATTTCATAAACAAGATTGAGCCTATCTTGGGTCGTTCTGCCAAGAATGCCTTCCTGATCCATCATGGAATATGCATTATCAAAAGCAATGCACTTCTGTCTTAAGTTTGTAAGACTCTGTGCAGAATCTTACCCATCATTGGCTTGCCAACCTGTTAATTTAATAACTCTGTCTGGGGGTTCATTTTCAGGTTCAAGCATGTACTTTGGCTGCCAACATGTTGATGTGTTAAAGACAAGCTTTAACATGATGGGCAGGAATAAAAGTATTCCCAGGACAAAAAGGGCTAGCATGATCAAGCTATATATGCCATTCTTGAAGCTTGACCAAAATAGAAATAGTGACCTCAGGCCATGGGTAATTTTATCAGCAGTATCTGCAACATCAACACTCAGCAGACATCCAGAGAGGTGTTAGAATTATGCCAAATATACTGCAAGTGACTTTAAACTTTTTCCTAATTACAATGACTACCACCATAAATTTTTGATATGAATCCAATGGTATTTGGCATGACACTTGAGATGGTTCCTTACTCTTAAACTCTGAACCTCCTTCCAATAATTTGAATAGGATAAAGAACATCAATCTGTTGTTCCAAATGCCTATCTAAATCCTCTTGTATACTCAACACATTAGTAACATTTTTTTTTTTGCTAAATGATTAACAAAAGTAGCTATCTTAACTTCTTGTGTCAAAGCAATTGCAGAAGCGATGGTGCTAGCAATTAATGTAATTAAAGCTGTTATACCAGTAATAATCAAACTCACTACCCCTTGCTTCTGCTTAAAGCCTGACTCACTTCTTCCAGTACTTGCAAGCTTTTCTTCAAAATACTAAGGTTCTGTGATACTCAGGGCAATAAAGCAAAAGCTGGTTGACAGACCTTTGTAACTGACAATGCTGGATTTCAACACACTAACACTATTAGAAAGTGTACAATCAATGCAACTTACATTAAATACTGTAGAAGAAATGAAAGTAATTTTAACTTAACAATTAAAAGAGCCTTAACACATGTACTTTGAAATCCAGATTCTACCCCAACTTTATCTCTTGCTAACATAGCATCATAAAGAACTGCAGCTAACTGCCAAATATGTCTCTGAAAATGTACAGAACCAAGACTTCCAAACGAAGACTGTTATTTCCAGTATTGGATTGATTTTTAGACCAGTACATGGTTGAGTTCAAATAACTGGTCACATTATATTAAGAAAAATACAAGAGTCATTATAACTTCTCTTTTTGATTCTCTGTTCCACTAGGTCTAAAAACTTGAGGCAAGGCAGCTTTTCCCATCAGGGGTATAGGTAAGCAATGGTGGGTCGAGAACATATGTCCAATACAGCTTCCCAGTCACCACTGTCAGGGCACTCAACAAGCTCACAGGTCAGCATCATTTTTTGTTTGGGCATCAGCACGTCTCACCCATTGCTCTGGCAGCCACCATGCTCCTTCAGCATCCTACAAAACTGGGCATGTTAGAGCTCCTGGAAGTACAGCCTCCTCTGGGTTTTAGGGGATTGGGTGCAGAACTGGCTCCCTAGGACTGCTCCGTGCACTGACACAGACTGGAAGGGTCGACTTCAAATTCTTCAAAAGACCATAACAAATACCACTGGACTAGTGCAACTATTATTTCAAGCACTTTACATTCATTTTCCCATTATTTGATTCTCAAATAATCTTAGGATTATTTGTATACTAGTATATTAATATATACTTATATATATTAATATCACCAGTCACCATCTAAAGATACTGCGGTTCATGGAAGTTAAATATGTCCAAGGTCACACATCTAGTTACTAATATATCTCAGGACTGGAATAGTTTAACAATCATAAATGCATATTTGATTGAAGGTTATAAATTCATGTTGAATTTTAGTTTATATGTAAAATGTTACTATTTTATTGTTAGTGTATAAAGTTGGGTTGTATTCAAATGGTTCTGCTAGGCTCACTGTGTAAAAGACAGGTAAGAGAAAGCAAAGCCATTACTATTGAGCTAATATGACTATAAAGTGAAGAGGTCCTAAATTACAGGGTCTAGGTCAGACCAAAAGGGTAACAGCTGAGGGAGACAAACTGAAGTAGATGTACATGTATAAAGAGAAGGGGGAGTCAGAGATTGACCATTTTCATTCAAAAGTACCCAGTGGGTTTGTAGTAACAGGGAGAAATGGGGGTTTGGGGGAATGTGGCTCATTACCAGGTATGTTTCAAAGTAGATGGAGCAGTGGATGTGTGCTTAGAGGATGCAAGACCTTGCCACTGTTTGTTTTATACTTCTCTCCTTCCCTCTCCCCCCTCTCTATCTGTCTGTCTCTCTGACTGTCTCTCTGTCTCTCTCCCTCTGTGCGCGTGCGCGTATGTGCGCGCACACGCACCTACCTGCCATGGCTTGCATATGGAAGAGGACTTCTTGGGGGAATTCTCTCCTTCCACACGGGACTGAGCTGGGCTCATCCTGTCTGTTGGGAAAGCATTTTTTGCCCACTGAGCCCTCATGCCGCTATCATTTTGTGTCTCAGTTTCCTATTTAATGAAACAAGGAGTTGATCTAGAACTTTCTGCTTCCTTCTCACTTCCTAGAAAAGGCAAGTGAGTGAAGTGCAGAAATAGAAGGTAGATTTTAGAGATCAGGTATTGAATTATAAACTTGGCTTGAAGTAAGACAGAAAAGTGAAATAATTACTGACTTTTTAAGATTAAGAAAAAATGTGTCTTTTAAGAACTGACTTTGACAGGATAATATAGCCCACATCCTCCTGGAATTTCATAGTATGCCAGTGTAGCCAGGAAATAGACAGGAATTGAAACTAGAAAGACAACTAAGATTTTCTTACTCTTTTCCTTTTTGGGAGAAGTAGGGGGTGCATCGACACAGGGTTTCACTACATAGCTCTAGCTGTACTGTAACTCATACGTAGACCAGACTTTTCTTGAACTCACAGCGATCCACCTGCCTCTTTCTGCCTTCCAAGTGCTGGAACTAAAAGTGTGTACCACCAAGCCTGACTGAGACCTTCTTTACACAGCAAATTAGTGGAGTGCCATGTGCCCACAGGTGGCATCAAATGTATACACTACACTAGAACTGCCCATATCAGACATTCTCAATGAGGGTTTTAAAAGCTTGAGAGACTCATTATTCCAGGTCTGGGATCTTCTAGGTTGATGGCATGGGAAGGAAGCATGATCATATGTACTCGTATTTGTTGAGTCCTACCTCTTCCCACTGCCAGGAGGCAAGGACTTGGCAGTTTGCACAGCTGAAAAGAAGAGCATTCTCATAGAACTCTGAACACATCAGCACCCGGGTGCAGACTTATGCCTCTAAAACGGTGAGGAAGAAATATTTGTTGTTTAAGCTCCTTGCTCTATGGTTGTCTATGTTGTCAAAACTGACTATAGAGTATTTTATTTATACTAACTTTCACAAAAGCCACTGGAGTAGATGATATTATTTTTGCTGATATGTTGAAGAAGAAATGATAACGTTAGTTCAAGGTTATACAACCCAACACTTGTCAAAGAAGGGATCTGAATATGGGTAGACTCTATGGCCATGCTCAATCACCTCAGTGTTCAAGTACCTTGCAGCCATGGATCTCTTACTTTAAAACATTTTGGGCTAGACAGTGTTAGCACTTCTTTGTGGCCATAAAATATGATAGTTCAAATAATATGGACTATATACATATTTAGGATTTAACACAGGTTTCCGAACACAGTGTTTCAGAGAAATGTGATGAAACATTCTCTAATTTGTTTGTTTCCCTTTGTATTTCAGCCGAGTTGGATCATATTATTTACTGTTCCACCAAAAATGCTCTCCGTGATCGATTTCTGGCTTTTCAATCTTGTTCACCCTTCACAAAACTGATGAGATGCTCCCTCCTCCGGTTGGAGATTTAAAATGATGTACTGGACTGTTGGAATTTGAGGTTTGGGGAGGCGTTTCTGATAATGAGAAAGTATAGGATAAGAAAATGAGGAAGGAATCCTAACTTGAAGACTTGGCAGATGTCAGCAGTGTCATCAGTGACCTGCATAAGCAGAGTCTCCTTTGGGACAGACAATAGGCAAGTCACTAAATTATCTCCAGTGGTCCTCAACCAGTGAGTGTATGGAGAAGACTGAAGAAGATAACACACACAGCTCTCTAGCACTGTGTGTGGATGGCCACAGCATGGTGACAGCATGGTGGCGTCTAAACCTGAAGGCCTGGATGGGAAAGGGGGGCTCTTCATACATGTGCCTGCAGCTGACACAGGAACGGTGTGACTAGAACCCAGAGAGGGAGAATCAGGAGAGAGGAAGGAAGCACAAACAGAAAGGTGAGCAAGGGCAGCCTAAGGAGGAAGTCATGGAGGAAAAGAGAAGGCTAGGAGAAAAAGAGACATGGGGAAGACAAGGTGCCAGAGCAGGGGAGGGGGAACTGGGCAGGGCATTTGTCTACACTGAAGAAACTGACCTGGAGGATGAGTCTCAGAGGCAATCGGGTGCTACACCCAAGCCTGGGTCACCTGTCACTATTCTCTGGGCTGCATTCTCCTTTCCCTAACACCAGTCATGTGTTAACCATTCATGTGCACTGGCTTCTGTTGTTTCCACGTACTGCTGACTAGGCGGTTGAGAAGGAAGGGTAGGAAGAAGGACCCTTTGCTTTGAAGGGATCTCCAGAAGCTCCACTCTGTGATATCTGCCCCACTGCTCTGAGTATCTCCTCCCCGAAGCCCCCCCTGCTCCCACCCCAAGCTGGAGTCTTGGGGAAGAGTTGCTTCTTATTGGCAGCTAATCACAGGGTAGCCTTACCCTACCCTGGTTGCAACTACAGTTCCTTCCACGTGTTTGTAGCGTATTTTGAATTATCTGAGACAGAAACAGTTCATTTGATGCTCCTACCGAGTTCAGATGTTTTCCCAATGGGACTATATGAAAGAAATTCAGCCATCCCAGCAGTCATGAAGGACCAGGGTCCATCTCATAACAGATCAGAAGTAGTATTTGATCAGCACAGATGAATCCACCTATGCTATCAGGACCGAAGGGCTCTTAGTATCCCTAATCATCTGTAAAATGACTGAATTTGTGCCTGTTGCTTTATGACTTTCTTTATTCACTTAGCAGAAGTCAGTCCCATTCCCTCTAGGGCTGATTACCCATTGTGAGTACTGAGGCACATAGATATAGGGAGTGAACAGAGACAGGAAATATGGAGGTCACACTTGGGTGTCAAAAGCGATTGCTTTTGACAAGATGAGGGTCTGTGCTCTCAGTTCTTCTGAGATTCAATGTTCCCTGGGCCCAGCAGAACCACAGACACTGAGACAACACAGGATTGTTTTCAGTTTCATTTCTCCCAGGCTACTGGAGCCCTGTTGAAACCTGGCCACTTTCCTTAAGAAATTTACTGAATGAGTGGGGAGGTATGTTCAGGATAGAGACTGATCCCTAAGTCAGCCTGATGTCAGTCATAAGGGAGTCCAGAAGACTACACACTACCATGGTAGGAGGAAGCTGAGACTGGGAGCACATGAACAGGTAGAGGGAAAACCAGTGCTCTCTGGCAGAGAACAGGATCCAGTCCACTTAAATCTGCCAAAGCACTGAGGCATGGTATTTAGCCTCAGGTTCGGAGCTGACAGCCAGCTGGGCAGTAGAAAGAAGGCTGAAGATGTGGAAGTCCGGCTGTGACGGAAGCTGAGACCATGGGAAGTCTCAGAGGACGCTCAGCATCAGGGCAAAGAGGTCACTTCTGGGAGGGACAACTTTCGAATGTCATGTGGAAGCCACGAGATTAAAAGCAGGGACGCGGGGAGGCAGAGAAGTACTGTGAGCGTCCAGGATCACCTTCGACAAGAAACCTCGACTTAACCAAAGGCATATTAATATTTGAGCTGCTTTTCTGTCTGCTCAAGGCAAGCTTCCTGGTGGGGGTTGGGGTGGAGGGGATGGAGTGGGCTATCTAGTCAGCCCCTGGAACATAGGTAGTCTCCAAGTCAGAGAAGTTTCAAGTTTCTCCTTGCCAAGGT
The DNA here is from genome assembly GCA_030674055.1 of Rhabdomys pumilio. NCBI lineage: Eukaryota > Metazoa > Chordata > Mammalia > Rodentia > Muridae > Rhabdomys > Rhabdomys pumilio. The sequence continues at coordinate 162,172,160 of JANHMN010000003.1, forward strand.
CGCTCCACTACAGGTGGGCTGCTCCAAGCACCAGGAGCCTACTTAGCTCCACGCCCACCCTGCCGGCCACCCCTGCCATTCCCCTCCAAGCCCAGGCACCGCGGTGGGCTGTGACCGGCAGGCGCTCCGGGAGCTACGCAGCGGCGGCGGTGGCTGCTCCAGAAGGCCTGGCGGGCGGCGGCGAGAGGCTGTGCCCCAGTTTGTGTCCAATCAGGGAGTGCGGGCTGTGCCCCGAGCCGGGCAGCAATGCGTAAACAAACCCTCTGGCAACTCCTCCGCCCCCTTGGCGCGCTCGCCCCGCGCCCATCGCCGTCGCCTCCGCCGCCACCGTCACGGTCACCGCCGGCTCAGCTGCCGTCTCCCTTTCTCCCGCCCTCTCGCGGCCGGGCCACCCGGACCCCCCGCCCGCGCTGCTCGCGCTTCGCCACCCGGTCCTGCTCCGCCCCGCCCGCGCGGGCTGCTCACCTACCGCCCCACGCGCGCGCGCTCGTGCACCACGCGCCCCGTGCGGCCCGCCCGGAACGTGGCCTCCTGAGAGCAAGGTAAGAGCGATGCTCGGGGACCCAGAAGGCTTCCCGGCTTTGGGAAGTTTTTTTAGCGTGGCCGATCTTCCGCTGGGCCCCGGGCGAGATCCCCGCGGGCGGCGTGCGAGCTCGGCGGGCAGGAGGGGTCGCGCGCAGCCGGGGGTCCCAAGTTGCCTATGCTGGGGCACGGGTGCTGGCGGTGCGGCTGGGCCGGGCGGGCGACGGGAGGGTCCCCGGGAACTTTCTCCTCCCCCGAGGCGCGCTTGCCAGCGCGGCCCGCGGCCCCGGCTCGGCGGCGGCGGCTCCCGGGCTGGAGAGAGACAGGGCACGGTGTTTGAAGAAGCTGACGCAGTTGGTGACGCTCGCAGCTTCCTGAAGGGGACCGGCCACGATCGAGCGCCTTCGCGAGGGGACGCGCGGGGCGGGCGCTCGGGGCCTTTCCCCTTCTCCTGGAAGCTGCGTGGGGAGCCCCTCGAGCTCCGGGAGTGAACACCTCTGCCTGGCGGCCCCGGCAGCGCGCTCCCCGCTTCCGTTTGGATCGGCTGGGGCTATTATATAAGATGCCTCGGAGAGCAGAGGGGCGATCGGGAGCGCGGCGGCGAGGGCGGCGGGGACCCACCTGTGCGCCACCGCACGCCTCGGGGGGTCGGGTAGGAGCCAGCCCTGCCCTCAGCGCCCCTGCCTGGCCCGGGACGCTCGCTCCCCGCCACCTCGCCTGGCTCTCCGCGTCTCTCGCTGCAGGCGTCTGTACTTTGAAACATTTGTTTAATATTAAGGAAGCTGTGTGTGCGGCCGTCATAGTACGCCGGGAACGTGTGGCCGGGAGCTCCGGAGCGGTGAATGAATCATCGCCCCGGTGGACCGCGCTCCGATGATTCACGCGGGCTCCACACGCGCGCGCGTACTCGCAGTGGGCCGCCCTTCTGCGAGGGATGACGCCCGGAGGGGCGGGGGGAGTTCATGCGAGAGGGCGGCGAGGTTTTTTTTGTTTGTTTTTTGTTTTTTTAATTTAAACCTGCCACAGTAACTTTCGGGCTGTAGGGCTAACCCACCTTCCCCAGCCTTGCTTCGGGTTTTCTGGAAGGGTAACTGATTCCACCTGGCTGGGTTAATGAGGCAGAGAAGGCGCTGATTCGCTGCAGGGCCGGGTCCAGTCCCATTCAGAATTTGAATGGTGTCAAGTGAGGGAGGTCTGTAGCTTGGTTGGAATTTTAGTAATTGCGTCTACTTCAGCAGTTGCCAAGTAATTAGCAGAATCCTTAAAAGTAAGTAGATCTTAAACAACTGCTCCTTCGAGTAGATGATATAAAAATTAGCTTTTTTTTTCTTTAAGTTTTAAAAGGCCATCTCGTTTTTCATTCATGAGTACAGAATGTTTCCTACTGTCCTGTCGTTATTCTTGAACGATAACTTGAAGTCCCCATCCCACCCCAAACTTGAAGGACTACAGAGCAAAGTTTTCTCATCATCTGGGGCTCACCTCCAGTGTCAGGGTCCCACAAATACTCTTGAGCACCGTACTTAGTTCTTTGTCTCCCCCCAAACTACTTCATAGCGCTCCTATTTTCTTAATAGCTCCTAATCGCTAAGAATATTTTGTAGAGGCATTATGTAAGTCCGCTCTCCCCCTAAGGAATGTAACTTTTATAGAGGAGAAAGTGGGAGACTTTGCCTGTTTATTCATACATACACTAGGATTGACAGAAGCCTCATATATATTTGGGGCACCCTATGTTTGTTGACATGCTGAATGAATAAATTCTTTCCCTCAGACTTGGCAGGACCATCTTCACCAGTTGCAACTCATTGCCTTTGGTGAGCAAGTTACCAGTAGGGCACAGTTCTGATTTTCTCTTTACTGTTGTAATTTTCTCTCGATCGTTCACTTTGCTCCTCTGTGCTATTAAGGGCACGCGATGACAATCCTTTAAGCGTTCCTGTTGTAAGATGCCTAGTATGAAGAAGGATGTGGAGCTTTGGCGCCACAGTACATTACTGAGTAAATATTAAAAATATAGGTACTAGTTTAAAAGCGGCCAAAAATGCTAAAGTGAAATCCGCGGAATGGAGTCGTCACTGGCCTGTATGCTTCCATTCATTTGGAGCGCTGGTTTCTCTCCTTTCCTCTTTCCTCTTACCTGTAAACCAAGCTCATACTCGCTGGTGGTGAAGGCTGTCCATAGTAATATGGTGTAGTAGTATTAATTTAAACAAACCTGGAGCTTTCTTCCTCTGCCAGAGGCCCTAACTCTAATGTTAATATTGGTAACAGAATAGTAACCAAAAGGTGTTGCTTAAAATTATCCTTTAAACATCTCGATTGAATATTATGAGGATTAAAGCCACAAGTCAGCAGTCGTATGGGAAGAGGATTTGGATGTAGTGCTCACTACTCAGAAGACTACCTCGATAAAGTACATTATTATAAAGAGTAATCTTGGGGCATATTACTCAGCCTTGGTCCTGTAGCAGCACTCTATAGGAGTGGCCACCCTACTGTGTCCTAGTCATTTCTGGAAGTGTAACTTCAAGACCAAATCCAGAGAACACAGCATTTTAGAACTAGCTAGGAGGAATCTTGAAGTTGCAGGCTGCATTCTTTCAGGACCCTCCCTGAAAAGACCAAGGCGGTAAAGAGATTCATTCAAGATTCAGATCTGGGATTAGAACCAAGAATCTGGAGTTTGTATTGTTGTGGAAGCCCCTGTGTTAGTCCCAAGTACCAACAGGTTGGGAGGAATTGCTCCTCCCACTAGCAGATTGTCTGCCTCTTGCTGGTGAACACTTTGCAGGGGGTAAAATCATGCCTTACTTGGATTTGTACCCTCCCATGTCTCCCATCCGAGGGACTTGACAAACACTTGCTGAATATGGTTGGGCAAATGGCTTTTCAGTTAAGAACATATTTAAGAAGTAAAAAGTAGGAAAGGCGTTTTTCTGTCAGGTAAGAACAGGGCTTTGCAGTTTTGTGGCGATAAAGATATCATATAACTTTAATGTCTCTAAGCTTTAATGGAAATGGCCTGGAGCTTTTCATGTGCATTCCGTCTTAGTTGGCATAGCGGTATCTGGAAACACGGCAGAAGACAGAAGTTTGGCCATGTAGTTGGTCTTATGTCTGTAACAATAGTCAGTAGAAAAAAAAAAAAAAGCCTGGACTTCAGTTCTGTGTCTAGCAGGAAACCCTCTCTGTAATGAGGTACTTGATTTTGGGAGAAATTCTATCTCTGTTGTTCGTGTGGGGGGGGGGCGTGTCTTCGGTGGCAGCAGCATTGATTCTGTGTACACTGAAGGATTGCGTGATCCTGGCCTAATGTAGAAGTACCTAGTCTAGACAAGGCTCTTGAGTTCTATCTGAAAGCTGGGTGTGGTTGCGCACACACCTGTAATCCCAGTACTTGGGAAGTTGAGGCAGGAGGATCAGGAGTTTTCAGGGTCATCCTGGGCTACCTAATGAGTTCAAGGCCAGCCTTTACTAGATGAAACCTGGTCTCAAAAGCAAACAAACAAATAAGAAATAGAGTAAATACTAACTGCTCCACACTGCATACTGTATGCATCCATGGGGCTGACACGGGGGGGATTAAATAACCCCCATAACCCCTGAGGTCTGGCCCAACTCTTGGTTTTAGGAATCGGTTACATTTGTAGTGTTCTACATTTTTAACTAAAGCGATTCCTATATCTTAACTATGAAATGCAAAAACAAAAAATGCTGAGTTTCTAGGCCTCCTAAGAATGTGTCTTAATAAACATGGATAAGTTAACTGCATTTTTATCCTATACACTATGTAGATTAACTTGAACATTCTTTCTTAGTTTACTCAGAAAGGCAGTATGAGAAGTGTGTGGGCTAATCAGAGGCTGTGAGAGCCTTACATGTTAGAGAGTGTATGACGGATAACCAAACGCTGTGTTACATGGAGCTGATAGAAAATCATAAAGAAAATACATGGCGATTTAAGAAAAGAAAAGCAAATCTACTATTAGCCAGAAAATTAGGGAAAGAATTGAGGGATTTTTCCACAAGACCTTAAAATTTCCATAGGAGTAGAACTGGCAGAAATTTGGAGACCAGACTGCATTGAAACTTGGAGAAAAAAATATGCAACTGTATCGAGAAATGGAAGAAATGTTGTTGAGTTGAAGGTTGAAGGGTTAGAAAAGAGTTTAATGGGAGAGGGGGATACATGGAAATATTAGGGTCACATTATAAAGCATCTTCTATGTTGAGCTAAGGAGCCTGTTGGGTTTGTCGTGGAGAACATCAAAGACATATGAGGTGTGGGATGATGTCATCAAACTTACATTTTAAGGTTAGCCTACCTGGGGAGCAATGGTAGCCCCAGTAGGGGTAGAAGAGCGACAGTGCAAACCTGTGTCAGGGTGGGGGTTGGGGTGTGCTGCCTTAGAAGGGGATGCAACGCCACTTCCTGTGTAATCAGATGAGAGAGATGGGAAGACAGAAGCAGGAGAATAACCTAATAGGAAGGGGAGGTATTAAAAACACAGGAAGAGCTGCTGGCAGAGCATTTCCAGGTCGTGTGCAGTCCACCAATATGGGTCAGAAGGATGGAGGATATCATTATGGGAAGGAATATATGCTTGAGAATATTGGAGAGACAGTGGGTGAAAAGTCCCTGGAAACAGAATCATGGGTTTGGGATTTCCTTAGCAGTACTGTGTTTGCTTACAATGTCCAAGGCCCTGACTTCAGTCCATAGCACTGTCCCAAACAAGCAAATGTCAGAAGGATGGTGTCTGCGTGTCTGTGGGTGGAGTGGCTTCCGGTGAAGCAGGGAGCAGGAAGGTCATTAATGCACAGGGCATTCCTCTTGCTGAAGGGGCAGGAGCAGATAAAGGTAACTACCTCAGGATCGACACTCCGGCACGTACTTGTTATGCCGACTCATTTATGGATAGTATTTAGACAGATGAAGCCCGTTCTTTTATACATTTAAAATTCTATATTTATTTGTGTGTGTTTTGGGGGTGCGATACCTGTGTGCCACGGTTTGTGACTGAGGTCAGAGGACAGCTCAGGAGTCTTTTCTACCATATGGATCATAGATCAAACTTAAGGTTGTCCGTCCGCAGACACATTTACTGGCTGAGCTATATCTCCAGGACCCTTCTTGAAAATTTTCTAAGTTAAATTTTTATTTATTTGCATATGGGAGATGGCCGTTTTCATTCTAAAGGAAACTCTCCTTTTCAGCAGTGAATTATATGATTACCTTGATTGTGATGAAGTTACTTCTGGATAATCAATAAGGCAAGACCAAAAGTAAGTCAAAAGATATGTTGGTTTTGAAGGAGGAAATAAAGCTGCCATTGAAGGTAATACTTACCTGTATGAAAAATTAGAAAGAATCAGAAGAAGATGGCCGGGAACTGACAATGACGGCAGAGTCCACGCAAGGTTAATGTACAAACACTGCTTTTCAGGAGGGCGGTTTGCACTGAAGAATACTGTCCTTAGCCAGGTTTTTGTTGCTGTGGTTCGACACCAGGACTGAAAGCTACTTGAGACGAAAGGGTTCATTTCATCCTGCACTTCTAGATCACGCTCCATCACTGAAGGAACACTGGGCAGGAACGTGAGTAGGAATCTGGAGGCAGGAACTGAAGCAGAGGCCGTAGAGGAATGCTGATTGCTGGCTTGCTCTCTGTAGTCTGCTCAGCTACCTTTCTTATGTAACCCAGGACTGCCTGCCCAAGGATGGTACCTCCTACAGTTGGGTTAGGCTCCCCAAAGTCAATCATCAATCACAAAAATGTCCCACAGACATGCCGGCAGGCCATTCTGTTGGAAGAGTTTTCTCACCTGAAGTTCCCCTTTGCGAGATGACCCCAACTTGTTGATAAAACACTAACCAACACAGATGCGTTTCTGTTTCCATTAGCACACCAAAAGGACCATTGAGTTTTAAGTCTAATGAAATATGTGTAAGGTCTCCATGATGACAGTATAAAATTGAAAGAAATCAAGGAAAAATTAAGTAGAAATTCTGTGTTCATGAGTAGGGAGAGTCAATATTGTCAGGACTTCTGAATTTGATTGATAAATTCAGTGGCATCTCAAATTGAAATTCCGTTAGTTATTTTATAGATATTGATAATTTAAATTTGCAGTTTATATAGGAAAGCAAGCACGATATTAAAGAATGGAGTAGAACAGTTGGCTTTAAGTCTTCTAGAGAGAAGTAATGATCAAGTGTGGCCCTGGCAAGAGATTAGACAAGCAAGCAGGTTAGTGGAGCAGAACTGACAGTAGGGGCTTCTGAGGTCCCACAGGTTTGATCAGCTCACCTCTGACAAAGAGTAAGGGAAACATGACGCCCACAGGACGAGAAAGATAGGTAAGGAAGCAATAAGGCCGTTATTATGGCATTTAAAATACAAGAAGTTCTAAGGTCTTTTAAACACTTGTACAAACGTGAGTGTTGCCCAGGATCCCAGGCATGCAGGCCAGACTGGAACTGATACAAACCTGGGGCTCTGAATCTCAGAATTGCTGGTGAAGTAATGGATCCACTGACAGAATCTTAGAAAGCTCCCTCAACATGCAGCTCCGCTGGTGCTGTGGAGGAGAGTCTCTGGGCTGTAAGTCGGATGAGCGCACCAGCATCTGCTTAGCATCAGTGAATTGGTGAAGAAACAAAGCATGAGTCTCTACTAATAGAGGAGACGCCGGGAAAGATGGCTCGGTGCCAAGCTGAGGGTGACTGCATGCACCACTTTGCCTACTCTGGATTGTGGATAGAAAGCTTCACAGGAAAAATGCTTACCCAAGTGTCTTCACTGCCTAGAAAGAAAAGAAAGAAAGAAAGAAAGAAAGAAAGAAAGAAAGAAAGGAAGAAAGGAAGAAAGGAAGAAAGGAAGAAAGGAAGAAAGGAAGAAAGGCAGAAAGGCAGACAGACCACCTCCACCCCACAAATCCTACTATCTGAGAACTGGGACCTATAGCAGTCACGCACCAAATAAATTGTTCTACTTCCATGAGGAGGAATGTAATGTGAAAGATAGAAGCCCCTGGAGTATATTGGGGTGCCTCTTATTTTGAAACCTCTCAGGGAAAAAAAGGGTATATTTTTATTTTATACGATTATTGACTGTTCGTACCTTACTTGCATCTGAGTTTGACCCCTGATGGAATATTGCCGGGTCAGCTAGGTGGGAATGAAGTGATGAGGTAGCGTGTGGGTTCTTGGTTATCACATCCATGGCCATACTTAGTGGATCTCACCTTGCTCTCCTCTCTGGGAATCTCAGGAAACTCAAAAAAAAAAAAAAAATGTCAGGACCACCTTTGAAAGCCTGCGTTTGAAATCAGAACTTCAGAAATGTAGAAAGTATCTCCGTAAAATGTTTAAGAAGCCCCTCGCTTGCTTGCTCATGCATGTGTGCGAGTGTTCATGGCCCACCCTAACTAGCATCCTCACTTTTAACTATTTGTAATCTTTGCCGCTGCCCACATGGGGCTCAAACCGAGGGCCTTGAGTGTAAGGGAAGACTCTTACATGAAGGTACACTGACAGCCCACTATTTCTAATTCCACAAACTGGTTATTAAGCCTTCCAGTTTCCTCACCAGTTTTCTCAAATGCTAACATTTGATGTATCGTCTATGGATGTGATGTCAAAACTCTTTGTAGAAATATTGTTATGCAGACGTCAAGGTATCATTGTTACATAGGAAGTGCGTGTCAACTGAGCCTGAGATCATTTTTTTTTTTCAGGCAGATATTTTGAACGAAACGACACGACACAGACAACTGTTGAAATTTGGCAGAACGCTGGTTTAGACTTTTATGTTAGTCATGGCAGCTTTCCGCCTTTATTCATGCCAGACTGGCTCTGTGAGCCTGAAGCAGTCTATTTCCTGACAAGTGAAATTTCTGCCTTATGTATTCTTCTTTTGACTTCTCAAGATTTCTTTTTTTTTTTTTTGTATAAAATGCAATACACGTACAGAAACGTTTGAAGTGTAAATGTACACATTAACAAACTGTGAAAAGTGAGCAACCATGTAATTAGCACCCGGCTCAAGAACTGGACTCATTTAATTTCTCCCACATGGGGGACCTTCTCCCCTGTTATGTGCTTGGTTTGTTGTTCTTTAGGGAAGCCATAAGGAAGAGCAGAAGGCAGAAGAAAGGTATCGCGTTTTCGACAGGTCAGAGTAGACGGCTTTTGAGTAGACTCCGATCAAAGGTGGAATACTAGTGTTTTGCTCTCTAGTCATTCTTGAGCTTGGTTTATCCAAGTAGCTGTGAATTTAGTGTTTAGGATAAGTGCTTGGATTGTATCCTTAAATATTGAAATCTTCAGGCTAAGTGTCTTCAGTTTGTGTTTGTTAGGTGAGCCTGGAAGTGTTGTAATCCTTTGGATGTGAGAAAGGCCCTCGTGCTTGATTCTGTTTGAAAGTTCTCATCCTCCATCTTTTCCTCTCTCTAGAAGCAGTCAAGCAGAGATTTCAGAATTGACAGCTATTTGGAAAATACTTAACACTATTAAGGCAAGTGCCTTTCAGGTCAGGCCATCGGGAGAGAAGGGCCCAACGCAGAAGCTTTAATTGCACAAAAAGCCACGTGTTATCTTTAATTATAACCTAGGGCCACAAATGCTCTGTCAGGGCATACTTTCTTAATTTTTAAATAATAAATTATTGGTTTTTTTCAAGACAAGGTCTTTCTGCGTAGTTCTAGCTGTACTGGAACTCACTCTATATACTAGGCTGGCCTCAAAATTAGAGATTTGCCTGCCTCTCTCTGCCTCCCTGAACTGGGACTAAAGGCATATCCTGCCATTCCCTCAGCTAGAGTGTTTAAAAAAGAACTTGCAGATTCTTTGTGTATATATATTATGGCTTCCAGTTTGGTGTTTTTATGGGATTCCTGTTTGTATCAGCGTGTGTGTCTCTGTGACTGTACATAGTTCTTGTGCTTTCTGGTTGGCTCTTGTTTTGCCGTATTTCAGTTTGTTTGGTTTTGCTATCTTTTATTTTATTACTATTTTCGAGGTAGCTCTTAGTTTTCTAAGGACAGACAGAAAGGTTGTGGATTCAGATTGAAGGGGTGTGGGAGGATCTGGGGGCAGTTGTGGGAGAAGAACCATCATCAGAAAATAGTATATGGAAAAATCTACCTCCAACACAAGAAAAATAGAGGACAAATGATCTTGTGCCACAAGTCATGTTGTAAGAGTAAATAGATGGATTGACAGACTAAAAGTCTTTTTGCTATCTAGAAAAGAATTCTTAACTTGCTTCAGGCAACTACCTGCTGAAGCTGAAGCCCCACCGGCCTTCTTATATTTACCTTCCTCTTCCTCCAGCCCCCTGAGAGCTGGAATTACCGGTGTGAGCCACGCACCTGACTTAAGATCCACTTGAATTCTCTCTCTTAAGATTCACTTGAATTCTCTCTCTCTCTCTCTCTCTCTCTCTCTCTCTCTCTCTCTCTCTCTCCCTCTCTCCCTTTCTGTCTCTCTCCCTCTCTGTCTCTCTCTCTCTCTCTGTGTGTGAGAGAGAGACAGAGACAGAGAGACAGAGAGAGAGAGAGAGAGAGAGACAGAGAGAGAGAGAGAGAGAGAGAGAGACAGAGAGAGAGACCTTTTCTACATCTTAAAAAATAGTAAGATAACAGTCTATTAGTTACTTGGATAGCCTACAAGTCAGGACAACTACTAGAAGTGTCGAAAGACAAAGAAAGATCCATTTTGGGGGCCATTCCTGTGTCTATGAAGTTGGGTTAGTGAGACTTCATGTGAGAATTGTTAGCCCGGTCGTGTGCATTTCCTGCCAGCCCTTCCTGAGATGCTCTGCTAGTTTTGTGCCCCTGTGATAACATACCTGAGATAAACCTAGAGAAAGAGAAGCTTCATTCAGCTCATCCTTTCAGAGGTTTCCATACGTTTAGTCAGCCATGCTGCCTCTGGGCCCGGTTCAAGGCAGGACAACATGGCAGGCAGGGAACAGATCTGTCATGACCAACGGCATACCTAAGGCATACCTAAAACGAAAACAAAAATAGGGCAGAAAAATTAGAATTAAAGTATTATTCAGTGTACATAATAGACTAATAAGAATTGTAGAAAGACTATAGAGAAAAGTAAAGAGGAAGAAATTAGCAAAAATATAAGAAAACTTTCTAGAACTGGAAGAAATTCATTTTAGGATTATCTGGAGGAGTCAAATAAGACCACAACACACACACACACACACACACACACACACACACACACACACACACGCACACACTACCTAATACATAAATCATCACACTAGAATTTCACTATACTAAGAATGTGAATATATAAATTATAAAGTGGAAACAGCTCCTATGAAAAAGGTCTGGAAATGGGATGACATTTGATTTAACACCAACACTGGATTCCCACATGCCTTTAGCGTCAGGAGGCAGAGGCAGGCAGAAATCTGTGAGTCTTGTGTAAGTAGTAAGTTCTAGGACGACCAGAGCTATACAGTAGAGAAACACTGTCTCAGGATATATAAACAAACAACTAAGACAAAAAAGAACTATGGATTACTTCCTTAAAATTTCAGATAGATATTATTTTCAATCTAAAAATAAAAATAAAAAAATCCTTGCAAAGTATGTATGAAGTAGAAGAAAGAATTAAGACCAATTACATTAATTAAGACCATATATATTACTGGGTGGTATTCTTATATTAAAATGTGGGAATAAGTCAAAGGAAAACAATATATGGGATTCCAGAAACATGTAACTAAACAGAAGTAAAAAACCAAAGGAAACTTGAGAAAGGACAGTTTAAAAAGCAGTCTAGCAGCCTTGGAGCCAGTCCTGTCAGAGAAACAGCGGGGTGGCTTCAGGAAAGAAGCTTACATGAATTTCCAAATAAAAGCAAAACTCTTGTGCAATCTGACCCTTCAGACCTGGTGTAAAATGCCCTTCAGAGGGGCTTTCCAGGGGCTTATCAGTTAAGAAGAACTGTCAAATGGGGTTGGTGGAAGGCCCTACCAGAAAGTCCCAGTAGCTGGGCGAAGTGGTACACACTGTTAAGCCCAGCACTTGGAGCAGAGGGAGGAGGAACTTGGATCTCTGAGTGCAGAGCAAGCCTGGTCCACACAGGGAGTTCCAGGACAGCCAAGACTATGCAGTAAGACCTTGTCTTAAACTAAAAGGAAAAAAATTAAGTCTATACAGCTGTAATATAGTAGAAACTTTCCAAATTGTAACTTAAAGGAGAACTTGGTCACTTTTTATTCCACAATCCAGTTCAGGGTGAGCATTTGAAGTGAATGATGTCACCCACCCCCGCTCCTCAGGATCCATGCAGGCCTGCCCTCAGCTCTAGAGTTAGAACCTGGTCAGTCAGTGTTATGCTCTTGATTGCAAGAACAAGGACATGTTTGGAAGTGCGTCACTTTCCCTTACATTCAGATAGCGAGTAATGAATCACGTGCTCATACCTAGAGGCGATATTCAGAATATTTAACAACCAACTGGTAGCCAGGCCACTGACAAGTCAGAACAGGGAACTTCGGTGGAGTAAAGGCAAGTTTTGAATAATCTGTCGCTGCTGGAGCAGATGTTAACTCTTTATTTGCTGATTTGTTGGGAATACTGGATTGGAGGTCAAAACACCAGCTACCATCAGCTGTTATGGTAGTACGGTAATAACAATGGGCACAGCTATATTAAGATACATGGGCCAAACACCGTCCCTGGACATGCTTGACTGCAGAAAAGATTGACTATTCTAGATGAACAGGAGGGGCAAGCTAGTATGTAATGGGACACCTGGAAATAGATTAATAAAGGTCTAGAATTAATATATCAATAAATTTTAAAACACACATTGTTTTGTAATATAAAATGAAATATTAGAAGAAGCAGGTAAAACGTCTATGTCTGGTTTGCCTTTGGGAACAAGTGGTAGCACACTTTAAGTTTCTAAATAATTTCCATGGGCTAGTGTAGTGGAAAACTAAAATCAGTAAGAAAAAGGTAATGCAGTGGTCAGAAGGGGATTGGACATTCGCCTGGATCCAAAGCTCTAGAAACGTGTAGATTAAAAGATAAGACTCACATTTGCGTTGAAGTTAGAATTCTCTGCGTAGCTCTGATTCCAGCGTGGCTCATTCCCGCTAAGAACCCTTTGGGTGAGCTTTTCAAATCTCAAACAATGTCCCAGCTTTTCAAACTCTGATATGTTTGGCTTTTAGGTGATACCAAGGAAGCAGTTATTTTAAAAAGCTGCCCATTCCTCATTTGCTAGAAGCAAATAGTCTTTAAATACCCGGCCCTGCCTCTTCCCACTTTGAATATGCAGTCAGAGAGCCGATGGTCATTTGACGGCTTTATCTCAGATTTTCTGTGGAGAGATTTTAGGACTCAAATTCAAATAGGTCTGATCTTACTGTAATTTCCTCATGTCTTAACCTTTGGTGCAGCCGCTTGGGGGTTCGTGGGCTGCACCTTCAGGTTTCCTTCCAGCGTTGTCTCCGTGGTGTCTCTGAGTCTCTCAGCTAAGGTCTACTAGGAATTCACCAAGAACAGCAATTCGAACTATAGCTGGTGTCACCAGAAACCGCCAAAGGAACCCTAAGAAAGATGATAAATATTCAAAAAAGGACATAAGAACTATGTTTTTCTAAAGTCAGAGGCCTTGGTGCGTTAGACTCTTGGCTAAAGAAATTGTGAAAAAGAAGAAATTTTTGTGGAATAGGTAAATATTCTGAACATGAAAAAAACCTTTAGGGGCAAGTTATATACAAAAGTTTTCTCCATGGATCCATTCAGTAAGACAGAGTCACCTCCTGAGCCAGATGTGTAAGGGATCTACTTGGACTTGCTTCTAATACTCTGTCCATGGTCAGGGAAAGTTCAGGCTGGTTGCTGGGATGTTATTTTATGTTTATACATATTTAATATGAGTCGGCTAGTGTCATCTTGAAGGCAGTGGTTCTTAACCTTCCTAACACTGAGACCATTTAATAATACTTATTATGGTGAACCGCAACCATAAAGTTATTTCATTGCTACTTCATAACTAATCTTGCTACTGTTTTGAATTATAATATAAATAAATATCTGTGTGTTTTTCGATGGTCTTAGGCTACCCCTGTGAAAGGGTCATTGGATTCCGGCCACCAAGAGGTTGCCACCCACAGGTTGAGAAACACTGCTTTAATGACCCTGACATACACAGTTCAGTTTGCCCACTTGATACAAGAGATGTCTGGGCCAGTGCTTTTCACAGTTTATTGTGCTCCACAGTCATTGGAATGGCAGAACATCTTGGGGAGGGGATTGACTATATTAGTACCAAGGTCTGATTAGTGTCTAATTCTCAGCCTTGCATTCACTTCAGAATCGTCTTGAGGGCTTCTGAAAATGCTGTTGCCTGGACCTATATATAGTGACTGTGATTGAACTGGGAGGGGCCAAGACCTGGAAGTGTGTGATAGATATGAGTCACCTATAGATGCCTCTGATTTATGCAAGAAAGGTAAGGTTACAAACCACTGCCACGAGATGGGCACGCTTTTACTCTGAGTCATGGCTAAAAATCTTCCTGTGTGGATTCTGTAGCAATCCAGGAGGTACCTTAGATAACCTTCTAAGACGTAAACATAGTCACTTCATGGATGTCATCTGTGAAGAAGAGATTCTTCCTAGTAGGTCACTGGAAATGAGCTGACTGTGGCTACCATGGGAACAAACCCAAGAAGGATGCCTCGTGATAGGAAGGAGATGTGAAGTGAGGAGTGAATATTAATTAGGTATCTCTCAGTTCAGGAGACCCTTGGTTCTCTGTGTCCTTGCACCATGAGATCAGACAGACCGTGAATTGTGAACACAACTTGGTTGCTTTGAGGTTTCTTTAGAAATGTCTATGTTTCCATCTTACTCTCTGTCTATGTGCTCACATGGAAGTATATGCGCTGCTGAAATTTGTAGAGTGCTACAGTTCTAGCATTCATATGCTTCCTTTGCCAAATACTTAGGAAGTTTTAGAATGCTTTCTGTACATTTACTTGCCCCTCTTTCCCAAACTGAGTGAGTTAACATCCCGATAGGAGGACTGTTGTCAATCCCAGGAACTTCCAGTACTCCCGACGGAAGGCTGATTGAGCTTGCTCAAAACCATAGGCTTAGGTTCAAAAGTTAGCTCTATTCTGTTATCGTTGCAAAAACAGTCTTAGGAAAAGAGGAAATAATTAACATTATATTAATGATAACTTGTTAGATCTCTCAACACCTCAAGGTTCATGAGTTAAAATTGAATATGGTTGTGCTGTTAATACATTGGGATTTATTGAGGCCAGCAGTGTGGTTCAGCATGTCAAGGTGCTTTGTCTAAGCATGATGGCCTGAGTTTGATTCTCAGAACCCACATGATGGAAGGATAGAACGGACTTCCTTCTGACCTCAGCACATGAGTACCATGGCACATACACAAGCTTATGTGTACATGCACACACATTCTCATCCCTCCCTCGTCTGTCTGTCTATTAAAGGCCTGATGACCTGGGGGACTGTGTAAAGTGAGACCATTGAGCACATGGCCTCTGGGGTAGGAGTGCAGGGCGAGGGAACAGCACATTTCTTGCATTCTGTAACACCTGACTAAGCCATTCCATTTCTGGTGACTTTGTGCATATAGGAACCTCCCTGTGAAACCCATTATCTTTGCTTGCCAAAATCACTCTTTCATTTAAGACTGCTATTGACATTTCCAATCATCCACCCGATACTCGGCCACCTCCCTTTGTTCTTTTCCCACTATCAGTGCATTTACTGTGCCACAACTGTGGCCTGTTACACCTGTCTCCCTCATATCGTGCACTCTGCAATGATTAAGTTTGTAACCTGTAGCCCAACACACAGTTACGTAGCGTGTGTAATAAATGTCGGACAAATGAATAAGAGTGTTGAGAATGAGTCTGCACATGTCTGCTTGGGGTTTAAGATCAACTCCACTTAGAAATACATAGCTAAAGTTACATTGATTTAATTTTTATTCTGTCTTTTTCTACCAAGTACAAGTCAATAAAATTTTCTTCTGAAATATCTACAGATACATATACACACACACACACACACACACACCTTTAATCCAAGCACTTAGGAGGTAGAGATGGACGCCTCCCTGAGTTTGAGACCACCCACTTCTACAAAGTGAATTTCAGGACAGCCAGGGCTACACAGAGAAACCCTGTCTTAGGGGGAAAAAAAGAAATTCAGAAATCTTCATAGAGGTCTGCACAGCCCACATGGTTTATCTGCTGTCTTTCATAAAGCCTGTTTGGTTAAAAACAAATAGTCTAAAGCCCTAGAGTCACATGAGGCAGTATGGAACACACCTATATTCAAGTAACACTGAAATTTTAACTATAAAAAACTTGAGAGGGGTGTTTTTCCCTAATCATGTGGAAACACATGAAAATTTTAACTACCTAAACAGTTTTTTTTTATAGTTTACAGATAAAATTGTAATTATTATCCACCTTTTTTCCCCTGCTGTGATTTCTTAACTCAGTCAGGCTTCTGTAACAAAATGCCATAAGCTAGGTAGATTAACAAACAACAAAAGTTTATTCTCGTGGTGAGGAAGCTCAAATCAAGACATGAGCAGATCAGTACCTGGTGAGGGCGGAGATCCTGGTTTCTTTGCTGTGTGTCTCCTGGGAGGATGGACTAGTCTCTGGGCTCTCTTTGGTAAAGGTGTGAATCTCAGCCATAACCAATTTCATGGTCCTGATCTCATGATGTCACTACTTTCAGAAGGCTTCATTTGCAGGGTCACCTTGGAGGTTACTATTCCAGTGTATGGGTTTTAGGGGTGCAGACATTGTAGTCATAAAGTGTACCGAGTCCACATTGGTCTTGGGAGTGAGGAGAGTTAGCGTGCCCTTCTTCTTTAAGCTTCAGTCTCTCCGAGTATAAGATAGGAGATTCAGTTCAAATTACTACCAAGGTCATTTTGACTCAAGTGTGATTCTGGACAGTTATGCAACACAGCCTGTAACCATGGAGAGGCTAAATGATTGGTGGATTCAAAAATACACATTTTTTTTTCTTCTAACAGCAATGCTTTCCCATTAAATAAGTCACTCTGTGTATATTTCCTTATTAAATCAATTTCTTGATTTTTTTTTTTAAAGAAAATACCAGTGGCTCAGTAGTGAATGAAAGGCTGTGGAGAAATACCAAACAAATAGTCTCTGGCCTCTTGTATTAACAGAGGTCTGCATTACTATGCATTTCTCTTTCCTACAGTAGGAATCCAGAAAGCAGTGGATGATGGCTTGATAAATTTAGAAATTATTTCACAGCAATTCCTGCTGCCTTTTGTGTTTATGTGAGAATCTCATTAAAGGTATATGTGGTTCATTCTCTTAAAATGTGATTTCCTTCATCTTTGTCTTTCTATGGCCAGCAAGCTTGTGTCTATAAATTCAAGTTCTGTCAAGATCCTTGCATTGGTCATCTTTCCCCATTAGTGTCTAGATAATCTATTTAGACAATACCGAATTGGCCCTCTTGGCTTCCTGATGGGTGGTCTCATCAGTTTGTGCCCTTGGGTCCTAAGCAGCCCTCCAAGAGCCACTGTGACGTTGCAAGACTTATGGCTGTGCTCCTTGGAGACTGTCCCCTGTCAAGAGCACTGAAGTGAAACATCCTGACCGAGAGTCGGGAGAAGTATAAGATTCTCAGACAGTGTCTCACTGTTTGCTAACGTCCAGTTCAGATAGATGTAGCCCTCTAAAGTAGAGAATCAGATCATTAAATGAAAATTGTCAAAGGGGAGATAGCAGGAAGCCAGGTGTGGTGGTGCCCACCTATAATCCCATCACTTGGGAGGTAGAGACAGAAGAATCAAGAATTCCAGACCAAGCCTGGGCTGCGTAAGACCCTGAGACAAAACTAACCAAGCAGAACTCTCAGTAACAACGAAACAACAAAGGGATAGAGATTGATTTTTCTCACTGTTTTATTCAGTAACAGCATGAGTCTGACGTGTCATTTCTCCAACCAGCTGTGTGAGGTGAGGTGGCTATTCACCTTCTCTGAGCTTCGGTTCTCTGTTCTATAAAGTTTGGGTTTTATTTCTAAAACACCTTTGGTTCTAAAATCCACCCATGTTCATCTCATGTCTCTCTACCCCCAACGCTCTCCCCCTCCCCATTCTCTATAGTCTCATCAGCTCGCTGAGAGGATGAGGGGCAAGGAGGATTGATCTGTGCTTGAAGCTTAAGCAGATTTCCCCTCCTTTCTCATTGTCCTTTAAATGAGTACGGTTCAGGGGTTTAAAATGCATTTATTACGAATTTGTAATACATTACCATTTGTTTTCTAGAGATGTTGAGACATGATTAACTTGAGAACTCAATTAGTTTTGCTTTTGTATCTGGATAATGGTCTAAAAAGAAAACATTCTCTCTCTTTTTGTTAATTTATTCTCTCGTATGTTGCAACCAATCACAGTTTCCCCTCCCTCCCTCCACCCCATCTCCTCCATCCCCTGAAAGAAACCATTATTTTCAGAGAAATTATGATTAGCTATATTTCCCCCAGCAGGCATTTCTTTACACCTTTCTCCATGAGAGTCAAGCCTAGTAGATGCTATTGCCAGTAGTTACGGGATATACTTAGAGGAAAAGTGTTTGCCTTCACTCACCTTCCTCACCACCAAAGTCGAATCTGTTCTGCTTGGTGTTTCCAAACTGTTAAAACCAAGAGAAGCGTTGACAACAGTAAAGCCCTATAGACACAGGTTCAGAACTAGTCTAGGATAGGGAAACTCCTTGAAGAACTAACTATTGAGTTGTGCGATGGGTTGTCTTTGGCATAGTGTCATGAACAGCAGACACTCTTAATTGTATGGAACTTTCTCAGCCAGCAGAAAACAAGTCTCAGTAAGCAGAGTAAGTATTGTTATGTTTTTTCAAACAGCGATAAAAGCTGTGGAAGTCCGAGAACTGGAAAGGGAGGGACCCAAGATAAATGAGGAGCAGAGAGCTAGGTGCAATCAAAATTAATTATCTTAAAGTAGGAGATATCCCTTAAAGTAGAAAAAAAATCACACTGGTTAGTGCGTTGAAAGTGTCTAGAGGTTAGAGGGATTTGATTCCAAATCAGAGTTAAGGGGTTCATAAGGAAGCATAAGGACAGGGAACAACAGTCTTGAGGAAATGGATCAGCTTCCCACTCGCTGCCACCAGGGACCCAGCAGAGACTGTATCCAGCCAAAACCCAGAGCAGCTGGAGGAAGATTCCCACTGGGATTAAAAATGGTCCCACTTGAGAATGTAAGGAAAAGACCCACTGTGCATCGACCTACAGAACTGAGATAGTAACGGGTACTCTTTGAGTGCCATTACCCTCCCCTCCCCCGCTTCCCACCCCCTCTTTGGAGATTTCGTATGTCACTTATCAAAACTCCACAGGACAAGGGAGCTGGCCAAGAGAGAGAGCCTCAGGCAAAGAGTAAGCAAGAGCCAGATCCTGAAGTGGTCTAACCTGGAGGTTAGAGGGGCTGCAAGATGGCCACTGAGACTGGAGTACAGAAGACAGGAGGTTGAGTGTGAGCTGAAACAGAAAAGGAATCTGTGGAAGATGGAGACCATAAAGAACTCCTGCCTTTATTCCGAGTGAGCTATGGGGACACTGCACATTTTGATCACAGAAGCAATTGACTTATTTAGTTTAAAAAAAAAAAAAAAAAAAAAAAAAAAAAAAAACAAAACAATCTCACTGGCTGTTCTGAAAATAGACTCCAGGGGAGAAGCATTAGAAATTACTGAAGGATTCTCCTTGCAAGGTGACAGTGACTCGAACCAGTAATAATAGAGACGCTCAAGTGTCCAGAGTCTAGATATATTTTAAAGACGGAATGTTCTTTGTGACTTGGATGTGGAATGTGTGTGTCTGGGAGAGAAGCCGAAGATGAGAGTGCTGGTTCAGACCTGAACTCCTAGAGGATGGAGCTGCTATCAACTAAGATGAAGGAACAGGTGGTGCATACCCTTAATCCCAGTGGATCACTGAATTCGAGGCTAGCCTGGTCTACAAAGCAAGTTCCAGGACACCCAGGGCTACACAGAAAAACTATGGAGAGGGGAGAGGGAAGGAGGAGGGAGGAGGAAGAGGGAGGAGGTGGAGACGAAGAACATAGTAGGTATGTTAAGGGGAGGAGTGGAGGTCAGTTTGGACATACTGAGTAAGAGAAGCCTGTCAACCATCCAGCAAGGGACACACTGTGCTTCTCAAGTGTTTCGAAACCTAGTCGCGGTAACACATGGCTGTGTCATTGCAGGTGGCCCGAGGGTCTTTGCAAATGTCAGTGAATTAACCTTGAGAGGACAGATTATCTGCTTGGCCTCTCCTATTTTCACCCGTTCCTGAAAGCTGAGAACTTTACTGCGATGGTCAGAGACACTGAGGCAGCTGTGGAAGAATGTCTGTCGCTGACTGAAGATGTGGGAAGGAGGGCCTGAGGATGTGAGTGTCCTCTAGCTAAGAGACATAGCAAGGACTGCCAACACCTGACCATAAAACTATAAAATAATAAAATTTAACTTGGGTAATTCATTACAGTAGCCAAAGAAAATCTGTAGAGTAAACAGTTGGATACAAGAGTCTGTGAGAAGAGAAGGGTTTGAAAGCACAGAGGTGGAGCTGGAAGCCCTGACTGAAGGGGGCCACCACAATGGTGGAGAGAAGATGGAGAGGTATTCCTTATCTATATACCTCTGCTCCCATTCCCTGCTGGCCAGGCGCTCCTTGTGAAGTCTTAAGTCTGTCGCAAGACTGCACATGTGACTGAATGGCTCAGTGGGCGTCTCCAGGTGGTGGTGGCTGAGTAAGACCAGCATGGACACTGTGAGGAGACAGGAAAGCTGAAGTGAGATACTGATCAAGGCTGGAACTGAACAGTGACCAGAGATACAGGGGAGCGAAGAGTGTCCAGTGCAGAGATGCACTAATTGTAAAACCCTCTGCTGAACTCCGAACAAAACATAATCAGTCCTGCATTCAATATTTAAAAAGAATATTTTTATGTGTATCAGTGTTCTGCCTGCATGTCTGTTCACCACGTGCATGCCTGGTGACCCTGGGGGCAGAAGAAGATATCCAAGTTCCAGGAACTGTCGTGAGCCACTACTTGGTTGCTGGGAAGGAAGCCTAGGTCGTTTGCAAGAGCGAAAAGTGCTCTGAACAATTGAGCCGTTGCCCCTGCCCCAAGTCCTGCACCCTGCATTATAAAGTTCAAGTTTTAATATGGTCAGTTTTTTTTTGTTTATTTTCAGTGTCTGTGTGTGTGTGTGTGTGTGTGTGTGTGTGTGTGTGTGTGTGTTTGTGTTTTGACGATAAAACCTAAAACCTATAACTTGTTCAGCAAACTCTCTACCTCTGATCTGCACCCCAGGCTTAATACCTTTGATTTTCTAAGCAATGTCCATGCATACTATGTATCAAAGGAGCTGAGCACCCATGACATGTGGAAACTCAGAGTAGAGTTCCATGTCTCCTCCCATCCAGGCCCTTCATGTTTATTGTGATATCTTATTTCTTGCTATCTCGAATCTTTCCACGGTTTCAGTCGTACAGAGTTTTAATAGAAGTGTTACATCCTCAGAAAGACTTTCTATAGTAGCCTAGCAGAATGTCACACGGTACTTTTGGCACATACAGTCACTCAGACCCAGCTCTTTCTCAGTGAAAACTGATTTATTTGCGTTCCTATGTACTGACTGTTTATCCCTTTCCCCAACTACATCACACACACATTCAGACGAGTACTCACTTGTTCATCTCTCTGTCTCTGTTTCTTGTCTCTGTCTCTCTGTCTGTCTGTCTGTGTCTCTCTCTGTCTCTCTCTGTCTGTTTGTCTCTCTCTCTCTCTCTCTCTCTCTCTCTCTCTCTCTCTCTCTCTGTGTATGTGTATGTGTGTGTGTGTATGTAGCTTGAAAATAGTATCTCCCTGCCCTCAAAACTTCCCCCATATGGAAGGAGTCAACTCTATACTTGTTGATTATTATTTTCTCATGATTATTATTTTTTCATCCTACCCCCACCCCCACCCCACGGTCTGGTTTTGTCCCAGCTCATGAATTCACTTACAGGCTAAGGAACCACTGGGACTCCTGGAGGACAAGCTATGGTCCTTCCCTGAAGCTTCCACGCTCTTGCTTTCTTGTGCAAGATGAAGAGGAACTCACATCTTTTTGTCAGACAGGCTAAAAGCATGATGTGCTTGCTAAGTAAGAAGTAGACAAGAGACGGGGTTAGTAGCCGTGGTGTTCTGGTTAACTGATGCTGTGCGTCAGACCACCCCCAAATCGTGATGACTTCAAACAACCGTAATCACCTGTTATTTCTCACAGTTTCTTGTGTCTGGAATTTTGCTGTGTGGCCCATCCCTGTTCCACATGGTATTCACAGGGCTTGCAGCTGGAATCATCTACAGGGCTGTTGATGTGTCGGGTGCCTGATCTGAGATACCCCGGGTCTTCAGGCGTGTTCCTGTCTGTTGGTGTGACTTCTCTATGCCATATTATTTCCCAAGGGTGGCTGCACCGATGTATGGCTGTGGGGACTAAGATCTCCGCAGGCAGTGCTGGCCTCACAGCGAGCACTGACATTTATTGAGGGCTTGCTGCTGTCCAAGCGTTGTGCTAAGTGTTACATCTGTGTTACATTATTTAACCCCTGGCAGCTGCGATTTATAAGGCTGCCCGCTTTTTACACCGAAGGGATAGTCAGTGAGGATAAATGGCGGTTTTAAGCTCACAATGGACTTGTGAATTTTGTGATGAAAGGATTGACAGTGAAGAATCCGTGGGAGCCTTGCTTCCAGAGAGATCGGACCTTCAGCTTTGCGGATGCCTCTGTCGGATGCCTCTGTCGGCCGGTCCTGGGCTGTCACTCCACCCTCAAAACAAACACACACACACCCCTTCATTCCAGGATCAAAAGGATTCATTTTGTTCAATCACATCTCAATAATCCTTTTCTTATCCTTTTCTTACTCCCATTTTCCATTAAAAGCATAAGTCAAGTCCCTTTTGTTATAACTTGAGTTAGTCAATTAAGTATTATGAAAAGACACCCAAACCAAGAGTCAGCCACAGTGGCACAGACCTTTAATCCCGGCACTCAGAAGGCAGAGGTAGGTGGGTGGGTCTCCGTCTCCTCCCCCCCCCCTCTGTCTCTGTCTGTCTCTCTGTGAGTTTAAGGTCAGCCTGGTCTACATTGTGAAACCCTGTCTCAAACAAAAATGGGGGTGGCAAACTATTAGTACATTACAAAGATTCATATATAGCGAAGACACATTAGTTTTTACCAGTGAATTCCAAGCAGTTTTGCAAACAGAGGCCATACCCGAGCCTCACCTGGATCAGTGGGAGCCCTGGTGCTGGTGGCAGAGCAAGTGCATAGTAGACCTTTGGTACTTACCCACAGCCGCCTTCCTGCCTTGAGCAGGCTCTGCCCACCTCCTCCCTCCCAAAAGCCCTGCCTTGATTCAGTCTCATGATTATAATAGCCTCTCTCAGACACTCTTGTTGAGCATATGACATGTGAATGAAACCCACACATTCGAACCTTCCCACCCAGCTGCTGGGCCTGTGTCCATCCCTTAACTCTTGGCATCAGTCTTTAGAAATGAGAAAGATAATTTGGTTTGGGGACATCATCTAAGTGTCCTAAAAAGATCGGACCGTTTGCTGTTTTGCCCTTACAGTAGTGTGTTGAACATACCTATGTGTCTCTGGGTTCACACCGTCATTCATGAGAGGGAACGAAGGCTCTTCCCAAGATGCTGTGTTGTCAGTTCCTTGTGTTAATTACACATCATAAGTGAGACTTGGCGAATTACTCCACCAATGGGAAGACAAACAGTGCCTTCTCTCACGGTCTTAGGGTTGAGATTGTGAGCGCACAGCATGTTTAGTTGGTCAGGTTGTGAGGAATATTTTATAAGAAAATGAATCGTGCAGAGTGCTTGTTAGTTCTCACTGCTGTGACAGAATGGTTGCAGAACATAGGGGAACGTACTCTGGTTCAGCGTTCAGGAGCACGGCCTGTCATGGCAGGGGAGGCATGGTGACACAATGGTGACAGGAGTGACTCCACCGTGACATAGGGACTATATTGTGGCAACAGTCAGGAAGAGGCAGCCCCAAAGAGGGTGCTGCAACCTCAAGTCTCAAGCAAGCCATTTCCTCCAGTTAGGCTTCAAAAAGTTCCCCGACAACGCCGTCAACTCTGGACGACCTAGTGTACAAACGTGAACCTGGGGGGACATTTCACATGTAAAGAGTAACAGAGGTGCAAGAATGTCGAATTATGTCAACTCTACCCAGCTATGCCCCGTGGTTTGTCATCTTAAAGTAGAAGCCAGAGGGCCCTACCTGAGCTAGCTAGCCCCTCTGCTCGTTCTCAGCCCCACCTTGGGCTGTGTGTTGTCCTTGCATCTGATACTTTTCTTTCTCTCTGTGGGGTCACCCTCCTTCAGATGAAACCAACCCCTTTGGCTCTTGTTGGACTCTTCCAAGACTTACCAACTTAAGTGTCAGTAAGTTCACTACCTCTAACCCACCACACATCGAACCTCTTGGTCACAGAGCAAGAGGGGAGCTGATGCTTGGATATGACCATGAGCAAAGCTGCGGCTATAACCAGCTTTCCCTCCAGAGAGCATGTCTGACATCATCAGGAGCCCAGGCCCTTCTCTGCCCTTCAGCTGTCAGGAAGGTTCTCTGTAAAAGTCCTGTCTGGTGACGGCACTCTGGGGATTCCCCCCTGGGCTCCACAGTAGAACCAATTTCAACCCTGCACTTAACTGGGAATTTCCACATGACATTTGGCCTCTCATCTTGTGGCCCACCCTCTGTGGATCAGACAGAGTTTTCTGAAGTCCAGGGCCCTGCTTTAGATAGGGGTGGTTATACTCCAGGAGTCTTGGCTGTGTGCATCCACTGTGTCTCCTGCCAGGGAGTGTAGTCTAGCTCTCCTCAGATGTTTCTCTTACATCATCGTCATCATCATCTCTGGCTGCCTCAGCTGTGTTCTCTGCTTTCGGTTTCACTGGCCCTACCGACCTTGTATGTTCAGAAACTGAAACTGCACCCCAAACCTAACAGGTTTGTGTCTCCCTCCCTTGTTCCATTCTGTTAAAACTCCTGCTGCCTTTCTCTTTCTCTACCTCTCACTTCTGGGTTCTAGGGCATCAAGAAAGGACAGCTCTGCCTCTGTGGGTAAAGTTCCACGTGGTACATATAAACTTTAAAGTTTTCTTCTCGCAGGTTTGGTTCTTGCAGACAAACGGTGGCATTCTTTGTATAAGAGAGACAGGAAGCCGGGCGGTGATGGCGCACGCCTTTAATCCCAGCACTTGGGAGGCAGAGGCAGGCAGATTTCTGAGTTCGAGGCCAGCCTGGTCTACAAAGTGAGTTTCAGGACAGCCAAGGCTATATAGGGAAACCCTGTCTCGAAAAACCAAAGAGAGAGAGAGAGAGAGAGAGAGAGAGAGACAGAGAGAGACAGAGACAGAGACAGAAGGGAGGGAGGGGGGAGGGGGGAGGAACGGGGCACTGGGAAGATAACTCAGTGTGTCCTACTGCTTGCTATATAAGGACGGAGAGCTGAGTTCAGATCTCGATACCCATGGGAAAATCTGTACTTGGCTCTGTGTGTGTGTGTGTGTGTGTGTGTGTCTAGTCCTTAGGGGGTGGGGTAGAGACCTCAGGATCACTGAGGCTCCATAGCTGCCAGCCTAGCTCCAAATTCAATGACAGGAACCCTGATCCTATCTGAAAGGAGTAAGGCAGAGACCAATAGAACAGGATACCAAACATCCTCCTCTGGCCTCTGCATGTGTATACATACATGTACTTGTGCCACATATACATACATGTACTTGTGCCACATATACCTACCTCCTCCTCTCTTTCTATTTCTCTCTCTCTGCCTGCCCCCCCCTTTCTCTCTCCCTGCCTCTTTCTCTCTCTCTCTCACTCACAGAGAAAATTGGAGGTAAGGGCGTCAAATTAAGCAAATTCGGCTGTCCTATCAGCCTCACTGGGAGTCTGGAGTTAGAATGGTTCTTTAGACCTCTCTCGGCTTGGCTGTGATCGTCTGGCCTTTATACCAGCCTCCCTTAGTCACCGCCAGTTGCTTACCTTGAGAAAGTGACCTGGGCAAAGTTCATCCCTGCATCCTAAAGCACTATTTGAAAGCCCTGCTTCCAGGCCTCAGCTATGCCCCTGAGCGCCTTCCACATTGCTGTAGGTGAAATGTGGCTTCATCTTTTAGATATGAGGCAGGATTTTTCTTTGAGAACTAGTGACCTTGGAGGCTTGGGGTGGCTCAGTGATTAAGAGCTCTTACTGCCCTTCCCCAGGACCCAGGTTTGATTCCCATATGGTGGCTCACAGTGATCCTTAACTCCAATTCCAGGGGATTGTATAATCTAGTCTAGCTTCCTTGGGCACCAGGCAAACATGCGGTGTAAAACATACATGCAGGCAAACACTCATACATGAAAAGCAAAAGTAAATGAAGGTTTTGGGTTTTTTGTTTAGTTGTTGTTGTTGTTGTTTTTAGAAAAAAAAAACTTTATGGTCAGTCTTAGTTTGCTACTGAAGTTTTGTAGATGTCATTGACAAAGCCTTAGAGATATTTATGGAGCCCTCCTGTCTGGCAAATGAGGAAGTGGGGTGATAAGGTAATTAGTGTGGCTTTCCATAGCACAGACTTCCTCACCAGCTCCTGTCATAAAAGCTTGAGAAGCACCCTGTCTTAGTGAGGGCTTCACTGCTGTGAACAGACACCATGACCAAGGCAACTCGTGTAAGGACAACATTTAATTGGGGCTGGTTTACAGGTTCAGAGGTTCAGTCCAGTATCATCAAGGCAGGAACATGGCAGCATCCAGGCAGACATGATGCAGGCAGATCTGAGAGTTCTATAGCTTCATCTGAAGGCTGCTAGCAGAATACTGGCTTCCAGCAGCTAGGATGAGGATCTTAAAGCTGACACCCACAGTGACACACCTACCCCAACAGAGCCATGCTTTCGAATAGTGCCACTCCCTAGGCCGAGCATATTCCAACCATCACACACCCACTCACTGAAATACTACCAAGACAAGTATGCAAGTGGGGTGAAGAGAGAAAAGTCACTCAAGAAGGGTGAATTCCAGAAAGCATCTCTGCCGGGGGCCCTGGGAACCTAGTCCCTTCAGAGACAAGTCTCTATGTTCCAAAGTGCCCCACTCATGTGGAAAGGAAACCAGGGTATTTCGGATTAGCTGCCCACCCATCCCTGCCCGAGACTGTGTCCTGAGGTCCATCAGCATTTCACTCAGTCTGCAGAGGAGACCTGCCAGTAAGGCTGTAGTGCTGCACTTACCTGGAGCAGTGCTGGACTATCTTTGTGCAAGGTTAACTTCTCAGGATAGCCTAGCCTGCTCCCGGAGCCAGAAAACTACTTCCAGGTGAGCCCTTGAGGAAGCTGGGGGACTGGGCAGTGACAGCACCTGTTTCAGAGGTTTGGTCAAAATTCAGATACCCCACTACCTACAAAGATTCTTCGAGTTGGTTATTAAACATCTTCCTGCTCTTCAGAACGATGCTGCGCTGTGACAGGCACTGCTGTGACCAGGCAGTGCTCAGTGGTGTCCAGGTCTTGCTGGAAATGCTGTTTGAGAGGCAAAGGTTCTTCCTCAACAGACTGAGTCTTGAACAAAGTCCCAGTGGGAACTGCAAACAGTATTGAACTGGGTGAAGGGTGGGGTAGCCTGCTGGTAAGCTATGGGGCCTCTGTAGTGGGCTGACACCGTTTTCATTCTGTCTCCATTACCTACCTAGTGAGAATTCGTTGGACAGTAGGCAAATTAAGCCTTGGTTTCCTGCTCTGAAAATGGGATCGATGTATCAGAACTCAGTTCTCTGGAGTGTTTACTTACTCCACGATGTAACTGATACACAAATATCTAACTAGAGCTTGGCACATAATAATCATTAGCTGTGATGCTCATGATGATTGACAGGAGGGAGTGGAATGGGAGGGGCCATTCCAGAGAATGATTAAACAGTGACAGGCAAGAAGCAAAAGATGAAATGCTAAGGAGAAGCTGTGGGAAGGTGTCACAGCTGAGGAGGGCTGCCCGCTTAGAACTGAATCTTATCGCATAACACAAGGGAAAGCCCAGCATGTAAAATACATCACCAGAGCCACTTATTTGAAAGTGAAGTCAGGGACCAATGTCCTCTCTTTTTATTTTTTTCTCCTCCTCCAAATACCCACAGCCCCCAAGGGAATAATGAGAAACCCCGATGCTGCAAGAACAAAACCAGCTTCTATGGAAGGATTTGTAAGAAGCCACTCTACTAGCTCCTTGGTTCTGAACTGACTAAGTTTTCCAGAAAAAAAAATCCTCTTTTAAAGCGTCATCTTGGATGAAACTTTGCTCAAGTGCGTTACTTTTTTGCCTTTTTAATGAAGGCTGAATGGAAACCTTCTAGTCTGTTCTAGGTGACTTTGGGTTAGTTCCAGCTCTGTGCTTTGAAGTGGCACTTTCTAGCCTCTGGGGTTCTGAAGAGGAGATGCCCCAGGCTGCCTTGTGCTCTGGGGATTTCTGTGAGCAGCCTCTTGGAGTCAGGGCTTCTGGACTTGGGGACCAGGATGCCCAGACATGTTGCGTCCCTTTGTGCATGTCATTAGTGCTGTGACCTTGAACAAGCACTTGACCTCTGTCTCGGTTTCTTCTGCAAACTGTGAAGTAGTCACACTTACTCAGCTGGGCTGTGGAAAGAAGTACATTTTAAAATTGTTATGTGTTCAGAACAATGATTTATGTCAGGACGCTATGTAAGTGTGATTGTGTGGTGCTGGAGGAGGGGCAGGGAGTGGTAGTGATTTTTTTTTTAATATGGTTTTCCGTCATCTCCTTTCTCCTACTTTAGGGCTTAAGCCTGATTTAAAGATTTTAATACGGTGAATTTGAGTCCCACCAGGATTTTGACCTTAGGAAAGTTAACTTAATTTTGTGGTTCAGTTTATTCACCCAAAAAAGGAGAGCTAATACACAAATTAGTTCATAGGATTTCTGAGAAGATTAAAAAGGATAACGTTTTTGTAAACCCCCTGTTAGCACCTATTCAGCAAGCAGCAAGTGGTCCTTGTAGGACATCCATCTTTCTTGTTAATTGAGAGTCGTGATATAATGTGTAATACTAGGCAGGGGTTGATATTTTTTATATTTTTAACTCCAAAAAATATTGAGAAGATTTTTTTTTTTACTTTGTTACTTAAGTGACTTCAGCTAATAGAGGTTGTTAACTTACTGATCCCTGTGAGGTGCTTCATGCTGACACTAGGGTAGGTGGATGGAAAGATTCACCACGTACGTGTATATATGACACAGCGCTTTACAATGCAAGTGACTTTGAAACTGCACGTTTCGTACGGAAGGCTCGTGCTTTGCCACAAAGGTTGATGCAGTTCGTGTTCATACAGGGGATTTTGCCAAAGGAAGGAAAGCAGCAAGGAAATGTGTTGGTAGAAATGACTAGAAGCAATGCAGGGCAAGCAGCAGGTTTTCTGATGTTGCCATCTGGATGTTAAATATGTGGCAGAAAGCAAGAAAGAAAACAAACAAAGAAACAACAAACACTTTTACATCCCTTTAGTGCACCAGGGGAGATGTCCACCTCTGTGTGATTTTTACTGGATTCGTTGAGTCTCTAGAGCCGTGGTTCTCAACCAGTGGGTCCCAGACCCTTTAAGACCATCTTTAATATTATGATTCATAACAATAACAAATTTAAAGTTATGAAGTGTCAACAAAATAATGTTATGTTTTGGGGTCAGCACAGCATGAGGTCCGGTATTAAAGAGCCACAGCCAGCTTTAGGAAGGTTGGGAACTACTTCTCTAGAGTATGCAGCTATCAAGATTAGCCCCATCTGGGAGAGTTTGGAACAGCCAGGATTGTGTTGCATATTTAAAATGTGTAGGAAAATGATCCAGACTTCTAGAGAGGTGGGGTTGGGTGTGCTGTGGAGGTTGGATTGGGGTAGGGGGTGGCATGGCCTCTCTGTGCTATCCTGGAATAATTACATATACTCGGGACATGCTTAGGAAAATGTACTTTTGTCTAAGTTTCTGTTGACCATTAAGTAGACCCCTGAATCTGCAAGATGAGATGTTATATGTAGACTGGTGACCTACAGAAAGATTTCTGTGTGATTCAGATCTTGTCCCATTGTGTGAGAGACTATCCCTAGGGAGACAGGACACACAGATGTCTGCCTACTCCATAAAGGATCTCACCAGACTTCAACTTAGTGAACAGTGAGTTTTATTGGGGTTACTTACAGAAGCAGAGGTGACTGAAAACAGCTGCATCATCAAAAAAAAGCTACATGCAGAGAAACCCTGTCTCCAAAAAATAATTTGATGATTAGTTTGCAAACATTTCTTGCCTATTTTTAAGCCCTATTTTTTTTTTTTTTTAAGCAATAGAGTCTAATCATGAACTTAGGATTCACTGCCTTTATCTCTGAGGTGTAGAAATTATAGGCATGCAGCCACCAAACTAGCTGTCTACTCTTTACTCTGTATATTCCAATAAGGCTTGCAATGGGAAAGAGAGTGAGTTGTTAAGGTTACCACAGATCAGTTTCAACACTGGTCAACATACTGAATTTACCCACTTTAACATAGCTCAGACTGTTCAGACTTAAGGCTTTCTTTAAAAAAAAAATTAGTAGTCTCATCTTCTGTTAGAAATTTTTACTCCAAGGCTGGCAGGAGAACACAGCAGGTCAAGGCACTTGCTATGTGGATCCTACAACCTAAACTTGATCCCAGGAGCCATGATGGAGAGAGAAAATCAACTCTTGAGAGTTTTTCTTTAACTTCCACACACACATAATGGTCAGGACACTTGCATCCATTAATTAATTAATAATAACAATAATAATAAAAATAATAATAATCTGCATGCACACATGATAACAACAACAAAATCATGGAAAAGCAACACCCTTTTAAAACAAGAAAGATGGAAGTTCGAGTTCCCTAATTTAGATTCCCTTACCTAGTATTTACTTAGCAGATATTAGTTTAATTAATATTTAATTCTTCTTGAACATGAGCTCCTTGAAAACCTGTGCTTGTTTATATGTTCACCACTGTGCTCCAGGCACCTCACACAGTTCCTGGTAGATATGGTAGGCAGTCCTCTAAAGAGTCATGGGATGACTTGATAACTCTCACTGCTTAAGGTGCCTCACAAAACAAGGAACTTGGTACTAGATGATTTTGAATGCTGCAAGTGCTGAGCCGGATTAGACCAGGGCCTTGCCACTCTTTTAGCATCCTAAAAGCTCAGTGTCTGTCTCTCATTGGTCCATTGAGCATCCGTAGCAGATGTTTCCATTCTTTACAGCACTTTAAAAATTACCCTGCTTGCCGGGCGGTGGTGGTGCACGCCTTTAATCCCAGCACTTGGGGGGCAGAGGCAGGTGGATTTCTGAGTTCAAGGACAGCCGGGGCTACACAGAGAAACCCTGTCTCTAAAAACCAAAAAAAAAAAAAAAAAAAAAAAAAATAACCCCTCTTTAAAAATTGCCAAAAAAAAAAAAAAAAAAAAAAGGAAGAAAAGAAAAAAACAAGGAGCAATTGGGTGTGAAATAGGCAGTAGAAGCATTTCCCCAGGTACCGTTTGGTTCTCTGGAGTCTTAGATGACAAACACGGGAACCCAGAAAGTGCTAAAGGGATAGCCCAGAGGATAAAACTCAGTGATACAGAATCCCCCCACTACTAGTTCACTGCTGTCCCCCCTTCCTGCTTTCTCTTTCAAATTCCATACTGCTTTAACTGCCTCAGTTTCCTCTCTGGACCCAGTAGTGTACAGGCCAGCAAGTTCAAGGATTGTATTGAATATTGCTATCTGAATATAGTGTTGCAAATTTTCTTGGAGCATTAGGTTTTAAACTTTTCCATGAAACGTTTGAAATGGTGGCGTTCCTAAAATTCCAAGCGTGCGAACTACATATAAATAGAGAGATCTGTGAACTATCTAGTAAAGTTGTAACTGTGTTGCACACGAGACAATTTGTGTGATTAAACTAGGGTTTGTGCAATCAGGTTATAATCAGAGCCCTTACTGTCCAGTGAGACTAGAGACACACAAGCTGTTTTTCTGCCCTTACTAGAATCACTAAACTGGTCATAGTCTTTACTTCTCTGATCTTCTATACTGCCCAGTCTTGAGCTCAGATATTTATGTACTGGTAATGCTGGCAATCTGCTAACTACTGGACATCTTAAATCTGTAAAATGTTTAGTGTAACAAATAGAAAACAAATATATGCCGCCCTTCCACACATCGGCCATCCACTCTGGACCTGTCACGAATGATCTGTGAGCAAAATAGACCCACAGTCACAAATGCTAGCGTTCCAAATGGCAAGACTGTACGCCAAAGTTTATTGATAATCATTTGAGCCAAGCTCCAAACTCAATTCTTCCTATAGAAATAATGTTGTAAGTCACTATTGGTAGTCTTTAACTGACAGTCCACACACCTATCTGATGTTTGGCCGTCCATATCATGACCAAGATCCAAAAGGGTTTTAAGGGTGTGCCATCCCCGGCACCAGACCTGAATTGAATCCCTAGTGAGGTATTTATGCTTAACAGCAACTTGAGACAGTGCTGTGCCAACACTTTGGCAACTCCTATCAGATTAATAAGTTGGCTTTTTAATCCCTGGGGTATAAAACAGCCCCACTGATATCAAAGAATGAATGGCTAGGTGTCTGGCTGTGTGACCATCACTACAGAGAGCAAACAGGACACTGTCTCTGGCTATAAAGCTTAATTCAGCTCTAGAAGAAGCACAAGTTGAATCCACAGAGAGTGGAGATGTGGGTGCCCATGTAACATCCTGGAAGGAAAGTTGCTTCTATGAAAAGAGCCCTGGAGGTTGTAAATACACCATCAAGCTAACCAGCCTTGACTAGACACTTCCAGAACAAATGTAAATTCCAAAGAGAACCTTGGGGGATGGGGGTGGGGTTGGGGGTGGGGTAGGGGTTGAAGGTTAAAAAAGTATCAGAGAAAAGGGGAGTGAGCTTATGAAGAAGGCATCTCCTGAGGTGACTGGTAGGTGGGGAGGGAAAGCCTTGTAGAGGCTCACTCACTGACTGAGGGAAGCAGAGGAGACTGGGCCCTTTCTTAGGGCTCTACTGTGCCAGCAGTCCAGAACAAGTGGGATGCTGGGTAGATGGGAAGGGTGTGAAGCTGCAATCTAGGGGTCGGAACAAAGGGCATTGTCTCGGCAGGGAGCTAGGACTGGCCCTGTGACCTTTATCCCCCATTGTTTGTTTCACCCGGAAGGAAGACTCTATCTTCAGCCCTTTGCTCAGGCCTTGCTCAGTGTTCTTTTCCTCCCCCAACCACCTACCTGGGCGGCTGAGTAACTTAACTCCTTCACATCTTGTTCAAGTGTACGCCTACTAGGGTCTTCTACCCCCCCCCCCCTTTAAAAAGAAATATAGAACACTTTGAAAGTTTGTGTCGTTCTTGCACAAGGGCCTTGTCAACTTCTCTAGCTGTTCCAGTTTTAGTATTTGTGTGGCTGAAGAGAGTGAGCACTACTTCCCTTTAAAAAATATCACTCCATGCAGCCAACTATTGAACTGAACACGGGATGGGGGTGGTGGACAATGGAAGAGTTCAAAGAGAAGACTGAAGGAGCTTGAAGGGGTTTGCAAACACATGGGGAGAGCAACAATACCAACCAACCAGAGCTCCCCGGAGTCTAAACCAACAGCCTAGGAACACATGGAGGGACCCATGGCTCCAGCTGTACATGTAGTGGAGGGTGGCCTTGTCGGGCATCAGTGGGAGAGGAAGTCCTTGGTCTCCTGAAGGCTGGACGCTTTCCCCAGTGTGGGGGAATTTGAAGGCGGGGATGCGGGAGTGGATGGATGGGTGGGGCCACATCCTCATAGAAGCAGGAGGAGGGGGGATGGGATAGGGGATTTCTGGGTGGGGAGGAAATGGGGAAAGGGGATAACATCTGAAATGTAAATAAAATATCCAATAAAAGAAATCAGCCGGGCAGTGGTGGGCACACGCCTTTAATCCCAGCACTTGGGAGGCAGAGGCAGGCAGATTTCTGAGTTCGAGGCCAGCCTGGTCTACAGAGTGAGTTCCAGGACAGCCAGGGCTACACAGAGAAACCCTGTCTCGGAAAACCAAAAAAAAAAAGAAAAAAGAAAAAAAATAATAATAAAAATAAAAAAATAAAATATCACTCCATTCCCCCAAAGTTCCCCTCGGCTCTCCTTTCCTTTATATAAAGTGGCTATTGCTACCTGACTTTTATTCCTTATTTTCTGTCTTCTTCCACCACACTGTAAATCCCACCAATCAGGGAGCCTGGTTTTCAGCTGTGTGTCCTGTGCTGCAGACAGAGCATTTGGCTGGAAAGAGCTTTTCCCCTTACAAAAGTGTTTACAGGTGGGATCCTTTCTGTGGGCCTGTATCTTGTATTCAGTCACAAGATCACATTAGTCAGGGCCAGCGTGGAGAGTAATTCAGTTAGTGCTTAGATTTCTCTGTTAGAAGCCTGTGGGTTATGGGCACCATTTGTTTCCCTTTTGGTGCTGAATCTTTCACTTCTCTTCCAAGTTTTATTTTTGACGTTTTCAAAACCCGTGGAAGAGTCACAAGAGCCTTGCAAGGAGAGTCTGAGTTTCCTGCTATTTGCCATTTGTCCCCACACCCGCACTACCTCTCTGGTGTGTGTATCTCATTATAATGTTTACAGCTGTTTATGTCACAGTTCTAAGTTCTTCAATTTTATCACCCAAGAAAAAGACTGAGTGCCACTGTCAGGGATTGTAACGTGGACACAGCACAGCTCTGTGTGCACATCCTTCTAAGCTGTGCCCACGCTGTATAAACAGCAACAGTTGAAGTCCTACTAGTGAGCTCACCCTCAGTTATACATTGCACTTGGTTGTCCCGTTCCTTTAAGCTTTCTAGTGTGTGTTTGTTTTCTGTTGTTTTTCTAAAGCCTATGTCCTTTGTTTCATTAAATGGCCCTTGCTGGGGCTTCTTTTATATTTCCCCATTGATAAAGTCAAGATAGACAATGTATCCTTGTAAATACCTGAGCTTTGGAGATATGTGATGTATTCTTACTAGTGTTGTCAACTGTGAGCCCTTGGCTTTAGGTAACCTTTGTCCTATTCCCTCACTAGCACACAGTACTACCGAGTACTTTGTAACTCACAGCTTTGCAGCATGAAATTTTGTTACATAGAGCTGTAATATTTGATGGGACAAGTATTGTAAAACTACTTAAATATCCTGCCTCTCAACATCTTTTACCTGATTGTGATTCCTAGAAATCGTTGCCTGAAGCAAAAAAAAAAAATGGTGCAAAAAAAATGGCTATTTTTATGCCGTAGAGTAGTTGTCATAACAAAGAGACCCCTCTTTCCCATCTTATTTGCTTGATTGCTTTTTATAAATATGATCTCAGGAATTATTTTTAGTGTGTTATTATGCATTAATGTCATTCCTTTTAATGTTCCGATCATCCTAGCATTAGCCGAAGTTCTAGCTTCTGGAGAGAGAAGCCACTAATTCAAGAAGTAATGAGTATTTTTAGTCCACTTAGCATGCTTCCCAAGTTGTGATTGCACAGGAAGCAGCCAGATTGGGCCCAGATTCATCATCCCTATCCCTCTGCCTGGTGATGATGATGGTCAGTGGACTATATTAAAGTAGCAACACCCTATGAATCTCTAAGGAGCTGGCTTTTAAGAGTTAAAGCATAGTCTATTAAAAAAATTACCTTCTAGGGCTGGAGAGATGGCTCAGTGGTAAAGAGGGCTTGCCACTTCTGCAGAAGACCTGGATTTGGTGCCCAGCTCCCACACAGCAACTTAGATGGTGTCAGAGGGGCTCTGACACCATCTTCTGCCTCTATAGTTCCTGCACATACAGGGTACAACTGAAAACGACACACAGGACACTTATGTATTTAAGGAATACACAAGAATGTAAAACTTGTCAGCTTAGCATAGAAGAAATTGCTCTTTTAGGGATGCGTGCCCTCTGCTAGACATAGTGGGAGAAAAGACACACTTCAGCCAAGTGCTGGAACCTGCTGGTGCAGAACGGTGTGCCCTACATTCACACGACCCCTTGCCAGTCCTCTCCTTTCAAAGAGGTACTTTCAACGCCTGGTTTCAGTGACCATGCAAAATAGCAGCAGTTTTGGCTGTGGCTGTTCATCGACCAAGGTTCTCCTTGGTCAAAGGAAACCTCATTGATATCCAACTACAAGTTAGCTGGGTTGACCTTTCCGCATCAGAAGTGACCTGCAGGAGTGTGTTTTGGTCAGATAACTTCCTTAGTCTCCTTAGAAGTCATTTCTAGACAGGTTATTGTTAACACTGGATATTTGTAGTTTGTGAATTTCACATTCATAAAAGTCCCCCACACACGTGGCATTTGTGTTGCTTAGTAACCTTACTTCTGCTTACCCTTACATCATCCTATTAAGAACAGAGGAGATTTTTTGTTTTTTTTATAACAAGAGAACATCACAAGAATACTTGCACACTCATGGACATAGAATGAGAGACACATCACTCACTTCCTTCTGTGGAAGCCACGAAAGATGGACCAGAAATAAAGGGCATCTGCTGGTTTAAACTCTGGGCCTTTGGGTACCACAGCCACAAATGGGCATCAGAGAGTGAGTGGAATAGAATGGACAAGAATATCAACTCTGTGTCAACAGAGTCAGAAAGAGTTCCCAAATGGCTGCTCGGGATTTTGCATGTTTGTTTCTTTTATTTTGCACTGTCTGACATTTGGATAGAAAATAAATTAGACCTCTCTACTTAAAAAGGCTCAATCAACTTCCGAAATAAATGACCCCTGACTCTACGTGGCTGTCTGCTCTCAGATATCCCTAACTGGTGTTAGACAACATTCTTCTTGTTGCAAAGAGTCTAGCTATTGCCAGAGTCCCCTTTCATACCAGAAGGTGATGCCTTGGTGATTTGCCCCCTGGTCTCACCACATACCTACAAAGCCTATTGAACAGTGTCATCGGTGGGGTGTGGGGGTATTTTCTTTTCCTCAGTAATGTTTAATAGAGTTTCTCTAAAGCTAACCTGGAAACCATCTGCCACAGTGTTTGAGCCAGTGAGTATCTGTTAAGTCTTCTTGGTTGGAAGGTGGCACCTGAAGATTTTGAGAATCAAGCTACATATGTAGCCAGGTCTGGTGAGGGAGTATTGTCCCACAGAGGTCCAGTGTTTGCTATAGAAATAAAGGCCGTGGAACTTGTGGTCTGTGCAAGCTACTGTCTAGGTATTTAAAGCTTGCCCGTGGCTGGATGCCAGGCCCTGTGGTGAACAGAAAGGCTACATCAGTGGCTCTAATGTGTGACACCTGCTACCAATTAGTTCACACCTGCCTTGTGCTGTCCTCCCCGCCCCCCCCATTCTCTCTCCCATGAGCTATCCTTTAAAAAACATTGAAAATCAGAAGTGTTTCAGATTCTGACCTAGATCTCCAAGTAGCTTTATTATAGCTCTAAAAAATGTAGATGAATTCTCTGGATAATAAATAAGAGACCAACTTTTACCTATTCTCTCTATTTAACTGTGAATAAATGTCATTTTTTTGATACTGAAAAATTTTCAAATGTTTGATACACAGAGAGAGGGGGGAGGGAGGGAGGAGGAGGAGGAAGAGGAAGAAAAGGAAGAGGAGGACCATAGCAGCATCCTTCATAATACCCAGTGTTTAAGATGCACACGGGTCTGCAAAGTATTTGTTGAACACATACTCAAACCTAGGAAGGACAGCAGATGAATACGTTTTATTTTCACTTCCAATCTCATGAGATTTTCCAACTGTAACTTAGATTCCAGCAGATTTATATGCCTTGCTATGTTCCAGAGTTGTTTGAGGGCTGGTTAGGCATTAATCCCTGACTATGCACACAAGTGTACACGACTGACCCGCTAGGTCCATATGCACAGATGTGTCCTTAGTACATACAGTTAGTTAGAAGATTGATTGCTAGGTTGAAGGATACCCTAGAAAAGTAAGTGGTACCTTTAATGTTTTCTGAAATATCTTGAGTTTGTTCCTTAGACTGTAACTTTATGACAGTGTACTGTGTTAGTTTAGCTTACTTTATTGCCATAGGAATTACTGTAAACTCGGCCAGCATTTATTGAACGCCTACAAAATTTTATGCACCAGCCTCTTCTTGATGTCCTGTTATTTACCACCTTCCCTGATCCCAATAAACAAGAACATCAATACTGATTCAAAACCCCTCAAAGTGTGGAGTGTCTAGCAGTCCTCACACGGGAGAACTCTGCGAGGTAGAGAGGACGGAGGAGCTATTTTGGATGATTCAGCTGGGCTAAATGGGTGGGGGAAAGAAGGGTGGAGGAGATAGGGGAGCAGGGTGGGCAAAGGCTGGAATTTTACACTCACTGTGTATTTGAGTCACAAGCAAGGGTTTTCATGGGGAAGAGTGGAGCTAAGGTCTGAGAGCTCCACCCTAGGGCAGAACGCAGTAGAACAGGGCAGCAAAACACCAGGAAGGGCCCACACCACCACCTTCATCCTTGATGCCATGGGAAGTCTCACAGGATGATTTACGAAGCAATTGTGTTTATCTCATGGACATCAAAAGTGGTCAGAGAAATACAAGACAGAGGAAATGGTGGGCACGTTCATGCTTAGCTGATGAGCAGGGAAAAAGTGGAAACCGCTTGGGAAAGTTGGCCTTGACAGGCATCAGTTGACGGAAGTTTCGTGGGGTCGCTGTCCACCTGTGTGGTGTTAAAGATGGGGTTTGAGAGGTGTCACCCTGATTTCCAGCGAATTTCTGGACACAGGAAGGCACAGGGTACTAGATGTACTAGAGTACTGTGTTAGCAAGACTGCTCTGTTTCCTGTACACCTGCGGGTCACAGATTTGAGCAACAGTCACATTTAAATGATTTGACTGAGGCTGTGGGGAGGTGTTCAGTAGCCACAGAGAGCTCTACTTCTGGTCAGTGGGAGGAAGTGAGTGGCGTAGCTAGCACTACATGTCTGTTTATTTATTTTTTTTGTTAACAATATAGACATTTTATATTGTATACCTGGAAGCTCCTGTACTGACAGGGATGAGGTAGAGAATTTTTCTGAATCAATCTAAATAGAAAGTAACTGTGACTGTCTCTAGAAGAGTGGCAGAGCCTAGTTTTAAGGACCAATGCATGCTAATTCTGATTGGAGAGTAAATAAGAAAATGGGACATTGCTCCCTCTATGAAAACAATAGCTCAAGGTTTTCTTGGTTTTTTTTTTAATTATTTTTTTAAATTAGCATGCAAAGTAACAAGTTTTGTCATTGGTGTTTTTATACATCCGTGTCACACTCTGTTCTGGTTTGTACCTCTTCCCCCAGCGATCCTGGGTCCCCTTAACCACCCACTGGTTCCCTTCTGTGTATAGACTCTGCTTTTATGTTTATCCTACCTATGGATGACATTATTCTCCCCTCCCCCATCCCTTTAGGTCTCTTCCTCTTATACTCCTTCTTCTGGTTTCATGGCCTATATATGCACACAGTAAAAACATATGAATATACACATACACACACATTTAAATTTAGGTTGTACCTGTAAAAGAAGAAAACATGGTATTTTTCCTTTATGAGTTAGACTTAGTTCGTTTAACATAATTTACAGCGTAGTTGATTTTCTCGGCTATCTTTGTCTTAGTGTTCTGTTGCTCAAGAGACTCCATGACCACAGCAAGCCTTCTAGAAGAAAGCATTTACCTGGGGCGGCTTTTCCCATCCTGGAGGCTGGATCTTCACTTTGGTCATGGTTTCCTTTGCTGTGCAGAAGCCTCTTGATTTGATGCAATCCCGTCTTGCAGTTCTTGGAATTATTTCCTGTGGCTTCAGAGTCCTCTTCAGAAAATCCTTACCTATACCTGTGTTTTGGAGTGTTTTGCCTGTGTTTTCCCCAGGCAGTTCTGTTTGAGGCATTATGTTAGGCATTATATTGATCTGTTTTAAATTGACTTGTATACATGGCTGTAGTTTTATTCTTTCACATGTGGAGTTGGGAATCTAGTTTTGCCCCCATTATTTGTTTAAAAGTCTGTCTTCCATGTACATTTTTGACACTTTTGTCAAAAAGTAGATGACTGTAGGTGTGGATTTACTTCTGAGTCCTTTGTACTATTAGTACAAATACTGTTAGTATTAGTGTAAGTATCTGATTTTTGTGTCACTTCATGCTGTTTGGTTAACTGTGCTCTGTAATGTAATTTGAGATT
Organism: Rhabdomys pumilio; assembly: GCA_030674055.1. NCBI lineage: Eukaryota > Metazoa > Chordata > Mammalia > Rodentia > Muridae > Rhabdomys > Rhabdomys pumilio. Next base: position 162,212,093 of record JANHMN010000003.1, read on the forward strand.
GGTATTGTGATATTTTCAGCATTTCTTTTTTACTAAGGATTATTTTGTGGGTTTTTTTTCCCCACTTAGGATTTTAGGATTGTTTCTCTTTAGTTCTATGAATGACTGTAGGAGTTTGATGGGGACCACATTGAATCTGTACAGTAATACAACATTATAATAATATTAATTCTGCCCATCCATGAGCATATGTGATATCTCCATCTTCCAGTGTTCTCTTCCATGTTTCTTATCAGGGTTTTAAAATTTCCATTGTAGATTTTTGTCACTTCCTTGGTGCCTTAGTTTGGGTTTTATTGCTGTGAGGAGACACCATGACCATGGCAACTCTTATAAAGAAAAATATTTAAAAGAATGGGGCTACTTTTTGCCCTGTCTGAGGCTAAGGTGAAGAGACTCAGATAATTGGTTTGACAAGGAAAGTCTCAGAAACACCCAATATAGACTTTGTTCTCTGGTTAAGTTTCATGAAGAGCATTTTAATAAAGTATAGCAAGCTGAGAAAGGAAAAATATAAAATATATGGTTTGAAATTTAATGGGGCACCAGGAAGTGAAATGGAGCTGAACCCTGTGTTCAAGGATATTAAATTGAGTTAAGGGAGTGGTGACCTTGGAGCAGGATCCCACCCAGCTAAATTTAGGTCTGAGCATGACAGTACAAGCCTTTAAATCCAGGAGGCAAAGACAAGCAGATCTCGGAGTTCAAGGCCAGCCTCGAACAGCACGTTCTAGGTGGAGAAAAATGTAAAATCCAGACTTGATGGATCACACCTTTAATCCCAGTGCTCAAAAGAAAGGCATACAGATCTCTGAGTTCAAAGTCAGTCTACAAAGCAAGTTCCAGGACAGCCACGCTAAGCAGCGAAGGATTTGGAAAACAGAAAGCTGGTGATGATGTGGCCTTGTTGGAGTAGGTGTGTCACTGTGGGTGTGGGCTTTAAGACCTTCATCCTAGCTGCCTGAAGCCCGTATTCTGCTAGCTCCTCCTGCACCATGCCCCCCTGGATGCTGCCATGTTCCCACCTTGGTGATACCACACTTCCATATGGCTCCTGTCTCCTCCCTTTGTCCCACTTACATGCACCCTTATGTAGAGATTTTTACCCCCTTATTTCTTTCTCAGAAGATCCACTGTTCTCAAATAAGGAAGCTACTGGCTTTTACCTGTTAACTTTCTATTCTATGAATACATTCAGCCAGTTCTAAAAGATTGCCAGTTGTCTTAGTTAGGGTTTTACTGTTGTGAACAGACACCATGACCAAGGCAACTCTTACAAGAACAACACTTAATTGGAGCTTGCTTACAGGTTCAGAGGTTCAGTCCATTATCATTAAGGTGGGAGCAAACATCCAGGCAGGCAGTGCTGAGAGTTCTACATCTTGATGTGAAGGCTGCTAGCGGAAGACTTGATTTCCAGGCTGCTAGGGTGAGCCCATGCCCACAGTGGCAAACCTATTCAACAAGGCCAGAGCTTTTAATAGTGCCATTCCCTGGGCCAAGCATGTACAAACCATCACGCTAGTAGAGTCTTTTAATCTTAGGATCAGGACGTCTGTCTTAAATTTTGAGTCCCTTTGATTGTTCTGGCTAAGATTCAGGCAAGATTGGATAAGAGTGGTTAGAAGCTCTTGTCTCGTTCTAGGTTTTAGAGGAAATGCTATCAGTTTTTCCATTTAGTATATTGTTGATTATAGGTTTGTCACATCTGGTATGATGGCTGTTCTTGGTTGTCACCTTGACCATATCTGGAATTAATAAACTTGAAAATGGAGGGACACCTGTGAGGGATTTTTGCTTCATTTGAAGTGAGAAGATCCACTTCTAATCCAAATCCTTTGAGTTGGGGAAATCCCGCCTCTAATCTGGGCCACACCTTCTGCTGGAAGCCTATCTAAGGACGTGGAAGAAGGAAGGTTTTGCTCTTTGCCTGCCTGCTCTTGGCTCTCTAGCAAGCCCATTCATTCCTTCAGGATTATTCCTACAGGATATACATTCCTCCAGGGTATACTGAAGACTGAGACTAGCTACTGGATTCTTGAACCTTCATAGTCAGCCATTGTTGGATTAGCTGGACTCTGTAAGTCATTCTAACAAACTCCCTTTCCGTGTGTATTTAGAGAGATTCGTCCTGTGTGTTCTGTCACACTAGAGAACTCTGAGCAATATGTATCATCTTTATTATGTTGGGATATGTTTCTTCTAATCTCAGTTTTTTCAGGGCTTCTATTATGAACCGTTACTCAGCTTTAACTAAGGCCATTTGCATCAATTGAAATGATCGTGTGATTTCTGTCCCTGAATCTATTTACATGCTCTTACCTTGATTGATTTTCCAACTGTTGAACAGTCTTTACATCCCAGAAATAAACCCACCTTAGTTGTGACATATGATTTTTTAGTGTATTATCGAGTTTGGTTTGTAAGAATTATATTGAGATTATTTTTTGGTACTAATATTAGAGATATTGATGTGTATTTTTTCTTTTTTATTGTCGTGTGCTTATCCCGTTTTGGAATCAGGGTAATGTTGGCTTTGTAGAATGAATTTTGTTAGTGTAAATGCCTTCCTTTCTGTTTTATGTGACTGAGGAACATTTGTGGAAGAGTCTCCTCCGTAATTATACCTTCTTTATTTGGTTATGGTCATTCATATATGACTAGGAATTTATCTATTTCTAGGAAATTTCTAAAATTCCCCAGGGTTTCTGAAGTACAAATCGTCAAAATATTGTCTCAAGATGACCTGGGTTTGGTTGGAATTTGCTGCAGTGCCCTCTTTTTCATCTTTAATGTAATGGGGTTCAGTCTCTTTATTTTGGTAGTTTAGTTAAAGGTTTGTCAGTCTTGTTTGTTTTTACAAAGAATTAATTCTTTGATTTTTTTTTTTTTTGTAGTATTCTCAGTTTCTACCCTGATCGGTATTACTTTGTGCTGTCTGCTGCTTTGGGGATTGTTTTGTTATTTTTACAACCCTGGAGCACATCATTATATTTTCTTTGGAATCATTGTGACTTTAGTGAAAGCACATACGTATCAACTTCCTTTATAGAGCTTTCATCGTGTTTATCAAAGATTCTATTGAGTCCATATTCACTTTCACTTGGTAAGGATTCTTCAACTCTTCCTCTTTGTTTTGTAATCTCTCTTGATGTTGATTTCTAGTTTTATCTCACTATAATCTTAGAGGATACAAGAAATGAGCTTTTAATTGCTCAGACCTGATTTGTGGTCTAGAGTATAGTTTATATCAGGAGAGGCTGTATGCCCTACTGAGAAGGAAGCATATTTTTTATCTGATGGTTGGAAGGAATGTACTGTAGATAACCTCGTAAGTACATTTGATCTAATGCATAGCTTGACTCTGATGTTTCTTTGTTAATCTTTAGCTTTGATAACTAAAGATGGGAGTAAGTTAATTGAAAATCACTCACTGTTTTAGTATCAGGGCCTACTTTTACCCTTTATGTTTATTAATGTTTGTTTTATAAAATTGGGAGCTTCAAAGTTTGGTGCAAATGTAATTGTTATCATCTCCTTTGTGACTTTTCATTTATTAATGTGTGGGGAAGATATTCATATCTTCTGCCTAATTTTTGTTTAAAGTCTACTTCATCAAGTATCAGAATAGCCACAGCAGCTTAGCTTTTGGGGGCAGGCCTTCCATTCACTTGACAGAGTGGCTCTATCCTTAGACTCAGTGTATGGATGTCTTCACTAGTTAGATCTGTTTCTCAGAGACAATAGGAAGTTGAATCTAGTTTTCCTTTGTTCTGATGATTTTGTTTGGTTTTGGTTTTTCAAGACAGGATTTCTTTGTGTAGCCATGGCTCTCCTGGAACTATGTCTTTAGACCAAGCTGGCCTAGAACTCATAGAGATTCCCCTGGCCCTGCCGAAAGGGCTGACAAGCACTGCCCAGTGGGTCTAGTTTTGTGTTTATTGTGCAGTTCAGCCTGTCCTGGAATTCTTATGTAGACAGGCCTAGAAGTCACAGGGATCTGTTTGCCTCTGCTTCCCCGGTGCTGGGATTAAAGGTATGCACCACCACACCCAACTCTAGTTATTTAAATCTAATCAGCCTGTCTGCCCTTCTTCCTTAGAGATATGTGGGTGTTAGTGATTAAATTATTATTGGAAGATGTTTACTAATTGTTGAGAGTTTATTCTTTTTGGTAATGGTGATGGTGGTTGGTTACTGTTACTTCACCGATGTAATATCAGGGATTTTTCTGCCTTCTGTATTGGGCATGATAGATTCCTTATAGGACCCAATTCATCTATTTCTCTTGAAAATTTATCATTTCCTGTGTTCTCTTCTTTGGTTATAGTATTTCTTTAAATATCTTGGTGATCATGCACAGTCTTAGTTTGTGTTTATCTTGGAATATTATTCATCAATTTTAAAAGAAAGCTTTGCTGGATATAATAGTTGTTTGTAGGTATTTATTTTCATAATTTAAAGTGTGTTGCTCCATTTATTTCTGGTCTTTAGGTGCACTGTCACTCTGAAGTTTCTGCTTTTATAAATGAGTTGGGTTTTTTTGTTTTGCTGTTGTTTTGTTTGTTGTTTTGTTTTGTGTTTGAGACAGGGTCTCACTATAAAGCATGGCTAGCCCTAGAGCTCACTGTTTGACCAAGCTGACCTTGAACTCAAAGAGATTAGCCTGCCTTTGTCTTTCCTGGGTGCTGGGATTAAAGGCATGTGCCACCACACCTGGCTGCAGTGCACCCTTGGCATCTTAAATATAATGTGTCATGGTAGGGTTCTGTTTTGATCATCTCTCTTTGTCTTCTAAATGCCTCTTCTGCTTGAGCATTCATTTCTTTCTTTAGATTTTTAGAAATTTTCTGCTGTACTTTTGTCAAGTAGATTTTCCAAGTCTTTAGGGTTCGTTGCGGCTCTGCTGTAAGTCTGGTCTTTTGATTATATTCCAGAGTTCTTATACAGTGCAGTCATGCTCATTTATTATCAACCTTATCAATGCTTCAATGTTGCATAATATTCAATGTTGTCGCCCTTCTATTTGGCCTATTGGGGATGTTTTCCGCCATATTTAATTTGATTTGTTGAGTTTTTATTTGTAGCATTTCCTATTTGTTTCACAATCTCCATACCCCCTGCATTTGTCCTCCCTGTTTGTGACTTCCTTGTGTATCCTGCCATCTTTCCCATCCATTTTGCTCACGTCTTCATCTGTGTTGTTACCTTCCCACCCCATGTTCTAGACTGAATTCATCCCATGCATTTGTTCCTGTTCTTTTTCACATCACCGATCCGTTTCTACAGTAAGCTGGGGATTCTTTACCCAGAACTCTTCCTATTTCCGTGTGGGGTTGGGTTTAGTAGATGAGGAGCTGTGAACTTCTGGAGAAGTCACATGGCCTTGCTTCCCACGTTTCCGAGTTGTGGTTTCACATCTGTTGGTTTGGATCACCTTTCTGGTTTATTTGGAGGGTCTTCACTCGAAGCCAACCCTTGGAGGCTGAATCTCCCATCCCATTCAGAACAGAGAACACAAACTACTTTGGCAGCAACGCCACCAAACTATACAAGGCAGAGAAATGCACTTGATGGTTCCAGAAGAGGCCTTGCAAAGTAGAATGCCTGCCTCATAAGCATGGGGACCTGAGGGCAGATCCCTAGACAGTGCTCACAGGTGCCTGTAATCCTGGTGCTGTTGAGGATGGGGTAATAGAGACAGGCTGTCTCCTGAGTTCCTGACCAGCCAGTCCAGTCAATAGATAAGCACCAGGCTCTATGGGAGAGCCTGTCCCTAAAGATAAGGTAGAGAGTAAACAAAGAAGATACTCAGGTTTGACCTCTGGCTTCCAAACACATACCATACCTTTATATGCATACATAAGCACACAAACATGCACAAAGGAATATACTTAGAATTCCTCCCCAATGATCGTAAAAACAGAAAGTGGTTAGAACTACTGATCCTGTACAATTAAAAAGTTATTTAGATGGGGCTGGAGAGATGGTTCAGTCATTAAGAGCACTGACTGCTCTTCCGAAGGACCCAATTTTGATTCCTCTCACACACATGACAGCTTACAACTGTCTGTAACTTCTCTTCCAGGGAATATAATGCCCTCTTCTGGCCTCCAGAGGCACCAGGTACACATATCGTACACAGACATATGTGTAGGCAGAACCCTCATATACATAATAAAATAAAATAAAAATCTTTAGAGGAAGCATAAAAATAGTAAATTATTTTGAATATTAGATTACATGTCTGGCATAAGGAGTTTCCTTTCTTAGAACTTAAGTATTCTCAAGAGTCAAGACTAAACAGATTCTAGTAGGTTCTTTTATAGCCTTCCAAGTATGCCACTCATTTTCTGGTATGAATAAAGCTGTTCATCTTAATAGTTCTGTACTGTGTAATGTAAAAATATGAGCCGGTTAAAAATGTGATCGTTGATGGTTGGTAGCTATCTTATTGGTCCTTGGGAGCCAGAGGCAGGATGATTGATAGTTTCAGGCTAGCCTTGGCTATGTAGTGAGTTTGTTTGGCATGGGCAACATGGTCAAACCTTGTCTCCAAAACAGAGAATGGAAAAAAAATGTCTCTGTAATGCTTGAGAAAGTATATCCATTTTTTAAGGTGTTGTCTTTAAACCATACTATGTGTGTATAAATATGTCTGAAGCAATTGCAGTAACTGTTTGGCTATCTACAATGCAAATTAGTTCCATGCCAGATAGAAGTATTTGATTGATACGAACTAATCCAAAAGGATATCTGGAATTGGCTGCAATAGAAGGTGATTTTACAGAAAACCAGTGTGGTTTATAGTCACTAATACAAACAGATACTCGGTAGTGCTTTGTTTCTCCTTCCTTTAATTAAGTAGGAAGACCTCTGGACCCATGTCCTCCTTTGGCTTCTCCAGATGTAGGCCATATGAAACTGCAGCCTTTAGCCTTCTGGCCAGTCAGTCCATTCTAACTTGTTACATCTTTAAAGAACTTATTTCTACCGAAAGTTAAGACTTGAAGGTTTTGAAATTGCTTTGGAGAGCAGATAGTTCCCCACAATTGACATTTGAAATAAATCTGTGTATAATATTTAACATATAATATTTAACATAATATTTAACACATGATAATGAGATAATAAAGCCATAATGTTATATATAAGTTAATAACTTTATATAAAGTGCATATAAGGTTTATAAACCAAGAAGAAAAACATGGCATGTTTATATATGTGTCTAGTATGTATATTACAAGTTCTACTTGCTTGGCTTGTTAATGACTAGTTGGTTGCTGGATGCTTCTAATGTGAGCTGTCTTAATTGACATAAAGGCTTCATGTTTGCAAACATCAGTATTTATGGACCTCATGTCTGTGCTTCTAAATTCTGTTTAGAATTACAGAAAGTTTTCCCTCCTAGTAGTGTGTAGTGCGCCACGCGGGTCACAGTAGTGGAAATCAATTGCTTCACTTAAAACTTAAGCCTTCCTCTGTAAAGAGGATCAAAGAATTAAAGAGACACTCTAAGGGATGTCAAGACTTACCAACTTATAGTTACCAAGTCCCAGTGACCTTCCCCTGCACCTAGCGATGCCCATTGTTGAGCATTCGAGGAAGTGACATCATTGTAACAGCAACAGTTCCTAACAACACTTGGCTTTTGAAAGGATAAGAGTATGTACATTTACTTCTCTTTGAATTTGGGAGCATTTTCTAAATGAAAACGGCAGTATTGAAATGATCTGATAACAAAGCTTCTCATAACTCACCAATGATAGAGGTAATAAATGGGCCTTCATCTTGGTGATTCTGTGCAGCCTGCGTTGAGATTACACATTATAGTCATCCTCAAAAGCTAGGCGCCAGGAGTGCTATACCTGTCTAGAGCTGGAGTCTTGTTGAGTCACAGAATCTCAGAGCAGACCCTCTTAGCGCCAGCTAATCGAGGCAGATCTAGATCAGCAGCTGCGGTGTCCTTATTTTCAGAGGCGCCCTACCTGGTTGCAGCTGCTGTTTTTCAAAGGTGAAGAGATTGTGGGCTATCTCCTCCATTGCCTCCGGGGTCTCTTCTCAGCCGGGATCTGGCTGCTGGAGCCAGCTGTCCTGAGGCTACAGCTACCACAAAAGGCACACCAGCTTGAGTAGATAGCTTACTGTTCTCTTTTACGTCATCACCCAAGAATCTCAGACAAAATGGAGGAACCGATCCTTTAAACACCACTAGGGCTTCCGGGTATTTTGAAATGAGAGATGAGAGGTCAAGATCCTTAACAAAGAGGACAGAAAGTTTCTGACTAACGTTTGTTGTCACTTTCTTGAAGGTCGGGGAAATAAAATCTTGAATCTGTGTGAAACTAGACGTATGTGGATATCCATTTCTCAATTTTACCTTGTGATAACCAGCTTAAGCCAAGACTTATATTTCTTATTTGCCTTGTAAATAGCAATCTTAGCTTTAAATTCCTGGAGGGTGGAAAGCAGACATCTGCAGGTGAGCCCATCAGCTAGCTATTCCTCCTGTCGTGTACAAAAGGAGGCCAAGTTTATGAAGAAACCTGTTTCTGAGGATTCGTTTGTGCAAGGGACTTTGATTAAATAAATGCCCCATTATTGTTGTGTCTCCATAGCAAGGAAGAGTAGAGATGTGGGACTTTTAAGTCAATCCGAAGCATGTTTTGTTGACCGTGTAGTCAGTGAAACTGTGGTGTGATCCCACAAATTCACAAAGCTCCTATGTGACGTGCACTTCCCCCTATCAGTGTCATTCAACGGATGAGAAAACTGAGGTGTGGCCGGTTATTTGGCCTGGAACATAAACCCAGGAGCAACTGTATCGTGATCTGAACATAAGCAGCCATGCCTGCAGAGGTGGACACTGTTCCTCTCCTTGTTAGCTCAGGGATCCGTTCAGCAAACATTTAATAAGAATCTGTTGCATTTTAGGCTCCACCATAGCGATCGGCGGGGGTGGCATATGTATGTGTCCATTTCTAGACAGATACAGCCCTGCCCTTCGGGAGCTTGGTATGCTCTGGTCACTGTCCATGTGGCCAATGTATATTTCCATGTGCTCGCTCGCTCGATCCTTCCTTCCTTCCTTCCTTCCTTTTTTTTTTTTTTTGTTTTTTGTTTTTTGTTTTTTTGAGACAGGGTTTCTGTGTGTAGCCCTGGCTGTCCTGAACTCACTCTGTAGACCAGGCTGGCCTCGAACTAAGAAATCTGCCTGCCTCTGCCTCCCAAGTGCTGGGATTAAAGGCGTGTGCCACCACTGCCCAGCAGCTACCTTTCTGAAGATGCTTTGACGATGGTGCTCTTATTTGTCAAGAAGACATTATAGATTTTGTATCTGGAGAGACTGTCTCTAGGTGGGTAAGATAATTCTTAACAACAGAGGTAACTATTCAAGACAGATTGTCTTTCTCTCCTCTTGAGCTACAAAGAGGAAGTTACTACAGCTCCAAACGTTTGTGACTTCTGAATCCAAGAGTTAGCCCATGTCTCCCTGTTTTAAATTAGACCCCATCTCTAGCATTCTGAAACCTAGACAGGAAGAAAGAAATGACTAATGTAGTCAGCCATTAAGTCCTTGAATACCTGAAAACCACAAATAAACTATTTATACCTCTAGGTTTTTTAAGAGTGATTTTAGTTTCCCTCTCTCTTCCCCTCCATCTGAGTGAGCTTCTAGGTCCAGATGGGATTGTGATAGGAGGAAGACGAGCTTCTACTCTTGGGGCTTTCTTCCTCCTTCCCCACCCCTCTTCCTCCTCTTCTTCCTCTTCCTCTTCTTCCTCTTCCTCCTCTTCTCACTCCTCCTCTTCCTTCTCTTCTCTCTCCTCCTCTTCCTCCTCTTCTTTCTCCTCCTCCTCCCATTGTCCACCTCTTCCTCCTCGGCTGCTTGCCAGCCCAGCCAGTTAACACCGCTTACCTAACAGTCCACTGCTGACTCCTCGCTGAAGCCTTGTCTCCTTCTTGAGCCTTTCTTCTTTTGGACTTAGGAGTCTGCTGATGCCTGGCAGATGTGGGATAGATAGCTCAAATGAAGGCTCATTAAGTTCCCAGATGGAGAATCTGTATCTTATTGGGGGAGGGGGGACCAACTTCTGTTACTCCCTCAGTAGAGGGAAGTAAGTAAATTCTTAGTGTGACCTAGTTATTAAAACTTAGTTTCCTAGTGGAATCTTTAAGATTCTCTGTCTTAGTTTTAATGCTTGCATGTGCTGCAGAGCAAGAGGAAGGAGTGCCTCCTTTCATGGAACATCTCAATCAGAGTTATAATAGCAACATGTAAAGAGAATCTTGTTGTACATAATGGTTAAGACAATGATACAGCCTCAGAGTTTAGCTGGAGGTGTAGCTCAATGGCAGTACACTTGCCTAAGCAACCCCCTCGGGAGGTTTAATCCCAAATGCTCCCCATTCACCAAAGGAAGAAGTAAGCTCCATACTCATAGGAAGAAAACAAGCTAAGGGGATTGGCTTATCGTACCAAAACACGGGTTCTTGAGCCTGCAAGATGGCTCGTCAAGAAAAAGTATTTGCCATGCAGGCTCCATGGCCTGAGTTTGATCCCACAACCTATGGTAAAAGGAGAGAACTGACTTCTAAAATTTGTCCTCTGACCTTTGCACTGTGGAGGTCACATACTGTAGGAGATGTGTGAAGGCTCACCACAGCACAGTTGTTCACACGGGCCGGTGTGTGCACTGAATAAACTTAAACTTTCCAAATAAATAGTAAACGAAAATAAAACTGGTCTCTTGGTACTAGATCTGCTGTTTAATTCTTATCCACAGCCATCGATAAAAGAAAAAAAAACTTTTTCTGGAATTTATCTTTCTGGTAATCGGTTGTTGATGTTGCTTAGAATAAATACTCAGAATAAATACTCTGCCTGGAGATTTAAGGAATTATTCTTGCTTTCCACCTTCAACTTTTCTGCATTCACTACCCCAGGACTTCAGTCTAACCTCCTGCAGATTTGAAATGTCACAGTCCTGATGATTGCAAGAATTCAGTTTTCCTTATAGTTTGATAGTATTTCAATTGTATTCTTTGTGTGTGTGTGTGTGTGTGTGTGTGTGTGTGTGTGTGTGTGTTCATGTTTGTGAGGGGAGTGTTTTGTTTGTGTGTTTATCTGTGCACCACATGCCTGCAGTGCCTGTGGAGGCAGGAAAAGGGTATAAGATCCCCTAGGTCTAAAGTTAGTTGTGACCCACTAGTTGGAATTCAAACTGGGAATGGAACACAGGTCCTCTGGAAGAGCTCTCAGCCTCTGAGCTATCTCTCCAGCCCCTCGGTTCTGTTTGTCAGTCTTCAAGAATGACGAACTTGCTCCATCCAACCATCAACACCATAGTAAGGAAAACTAAGTTTGTCATCCACACCCACCTCCACTTCCTAAAGAAGGGGGAAAAATTGACTTTTCATGTTAGCATAATACATTTAAAGGGCTTTAAAATATTGGGCTAAGGAGATGGCTCAGCAGTATCTGCCACGAAAGCGTTGAGGACTTGAGTTTGGGTCACCAGCACCCATGTAACAGCTGAATTTTGTTACGGCACTGAAGATAGAGGTGGATCCCCAGAGCTTGCTGTGTACCAACTGGTGTCATTTGGGTTCAGGAGCATCTCAAAAGATAAGGTGAGGAAGCATGGAGACACAAAATGCCATCCTGTCTACACACTCTCGTCCATACACATACGAGCACAACAAAAAAGAAAGCATGCTTGCTGTTTCAGAGTCTTAGTCTTGTTCCTGTCTCTGGCATTCCCCTGCTAGGTTCTCTCTGGCTTTCCCATTTGTCCCTCAGATACAGACCCTTTGGGGTTGTACCTTGTGGCCTTTCTAACAGGCAGAGTGAGCACATGGGACTGACCTCTTGTCCCCTGCATACTGCTGCTGCTTTTACCTGCAGTTCCGATCATTTGCTCATGTTCGTTGATATATCTCTGTATGCCTCTTTCCTGTGGCTAAGTCTCCACTCCCTGGTGTGATTTTAATTAACAGTCCTGGTAGGCAGGGATTATACCTCTATCACGTTCTGTGAAGATTCACCCTAGGAAAAAAAATCAGAGAAAAAAATAAAATAGAAGATTTGTCCTCAAATGTAACTATCCGGGTAGTTTGTTTGTTCATTTGTTTGTTTAATAAGCATCTTTTTTGAGTATTTGCTGCACTGGGAATGCATAGTTAGGGCAAATACCCTGGACTCACATTCTACATTAGACTACTAAATAAATTGGACACTCCAAGTCAGGGGGATAGGTGACTTGAAAGAATAAGATCCATGTGATGAATCAACTGTGGTGCTTGGGGCTGAGGAGATGGCTCAGCAGGTAAAGCACTTGCCAAGCACTGTGAAGACCAGAGTTTGGATCCTGTATCTACATAAGTTCTGGGAAGGTATGTCAGCCCACCTGTAATTCCAATACTCAGGAGACTCAAACAGATCCTGGAGCTATCTGTATGAGCAAGCTCCAGATTCCATCAGAGACATGCCACAGTGGCTATGGTTGGAAGTGATCGAGGAACATACCTGACATCTGCCTTAGGCCTCCACATGCATATACATGCTTGTGCACATACACCCACACAGGTGAAAACATCATGCACACAGACACAGACACATACAAAGAAATATGTTATCATGAATATGTGTGGTCAGTGTCTATAGAGAAGGCTCGAAGCTTTGAGGTGTCTAGAAGATGTCATTTGAAATCTGTGGATACCTAGAAAGTACATAAGGATTGTTCAGATTTAACAGGAGTAGGCAAGATTGAGAAGATTAGATTAGGGTGTCAGATCGTAAGAAGACCAACCATTTAGCTAGCCAGAGGTCAAGGGGGTTCATTAAAGCTTGGATTATGGAAGTCTTGAGGGACTATAGAGATGACAGGGATCTGGGGTGGCCTCTTATATCAACTGTTTTAGCATTCTCTTAAGAACAAAGGGCTTTTTTAAAACAAGGGGGCACTGTAGTTAGGAGTCCTGTGGCTCTGCTGTTGGGGACAGGGTGACAGCTCTGTGAGCAGGGCTGATTCATAGTCTACTGAGTATGAAGGGAAGAGATGATAGTGGCCTGAGCAAGCAGGGGTAGGGATTTGGGAGATGCTGGCAAACTCCCTGATGGTTGGTTTAAGTTACTTTTCTGTGGGTTTTATTATTATATTTTCTTGAAGCACTGGGAATTGGACCTATAGTTTTATACCTGCTATGCAAGCAAACCAATTGCTTTTTTTTTTTTTTTTTTTTTTTTACTTTTTTGGGGGGGTAAGAGAGTAAGATAGTTGCTAAAGAGAGAGAAGAAATCACAAACTGGTGAATAAGAATGGCCCCATTAGAGCCATATATTTGAATGCTTAGTCATTAAGCCCATCAGAGGTAGCCTTTCAGGTTTCAAAAGCACATGTCAAACCCAAGTCTCTCCCTTGGACTAACTGAGATCAGGAAGTAGCTCTTAGCTACTTCTCCAGCCTGCTACTTCACACCTGCCTGCCACCGTGTCCTCTCCCAGGATTGGTAATGAGCTAGTCCCTGAGGCTGTTAGCAAGTCTCCAGTTAAATGCTTTTTCCTCTAGAAGAGTTACCCTGGTCTTGGTTTCTCTTCATAGCAATAAAACAATGACTAAGATACTGTTTGACTACAAATGTGTGTAGGGACACAAAACCTCCCTCCACTGCTTATGTGGAGATCAAGATCATCTCTGAAAATACTGGCTAGCTCATTTATTGATCACCAGCTGCATTCCTCTCAGAGTTCTCAAACTGTTAGTTATTCCTGGAAAAGATAATTTCAGACACAAACTAGAATAATATTAGGGCATTTTGTGTGTGCTACCGTGTATATAGCAGGATCTCCCATTTCATATTTTAGCAGAATTTAGTGCTCCATTTCATTGTGTATTTTAAATATACTAGAAATAGACTGACCTTTCACGTTAGGATTTGTTCAGAATAAAAGACATGAGGCCTATAGTCACTTGACCTGACTTGTTTGCTTTTGCTTACTGTAATTGTTGTGTCTTGTAAGAAGTCATTCCGCCCTGAAATCAGTTTCAAAAAGGGGTTCTTAAGAAGATTCTAATCACTTAAAACTCTATCAGAAGATGTATTCTTCCTGTGGCGATATCCAAGTAAGTTTGTTTTACCTGCATCTAATTTACCTGTTCAGTCATAAAAATTGATGGTTTTAAAAGCTTCCTGTTCTGCTCCATGCATTTTAAATTTGAGGTATATCTCTGGACACCTGTGAGCCTGGATTGTTGTTTTGTCCTTGAGGTCACCTCCACAATCTGTCAGTAGCCAGAGGTTTCGCCTGTCTGGAGGAGATAAAGCAAATGCTCTGCATTCTCTCTGAATTCTTTAGCCACCTTTGCTATGGCTCATACAAAAGAGATGCTGGAATTGCAGCCCTTATTTTCTTTCTGGTGTGCAGGATTGAAGGTTGCTTTGCAGTTGTCCTTTGGAGAATTCTCCTTTGATATTTATTTGGTCAGCAAGTGATGGCTACCTTGATTTGCCTAGGATCCTAGGAATCCTAGATTCCTAAGAAGTGATGCGCTGGATCTAAGTTATACTTAGTAGGAATTTATGCGTTCGGGGGAAGCAGTAGGAGAGGAGTCCAGGACACCTTTCAAGGAATCCTCCTTTTCTGTCAATGGATGGTGTCTTGGAAGTCTCAAAGTCCACTAGAAAGAGCACTGGGGGGTTGGGAGGGAGCTTTGTTTGTTTTGAACCTTGCAAACAGCAATAAACTTTTACCACTCACGGTCCTCACTCCCTACACAAATTTTCAGTTTACCTGTATTTGTCAGTGATGCTGATTGCTAGACCCACCGTATTGCAACAAGATCAATAGTGATTTCTAAATAAGGGTCATAGCAAGATGTGTCTTCATGTCCACTACAGCCCCGTGGGTCCAGTATGAAGAACAATGCCTCCTATGAAACAGTTCTTCGATGTTTTAAATTATATTTATTTACATGGGTGCTCTTGTGACACCTTGTCCCTGTGGAGGTCAGAAGACAACTTGCAGGAGTCTTTCTGTCCATTCTCTCCTTCCATTAAATCCTGAGGACTGATCAAGTCATTAGGCGTGGCCTCAAAAGTCTTTACCGGCTGAGCCATCTCACCGCCCCAAGGAGAAAATTTAGTGAGGTGACTCAGTTCTCAACTCTGACCACTGCTTTTGAAACGGCCAGGAAAAACATACTGGTCATTGTTAGACTGAAAACAACCCTCAGAAGGATGGCGAGGATAAGAACAGTGATAAAATTTGGCCACAGCTACGTGTCACACAGGAGCATCAAGGCTGAGGGGGCAGGGCACTCAGGGTGTCCCAGGCGCCTAGGAGGAGCACGAGCCTGGAGGCGTGGCCGGCGGGGAGGGGCGGGGCCCACGAGGAAAGGGCGTGGGATGGGGCGTGGTCGGTGAGAGGGGCGTGGCCTAGGGGCAGGCGGGCGGCTCTGGCGGTTGGAGGTGGGTGGAGCTGCCCTTGGAGGCGGCACCGGCCTGGCCGCGAGGCCCGCCGCGCCCTATCGCGCCAGAGCCGAGTGGCCCCGCGGAGCCCGCGCGCTCCCGTCTGCTGGGGGAGGGCAGACAGGGCGCGGGGGACCAGACAGGCCGCGGCGGGCGCTGTTTCTCTTTCGCTTTCCCGGGCTCGGAGGCGGGCGCGCCGGCGGGCTGAGGAGCGGCGGCGGCCGCTGGGTAGGTACCGCGCGGGGGCGGCCCGGCCGCGCGCCAAGTTTGCGCCGGCGGCCGCGGCGCCCCAGACACCTGCCGCGCCGGGCGCTGGAGTCGGAGCTACCGGGGGCGGGGCGGGCGCGCGGGGCTTCGGGGCTGCGCTCGGTGGCGGCGCGGCCGGCCCGCGGAGACTCGTCCGATCCCGCGGTCCCCGTGCGAGTGGCCCTGGCTCATGAGCCGAGCACCTGCCGGGCGGTGAAGGGCTCGAACCTCCGGGACCCGCGCCGCCTGACGCGGAAAAGTTGCCTCCGGCCGCGCGACACCGCAAGCGCTCGCTTCCTTTCCGCGTCGGGGTGACAGGGCTCTGGGCTTGGGATCGGGACTGCGTTTCCCGCTGGTTTGCCTCAAGCGCTCTAGTAAGTCCTGGGAGTAAGGAAAAGCGGAGAGAGGAGCGGAGACCCAGGCGAGGATACTAATGCTTTGCTGAAGGTCACGAAGGCCAGAACCCCGACATTGCAATTAATTAAATTAGACTTTCTGTCATATCCTTAGCACTTATTTCCCCACGGGGCAGACGCTCAGAGCCTATAACCTGAACATCCACGGTGGGTGTGTTCTGATGGAATGGTGCCTTCTAGACTTTTCCAGTGATTTTATACTCGCCTATGAGCTAACAGCCAAGATAGTGGAAAAGTTTCTGCCTAATAAGTGAGCTTAGTGTAGGATGGACTTACTGAAGTCGGCATCTTCGTTGATTTCTAAGGGCATCTTTCTTGTAGGGAATTTGCCAAACTTTTAAAAATAACCTAACAAGCTAGCTATTTGTAAAGTTGTAAGAAGAATTAATGGCATGTCTTCAGTTTTCACTGTGCACTATTTCACTTAATCATCACCTTTCTAGGTAGCCAGAGCTCTTAAATTTTTATCTTACAAATAAAGCAACGAAATAGACAGCTACTTGAGACTGTCTACTAACTGTGGCAGGTATCTGTTAAAACTTTATGTCTAGTAGAGGAAAAGAAAAATGAATGTTGGCAGAGTGCTTGCCTAGCATGCGCTGTGACTGAGTTTTTGATCCCTGTCACAGGGCAAACTGGGAGTGGTGGGTCACACCTGTAATGCCAGCAAGCTAGTGGAGGAGGCAGAAGGATCAAAAATTGAAGGTCACCCCGTCTAAATCAGGAGTTTTATGCCAGCCTGGGCTACAGGAAACCCAGCCTCGGAAAACAAGAATGAATGAATGAATGAATGAATGAATACTAAATCAAAATGAAAGAAAGATGTAATTGGGGAGAGGTAGGCATTAACAAATAGGGATTACAGTGAGGACAGCATTGGAGAGGGAGTCACAGGGACAAGCAAGGTGCAGTTGTCAAGAGTAAAGGCATGTTGGACAGAAGATAGGAGCCTGCAGAGTCCATAGTGGAAGAGGAGTGATCCTGTCAGTGTACCTGAAGGTTAGAGTCAGTTTGGAATTGAAACCAATTCCAATTAGGAATGTGGTTTACATCGCATGGGACAGGCTAAAAAAACTTACATTTTCTGTTTGCAAAGAGGAAGCACTAACTTTTTTTTTCTGTTTGGGAAGTACTTAAATGTAAGAATAGAATAAACTAGATAGCAGAATGTAAGATGCCCTGCCTGGAAGGCCTCTATTTGAGGAAAGAAAATCCACATCAAGTTGATTTGACTATTGACTGGATGGAGAGTTCAAAATGGAATAGGGACGCTTTAATAGGGGGGCTAATGACTTCAGTTGTGAGTCTTTGTCACTTGTATTGCCAGAGACTGGTAGAAAGTTGAGCAGGTAGCAATAGACCAATACTGCCAAGGGACGATATTAACTGGATTCAGTAGCTTTGGGTGCCGTGAGTTGCAGTGATAATTGAAGCTTCAGAACTGGATGAGTTTTACTCTCAATTAAATTACAGTAGATTTACAGGTTTGTAAATTGTACAATAAAGGTTGTGTCCTGCTCACCAGATTTCCACCCTGCTGTCCTGTTAATGATGGTAAATACAGTGTAAGAAAGTTGATGCCTTCTCTCTGTAATTTTGGAAACAGGGATGCAAAAGCAGGACTGCCAAGAGGAGTGATGCTCAGCGGCCTGTGCTCAGGCCGGATGCTCATGCCCATGCCTCAGGACACCTGTGAGGACATCGCGCCAGCTCCTGGAACCAGCTTTTTATCCCCTTAGTGCCCCATTTTGCTTGAACTGCTAAAGCCAGCTGACCACGAATGGCTTCCCAAAGGAAACACTTGGTGAAAGATTTCAACCCTTATATCACCTGCTACATCTGTAAAGGATATCTGATCAAGCCCACCACAGTGACAGAATGCCTCCATACATGTACGTATTTCTATGTCTTCTGCTTTCTATGGGAAACCAAAATGTACCTCTGCCTTTGTTCCTTTAAAACTGCTGTGCTCTGGTTTTGTCTGGATTTTTAAATTTTCGAAAGTAGTCTCAATTACTTTCAAGTTAATTTTCAGAATGTTTGTCACTGGGATGTTAATAGCATGAGAATTTCCTATCAGGTGAATCCTAATACATGTTGACTTTTAAAACCAGATTGTAAAACATTCTTTAAAAAAAAAAAGGATTTAATTGGTTATGGATTTGCAAAAAGTGAAGTATTTCAGGCTTTTAGTAGTTTCAAAAATGACCCTGAAGGAGTTGGATCATGCTTATGATTGATTCCTTCACCAGTCACACCATTGTCGGCATGCCTCAAGGAACTTGTAGAATGTATGCCTACTTTCTGAGGGGTTCCTGTGCCCAGCATCTGCCTTTTGAGGAGTTGGCTTGGTAACTCTGAAACATGCTCAAGTTTGAGAATGTTGTAATATTGCCATAGCTGAGGAATTGCTAGGATTTCACTGTCTCCTGCCTTACAGAGAGAAAGACGGTTTTGTAACCACTTGTATGAGTATACGTACTTTTCTGTGCTTTCTGTTACTACAATTTATTTTCTTACTTAGTGGAACTAAATCCCAGTGGCCAGTTTACTGTCTGTCGTATGTTCCAAACTAGATGCTGTATGTGCTGAGGTGGTTTTAGCTTTTCAGTAACCCTGAAGCAGTTTGCAGAGGGAAAGGGTATTTGGATGACCCTAAGTTTACATGTGTGAAAATAAGTTTTACTGTTGTCTCACAGCTGCTGAGTGTTGGATCTAAATTCAGATTCAAAGCTGGTCAGTTTCTCATGAACAGCAATGCCTTTTTTCATAGCTTCAGTTGAGCTCCCCCCCTCCTCTCCCTCAATGAACTGATTTAATAGCAGTTTTGAACACAGCATTTTACTGAGAGCTGTTTGAACATACTGACCTGATGGGTCTTGTGGCCAGATCTGGTTACATGTACTGTGGAAAAGCTGTCTAGTGGTACTGATGGATACTCCTCTGGATGTTAACTGTTCAGTTAGCAGTTAGCTAAGAAATGTTGTCTATGGTTAATTTGTCCTTGCCTTGTATTTAACTTGAAGAATTAATAATTGTCATTGAAAACATGTATTGAATGCCTACTATGTGTCAGGTACAGTGCTCAATACAGATGATATAAGAGTTCTCAAAATAATTCTCTGATCCTTTGGAGTTTACATTCTAGGAAGGGAAACTTACATAAATTCAATATTTATTGGTGAGGAATGGCATGAAAAGGAACAGACTGTGGGCAGGGACAGGGTTACTTTATATGGTGTGGTGTCTCTGTGCTGTTTTAACAGAGACCTTAAGCGATTGAGCTCTGTAGGAATAGCAAGTAAGTCCAGAGACTTTGACCCTGGAATATGCTTGGCAGAATCTAAGATCACTGGATCGGTTAGAAGGGTGTGCTACACACATGCTTGCACGTGCACATACACACACACACACACACACACACACACACACACACAGAGTAATCCACAAAAACCCAAAATCAGGAACCAAAACACACAAGCAGAAGACCAATAAGACAAAACATTTTTCTAAACAAAGCAGTATTAGACAAAAAGTCTAGGAAAATATCATTTAGTTTGTTCTGTGTTGTTTATCTGCATAGCATGGGGGCCTATTCTGGCCTATTCTGTGTATGCTTCCACAGTCCCTGAGTTCGAATGTGCAAATCAGTCCTGCTGTGTCCACGGACAGTTTCCAGAGTCCTCCATCATCTCTGGCTCTTAGTCTTTTTGCATAGGTCCCTGAGCCCTGAGGGGAGAGACTGGCAAAGGCTTCCCATTTAGGATGAGTGCTCCAAAATTTCACTCTGCACACTGTCCAGTTGTGGGTCTTTGTTAGTTCCCATCTACTGTAAGAAGCTTTTCTGGTGATGACTAGTTGAGGCGCTGATCTGTTAGTGTGACAGTGTTCTCTGGAGTCATTTCAGTGCTCTGCTCCTTTAACAGAACAGGAGTTTCCCCCCCCAGGCCCGCTTCTCTATATTGAATGAGGTCTGTAAATACTGGCCTGAGCAATACTTACTGTCAGTCTGTGGAGAGCAGCTGATAGCCTTAGCAGTAGCCTGTTGAAATAGTAGTTGACAGCTTAAAGAGGTAAATAACAAACTGTACAAGTCATTGTGGTATAAACAGTCTTTTAGCAATGGCCTGGCCCTTTACTGAGAGTTGAAGAGATAGAATTCTGATGAAAATAA
The DNA here is from genome assembly GCA_030674055.1 of Rhabdomys pumilio. Taxonomy (NCBI): domain Eukaryota; kingdom Metazoa; phylum Chordata; class Mammalia; order Rodentia; family Muridae; genus Rhabdomys; species Rhabdomys pumilio. Next base: position 162,232,400 of record JANHMN010000003.1, read on the forward strand.
AATGGTAACCCCAAATGTGGACTTTCTCATCACAGAGAACCCTGAATGGTAAATGACAGAACCAGGTATTCGGCTTGGTGCCTGAGATCTGAGGATTCTACAGCATATAGAATGAGGGTTATTAACTCTTGGAGTTTTGGATTCCTCTGTCCTGTATATTTTTTTATTGGGCCTTTAGGAGAAATAATCCTAGTTGCAAAGCATTCCCTTGTTTGTTTTGATAACATAAATAGTACCATAAAGCGGCATCACTAGACTTCCATGGGCTGTTTTGATGTGTGGTCATATCTGGGGTCTGTTTCTTCTGCTAGGGTTCTTCACATTTAATAATACAGGACAGTACAGTTTTACAGTGGTTTGGAATGGGGGTAAAACTGAGAAAAGCAGCCAAGTGGGAAAGGCAGGAACAGAGAACGATTAAGTGACATTGTGGTCCCTTGTGGTTTTAGATGTTGACTTAACTTTATATGAAGAGTTTATATGAGGTTGTATCTGACTAAAACACCTGCACAAAAACAACTGTGCAATGATTCGTGAGTAAAGAGCGAGTACGGACTCATTCTTGCTGTGGGAGTTTAGTCTTGTGTCCCAATGGTCAGTCAAGTGAAAAAAAAAAAAGTAAAGTTATGTTATGAGCAAAACCAGACATGGAATCTGCACCCCCCCCCAGCTTAGCTAGTCCCATTGGTGATTAGTGAGGGAGTAGAAAAAGATGTATAAAGTAAGTGCAGTGAAGAAAATGGACATGAGAGAATCACAAGTGTGGGTCAGGATATGAGAGCAGAGTGGAATTAGAGAATTTCTGAGAGTCCTCAGGCCTTAGACCTTTCCAGGTTGGGCCAGATACCCTTGGCCTGGCTGCAACAGAGGTGCTTTGACATGGACAAAGTTACCTCAGCCTTCTCTCAAATTATTACATATATATATTTTACCTCTCCCTTCCTCATCTTCATTTTTTAAATGTTTTTAGTTGAAATAGAATTCCGTAATTTTTCCGTACCCTCCCTCCCAACTCCTCCATGTCCCTCCTCCCTCAGCTCTTTTTTTTGATTATTGTTATATACATATGCACACATATGTATATGCAAATAAATAAATACAGCCTGCTGAATCCGCTTTTGTTATTTGTGTGTATGTGGTTCCAGGGATGACCACTCTGCATTGGCTCATCTCTGGGGGAGGCTAATTCTCCCAGCAGTCATTCCTTCTATAGTTCTTTGTCTAGTGGTGGGAACCCATTGAAATATTCCTCCTTCCACTTGGATGTCCAGTGATACTCTGATCTTTCCAGTCATTCCTAGGAGAGACTGCTTCACAGTAGACTTCCTGGAGTTCTGGCTTTTCACAGTCTTTCCAACCTGCTTCTCCAGTGTTCCCCAAGCCACATATGCAGAAGTTGGGATAGTGACGTATTCCCATAATTTACTGCTCTACGCATTGTGTCCATTTGTAGCTTTCTGTGAAGCTGTAAAGACAGGCTTCTTGTGAGGACTGATAGCTACAGTTATCTGTGGGTCTAAGGATAAGATTTAGAATGTAGTAAGGAATTGCACTGGTCTAGCAGAATGATTGTAGTTGGTTCTTTATCAGTGGTCATGAGCTCATTATTCCCAGGAAGCTGGGCAGGTGTTCACCACTAGGCACCCCACCCCACCATTGTGTGGGCCTTTGGTTCAGTTAGACAGCTGTTGATTGGTTCTCTTTACTCTCAACAAAACTGTGACAAAGTCCCAGTCCATTTAGTTCCACCCCCTGATACTCGACTCCCCTCCCCCACTGTCTCATTGAGACTTCCTTCTCACCAGACCCACTGTAGTACATTCTTAACCAGTATCAGGACGGTTAAGTGAAAGACACAATGTGTTTGTTATTGTCACTTTTTATCCTGACCCAAAAAAACAGTCTCAAAGTTGTGCTGCTGACTCCAGGATAAAGTAAAGCTGTTTACCTGTGGCTTGTTTGCCCTGCTTCTCCTTCTACCTCACACACAATGGGGAGACACTTGGTTCAGGTACTTACTCTCTTGGTGTGAACATCTTGTGCTCTGTACTCTGTCAGCCGTCATTGATTCTGTAGTATTCATTCCCTTTAAGTTCTGTCTAAAGCATGACACAGATGTAGGTTAAGCATCATCTTAGTACCTGGTGTATGAGGAAAGCACAAATGCACAGCTGATTGATCGCCATGGCTTTCCTTTCAGCAGTTCAGTGCTAGCTAACTTGAAAGACATGGACAGTGTTGGCTAGGCATTATGAATTGGTTTTTAAAAAACTATCCCTAGAACCACCATCTGTTAATATTTAAGAAACAGATAGACTCAAGAGTAGGGACTGGTGTTTGGTAGCCAAGACTAGAAGCTTTCCTTTGTCTCTAGGTCCTCAGGAGTGTGTGGGAGCTGTCTAGGGTGTGACATAACGCCTGTGATTGTATATGTTGTAGATTTAACAGGCTTTTCACTTAAGTCAGGGAAAAGAAGCTTCATTCCAACAGCTCAGATGTGAGGAATGCAGTGGTTCTTAACTCTGTTTAGATCGAGACTCCTGTGAGAATATTCTAGTTCTTCAGAAAAAAACTGTGTTTATAGACATGAAATTCTGTGGTACAGGATTTTTTTCTTTCTACTCTTTTAGAAATTATGGCAGTAATAATCCCTTGGAACAAGACACACAAAGAAGACAGGTTCACTGATAGATATAGTTGATGTTACAATGAAGAACTTGGTGATTTTTGTCTCACAACATTAAAAATTGAGTTTACTCAGTGGGTTAATATGTCTGCCACCAAGCCTAAGTTGTATTACACACACACACACACACACACACAAACACACTCACACACACTCATTCACTCTCACATACACAGAGACAGACAGACAGACAGACAGACACACACACACACAGAGAATGTAATAGAATGTAGGAGTGGCTTTTAATCACAGCAGATTTTAATTGCTAATTCATTGGTTTTTGTCTTAGAGAGTTATTTTTTAATTGTACATATGTGTTTGTGTATTTGTGCACATGAGTGTAGGTATCCACAGAGGGTGTCAGATCCCTTGGAGCTGGAGTTTCAGATGGTTGTGAGCTGCCCAGTGTGAGAGGCAAAACCTCCCTGTAACTGTGTAAGAGCAGTACACACTCGTAAATGCTGAGCCATCTTTTCAGCTCCTATTTATTGTTTCTGAATATCATAACCATATGACTACGGAGGGGCTGATATTTAATGCTAAAATCTTATGCCCCATACTCTTGCTATTCAGAGTACAGTCTCCAGGCTAGCAGCATCCATGAGCAACAGTGTCACCTGGGAACTTATTAGCAGTGCAAATTCTTGGGCTTCACTGTAGACCTGCAGAATCAACCTCTGGGAATAAGGGTAGAAATCTGTATTAACAAGCTGTCTAGGTGATTCTGTATTATACTAGAGTCTGACAAGCACCACTCTAGGCCAGACCTTTGTCATCCTAGCAACCCTTAACTTGGACAGCTTACAGTTTAATCATACTATGATTAAAATAAATGCAAATAAAAAATTGAAGTTGTAGCTATTGTTTATTGAATGTCATGGGGAGTTTGAACTTTCTTTTCATTCATTGTCTTATTGAATCTAACCAAGACCCCTTGTAGCTGGGCAGTATTATTTGATCACTCAGCAAATATTTATTGGCACTTATATGTGCCAGGGATCATTCTTACCACAGGAAACAGACATGACAGGCCCAGCCCATGACCTCCTAGAACTTAGGCTCTGATAGGTAGACCAACAACAGGCAAGAAAAGAATGAAGTTTCAGGTTCTGTGTGTAACAAATGTGGTGGGGGAAGTGAAGCAGAAAAAAGGTCTTTCTTGGTAGTTGCTATTCAGCAGAGACCAAAGGATAGGAAGATACAGGCTGAGCGAAGTGTATTTCAGATCCTCGGTCCAAATTCTTGCAGATGAAGGACTGAGAAACACTAAAAATCACCCAGTAAGTACCAGAGCAGGGTCATCTGTTCTGCTCTTCAGTTTAGGTACATCTGCAGATGCACTGAGATGTTTCCCTAACTCTCTTCTTCATCCAGTTACCTTTATTTTTAATATTTCATTAAGTAACACTAATTACATGTGAGAGAAAAAACTGATTTCACGAGGTATTAGGTACTCAGTAAGGATATGAATCTACTATTAGTTCTGAATTGAATAGCTATTCTACTGAAAAAAAGACACTATTTTGATGAAATTTTTGATTTCTTTATAAGGTGTTTAGTTTTGGAGTAAAAATCTGTTTTTAGAAAAACACAACATCCAGATTAAAACTACATTGCTATAGGTGTACATACAGTGTAATAGGTTGCAGTAGAAATGACGGCCATCATCCTGACATTAAAGCTCAGATAGCGCTTTGGCACTCATTGTTAAATGTGATTACAATGTTCATTTTGATGAACATCGAAGTCAGAATAGTTGTTGATTTCAAACAGTCTAGGTACTAGCTGTTAAAATGTTAAAGATGGATTATGTTAATTAAATGTTTGGATTTTTTTTATTTGGAAGCTATGAGATGGTGAGGAATAAACGAGTTAGCATGTGTTTCATAGGAGACGCAGCTTTATACATACTGATTTCAACAGACTACTGTATTAAAAAGTGAGTAAACAAAACTTCATTAGAAAACACAGTTGCTAATTGAGAAATGGTTTCTATTGGAATGGACGTGTTTTTATTGTTGCCACTAAGCTCAGAATCCCTTCCTTTGCCATGTAGGCTTCTTTCTGACTTGACTACAGTGATATAGATGTAGGCCTAGAACCTGGGCTCCCTTTAGTGTCCGAACACCTATGGCTTCCTTTTGTCTGTCCATATTTATTGAGCCTGTTATTGTTCAGATTCTGGCCCAGATACTTGGGGCATAGTAGGCAGGAGAGTATACAGGAAGTTAAGAAGTAAGTGCATGTTAGAAGAGTGTCACTCTCTACTATAGGTAAAGGGAGGGTCAGGCTGGGCAAGGGGGATTGGACAGTCGAGAAGGTGCTACAGTTCATAAAAGGCTGTGCCCAGGAAAAGCTTCCAGTCAGCCACTTGTGAACTTGTAGTGGAGAAGCTATTCCATCAGATACCTGAGAGGCCTTCTAAGCAGAGGAAATAGCAAAATCAAAGATTTGAAGGTGTGAGTGGTGGCTGGACAGCAGTGAGTGGGTGAAAGTCCAGAGATGAGGTGGGGATGGCTGTGGGCCACAGGTTTTGCACATTTAAGGATTTGGGTGGCTTGGTTTTTTTTTTTTAATGAAGGCCCATTTCACAGATGGATTTGAGTAAAGAATAATACAGACTGAATTGTAATTAAAAGAGCCACCTGAACTATTGTAACGAAACTGGAAATGTCAAAATCTTACTACAGTATTGCAGGAAAGAGATAGTGATGCTTGTACCAAGGTGGTGGTGCTGGTAAAATGTCAGACTCTGAACACACTTGTTAATGAATTGAAGACCATCAGCATGTAGAACATACATAAACAATGAAACCATGAAGGAAATGAATGTGGATTACAGAGTAGAATGCCAAAGAGCACTCTCCAGCTTTAACCCAGGAGGGTTAAGAGGAGCCAAGAGATAGGAGGACTCTGGGTGTTAAGAACAGGGGGATTGGCTGAGCTTCATGTGTTTGGTAAGTTAGTAGGAACAGATTTAGCTTAAAGATCCTTTTAAGAGCAGCTTAAGTGGAGGGAAGGAGAGAAAATATAAGCAAGCCTTTAATTTTCTAGTTTGACTATGAATGATACATTTAACTCTTGTGATACTGGAAATTGAATCTGAGGCCTCACAAAAGCTATTCGAGAAATCTACCAATGAGATACATCTAAGCCCTGTACTTAACCTTAATAAAGGCAAACAAGAAATGAAAAATAAGTTTTGAAAGAGAGAAAGAAAGAGAGTATATTGGTATCAATTTCTAGGTTTTTTGCAAAGGAGACCAAAGCAATGGAGTAATAGCTGGCAAGAGATATAGAGTCAACAAAAATTCATTTTTACGTAAGGAGATGGCATGCCTGTATGCTAGTAAGAATCTTTAGTAGGGATTCATATATCCTGTGACACATAGCAGAGAAGTCATCAGCACATAGGGCTGAAATTACAGAGCTATGTCCATGAGCGTTTTGGGAGCAGGAGAGAGTGGAGGTGCTAGTGGAGGAGGACAGGTTCTTTTTGATTCCATTATTTTCTTCAGTAAAATAAGAAGTGAGGTATTCTGTGAGGAGTGACAAGGAGGGGGGCATTTGGTGGGGTTGGGAAGAGACTAGCAAAGAGCACAGTGGACTTGGGGACATTGAGTGTGACTGACTGGCAGATGAAAACCCTACTTTGTAAGGTTCATACTTAGAGTTGACAGTGAGATTCATCAGCATGGTTTCGTGATTTTCTTCCACAATGCCCAGCTATGATCTTGTAGCATTAGAGTATGTGGATTTGAATATTATCAAGGTTCTAGTTTAATTGAGTTAGTGTAACCAGAGGGCATTTTCTTTTTAGTCAGCCTAAGAGGTTTATTTAGCTCACAACTTAAGAGGTTCAAAGTGAAAATCCAGGACCTATTTAGTGGAGCCTCTGGTGATTCTGCAGATGCCATCACACTGACCTAAGCATTTGCAGGAGCAAAAAGTCAGTCCTCAAATCAGGAAGCAGAGGCCCAAAGCTGGCTCTTGTTTTATCAACTATCTCTAGTATAGAAACTCCTAATGAGTAGAGCTTCCTTCCCTTTCAAAGGCAGTGCCTCCAGCGATGCAGAGATCTTGCTCTAGGCCCCACCTTTAAAGGATGCACTACCTCACCTCCTGTATCCCTGCATTATAACACAAGGGACCAAGGCTCTGCCATACAGATCCTTAGGGAGCAGACCTCATCCAAACCATAGCAGGGAGGCACAGGAGTTGGCGTGTGAGGACATGTATATGTAAGGACACATTTGATTGGTAAGGAAAGTGGTGACACTGCAGCTTCTGCTGAACTTTACCTGACTCTTTCCACTGAATCTACTCATTGTTGAAGCCACCTACGGAGGTGTCACCTTTCCTGCCTTCCTCAGCTTGAAGGGTCCCCTTCCTACTCAGTGCATAAAGTCTGCCCTGAGCTGTTCAAAACCTCTCCCTTGATGCCCATTCCGTTGTTCAGTGGAAAAGGGACACAGCTGTCTAGGATGTAGAAAAAGCAAAAATGCTATTCTGATGTACGCCATAAAATTGTTTACTTTAGGGTTTTGAGGCAAGCTCTATGTAGCAACATAGGAGAAAAAAACCGAAGCTTGTGGAAGCAAATTGTAGCTGTTAGAGAATTTTTAAATCAGTATCAGTTATACATGTAGGTATATGTGTTATGAGAAGCAGGAAACATACCTCTTCTGCATATAATTACAGTCTACTTACAACCTGTTAGCAGATAAAAGTCCTCAACACAAAAATGATGAAAAATGTTGCCCACAGTAACCTATAGAATTAAGATTCTAGTTCAGTGGTCGAAGGCTTGACCTTTAGCACTGCAAAACATAAAAGATATAAAAAGAATGGCACAAAGCCAGACATTGTTGTATAGGTTTTAACCCCACACCTGGGAGACAGGCAGACCTCTGTAAGAGTTAAGAGACCAACCCCAGGCCATTCAGAACTGCAAATGGGACTGTTTTGTTTCTTTGATTTTTGGTTAGTTTTTGTTTTGGTTTTTGTTCTTTTTAAAGAATGGCACATATAACGATACCCTTAAAGAAGGAGGGGAAATGTTTTGAAGTTGGCAAGTAAGACCAGTACACCTAGGTGTTTGGGCAGTTGAATAAATTGTTACTACTGGATGGCAGTGTTAAAGGTATGAGATAAAATCTGATCATTATGTTATGGGTAGTGATGTCAGAATTAATGCTCAGAAAGAGAAATCTGAGTTACTTTGGCTACCAAAGTTGAGAAGCTTGGGCTCTGATAGGTAAGAGATGTGGGTAGACTGTATATCCAAGGTAGGCCAGCAAATTGCTTTGTATCTGTTCAGTAGATCCCCGTGAAAATAAGGAAATGAGATAGCTCTTGAAAAATTCAGCTGTGAAATCAATGTGTAATAGTGTATCAAAGCAGTTTCCTTCAGAATGATTGGGAAGAGACTGTGAGCTAACTTCTAGCCCAAGAGGCAATACTAGAATGTACTGAAATGAAGTGTAGGGGGAAAGTGTCTAGTGGAGAAGTGTTAGGTAATATTGGACAGGAACCTACCCCACCCCACTTTGCCTCAGAAAAAAAGAAGTGTCCTACGTGAGAAGATAGTTTTCCTGGAGGTGAATCAACGTGTCTTGAATATCACATCTGAGTTACAAAGTAGAAATGGTTATAAGGTATTAACCACAAATTGATAGACATTCCAATTCTAGTGGCATGCCTACCTGTTATGGATGTATCAAACCAGTCATGGTCTGATAGTATTCAATGCTTTATGTTAATTACATTAATTCTGACAGTTTGCTCACCCAGTAATCTAATTTACAGAAAGAGCTGACATTTAAGTTACCAGACACTATAAACCAGTAATTACATTTGGTCTCAATAAAAACCAACTAAGGTAGATATCTTTTTGAGTCTCCCTTATGCACAGGTCCAAGTAGATAATTTGCCTAACGACAGGAATGTGTACGAAGTTGAGGTGTGGGCAGTGAGGCAGGGTATCTCAGGGTATCTCAGGGTATCTCAGGGTATCTCAGTGACTGCTCCACGACTTGGTCTTCTCTCCTTTGCACCTAACTCCAGTACTGTTTGGTTGTATCTTGTCCTGTGACAGTGATTTGTCCTTAGGGTTAATGAAGTGCTTCTGATTGTAGTTCAGCAGAGAGCCGAATCCTAGAATGGGGCGATCCAACGGATTCTAGAGAGGACAATGTTTGTGACCAACTTCTGCCCACCGTATGCATTGGTTTTGGAATAAACTCTGGATTTACGCTCTGCCCTTCCATGTACTGTCCTTTCGTCAGACAGTTTGTCTGTTTGTCCTCTGCTCACAGTCTTCATATATGAGGTCAAATACTGCTACCCAATGTATAGGATTGTGTGAAAATTTAACTTATTAATGTATCTGTTCAGTTGTCCCAGCCTGTGGGTTACAACTCCTTTGCAAACTTCTGTGTCCAACAGTGTTTACATTATGATCCATAACAGTAGCAAAATGACAGTTATGGAGTAGCAACAAAAATAATTTTATGGTTGGGAGTCACCACAGCATGAGGAACTGTATTAAACAATCGCAGCTTCTGGAAGGCTGGGAACCACTGACGTGGTGTACTAAATTGTGTGTTGACTAGGATCATGGCGGGTGTGTGTAACTCCTTCTCTATACTGATGATGATGACAGCCATCCAGCCACCACCAAGCACATCGAGGATTACTGACATAAAATGGGGTATTGTTCTACATCTTTTTAAAAAAAGATTTATTTATTTATTTATGAGTACACTGTAGCTGTCTTCAGACACACAAGAAGAGGACATCAGATGGTTGTGAGCCACCATGTGGTTGCTGGAATTGAACTCAGGACCTCTGGAAGAGCAGTCAGTGCTCTTAACCACTGAGCCATCTCTCCAGCCCTGTTCTGCATCTTAAATTTTTCTTTTTTTTTTTTAAAAAAACTTATTTTAAAATTTTAGTTAATGTTTAATGCTAGTTTTGAGCGTTAACCTCTAGAAAGAAACTTTCTAATTCATGTCCTAAAGCCTGCATTCCGTTGGTCATCAAAGCAGACCCACAGAAACTGCTTGTTTTTCATTTGCAGAAATGAATAAAGTACTTTATCTCAGGTATCCAATGGAAGAGAAACTCACTTCTTGATTGGTGTCCTGTCCATTGAGAACAGTACACTTCAGTAGACATGACTGTGATCCACAAGCAGGCATGGAGGCTCTTACCTGTAATTCCAGTTGTTCAGAGGCTGAGGCAGGGGAATGATAAGTTTATAGTGTGCCTGAGCCATACAGCAACCCAAGACCACTCTGAGCTACTGAGACTTCGTCTCAAAACTAAACCTTTAAACAAGGCTAGGGATACAGTATACAGTACATACCTACCTTAAGCAAAGCTCCTAACCTCCCCCCCCCCAAAGTAGCCCATATGTATAACTGGAGAGGTTGCTCTTCTGCTGGCGGGGGCGGGGGACCTAGATTCTCTTAACAGTACTGACATGGTAGCTCACAACCATCTATAACTCCAGTTCCAGGGCATCTCAAGCCTTCATCTGGCCTCTGAGGTGCACAGATACATGTAGATAGCACACCTGTCTGCACAAAATAGTAAAAAGTAGACAAAATATCTCATGGTCGCATTTAAAAGGAACAAGTTTAGTATTGAACCCAGTGTATCTAAAATAACTGTCATTCCAACATCATAAATATTATTGCTTATTTTTGTATTAAATGTTTTAAATCAAAAGTATATTTACAATTACAGCACATCTCAAATTAACCACGTTTCAAGTTCTTAGTAACAGCACATGGCCAGTGACTGTCATTTTGAGCAGTCCAGATCTAGACTTTAGATAAGTATTCCTCATCAGCATTCTGGGTACTGTTGCTGCCTTGTGCTTTGTCCATAAGCAACTCACACACCTTATTTTTAGAACTCTGTGTACCTTTGGATGGATGCGTCAGCCTGACATGTCTTTGATCAGATACCTTAGATTGTCATTGGTGTCCCTGAAAGGGTAGGGTAGGGTCTAATCCTCAGAGTGAGCCCTAGTGAGAATTTGCTGTGGGCATGACATGTACCTGTTTGATCAAGGCTAGTAGACACCATGGATTGCTGAGTTCATTGAGTGAACCACAAGAATCCAAACTCCAGGTTAGTATTAGCAGGATCAGGCTTTGCTAAAACCCTTAACTTCTGTTTCTATCTGTCTTAAATTTCAGAGGTAGCTAGTGACTCTGGGGAAAGAGCACATACCAAGAATTTTCTAAAGGAATTCCGTCTCTCTGTTTTCTGCTTCAGTGTGGCTTAACAGGGCAGCCCTCCCAGAGATTATGTTGACTTCTGAACAAATATTGAGAACCCTTTTGGAACCAGGGTGTGGCACTTACCTGTAATCTCAGGTTCCTGAGAGTTGGAAACAGGAAGTGAATTAGGAGCCAGCCTGGGCTACATGAGGCCCTACATCAAACAATTTTTAAAATAAACTCTTGAGGGGTCAGTATATCTTGAAGAACAAAACAGATAGTTCTCTAGTGTATATTGGACTAACTTGTATTATCTTAGTTTTAAAACATGCTTTCTGATGTCTTTCATGAGCCTAGATTTCAGGAGAATTAAAGTAAGTAGGTTATGGCCCTTAATGTTTTGACAAAAGAGAAATAGTCTGGGAGTCTGGGACTCACATGCTCTCAGAGGGCACAGAAAGGCCTGTTGATTTCAACTTCTTAGAAGCCTACCCTGATCATTGCATCTACACAAGTGCCATACACCGAAGTTCTGTCTCTACCTTCTCAAGGGGAGGGAAGACAAGGCTACCGCTTATCATTAACTACAGTTTGCATGCTACTTTTTAAGGATGGGGACTTTATGTCACTTATTCCTGCATTGCCAGGTTCTAGTGTAGTGCCTACCATTGAATAAATGAACAAGTAAATAAAATACGTGATGTTAATTCCCAGATTTTCCAAGGAATTTTAGACTGAAATGCCTGGCTCTGTTCTGTTGTTGCTCTGGGCAGTGTGCATGAGATGCTGAGTTTTCAGACCTAATCTCAGTGGTAGGAATCTTATTGTGTGCTCTTGACCAGTCATTTAGATAAATGTTTACTTCTCTCAGAGCATGAGGGATATAGGGATATATATATATATATACACATACACATACACACACACACACACATACATACACACACATACATACACACACATACATACATACAGAGAGGGAAGGGAGTGCAATTGTAAAATGAAGGGAAGCAGGTATATATTCAGAGAAAATGTGCATAAAGAAATACTATGGAAAGGGAAGTTACTGGCATAGGGATTGAATTGCAGTTTTATAGTTCAGGTGTTGAGCTGTTGTATAAGACACATTTGGGCAGAGCAGTTGGCTTATAAGATAACAGAGTTTAGGTAAAGATGAAAGGAATTGATCACAGGTTAGAATTTTTGAAAGGAATGTGAGCTGTGCTGCAGTATGGCTCTGAACTTATAGTCTTTATTTAGAGTCTTTAGTTAAGTTCTAATCACCCTTGCCAGTTCTCAGTCATCTCCAGTTCACCTCTTGTGTCTTTGGGTCCATTTCCCATACACTGTGCTTTGTGACACTGTGACACCTGTGGTCACAATTCATCTTGTTCTTCAGGTCCAGAAATTCTATGGTAACTGCTGCCTTGTCTCAGGAGCCACCCTGGTGATATAAGACATCCAAACATGTTGAAAACTCTGAAAGGTTTTGTCCCAGGCTGTATATTAAACACAGGGCCTCATAGACAATACTTTTTACTTTTCTCTGTCCTGCTTTTTAAGTAAGAGACCCTTTTCTATAGAATACACATTTTTGATATGAGTAAAATATATTTAGTTTATAAATATATTAATAGAAACAATAAGTAAATTGGGATTTTCTTTTGATATTGTGGCAGTGGGCTTTGATTTTGGTAGTTTAATTCTAGAAGTTTTAATAGAATTTTAACCTACTATCTTGTCTCTTCCTAGTCTGTAAAACCTGTATTGTCCAGCACTTTGAAGACAGCAATGATTGTCCAAGGTGTGGCAACCAAGTTCATGAAACAAATCCATTAGAAATGTTAAGGTAAAGAAATATATTTCCTATTTGTCTGATCTTAATTAATTGTATACATTTGAAATCTTTATCATTTATTATGCTATTTGAACATATTTTAGGTCTTAGGCATTTACAGTCCTTTTAAAGCATTTTATCTCATTTTTAGATCTTTTAATAAAGTTTTAAATACGACTACATAATATTTAGGAAATGTATCTGCAGTTAGAATGACAACTTTCTCTTGGGATTCTCAGAGTACCTTCAGTTATTTTCAGATGGAGGTGAACTAGGTTGTATAAATGTGTTAAGATAAAATTATCAGGAAGGTAATAGTAGGAAAAAATGTGTACTGGGAAAAAAGAGATTGAAAGGTGATGGGACAGAAGAAGAAAGGACGATGTGAGGTGATTAAGAAGGAGAGATGGGAGACAGAGAAGTCGCTCTCATAAGGCTGGTAAAAGGAGGAGTCAGTGCTTTCACTTTGAGCCTATTTGGGAGTGTTGTAGTACCATCAAAACTTTAAGAAAGCGAAACAGCTGGGGTTTTCTGCACCACGCTGGAGGGATTGGTGAGACAGTCTTGACATAAATGGGCAAAAGGAGGCGGCTGAGTTGTTCAGCATCTCTTGGAAATACAGAACTAGAGCTAAGGTGTGAGACAGAGCTAACTGCCCACATGCTGAGTTTCAAGCTACAAAACTAGATGAGGACCCTGGAAATAGGGCGCATGAAAAAACTGAAAGAAGGTGGGTAAGGAGAGCAACAGGAAGTATTCACCCCTCCATCCGTGGACTCTGCTTCCAGTGAATATGGCCAACCATCCATCAGATAGATACATTTGCAAGAAAAATTGCTTCTGTACTGGACATTTAATTGCCATTAGTCCCCAAACAATAAAATACATTAACTGTTGCACTCACAATGGATTGCTATGTGCAGACTACAGCTGGTCTGAAGCTATGGAAAGACTGTACTAGGTATGTAGTCATACAGTGAAGTTTCTATGAAGAACTTGACCATCCAGATTTGATATCTGTGAAGAAACCGGGAACCTGCTCCCCAACACTGGGGTCTGAATTTAGTTGGATAAAAAATTATTTAGGCACATAGACAGGAAAAATTCAAATAAAGGAGGGGAATCTCAGGACATTAGTATTATACCATGCTGTCAGATTGCTGCTAAACTATACTGGTCCTAGAGACTAGTTAATAGGGAGTTCAGGAAGTAACAATGTAAAACAGAAATAACAAACTGTGCTGTTCAAAAATTTCATGTTGAAAGAAGATTAAGAAACAAAGTGTCTGTGTATATGTGTGTGTGTGCGCGCGCGCGTGTGTGTGTGTGTGTGTGTGTGTGTGTGTGTGTGTGTGTGTGTGTGTGT
>JANHMN010000003.1:162246532-162284773 GCA_030674055.1 Rhabdomys pumilio
TGTGTGTGTGTGTGTGTGTGTGTGTGTGTGTGTGTGTGTGTGTGTGTCTACAACAGGTATGTGCAGAATCCAGAAAAAGGCATTAGATCTGGGGTTAGACTTATGGGCAGTTGTGAGCCATCCAGCTTGGGTGTTGGGAACTAATGTCCAGTCTGCTGCAAGAGCAGCAAGTATTGCTGACTGCTGAGCCACTTTTCCATCTCCAGCAATAGCCTTACAAGACACTTAAGGAGAAGATTTTGCCCATTTAGATGTTTGATGTCAAAGAGCAATGTTGTTAGCAGGATGAAGCAAAGTGGTGTAGAGAAGCAAAAGAATGAGCTGAGGAAAGGGAAAGGAAAAGGACGTAAGAAAAATGCCAAGATGAATGCGCTTTTATCTATGGAGCTAGAATGGCCAAACTGACTATTTCTCAGAAAATGAAATGGAGAGCATTCGGTTTTAGAAAAGAATAAGAATTGTAGGAATTTGAAGAGTGGGTCTGTTAGCTGTTGCTACGTGACAAGGCACGCCTGAGTTAATGCTTCATGACAGGCACCCTCACTCTTTACATGCTGTGTGTGAGTGAGCAGTCTGGCCTTAGCTCTGCTCACTCCTGCAACTGAATTAACTACTGTGTTCTGCCATGTGTTGGGATAGACTGGCACTGCAGTGACCTAGGGCCACCTCAGCCAGGCAGTGGAGCTCTGCCCTAGCTGGTCTGCATGGAGCACAGAAATACAGTGCCCTTAGGACCTAGGCTAGGTCCAAGCTCAGTGTCATTTGTCCAACACTCTCCTTTGGTCTAAGCAGTTTTCCAGGGTTGTCCTTATTCTTGGGATTGGGAGTTATCAGAGATCTGAGATTCACCTCTTAAGCAAGGGAAGGATGGCAAAGGCGGAGAGTGTACATCTACAGAAGGCTGGGAACTGTGGGACTGTTTTTCCCATTAGTATATCACCAGAGGAAGGCTTCTAGAAGTGCATGTGCTCTGTGTGCAGGCAGCAGTGGTGTAGTGAATACACTAAGATCATCTGCCTGTGTTTCATAATGTGTGTAAAAAATCTAGAACTGTTTGCATATTGGGTTTTGATATCTTCATTGTTTATCCTGACTGCCTAACCCCTGAAGGCTGGACAACACGTTGGAGGAAATTATATTTAAGCTGGTGCCTGGGCTACGAGAACGTAAGTTCCCTTTGGGTTCTACAAACTTCTTGTTTTTTTGTGTTTTGTATTTCCATTAAAGATTGCATGTTTTCATATTTTTTATATAGTTATATATAAAATATATATTTTATATAGTTTTCATATTTTTTTCCTTGAAATTAGAAGAACTTCAGCGTGAGTTGGAATTTTGGAAGAAAAATAAACCTCAAGAAAATGGGCAAGGTAACTCTGTGTTTCTGACAGCTTCTCTCATTGTTCTGGTTTTTGTTATGTTGGTAGAGTAAAGTCTTTTCATGCTCACAGTTTTTCTGTGCAAGACTCATGCAACCCTACATGAGATTCTATCTAAATCTATGCAGAACTGCATGACTCCTCTTGAAGATAATTGGACAGAGGAAATTGGCCTTTGGGAAGAAAAGGAAAGAGCAAACTGAATAGATAGTAATAGCAAAGGTTTCAGAACAGAAAGAAGTCTGAAGAAGAAACAATCCTAGTGTGCACCTCGATTATGCGAGCATTTCAATTTTCCTTCGCTTCTAACGGCACTTTAATAGGAGACAGAAGTGCATTGTGGCTGAGAGCCAAGTCAGGATGTGTTGTGCTCTGATGCTCTGAAGGGAACACAGGTGGATGCCAATGGCTCAGGCTTAGGTCAGATCTGTCAGCAGGTGTCTCTGTGTACTCATCAAGAGGTTCCCATCACCAGGCCCAGTGTCCAGGTTTCTACCTGGGGACCCAGGTAATAATTAATAATTTCAGCAGGGCCGGAAGGGAGGGAGACAGACACAGAGGGGGGAGAAAAAAGGGAGGAGAGAGAAAGCTCAAGTGCACATTGAGTAAAATACTTACCTCAAAAGCACAAGGACCTGAGTTTGATCCCCAGAAGTCACATTAAAAAAAGTGAGGTATATGCCAGCAAGATGCTCAGGGAGTAGAAGTGTTGCAGACTCTTTGGTCCCACAGTCCCTTAAGATGACAAAAGAAAACTGATGTCAGAGATTTGTCCTCTGACATCCACATGTGTACCTGCACACACAGTTTTTGTGTAAGCACTGGGAAGGCAGACATAGGCCGATCTCTGGGGCTTGCTGGACAGCCAGCCCAACCTAATAGGTGAGTTCCAGGCCAGCGAGAAACCCCACCTCAGAAATACAGGGTAGATAACACTTGAGGAAGAACATTCAAGATTGACTCCTGGCTCCATGAACACATGCACATACATGCACACATTTACACACAGTAACAACAATAATTTCAGCAAAGTGGAACATATTAGTAGCCAGAGAGTGAGCTGTTAGTATGTGTATTATCTACAAAAGGGATATCTAATTATAAAGTAATATCATTCTTCATGTTTTACACACAGACTTCATTCGGGATTCTAAAATCAAAGTGGCCTCTGTGCATATGTGAACTTAGTCTCCTAGACTTGATTTCATTTATAAAGTCTCATAAAATCAATGCCATTTAAGATGGATGAGGAGATGCTGGGTCTCCTTTTTCTCATTTATATTGGGGATAATGGCTTTAGTAGACTTAACTCATAGAAGGAAAAGCTTTTCATTGATCTAGGTGTTTGGTTCATAAAAGACAGTGTCTGTCCATGGGTTCTGTGTAAATGAGGGTGGAGAAAGGAGCCATTTGCCCACTTTTGTTAGGTACAGTGTAAGGCTTTCACTATCTTGAACAAGGGCTAGCCTTTGATTGGTAGGGGACTTTACAAATATACGCCTTGGCTAGCTGATTTTTCATATTTGGCTTAAGTAGGTAGATTTCATGTGAGAACAGTCCTGGATCTTACGGTCACATATTTCACTCACCCTTCATCCTATACTTGCCCTTTTTACCTCTTCCTGTGCCCTGGCACCATAATGATGAGGATGGTAACTCTTTGTATTTGTTACTTTCTCATTTCTGTGTCAACATACTTGACAAGAAGCAACCAGGAGGGGATGGGAAGGAGAAAGGAAGTTGATTTCTCTGGCTGACAGTTCAGGGTTACTGCCATGGCAGGGAAGGCATGGGAGCAAGAGCAGGAGGCTCGGATCACATTGAATCCATTGTCACAAAGAAGAGACCAGGAAGTGGAGCTGGACCATAAAACCTCAAGACCACTTCCAGTGATCCACTTCCTCCAGCAGGGCTCTACCTCGTACAGTCTTCTAACCTCCCAAAGAGCTCCACCATTGAAGCCCATGACCCTATTGGAGGTGTATTTCCTGTACAGCCTCCATGCCTTTCATTGTTATTGTTACCTCAAACTAAGCACACTGCATATCTAACACATTGTTCAAGGTATTCCATAAGTGCATCAATAAATACAGTTGTATTCATGTAACCTTTTAAATGAATTTTGTTATATGAGTTATATTCAAATTTTCTTAATGGAATTTTTAACATGTTAAGTGGATAACAAAGCATTTTTTAAAAATCTAATTATTTTTCCTGTAGTTGGTTTTATAGATAATTTGAAATTCTGAGAACTTAGGATGCCAACTTGTTTTTAATTTGAACACATCTGTTATTGAATTAGGAAGAAGTTTGTATCCTATTTGCCTTGTAAAGTGGCCTAACCACTAATTGCAGTTTTTGTGACCAAATAAAGTTAATCCAGAATCTTTCTTAGTCCAGAACCTTCCGCTGTGCATTAACAGTAGTGAGAAGATGTCTGTCTTTTCCCACATTGACAGCGAGCTCATGTACAGACACGGACTTTTATAGCCAAACACCTAGCTCAGTGAAACTCACCCCAAATCGGAGACCAAATCCAAAATATTTCATAACTTCTTTTTGAAACCCTCCAACAAACTCAACGATGAAGTATTAATCAAAGGCCATTAGAAGTTTTAAAGCGTGTAAGATTCTAGGCTTATACAGACATTTGTATGCCCTGGTTTATAAACTGCATCTTCTTTTTCCTATTTTATCCTTTCGTCTTTAGAGAAGTTATGAAATATTTTAGGTTATTGTTTTGGGGAGTGCCATATTGTTGCTTGACTTTAAACTTTGGGTTACATGAGTCTTGCTTTAATTATATAGATGACATTTCGAAGGTTGACAAATCTAAAGCAGATGAAGAAGGTGATGAAAACCAAGATGACAAGGACTATCATAGAAGTGACCCGCAAATTGCTATCTGTCTGGACTGTTTACGAAATAATGGGCAGTCGGGGGACAACGTAGTGAAGGTGAGTGAGCAGAAGTCCTTTCTTTCACTGTTGTTTTTTGTGTTGTGTTTTGTTTTGTTTTGTTTTAATGTAATGCAATTGAATACCATTTTCTAAAATTCCAAATCTGGGAATCACCAAACACTTGATTTCCAGGTACCTTAGCCGCCCACCCTAGCCATCCCAGGCCAATGCCACCATCTAGTGGCTAATTTTTAAAATGCAGCAGCCAAACCTGATTATTCTATTTAAGCGGTGTCTCCAACCTTTTTATTAATTATCTTTAAATGTATTCTTTTTAAAGGTTAGTTTTATTTTCTATGTGTAGGTGGTCTACCTGCATGTGTTCCTATGTATCAGTTGTATGCCTGATGCCAGCAGAGGGTGTTGGAACAGGTGGTTGTAAGCCACACTGTGGGTGCTGGGAATTGAACCTGAGTCTCTCTGGAAGAGCACTGGTGCTTTTACCACTGAGACATCTCTCCAGTCCTAACCTAAATCATATTCTGCAGTCTTCTAATTTTGTTAAAGGTGTTAGTTTTCTGAGGGTGTTAGTTTTCTCTGTACTTTGTTTTATGCACAGGTTGATTTTTTTTTCTGATTTTCTTCGTCTGTGCTAATTATAGGCCTTTTGGGTTGAATTTCTTTGTTATTACTAATAATGGTACTTTATACTGGGAAATTAAAAACAAATAATTTTAACTTAGATTTTCATTTTATCAGCATCTTGCAGCAATGAATATATTTGAGCATAGTAAGCAAATGAATTCATTATGTGGTAATGATATAATTAGTAAGAAAAGACCTGTCCTCTGAGACACATGAGCAGTTGCTAGGTGGGGTGTAGGAACAGGAAAAGAAAGTAACTGCTAGCTGCTCATATGTAAAGGATTTCTTTGGAGGACAAGAAAAATTTTGGAATTGGTATTGTAGTTGTTGAACAACTTTATAAAAACTACTAAATTGTTCATTTTAGACAGTAACTTTATGATATTATATATCAGTTTAAGAAGTTAAAATCATGCTTGTCAATTACTCTGATTGGTAGAGATTGAATCATAATACTAAATACAAAACTGAAGAGTCATTGAGTTGTATCCTGGAATTGCAAGTCTCTCTGAGCTTACAGGAGAGACCACTGCAGATTTTGTATTTGGTCTTTTAACTCTTCAGAACCAGAGGAAAACAGGATCAGGCTTTTATTTTATCCTCTGACAGCTCTTGATCACTTCTGTCTCTCAAGTTGTGAGTTTGGGCACCTCAGACATGTGCACTTTCACATCGTGGCCTCAGGCAAGCAGCTTAGGAAGGAGACATTTCTGAATCCTACACCTTCTGAGTTGGACAACAGGACAGAGGCAGGGTATTGTGCCATGGAAAGGGAAGGTAACATTCTGAAAGCCAGAGTCTTCTTCCATACAGTATTTCTTCAGATATGCGGATATACCAGACAGCTGAGCAAGGTAGGGTTAGATACAGACTCCCCCAGCCAGCTCTTGTGAGCCCCTGGTGTGCACCACAATACTTCCATTTTCCATGTCATAATGAAAAGAAGCTCTGCTCCTACTTTCTCTCCACCATCCTGTCTTCTGCCTGGCCCCCATCTGTCATCACCCTCTGTCTAGCCAACTGTATAGTAGTTCTCAGGTGCACACAGCCAGGAAGCAGAGCAAATTTCATTTGGTTTTATTATAAAGTATTCTGGGAGAAAGTGTTCATTTTTATATTTTAAGTATTTCCAAATCAACTTTTACATAATACAGATTGGAATTTTGTTAGATTTGTGTCAGACTATTGAATTATGAATTCTAGAAACAATCTTTTGTCATGTCCTGAAAATGTTCCCTTAACTATTTTGACAACTCTGAATTATTAATACCTTGTGGGAGGCTGTGCAGGTTGGGGGGGGAAGCTCTGTTCAAGCTTGAAAAGTGAATCATGGGACTGGAGAGATGACTTAGAGCTTAAGAGCACTAACTTTCCAGAGGTCCTGAGTTCAATTCCTAGCAACCACATGTGGTCTCAAAACCATCTATAATGAGATCTGGTGCCCTCTTCTGGTGTGCAGGCGTACATGCATACAGAATATTGTATACATAATAATTTTTTAAAAGTGAATCAGAAGCACTGTCTTCATGTAAAACAGGAGACCATCAAGGCATACAGAACTTAGTACAGTGACATGCAGTAACCTGCCCCTGGGGAATGCTTTTTCCTCATTCCAGAGCCCACACTGCACCACTTGCAGGTGCTAAGGCAGGCTATAGGTGTGGGTGGAGCAAAGATGCCTTTCTGCAGTACCCAGAGCTCTCCCAAGTCTTATGTCAAACTGCTGCTATCTCTGAAGTCATTTATAGGTTCTCCATCATCCTTAACAAGTGCCTCTCCTGCTTTCAGAAGTAACATCATTTAATAAAATATTGATATTTTGTGTCCTTTTACTTAACTCTGCTTTCTTTATAGGAAAAAAAATATGTTAGAGAAAAACAGATTGCTTGACAGGGTTTTGCTAATTTGCACATTAGAATGATATTCTTGAAGAATGTCATGTAAATAATAGACTGTAATTAAGTACATTTTTACTCATGAGAATTGAAAAGTTTTGTTTTAGAAAGTATTTAGAAAATACTCTATCCAGTAAAAATTATGTCTTTGGCTTTGGTTTGATTTAGTTGGTTTGAATTTGGTTTGGTTTAGTTGATTTGGGATGGGTTTGCCTTCATTTAGTTGGTTTGAGATGGGTTTGCCTTAGTTTAGTTTGTTTGGGGCAGGTTTGGTTTAGTTGGTTTGGGGTGGGTTTGCCTTAGTTTAGTTGGTTTGGGGTGGAGTTGGTTTGGTTTAATTAATTTGGGTTGGGGTTGGTTCAGTTTAGTTGGTTTGGGGTGGTCTAATGAGACTGTCTTCACTTTGCAACCAAGGCAGAATCAAACTCAGATCCTGCCTCCTCCTTCTGAATATTGGGATTACAAGTATATGCCTCTATGTCTAGAAGGGCTGAAGGTTTTAGTAAAAACAAATGAGAGTCTTTAACTTGTCAATTTGTTTCCTTTAGGGTCTCATGAAAAAATTCATTCGCTGTTCTACACGAGTTACTGTCGGAACTATTAAAAAGTTTCTAAGCTTAAAACTAAAACTTCCAAGTTCTTATGAGGTAAGTAAAATCAAATCTAATTGTCATTTTGATGATTCTGATCTGGAGCAAAAGTAAAATAAAAAATAAAATAAAATTAAAAAGTAAAATAAGAATATATTCAAGTTAATTTTTATAGAAAATGTTTATTTTCATGTTTAAAAATTAATTTTTAGAATGTAAAGTTTATGTAACATTTTGTACAAGATATCCCATGTTCACATTGATGCATTTGTAACTAAAGGAGATATTTTTAAAATTTGTTTTAATACTCACAAAGTACATCTAGCTAAGTGAGTTCTTTGTTTTTTACAATGTCAATATGCTTCAAGATGTGTCACTTCTTAAATGTTCGTTTTAACGTGTGATGGATTTATACATTTATCCAGTGAGTTTGAGTTGCTTTCCCACCCCCTCCCTCTCATCACCCCCTCCTGTTGGAACCTTCTCAGTGTTTCTACCTTAACCTTTTCTTGTTTGTCATCCACTGAGTTTAGTAAGGGTTTCTTACCTGAGCCTGAATAAGAGGTTATTTACTGGATCAAGGACAGCTTAAATTGGCTACAGCACCTCTTCCCCAAGCAGCCATTAATTGCCAATAGTCATCCAGCATTTGATGAGGCCTCATGGACCCTCCCCCAGCTATGATGAAATGTTACTCTGCCTAGCCTTGTGCAAGTCTTGCATGGATAACTGCAGCTGCAGGAAGTACATTAGTGCGGTGACTGTCACATCCAGGCAATTTCATTTTGCTGCCCACCTCCCTGTCCTCTGGTTCTTAAAGTCTTTCTGTCTACTTTTCTGTGATGTCCCCTGAGCCTTGGAAGATACAGCACAAATCTCAAGTGGCAAACAGCAGGTGGATCCAAAGTATGGGGAGACTTCCAATTGCCCAGTGGTGAGCTGGAGCAATTGTCAAAGTTCAGGCACACTCTGGACGTGAGACTTTTCATGAGAAGTAAAGTGTGAGGGGATTTAAGCACAGACCCTGGCTGGCAGGTGTCTGTATTTAAGGAAGCATCTAATCTTGAGCCTAATGGAAATGTCTTATGTGACTGATGACTAGTTTGGGTTAAATTTTTTTATTAGTTCTTGTCTACAGTTTTTAAATTTTAAATTTTCTTCCAGGTGACCAGGGTTCAATTCCCACCACCCACATGGTAACTCACAACTGACTATAATTCAGCTCCTAGCAATTTGGCACCTTCACACAGACAAAACATACAGGCAAAACACCAATGCACAAAAATAAAGACCAATAAATCATTTTAAAACTTTCAGATACATAATGTTTGTATTAGGAAAAAACTGAAAGTGTCAGAGCCCACCTGTATTTGATAAACATAAAAAATAACTTCTAAATAGCATCTATAGTGAAAAATAGACAATGGCATTTTGTCCTTACTTTGTTTTTTTCATGCAAAAATACCATGCATGGTTTTACTTTAAAGTCTGGCTTGCTAAGTTAATTTTCTTGTCTTCAGGAAGTTACCAGGGCTAAGAAAACAGTTCTCTGTCTTACTCCTGCCATGTACTGTGGTCCTTTTAAAACAATTCCTTGTCTATCCCAATTAAAGAACTTATCCTTTGCTTTCTTTATGAGTTATGGATTGGTCTCCCATTATTTTGCTGTCCAGTGTGTAGGAGTGTGATTTAATGAAATGCCTGAAATTGCAACATAATAAAACAGCATTGCTAACTGGGACTGGGTGCTTAAATTGCTGATGACTGGATGCAGCCTGCTGGGTTAGTAATTGCACCTTTACCGCTAATGACTGTGAATTGTCTACTTTTAAAATAAAATAAATACAATAACTGAAAAAGTTCAAAGTTTGTATATCACCATAAATTATTAAAATATCAATAGTTAATATATCTGATATAATTTGGACAATATTTTTATGTTAGACTTCAAGTTCAAACTTATAGTCTATGTCTAGATAGGTACAGATATATTTAAAACTCACTTTCCCCTCCACCCTTGAAATAAAATCTAAACCAGTTTCTTTTACTAGAAACTAGAGAACTGATTTATAGGGATCTGTGATACAACATTCTTTATGTATGCTTTGTTGCATTAGTGAACCACAGACAAAGTTTTTATGGCCTTTTGAAGCTTTTTTTTTTTTTTTTTTTTTTTTTGGTTTCCTAAAGCGTAGAACAAAAGGGAGACTTTGCAGTACAGTTTATTTTGACATTTCCTACAAGTATCCACAAGCACATCAGAGAGGCCAGATAGCCCTGAACACAGAGATCTGTGCCATAGTTCTGATGCCATATTTCCTTGATCCCCGACTAAGGAGAAAGTCAAACTCTTTCTCATGTTGGACTTCAGAGGATTCTGAGATGTGGATTTAGAATGAGCTTTCTACACTTTTCTTCCCGAAGAAAGAGTGGTCCCCACACATGTCTAAAGCCTGTAGAGTTGTAGACATTAATCAGGATAGTTAGCATTGCATTTATAAATTGTGTATTACCTTGAGATAGAGTTGTGTGGTACAAGATAAATGCTGTTTTATGTTACATCTGAACTTCTGACAGTCTGTGACAAAATGAGTTTAATAAAATCGTCAGTATTCATATAAAATTGGTACTTTTATGTTGGATCTTTTAAAATTTGAAAATGTATAAAAATGTATAAATTCAAATTTTCTCTGCATTAATATATTTAATTTTTTTTTTAAAGTTGGATGTGCTGTGCAATGGTGAAATTATGGGAAAGGATCATACTATGGAATTCATCTATATGACAAGATGGCGACTAAGAGGAGAAAATGTAAATTGCTTTTATATTTACCTATGTGTATATTTAGTTATAGTTTATTATATAATTCCAATTGAACAGTATTATTTAGGAGCATTAAGAAATTAGAAGCATTAGTTTGGGAAAGAGAAGAAACGAGTTCCTTTTTATTCTCCAGCACTTAAAAGTCTACCCAAGTACAAGACCAATATCTGTGTTAAATATTTTGAAGGTGAGTTTTTAAGTTGAGCTGTAAGCATGTCCAGGATTCTCCTCTCTGCCTGAGAGCAGAGGAGGCATGTGTGTACTTCAGGCTTTGTGTCTGCTACAGTGTGAAAATGGCAAGTGGGGTCAGGTAGATGCCATGCTGCCTGGAGAGTGGACAGCACCAACGGGGTGCAGTAGGGGGAAGGACTGTTGGGTCGGGGAGGGATTGCATGATCCATCACTAAAAGGGTAATGTCAGACTTAAGGGAAAGGGACATAGTGGTGGGGGGGGTCTCTGCTGCCATCAGTAGATTACTCTGCCTTAGGCTTTAGTGATGAGGGAGAAAATGTTCACAGGAGAAAATCTAAGATCAATACCCCCACACACACAAAAAGAAGTTTTAAATGTCTTTGCTTGGGTTAACTCTTTGTTTTTTTGTTTTTTTGGTTTTTTTTTTGTTTTTTTGTTTTTTGTTTTTCAAGACAGGGTTTCTCTGTGTAGCCCTGGCTGTCCTGTAGACCAGGCTGACTTCGAACTCAGAAATCCGCCTGCCTCTGCCTCCCAAGTGCTGGGATTAAAGGTGTGCGCCACCACTGCCTGGCTTGGGTTAATTCTTAAGCTTAAGTCTACCTGAGCCAGGAATATTAGGAAATGTGGGGCACCCTGTCTACTGTGGCACAAGCCCATCTGAGAATCAAAAGCACTGTGGTAATGCTACCAACGTCTCCTGGTGAGCTGAATGATAAATGCACGGAAGGCTGATTGCAGAGCTGCGGTGGTTAGCACGCATGCTCACTTAGAGATTTAATGTCAATATGTCATACATTAAATACTGATGTTTCTACCAGGTTTATTCTATTTTCTTATGAAAATGTTAATTAATTATGAAATACAGCATAACGTTGAGTTGTTACCTCACACATTGTAGAGTTTACACATAATGAGGGTTGTCATGCTTCTGTAGTTCAGAGTATATTAACGTCCCATGTAAGTAACATCTGTTGAACTGTTGGAAAACCTCCCAAAAGCCTCATGCTATGTGGTGGCTAAGATGTTTGTCTATTTTTTCAGAAGAAAATGTGATGATATAATAATACTAAAACATCTGAGTTCTTAAGTCAGAGGGGTTTTGTTGTTTTCCTATCTGGGTTTTTACATGGATAAATGTCTTCTCTTTGAGACACAGTACTCTAGCAACAAGCAAAAATACCTCAAGACCCAGAAGGGAAAATTATATTCTAGTCAGTCACTTGCTAGTTGTATGTCCTTGAAGGGAAAAAAAAAAAAAAGAATGCATCAGACTACGTTTGGGTTCATCTTTTTTAGTATAATTGTATTGCACAATAAAGTGCCTTGTTTATAGGCATTAAGGGCTGTGTGTATACTGCCTTCACTTAACTTTTAAGCCTGAAATGTTTCATATGCCAGGTGCACACTCCAAAGGTAAGTCTGCAGTTAGAAAGCAGATACTCTAATTCTACAGAAATATTTTTGCAGTAAATGTAATTTTGTCTTTCTTTGCTAGTTCAGTGGGCATGTGAGTGCCAGAACTCCTTATTTGTGGATAGGCCAGCCTAAAGGTTTAAGGTCATTCACTGGAAGCCTTCCCCAAGGACTCCTGCCACAAGTGCTCCCCTGAACTGCTACCCATGGTGTTCATCTGCATGCGTCTGGATGGGGGAGTGTTTCTTAAAGGAAGATTTTACTATTTAGCCCAAGCTGGGCTGGGCTCACTGTAGCACAGGCTGGCCTGAGACTAATATTGTCCTGCCTCTGCCTCATTAGAAGTATGGGTCAAGAAGCTTGGTATTGTCAATTATTTTAATGTCAAAGCATGAAAGAGCTGATTTGTATAAGCTTTCTATTTACAGACTGCAAATTAAATCAGTCTTTATGCAGTTACATTTCTGAGGACACATTTCTGAAGTTTCAGGTTTTAGGTTGAGATATACTTGTATTAAAGTTTTTAAAATGGGCCTGAAGGTGGCTTATACTTTTCTAATCCTGTTTTTTGCTAGTGCTCCCTGTCTGTAGCTTTGGATTAGTCACCCCATCCACACCAGAAGGAGGCTACGATGTCTACAAAGTCAGTACTCTACTGCTGGTGTTGCTAACTCGCTTATCCTTGAGGTGGTCTCAGCTTGCTCCTGCTCTGATAGTTACTCTATGTTCTCTTACTTGCTTCTAGTACTCTGTTATAGTCAGCATTATAGATGCATATGTACATACATATGCATACAACATATGGATGTTTCTGGACACTTTTTTAACAGGTATTATTCTGAACTGTACATAATGCAACTTTTATAAAACTCCTGTGTAAAACCTTTCTTTCAATTGTCCATTTTCTTTGAAGTCCTAATATGTCTTCTATCAGGCCAATAGTTGGGCCTTCTAAATTGCTTTATAATGTATATTTGTACCAGTGAAACAAAAAGTCGATTAAAAGTCACGTTACATTGCTTCGCCTGTCTCTCAGATGGGCTTCTGGATGGGTCTCTGATGGGCGCTGGGCTGTATTTCCGGGTTGCTTTGACTGTACTTGGCTGCTTTGCAGATTTTTATTCTCATCAGTGTTGTGAGATGTCGACTTATGAATCCTGCACTCAAGTCTGTGACTCAGAGTAGTTTCCATTACTTTCACCATGGAGGAATGGCAGTCCTGAGTCTCCATCTGAGTCCATGGCCTCAGGCAAGGGCACTCCATGTGTGTGTCCCTCCCTCTTGCCGTTTGCTGCCTCAGGACAGTCTCGGGGAAGGAAGTTTCTGTCTAGTTCTGCAGTGCTGGAGTAACTCTCTGCACCATCCAGCGTCTGTGGAAACGCTGCTCTTTTCCCAGATCACGTCTCCTTAAACATAGGTGGCTTCTGCCCATTCTAGACCTTGTCTTCATCATTATAAATTATTTTTAAATCTTTATCCTTATGAATCAAAACAAACACCTGGTCACGCAGCTGCTATACATTTTTATAGTTCATAACAGTAATTTTGCTTGAAGATTGCTGTACTGGATGTTGAAGTAGGTCTGTTGTTCACTAGTAGTGGAAATATTTACAGTAGTGCTTCTTAAGTCTCAGTGCGAATACAAATGAGCTAGGGATGGTGACAAAGTTGTACTCAGTCGGCTTGGCCAGGCCTTGGCTCATTTCTTAAAAGCTCCACTCCTGTGTGAACACTTCTGATGTTTAAGGGTTTGGAAGATATGGTCTGTGACCAGGTTTCTTCAGTGGCTTCTAAAAGTTCAGAGCGTGGAACTGGTTCATGTTTCAGTCAGTGGGTAACTCAGTCGTCTGATGTTAAGTCAGTCTAAATATCTCTTCAAGCCAGTGGGCCTAGACGCTTTCTGAGATATGGATGGAATCATATATACTGCTAACTTTGTTCTCATTTGATAATATATATTATAAAAAGCAATTACATTTTAAAGTTACTCTTTTTAATATATTGGTACAATTCAGTTTGTGTGGCTAGCATAATTTAATTAGCTATTTTGGTGGTCATTGAGGTTTTGTTTAACCTTTAACGTTGCAAGCAGTGCTGTGTCTGTTCCAAGGCATGGACTTTGCAGATGCACAGCATATCCGTTGCCTAGATTGCTGGCTTTACAATGGACTAAGTTTTACACTGTGAGAGGTGGTCAGTTGACCTCAAAAAAAGTTCGTAAGTTATAGTCATACCACACAAGAGGCCCATTTTCTGACTTCTTGACATTTGTATTAACAATGTAATCTCTCTGTGTGTGTTCATATTCATTACCCTATTAATAGTGACTTTGTCTTTTCTTGTTGACTTCTAGAAAGTGCTCTGAACTTGCTATATATGCTGTAGCTTTTTTTCCCTCCCACCTGTGTTCTGCCTCCCTTTATTTTTCTTGTTTTGGAGATCCTTAAAATTGTGATAGTAGTGTGTAGGAAAAATTAGCAAGAATTAGTATACAGCTAAAGTACTTAGCAGAATGTCTAACCTGATAAATGTAAGAAAGTACCAGTGTCTCTAAACTGCATTGGGACCACAGTCCACTTACTCACACTTAGCACACTTAGCGAAAGCTACTGTTAGCAGCTTTCTGCTCAGCCTCAGCCTTGTTCCCTGCCGGCCGTGTTCTTCCTGCCCACCTCCTTATGGGTAGGTCAAATACCCTCAAGTCTAGCTAGCTGCCTTTTCCTGGTGCTCCTCACTGCTTCACCTCTTCCTCCAGCCTCAGCCACACTCCAGCACCCTTCCTGCCTCTCATTGCTTGATTGACAATCTCTGGCAGTCTTAGGGAAGCAAACAAACACATATGTTTTGACTGGTACCAAAGAAACTAATAGAAAAAATTAATAAAATCACTTCTTTCCATCTTAAATCTGTATATTTGTTAACTAATTTTTACAGATTGCATAAGCAGACAAAGTATGGCAGGTTAGAGCTGGGACTGCGTCTGAGTCAGTAAAGGACACCAGTGCTAGGCTGTCTGAGAGCATGGGGATGAGCACTGTGCAGAATCAGGGACTGGCTTCCTTCCACGAGAGAAAAAACTCGTGAAGATTTGTAACCTTCTAAAGTAGACCCTTAAAAAGTCTCCTTTTGGAAGTTAAAATTTTCCTGATTAATTTAAACTATTGGTTTTGAGATTTTTTTTTTTAACTTATTTTATACAATGTTCTATCTGCATGTACGCCTGTGTGCCAGAAGAGGGCATCAGAGCCCAGTGTAGATGGTTGTGAACCACCATGTGGTTGCTGGGAATTGAATGCAGGAACTCTGAAGAGCAGTCAGTGCTCTTAGCCATCTCTCCAGTCCTTCAGTTTATATTTTTATGTATTTAATTTTTCACCTATTTATACATTTATTTTTTCCATTTGGAAGAGTATGCAGTGTTAAATATATGAATAACTTAAAGTATAAGTTGTATAGCTATTAAGACTGCAAACATGAGTATCAAACAGACTCAAGAAGCTCAGTAGTGCTATTGAAACAGGCGTGGAGACTAGGAATCTAGCCCGACCAGTATGAGGTAAAAGAGCAATGGCTCAGTCCCTTAGGTTAGTGAAGTTCTGCATCCACTCAGTGCTCTGATCTCAAATAACTCTGCTGTAAGAGTAGATGAGTGGGAGAAACTGATCTGAGGAACAAGTAGGAGAAAGATGGTGCCTCCTCTGTACTGAGAGGAGAAAGGGGATGATACCTTCTATACGACGCAAAGATGAGGATTCCTCAGAAACTAGCATTCGGAAAAGAAATGAAAAGGTAGGATAATACCATCTTGATAGTTTTAGAATATTAAAAACAAAAAAAATCTTCATAGATAAATACTAAAGTTACTCAACACTAAAATTTACCAGTCACCAAGTTATTAAATATTTCCCCTCTAAAAAACCCTACCATTCCTTAGTGTTTGCTTAAATTACTCATGTTGGCACTTCGGTTTGAGTTAAACTACTTTAAATGTGTCCCGTTGTGGATGCCTCTTATCTGATGGGTTCATCTCCTCCGCAGTTTTGCTGTCTGAACTGCTCAGCCTCGCAAGCCTGCTCTCAGGATGGCACTTTGTACCAGGTAAGAGGCACTCATGACGGGACATAGGCCATCACAGTGCCCTATGCTGGCCACTCCCATTCCAAACTCAAGTTCTCAGACATGTCACTTTATAAAAACAATTTTTAAAATCTTTTAAAACTTAAATAACAAAAGTTCCCCATTATTTTAGTTCTTCCAAGTTAACCATTTTACTGAACTAAAAATAAGATTTTCTTAACTATTATTTATGATTCCAGAATTTTTAATACTTATTCACTTTAGCCCTTGAGACATCGCTAATCTTTAGCCTTGAGATGAAATGTCAAATTGAATGAGTCTAAATAGGAGGTATCAAGCTGGCAGCTGTGCCTGGCCAGCCCCAGCTACTCCTCTGGGACACAGAAGTGACTGTGAGATCACTTAGTAACACAGGGAGCTTCGACTTGTGTCTAAGAAAAGCCTGTCTAATAAGAACACATTTTAGAAATGTGGAAAATGGGCTAGAGAGATGACTCTGCAGTCAAAAACTACTCTTTGAGACCCAGCACCCACATCAGGTGTCTCCTAACTGCCTGTAACTCCAGTTCCAGGGCCCCACAGACACCCCACTAATGTGCACATGCCCACACATGTTTAAAAATAAATACTTTTTAAAAATAAGAGTTTGATGCAGTGTAGTAAAGCATTACTTTATTACTAAGTCCAGAGACAATGTACCCAGTCTTAATCTCAGAAATGAGTCATAGTACTTTTTAAAAAGTAATCTTTTTCCCAATAATTAAAATTACCCATCTAGTTTCTAGTAGTAACTAATAAAATTCAGTATTCCAGTTTCCAGGTTAAGACAAATTAGTTTACATTATGTCTTAAAAGAATACTATAAAATCACTAACCAAAAATTCTAATGAGCAGGCTGGAGAGATGGCTCAGTGGTTAAGAACACTGACTGCTCTTCCAGAAGTCCTGAGTTCAATTTCTAGCAACCACATGGTGGTTCACAACCATCTGTAATGGGATCCAATGCCCTCTTCTGGTGTGTTTGAGGATAGCAACAATGTACTCATACATAAAATAAATAAATCTTTTTAGAAAAGAGTTAAAAGATTAATACAGTATGTTGTAGCAAATATAACCTTAAATTTCTAAAAAAAAAAAAAATTCTAATGAGCAGTGTATCTGGAATTTTGCTTAGTCTTTTGATTACTACTGTGATAGGGGAATCTCAGTTCATCATTAAGATATGAACTTTTTGATGCATACTGTTTAAGTCTTACCTCCTTGGGAATGGAGTAACATAACATACATCTAGACAGACAAAGAGAAAGGAAGGAAGGTGCTCTTCTTTCATTGTGCAGAGGAGGGTGAGGGCTGAGCAAATGGTTTAGTTGACTTAGTGATAAATTACAGTGAGGACCTTGTGCGTAGCTGTAACCCAGGATACATGGGCTTCCACTTTCTGTCTTTGTGTTGATGTCTGTTTCTTGAGAGGTGAAATTGCTCTTTAGTTCTGATCCTTAGTCATGAAGGACACTAGAATAAGACAAGTCTGCAACTGTACCCTCACTTCCTTTTCATTCTTCAACACTTTATTGTGGATGACAATATTGTAAGAACTTTAAAATTAAAGTTCTCCCTGAATCATTTCCCCATGGGAGCATCACTATGTCAGGAAGAGGTGACAAGAGGATTTATTAGACAGCTGGCATGAGGGGCGGGAGCAGTGGAGTGGCATTAAGCCCATATTCTTCCTGCAGAGGACCAGAGTCCAGTCCTAGCATCCACATCAGGTGGCGGCATGGCATGGACATCCTCTTCTGGACAGTGTGGGCACCTGTACTCACGTGTCCACAAACCCACACACAGGCACACACATGCACATAATTTTAAATTTTAAAATAAAATCTTTTTTAAAAACTATAACCAAATTTTACTTTGAATATTTATACAAAAATATTAAATAACATACTAAATAAAGTACTAAAAGATCATACTAAAAGGGAATGTACCTGGGAGGATTTTTATCAGAAATGTAAGAATGATATAATATTGTAGGGGAGATGACGGATAACAAACTAGTATTTTGGAATTCTCTAAAATAAAAACACTATATACTGAAGGCATTTGATAAAATCTAGTGTTGGTACTAACTTTTCTACTAGCTTCTTAATTTGACATTCTAAAATTAAAAACTGAAGCAGTTACCTAAAAGAGACCCTTTACCTAGATTTACCAATTAATATTTCACATTTCTGTCTCCTCGTTGTCTTCTTGTGTGCGTCTTAGTTTACTTTAAATAAATCGTTAAAGATACAACATAGAGTGACAAGTGATCATTGACTGACTTTTTAGTCAGTCTGTTTCCTCAGAACTAAGACTTACTGTTTTAACAAAGACTTTAGCTTCTTAAAGAGATGTCAGACTCTGCAGTTTTAAATTATGAAATAAAATGTACCTTTCCATACTTTTACAAGATTTTATTTAACCTAACAAAGTTAGCTAAACTGTTGTTAATCAGGAAGTGGTTGCTTCTGGTCAGTCAGATTTTCAGGCGAGTCACAAATGGGACAGGATCACTGCCTCCACCCCCCGCCCCCTGCCCTTGACAGTGCATCTCGGAGCTAAGAGCTCCAATTGGCAATGCTCCAAGGGTTGAGGCGAAAGGCGCCTTAACCAATAGCTGTTGAGCATGTTAAATATACATGGGGGACTCTTCTACCTTGAGGCTATAGAAGTAAACATGGAACACAGCTTTTTTTCCTCAGAACTTGATATGCAAAAACAAGGGGATTTTAGTGTCAAAAGGAAACTTAAAGTAGATAGATATAGTTTAGTTGCCTGGGTAGATGTCTTAGATGGTAATGTGCCTGTTCTGTAGGCGTGAGGACCTGTATTCAATCCCATTTTTTAAAAAAGCTAGGCAGGTGTATATTTTATCCACGCTGGAGGCAGAGACAGGTGGATTCCTGAGGCTAGCTCCAGGTGAATGGGAATGCCTGTCTCAAAAATTAAAGTGAACCATTCCAGAGGAGCCATACCCAAGATCATTCTCTGGCCTGCACACACACACACACACACACACACACACACACACACACACACACACTCACTCACTCACTCATTCATTCACTCACTCACACTGGGGAGGAGACAAGAGGAAAGGGGCATGTACAACTGCAGCCCTCAAAGTCTGACTGGGCTTCAGACTTGCAAGTCTGAGACTTCTATGCTTGCCTATTAGGTCCTCAGTGGCACCTTCTTAGTCTTCAGGTGAGAACATGGCCTAGTGTATTTTTCCCCACTCTCCTGTCCTAGCTGGAAGTTAGTACGTAGCAGCATTGCGTCTTCTCAGTGTGTGACATGCATGTCAGTGCTGAGAGGGTGTCTCAGGAATCTGTCTTTCTAATTAAAGAATATGATGTTCTCTGTACTGAAGGTTTCATACCCACATACCCAGAGATACGGGACCATTGGTCAGTGGCCATCTCCACGTTTTCTTGATTCCTTGATAGTTCAATCATTGGATTTCACTTTAAAAGTGGGAAGATGCAGTTTTTAGAACAAGAAAACTGTTGGTTCTCTATCCTGCTTTCTGATTATTTGGTTCTCTGGTAGTGTAGGTGAAGTTAAAGCAGATGGAGGAGTGTGGTGCCCGCCTCCATCTGCAGGAGGCTCTTTCCTCCCTAGAGCTGTGGCAGGTGACTGGATGCCAGAGGTGTTCTACATAGAAGAGCACCAAGGCAATGGAAAGCTTTTGATTACATCATGCACTGACGGTGACACTGAATCCGTATTGAAAGGAGGCAGTCATCATTTCATGCAAGACTCAAGTACATGTTTTCAGTGCTTTTAAAGAGCATCTCAAATACTACAGGAAAGAATCAAATGTATGAACAGGGTTGTGGAAATGCCAGTTTCACTGATCTGCAGAGTAAGACCTCATACTTGTGTGGTTCAGGAGATTGCGCAGCTCAAATATTGAGCCCCACGAAATTGCTGGAGGCGTGCAGTGTGTAGTCCTCCTTGGGCCCTTTCCAGGAAGGGGGGAAGGGGAAGGACAGAAAGGAAGGGAGAGATGTTCTGGTGGTAGTTTGAATCTTGAATGACAACTTACATTTTAACTTTTGTAATCACTATTATCAGAGAATATTATAAATCCCCAGTTCTTCAGGGCTTTCTGTAGAAATCATTGCTTTCATGTAGACACAGTCTTACTCATACCTCTGTTTTCTCTTACAGTCGTACCCGATGGTATTGCAGTATCGACCACGAATTGATTTTGGGTAGGCCCAGGCCCAGGCTGCACTGATGAATCCTGCACTATTTGTTTACTCGTCGACAGATTGCACAGTGTGTGGACTTGAGAGACACAATCTGATTTTCAGCATGCACATAAGGCCATTGTCTGTCTCTAAGTTGTCAGTGTCCTTCATGTTCTGTCTATTAGGAGCAATCCAAGTGCCCTTCTGCTACTGACCATCTGCATAAGATCTCCGTGCCGTCTCGGTGTGCAAGGCTCGCCGAAGTGAGTTAGGTATCCAGCCGTGACTCTGCTTTCTCAGTGTTCTGCTTGCCTGTTGCAAGATTGTTCTAATGTTAATTACACTAGTAAAATGGCTCAATCCTTGTGGTGTTGCAGTTTTCACATACTTAATACTTTTATTCTTATTAAAATAGAGTACTGTACAAGAACCTAGTATAATTATATCTTGAAATTATTTTGTATAAGAATATATTTAGAAAAGTGGTTTCTGAGCCACTGTCCTATTCTTGGTAAACTTTTATGTAAAAAAGAATAAACAACCAAAAAAAAAAAAAAAACCAAAATGCCAGCTTATTCTTGAGTGTGCAAGTCTTTTGTGAAGAATTCCAGTTATTTTTTGACCAGAGCACATTGCAATTGGAGATGTCCTGAATGTCTGGGTAGTCAGTCTACCATTGCACAGGAAACGGTGTTAGGCCTTCATGCTGAAACATATGTGACTTGGACAACTGAAGTTTATAATGTTGGCAGCTGATCATTTTGACTTCTAATAAAATCAATGTGTAAGTACATTAGCATTTGTTACTGTCTTAGGCAAGTGAGTGCTATCTAGCCAATGTCATGTGTACATCATTGTATCATTGATGCCATTTTATAAAAGCATTGCTTTTTAAGTTGGCCTTAGGTGTGTATTGTGGAATACAGAGGCATATGTAAGGTGATTTTAAATACTAGAATTTTTAGATAACATTCACCCTTTTATGGATTTCCAAACAATCTCAGATTTTTTAGCTGCATATCACATTTCCAAACCATATGCACAAAACAAAATTAACACCATGTAGTAGACAAATATACTAACCAGATTAGTGGTTTGGGAATACTGTTATTTTAAATACTGTAGCAACCAGGGAAGGCAGGGTTATTGTTTTGACTGAGTTCTTTAAAGATGAGTGGATTAGAAGTCAGAACAATGCTGATGTCTTTGACATTGGCAGTTGGGTTAAGTCTTCCAGTCATTTTAAAATTAGCCGACAAAGCAAACTTAGATCTTGTAAAATACATAGTTGTTTCAAAACAGAAAAAGAAAACTGGAATGTGTCTGCTGGTTGCTTAGAAACAAGCTAAGTCCTGAAAAGGCAGAAGGGAGTTAGGACAAATGGTGAGCTTTACACATCAGATAGGAGGAAGCATCGTGTGATCCACGGGTCATTGTCACACCGTGAACACAGGTGCTCATGTTCTCCGGGAAACTGTTTCACAAGTTAATGCTTTCCAAATTCCAGAGCACGTCATAGAAATGAACATTGTGCAGCTTTGAGAAACACAAAAACTGCAACTCCATCTTGGTTATTTCATACTATGAAAGACTGGAAATCTATTATTATTTTTTCTTACATTTTTTTCAAGTCAAAAAGTTTGTGTTAAAGTTGTTGCATTAGAAGGCCACAGCAAATCCTTGACTTCATCTTGTTGGATTGGGTGTTTCTGGAAGAACTCACGAGCGGGATTTAAAAGACATTTAATTTACTCTAATAATACTTGACCAAACAACTGAATTTATTATCTAACTACAGAAATTATTTTGCTGTTTTGCAAAACCTAATTCCTAGTTATCCATAAGAAAAATTTTAAAGACCTTACAATTCATCACATTTTGATAAGTGTGTTTTCCATATGAAAGTTTATTTTAATTCACTTAAGTGAAAATTAGTTTTGAAAGCCATGTGTTAAGAGTTGGTTATTTGGCTCCTCAATCAAAATTTAAGACCATGGGTGAATTTTATGTACAAGGTCTCTTTAAATTTTGCTTGTTGCCTGATCACATGCAGTGACTATTTTCCAAGGAATATATAGGAAACAGTAACCAGAATGCAGTTTTATAACAATTCTTTTAATGTTATTGCACTGATGTTTTCACTGAGATGCAGTAGACTCTGTGCCAAAGCATAGCATTAAGGACGTCTGGTATTGTAAGGGAATAGGAGTAATGTGTTGCCAGTGGAATCGGGCTTCTTCAGCCATCCTCGTCTGGTGTGGTGTGCAGCACTTTCTTGTCTGGAGTGACATGCACTGAACTCCACTCAGTTACCCTTGTCAGGAACCCACAAACAGCCACTGTAGCCAGCATTACATATACAGGGTTGCTAACAACCACCCCCCACCCCCAGTTTAAATAATCTCCAGGAATAACTGTCTGAATGTATAAACGCAAGAGTAAGTCAAAGTTATTCTTCAGTCTGTTGTTCCTTAAGCAATAAACTAAAGAACTCTTCTCCAGAAAAGATTTTGTTACCTGTTTTACCTGCCTTAAAAGTCAGACAGAAAAGGGCCATGGAATCTTGGGTATAAAGAATGCCTGTGGTTGATAAGAATCCCTTTAAACTGGTGTAATGACATCACTTGATAAATAAAAATGTCCCTTTCTCTCGATCAGAAATAAAGTAAAAGCACATTGATGGGATTATATTAAGTCTGAGGGTTGGGTAACTAGAATTACAGTTTTTGACAGCTTTTAAATATTCTTTATTCATTAGGCATATGCCCATACTAATATGCCACATTGTACAAATGTAGTGAGTTAGCACAAATATTAATTTAAACTGAGTCCTTACAAAAAAAGTGTGTTATTTAATATTGTGAACTGTTAAGCTTTACTGACTATATAAATGAAAGTGCCTCATTGCTGAAGTGCATTTCTGTTTTAGGTTTCCTGTATATGTCTTCAGTTATCTGTACCTGTCTCATAAATGGTTTCATATCGAAATGGGCACTTACAAGCTAAAATAATCTTTTTTAAAAAGAGTTTTGTAGGAATATAGGTATCACCAAAGACATTTTACTGTTAGTAACCATGATAGAGACAGTTTGGACAGTCCAGAAGATGGAAACTGTTACATTGTATCCTGATTGTAACTAGGCAATAGTAACCTTGAGTGATTACTAAACTATTACCAATGAAGGCACTGCAGTGAGTTTTCTTGGTGGAACGTGTGTCTTTCTTGCTGTGGTTGGCATGTTTACCTTCAGATACGTTCACTGGTTTGGTTTGGCTTTTGTTCATTTTCAGGTAGGTCTTAGAAAATCCTCAAATATGAGAAAAATAAACAATACAAATACCCCCCCCATGAAAAATGGGAGAAGTATAAACTTATAAAAGAAAAATTGAAATTGAGATTTTAAATTTTAAAAAGCCTTTTATTTTGTGGAGGTGCTGTGAAGGAAATTCTGCCAGCTTAGCTCCAGTGAAGACAAGTCCTGACAGGCCTGCCTGTTTGGACCACTGTACAACAATCACTGACTGAGTTTACAGATCGTAGAAGTGCTGACAAGCCTATGTAGAACACAGTACATTCTACTGGGTTTACAGAAGTCCTTGTGTTGGTTTTAAAAGTGAAACTCCACAAGGGCCTGTGATTTTCTCTAAGTGTTTCTCAGCAGTCACTTCATTGTTACTAAACTTAGCCATGTGGCCAGGTTTTCACAAAATGGAGCACTGAAAAATATCCCAGTGTGCCATTCTTTCTTTTGGGTTGGCAGTCTGCTTTGCACTGTGCTGAGATTAAAATCAGCCTGAGGTATGCCTCTGCAGAGTTGACAAACAATCCCAACTGTCCTGTGTGTGCAAGCACTGTACAGCTGAGCCTCATCCCTCAGCCATTCCTCTGATTGAGTAGGAATTCTCTAGAAAACTAAGCTTTATACCAGTAGAATATTGGTATGAATTTGCCAAAACTTCTTTTCTGGATTAGAATCACAAAAACGTGAAACCGACTTCCATTGTTTCCAGCATGTGACTCCTCTGGGGAGCATAAGGGACGTGTGTGCTAGGTCTGGTTCGTGACAAACAGAATAGTTGTCAAATGTTACTAAAGACTTAGAAGCGCTTCAAAGACCAGAGTCTCCAGTTGTGTGGATTTACTTGATATGCTTTGCTCAGTGTACATTTCACACAGTAGGGACCTTACTGTTTTATGTGTTTCTCATGTCATTTGAAAGTGCTTCTCTTCTTGGAATATGATTTTCACAAAGAATACGTTTCCTGGCCATCATATTTTCTAGTAGGACTAAAATGTTTGGGCATTTTTTTTCAGAAAAATGATAAAAGTTATACTTCAAAATAATCGCTGTAAATTCTCATGCAACTGTATCCCCAGGCCATTCTTTCATGATACAAAACAGCAGTTTTCCAGAGAGATGTTAAATACTAGGTCTAGTTTTCTTCTGTTTTGTAGCGCTTGATAGAAAAAGAACCAACTGTAGCACAAAGGAAGACTAACCATTCTGGGGGGGGGGGCGTCTATACAAAGTCTAGTGTATTGACATAAGTCGGAGCTGGAGCTCTTTCTACACATGCACATCAGTGGAGGTCAGCCTGGCTCTGTTGGAGGCCATTTTTCTTTTGCAGTCTTTTTCAGAATGGAGTTGGGGGCCTAAGTGTCCTTATGAAGCTGTGGTCCAGGACAAGAGCGTGGGGGTGGGGGTATGTGTTCCTTCACTTTCCTGTGTCTGGCAACTCAACAGCGATCATTTCTTAGAATAGCCCTCATGGTTATTAAATCTAGCACAGAGTATATTGTAAAGTTACGTTGCTAATTTTATTTTGAAATATGAACTATTTTAAGCTTTTTGTCAAAAGTGGTTAACATCTTAATACAAATAAAAACCTTTTTGTGGTTGTAAGATTTAGCTTATGAATCATTCAAATTGAAGTGAAAGCATTACCAGGTCATTGTTAATGACTTAGTCTATTAAGAATCTATGTATTTTTGTAAAGGAAAAGCACTCGTAGATAATTTAATCAGTACAAGGTCTATGTCTGTTTTGCCGGAAGAAAATGCTGCTTAGAGATTCTCTTTAAATATTTTTTTATTTTTGTGCTCATATGTATTTTCTGTTGATCTTCTGAATGTTCTGTACAAAACTGTATGACTGTACTGTTGAGCGCAATACATTTTTTTTTAAACTCTGGGCTTAGCTGTGTATATTTGACCATGTTGAAAATAGTGTCTTTGTTATTAAATTTTTGATTGCATATTTATTGTTGGCCTGTTAGTGTTTACTTGATGTAGACCACTACCTCTGTTAAAAATGTTTTAGTGCCATTTCCAACGCAAGTTTTATTGAGATTTATTTGAGATTAGAAATAAGAGTTTAGATTAGTGTTACAGAGCTTTTCTGAAGATGAGTCTGCCCCTTCACTAATACTTAGGTGTCCACACACACACACACACACACATCAAATTATTCAAACCCAGGGGATCTTTAGAAAAAGTAATTATATATCAAAGAGTCTCAAAACATTTGAAAGACTTCCTCTACCAAGTTAGAGAACTTGGCTTTGAGTTTTCCTGGGCTAGTTTCTTGGGTGGTTATTTGGCTGGCTAGCTACTTGGTTGGTTGGAGGCAAAACTTTTTTTTTAATGTCTTAAAAGCAATGCTTAATGACCTAAGGGTTCTAATAGCTGGTGACACAAAGCTTGACTTGTATTTAGGAATTATACCTAACTTTTACCTTCCTATGTCTGGTGACAACACA
Organism: Rhabdomys pumilio; assembly: GCA_030674055.1. Classification (NCBI taxonomy): domain Eukaryota; kingdom Metazoa; phylum Chordata; class Mammalia; order Rodentia; family Muridae; genus Rhabdomys; species Rhabdomys pumilio. The sequence goes on from JANHMN010000003.1 coordinate 162,272,450, forward strand.
AGGCTTACAAAAAGATAAGGATGACAATGGGAACGAATGTTAAAACGTTTCTTGTGTGCTATTGAAGTCTCTTGTGTGTTAGCTCATTTCATTCTGATAGAGCCCTCTGAGATACGTTCTGTTAGTAACCCCACTGCACAACTGAGGAATGGTGGGACTTGTGCTCAGTTGCCAATATTCAAGCCAGAGGATTCAGGCCTATGTGGTCTGAACTCCAGAGTCGTTAGGGCCAACCTTTAGCTGTGTTGAAATGCATGCTGCATACCACTTGTTTCAGAAAATCATGTCCAACAAACACAAAGTAAGTTGGGGCGCAAAGAGAGAAACTATCCTGTTCTTTCAAGCTACCCTCATTGGGAAGATTCACTGTTGGTATCCAGAGCCAGCTTGGCAAACCTGTTGGAAACTCAGGAATGCCACACATAGGTGACATCTGTTGCCATGACAACCCTGCATACCTTCTTAGAGCCCACTCCTCATACTTACCTGAAAACAGCCAACATCACAGCCTCTTTTTTCAGTTTTTTTATTTTTTTATGTTTTATTTACATTTCAGATGCCATCCCCTTTCCCCATTTCCTTCCCCCCCCCAGAGAAAACCCCTATCCCATGCCCCCTTTTCCTTTTTGCTTTTATACAATTTTTTATTATTATTAAATGTTACTCAAAGGCTTTATAAGTTTGGTAATGCTCAATCAGAAGTGTAACCCAATGCCCAACCTAGATATATAAACTGTCTGACTGGTGGAGACACATGAACATCTGCCTCCATGCCCCCCCCTCTCATCACCTTGCTTCTCCTCTCCTTCATCTTCTCCTCCCCCTACTCCATCTCTTCCTCTCGGTGCTCCTTCCCCCTTAGCTCCTCCTACATATCGCCCTTCCTGTTAAAATAACATTTCTCTCAAAATACAATTAGAGCATAATTATTTCTATTTGCACCAGTGAGGTACAAGATAATCCTAATACTCAATCCATCCTTTTGTTGACTAACCAGAGCCTCTGTCGTCTCTCCTAACTAAAACACTTAGTTTCGAACCTGGCTTTTTTCTTGGCTTTAGAATGAATGTCAGCTGAAAACCATCCACTCAGATCTTTTCTCTCAAAGTAAATAGCCAAGATTGGCTATAAGACTATAGGTCTTCAACCCCATCAGAAATGTAGAATGACTGAGTTAACTGAAATTATGGGAAGCACAAAGCATAGCTTCTAAAACTTAGCCAATTTATAGAGACCGCTGAACACCTGGACAGCCCCTATACTACAGAACATTGGAGCATCAAATCTTCAGCCTTCTGGCCCAAATTCATCTGACAGACTTTAGTGCTGCAGAGTTATTAAGGGCTGATTACTCTGTCTAGGCAGATATAATCAGTCAACTATTCTGCAAGTGTGTCCTTTTCTGGACAGTAATTTGTCTGTAGATGGAAAGAGGCAATTCTTGCCTTGTGGCTGTCTCTGCATAACTGGAGTAACTCCAAGAATGCTCAATTTCTTCTTAGAATTGTCAGGAAGCTGTCAGGAGCAGACAGGTCTCTAATCAAAATGAACATTAATGTAGAAATGTTTGTAACGTCAATTCTGTGGACTTTTGACGTTTTGAAAACCAACTATCCATGTAAGGTAACCTGGACTGTTGTCTGTTAACTCCTCTCAGCTATTTGTAAATAAAACATAGAGAACATCCTAACAATAAACTCCAAGCCATGAATTTGCTATAGTCCCTTAACTCACAGGCTAACCATCACAGCCTTTTAAGGCAAACCTCTCCACCTTCAACCCCTTTCCCTTGTCTCTCTCTCCTTATTGTCCCTGTTCTTTCCTAATAAAACCTCTGCCACGTGGAACTGCTTTGGCCTGGTGTGGTCTATCCTGACACAAGCCGCCTTTACAACACAACACCCACTTTTTCTACAAGGCTCTGCTTTTACAGCCGGTTGGGGTTTCTCCTCTTAAAGCTCTATTTCTTCAGACATCAAGCTCCTCCTTATAAGCCTGCCTTTCCTGCACAACCCTACACATTGTTTCAGCTCTTTCTCTCCCAGGTCCTCACCCCATAAAGAAGTCTTCAGATAGCCTGTACCTCTTAATGGAACTTACTCCTCCCCAGACTCATAGCTCCAATTCACCTTAAAACCTAGTGATAACAACTTGGCCTTGCTTCTCCCAAAGCCACAAACTTCCCTTAGAGTCCCATCGCGTCTATCAGAACCCCACTTTTTACCCTGCTCATCCTGCAAAACATCTATCCTGAACAAGCCCCAGCCCATCCTCAAAGCCTCTGGAAATGACAGGGCCCTGCATCTACAACATCCTGCCTCAGCAAAGCTTGTTCCTTCCTTGAAGAAGATGGTTCTCATGAAGCCTGCTGTAACACTCTGTTGATCCTACAAGCCAGGCTCCTCTTTCCCACACCCTGTTACCTCACAAAATAGCATAGCCCTCCTACAACACCCTGCTTTTCTCCCTCATCTCTCTTCCTTCTTAAGTTGCCCTTTTCCACCGGGAAACCCACTTGTCTCCAGAAACCCTCATCCTTGTGAAGAGAAGATCCTGCTGTCTGCAGCCCTCACCCCAGTTCTTTGCTTTTCTACATCTATGCTTCAAGTAGCCCCTCCACACAAAGCTCAGTCCTCATACTGAGCCCTGCTCCTCACAAATGCTGTCCCTCCTGAGCAAACCAGGAGACAAAGGTAAATGCAAGTGAGTTTGTCCATGATTTGGGGCCAGAACTGGGAAGAGAAACTTTCTTAGTTTGTGTTCGCTACAGTGGTGTTTCAGCTTAGAGAAAAGATGCGAATAAAAAAGCCAGGAAATAAGTACATGTGCATTTAGTCATGTGTGAAGTCAGAACTGTCTATCCTGAAGGGTTCCAACATGTGCCCAGGCTGCAAGCTCACCTCATCTGTGGGGCTTCCTGAACTTTTCTTCAGGTTGAATTTTTATAAAATCATACATTTCAAGGTTATACTTCATCTACCCTTATGAAACTGCTGTCCCTTCTTCAAAGCCTCTGTGCTCCATATAACACCTGTCCTCATGTCTCTGTTCCTCCTAGTCCTCTACCTGACTTGCACAGAATCTACAAAATCCCATGCCTCCTGCATGTCCACCTAGGAAGCCCTGCTCATATGCATGGCCCAGGCCCGTCCTTACAAGCTCTGCTGGCTCTACAAACCATGGCTGCTTCCTAGAAAGCCCTTGGTCCTACTAGCAAGTTCTCACTTGCTACAAACTCCTGTACTTTCTACAAAGTTCTGCTCTTCATGAGCCCTGCCTCTCATGAGATCCAGTCCTCCGTCAAAGCCTTGCCTCTCTACCTCCCCACCAAGCCCTGTTTCTCCCTACACGCCCCTGATCCTCTTGAAATACCCGGGCCTGAAGAAGCGTGCCTGCAGCGACAACTACTTAGCTTGAGGCAGAACGACTGATTGAGCCAGGAGTTTTAGACCAGCATGGACAAACCCTGAATGAAAGAAAAAGACTAAAACCCTCTCTCCTCCCTAGAAGCCACTGCTTCCCTACAAACCCCCGCACCTACTTACACTGCCCTTGTTTCTCCTACAGCACAGCCTGTGTCCTGCCAAGCACACTTGGCCACACTTTGTCTTCCTCCCATAGCACTTCCCTCAAAACCACTGATTGCTTTTCAGTAGATTACGAGCCTAGACAGGTGTTCATGTGACATATAGAACTGGTGTGCCATAACCGGAAGTAAGCAGTAGCGAATGATGCTGATTTCAGGGTAATGCCCGCAGAGTCTTCAGCACTGTCCGTTGGCTCCTTTTCTGACGTGGGCTCCATCTCCACTTGAGAATTTCTATGTGGTCTGTATGAAAGGTGCCAGTGAGCATCTCTTCAGTTCATAAACACATTGTTCCTTTGAAAGACGATTTCTGTAAGTGGAGTGGAGGCAGGATCTGCCTTCCTGCTCCCACTGTTCTCCAAGCAGAAAAAGGGGGCTGGAAAGATGGCTCAGCCCTTAAAAACATGTGTTGCTCTTGCAGAGGACACAGGTTTGATTTCCAGCACACACATGGCAGCTCATGGACTCCCACTTCTCCACTTCTAGCTGATCCAGGGCCCTCTTCTGACCATTCCAGCACCAGGAATGTCACGACGCATACTCCTAGTGGGGTACTCCAGCCGAGAAGACACAAAAGGGTTCAGGCAATATCAGTGAGACACAAGATGAATCAAAGTGTGGATGGAGGGAGGGGACTTCTTTGACAGCCCACAGGAACCACCAAAACCACAACCATCACAAGTACCACCTCCACGACACCCCCATCAAAACTGTCACCACAACTACCACCATCATACCACTCCACCACATCCCCATCACTATGTTACTACCGTAATCATTCCCACCATCACTACAGCTATTATTGCTCCCACCATCATCCCAACCACCGCTGTCAAACACCTCCAACACCATTTTCATTACCACTACCTCCATCACAATCACTATACCACAAACACCATGCAATTCATCTCCAGGGTGATCTAATTTACTAGGCTCCAGGTGAAGATCTAGATAGGAGGTAGGGAAGATTCAGACCAAGAAGGTGGGAAGGTGACGTGAAACCTGAGAGGGGCAGCTACAGACAAAGCCTCACTACTGCTTTGGGAAGCCTGGAGGGGCAGGGAGCTGGGTTCTACATGAAGAAGATGGAAGAAGAGATCTTACAAAGCCTTCTCTAGCCTTGTCCAGAACATGGTGTCCAGAGATCCCCACACCACCAAGGGCTCTGCCAAACACCTTTCCTGGCCCTGCTCTCAGGTAGCTCCCGCCAGAGGCAACCCAGAGTTGTGGCTTGAAGCTTGTTATAGTGATGGAGCAGGGATCCTGGAGTCAGACCATGGATGGCTTTATTTTTCATGTGACCACTCCAACTGAGTGGTCTCCAGTAGGTCACATCTCCTCCAGTCCTTCCTTGGCTTCTCCTGGGACATCCTTTCTGATAAACTGCTACAGTTGCTGTGTCCCTCCTGTCAGCCAGGATATACTGCAGTGTCTTTAGCACGCAGCTAGTCTGTAATGTTTGGCTGTCAGTCCCAGCTAGAGCTTTGCCTACAGTGATGCTCACCAAGAAAAAAAGATGCTAAGCAAATACAAAGAGCACTAACTCACTATGAACACACAGCATCACTTCCACCAAGGGCAGCCACTGACCTGTCCTAGACCTGAGTCTGCTTGTGAAATTTTCTAAAGATGCCTGTCACGGACACCACACCACCAGGGCATGTCTTCTCCTGTTTGTGTTTTTGTTTTTGTTTTTGTTTTTGAAACTTTTATAAGGTCTAAAGAGATGGTGCAGTTGGCAAAATGATTGTCATGAAAGTATGATGACCTGAGTTCAGATCCCCTGTACCCGTGTCAAATAAATCCTGACATGATGGTGCACATCTTTAAGCCAAGCACTAGGGGCAGGGAGGCACAGACAGGTGGGCTGTTTGGCCAGGCAGTCTAACCTTAAAGGTGAGCTCTGTCTCAGAACACTGGATGCCAAGTGACTGAGGAAGACATCTAGTTTAGACATCTGTCTACAATACACATGCATGTACACACATATGCCACACACACAAACACACAAACTTTAGCAAACAGTTGGATGAACATCAGAGGAAAGGTGAAGGCCATACAATTAGGCTCCTCTGGCCAGAGGTGGTTGTTGGGATGGGGAGAGAAGCTTCTATTCGCTCATCTAAGAAGCCAGAGGATAAGGCAGTGCTTACTTACAGTCGCACACCCAGAATCATCCCCAGTTCTCTCCCCTTGTGATCTGTATCAGTTACCTTCCTCTTCGCTGCCAAAAACCCTTGATGGAAACAATTCAAAGAAGGAGATGGTAATCTGGACTCACAGCTTCAAAGGGTATAGTCCATCATAGTGAAGAAGACATTGGGGCTGAAGTGGCCCCATCCATAGTGACAGGAGCACACAGCGGATGCTTCTCATTGGATGTCAGCCAGGAAGTAGAGGACACGGGCAAGAACCAAGAGTGAGTGTAACTCTCAAATGCTCCCCCCCCCCAGTGACTAGTTTATATCAGTTAGGCCCCATAGCATAATGGTTCCATGACTTCCTAAAACAACACTGTAGTCTAGGGACCCAGTGTTCAAACACATGAGCCTGTGGGTCAGATTGGTGAGACCCTAACAAACTGCAATACTTTCTGTAGACAGTCACCTTCCTATCAGGCTGTTTGTGCTCTCCCCAAAATGTCATTTGCCGATACTTTCCTTTTATGAATCTTCAGCTCTTTGCCTTTCTTATGTGTCTGTCTCAGTCAGAATTCTCTAGAGTCACAGAATTTATGGAATGTCCCTCAATATTGAGGGAATTTATTATGATGACTTACAGTTTGTAGTCCAACTCCCCAAAGATGGGCAGCTGTGAATGGGAAGTCCAAGGACCTAGTAGTTGCTCAGTCCCACAAGGCTAGTTGTTTCAGCTGGCTTTCTGTAGAAGTGGATTTCAACAGATGTGCTGGTAAGCGAGTGCAAGCAGGTGAAGAAGCATCTTCCTCCTTCCAAGGTTCTTATGTAGGTCTGCAGAAGAAGGTATGGCCCAGATTAAAAGTGTATACCCGCATGACTAGATCTGAGACTTGTCTTGTCCCAGGCTGACCTTGAACTCAGAGATCTCCTTGCCTTAGTCTCCTGGAGCGTACTATCTTGCCTGGTCCTAAGCTTTTCATAGCCATGATGCCTCAGGATCTCCATGCCAAGATCCAGGTCAGAAACTTTTGTCTTCCAGCCTCAAGATCTGAATCACAGGTGAGCCTTCCAATTCTGGATTGTAGTTCCTTCCAGATATGGTCAAGTTGACAGCCAGGAATAGCCATTACAGTGTCCTACAAATTATTTCATTCTCAAGTAAATATGATGTGCATGCTCTTGTATTCTTGTATTCTTCATTCCAGCTGAAGAACTCTAGTTTACAAGAACACTACCACAACGGCAAGTATGTGATATAAATGTAATTCACAATAGCATTGTTTGTAATAGCAAAGACAACAGAGGCCATGTAAAAGCCCACCTGAAGAGAATTCATAAACTCACATTGTGGCATCTTAAAGAATGTCACCGATCTGTGTTCCAGTGAGGGAAAACTGTACCTACTGTCTGGCTAAGAGGAGGGAGCAGCTGCAGTGTTATCCATATGCACATCATGATTCCTCTCAGCCATAGCTATTAGTACATGATTCCTCTCAGCCATAGCTATTAGTACATGCTGGAGAGAATCCTTACAGTGTGAGAATGCTTGTCTTTGAGGAAGGAGTGCAGAGAGCTTACAAAAGTGATTTTCATGCTTATAGTCAAAGGGCCTGTGGTTTTTTAACCCCTTTATCTCAGAGCCAATTATGTGGGTACATGGGTGGTGCTTACTCGGTATTCCTCTGGATTATCCAAGTTGAAGGTATGCAAAAGTGTGCCACATCTCTGACTTTAAATAGATGTAAATACAGGAATGGAAAGATGGCTCCAGAGTTGAGAGTGCATACTGCTCTTCCAGAGGTCCTGACTCCAGTTCTCAGCATTCACCTTTCATGGCTCACAACCACCTGAAACTCCAGTTACCAACAACCCAGCGATCTCTCCCAGACTCCATGGGTATTTTGCTTATATGCACAAATCCAAACTCAGGCACACATATACAATACACACATTATTATAAATAAGAATTTTCAATTAAAAACTACAACAGTGTAAATGAAATGTCTGCTTCTCTGTCTGGTTTCACTGGGATGTAAACTACATGTGAACAATGACCTTATCTCTTTTCACTGTCACAGAGGCTTGGGTTAGACTAGTGACAGGCACACAGTGGCATTTAGTATATAGTTTTAGCAAAAAAAAACCCCCAAAACAAAAACAAACAAACAAACAAAAAAACCCACTACATTTAAGTGGGGTTCTTAATTGAGAACTTAAATATATTTAGATTATATTCACCCCAACTCTTCCCCTTGACTCCTCCCAGATCTCCTCACCTTCCTCCTTCTCAATTTCATATTGAGAATCTTTCTCTGTGTGTCTGTCTCTGTTTCTCTCTCTGTCTCTGTCTCTTTCTCTGTCTCTCTTTTTCTCCCTTCTTCGTTCCCTCCCTCTCCATTTTAATAACCCGTTGATTCGAATTTGTTCTGCACATACTTCTTGGTGTGCTGCCATCCACTGGAGTGTGGTCCACCTACCTACCAGAGGCCACACCCTTAGAGAAAACTCTCTCTTCCTACCCCAGAACACATCAGCCCCCTGTAGCTCCTCAGGGGTGGGGACCCATGAACTCCTTCCCAGTCAGAGCTGGAATGCTGACTGGCCTGATCTTGTACAGGTCTGTGAGTTTGTATGAACATCCATCCCGTCATGTTGAGAAGATGCTGCTTTGCTCCAGTCCTCTGACAGTTGGTTAAAGAAAATTCTATTTTAACAAATCTATCATGCTTATTCTCTTAACACTCCGAGGTCTTTAATGTTGAACTGAAATAAAAATAATCAAAATTACCAAATGAGAAAGCTTTATGTCACAAAACAAGGGTTGTCTTAAGAAATCTGGATGTCAGTTTATAGTTAACTGGTTCAAAACGTGAGCTGCCACAAAAGGACATTTGAGCATGGTGAGGAGCCAACGAGGGGTGAAAGTGTGCACTGCATATAAAGCAAGCTCAGAACAGATAAAACTCCGTGTTTTCTCCTAGTGCAATCATTAGCATTGCCCCAGAAGCCCCCGGGTTCCCTTTTCCTGGCTCTGACAGCCAGAGACTGTGTGTCTCTCTCTAACGGTTCCCCACAAAAGCACCCTGACAGGGTAACAACATCTCGGTTCTGAGCTATTGGACAAATGGAAAATACACAGGGAACAATGGCATCAGAGAACAAAAATCTAAACCACAAACAGGGCTAAACGACAGACTGGAAATATTGTCAAGATGAGAATGAACAGATGATTATAAAATTTCAAGCAATGTGTTGCTGTGTGAAGAAGCCAACATACAAAATAAACCAGATATGTGTGAAATAGAACATGGCCAGAGACCAGGGTGTACATCTTTCTCTGCCATTGACTCTGGGCTTCTTATCTGCTTCTCACGGGCCCAGATTCCTCATTTATCAAATTGATAAGCCATAAGTACAGTGTTGATATCAAGAGTACATGAAAGTACTCAATTTAGAAATAGTTACCGTCTTTTAGTTTTTATGATATACATATGCTGCCTGGAGTAATAATAAATTATGAAATAACATACAAATGCAAATTATTGATACTTATTTGACAAAGGCTCTGAGTTGTTTTGTGTCTTCCTTAAGGGAAATTCATAGTATGAATGATTCAAAATCAGAACAAATAATGGTTGGGCATTAAATCTAAATCAGTTGCTGTGTGCATCTCCCCAAATGTGCGAGTGTGTGTCTCTTCCAAATGCCCATAACTCGTAAGAGTTACTAACTCTCCTTGGTCAGAATTCTTCCATTTCTTGTAATTGAGTACACAAAAGTTGAAGGAGACCTCAAGCCTTCAGTGTCTCTAGTCATGGGAGTGAGGTGACTTAACTGTAGAGGTTTTCCTGGGACTGTCCTAGCTCTAACACTTTAAAATCCAAGAACACCTTCAGTCCGTGCATGCTGGGGGTGGACGGCCCCTCTTCTGAGAATCCAACTCCTTCTGTTGATTGCACTCAACTCGACTTTAAAGCCAGTGTCGAGTCCTAACCTTGGTAGAGTTTGAAACTACCATTTGACGCTTGGGAGGGTTATTTTTTTCAGATGTGATTAGAGACTAATACAGACAATGCAAATGGAAGAATAGGGAAGTGGAATTATCATCACCCATAACTGAGCCAGACTTCAGGTGATGTAGGGACTAGCTTAAAAAGAAGGTTGGGCGTGCATTCGTGCATGCATGTGTGTGTGTTGAGGGCTTTACTGTGCTCATATGGAAGAGGGAGAGGGCAGAGGGAGAGAAGAGACTAGGAAAGAAACAGTATAGTCAAGAAATCTGATCTCAGCTGGAGTCCCAAGAAAATGCAGGAAAACTGGGAGGCAGTTATAGACGTGAAATTGCACCACACAGCTCCCCAACCCTGTCCTGCAGGGGGCGCAATCAACCCGCAATAGTTCTATTGCCTTTGGAGGGGAACAGGAGAAAGCAGATCTACCTTGAGAGTGTAAAATCAAGGGATGAGATACAGCTCTGGGATTAGGGTATGAGGCATTTACACCTCAGAGGCCAGCCTGAAGGTCCTTGTAAACCCCAGCAGCTGTAATCACCCCACCCTGCTCGGACTAAAGTGCTTCGTCTCTTTTACTTTGCCAATCTCCTTTACCTTGGAAAGAAAAAGGGACATCATTCCAGCAATCAATCACTACCAGACCTGCGTCCTTGGGAGAAAGAACTCTGAAAAGCTGCTGAGCGTGTGCAGTGCTGTGCCCAGGCCTCCACGAAACTCAATTGTGCCCCTGTCAAATGGCTGCATCCATGGGGGTGCCTGGAGCCTCTGGGTCACCTGCTGGCATGAATGGGGAGCTGATTGCTGATTGCAGTGCCATGCTGATTGATATGCATTTGTTCCGTTTGAAACATTCTGCAAAAAAGCACAGTTTCTAAAGGAGAGAACTTTGTGTGGGCACAGGAACATTGAGGGCAAGATTCCAAAACCCCCAGGTGGGTTAGCCTTCTTTCTCGGCAACAATGACCTACAGCAAGAAGAAGAATGATTTCCTGCAGCCCATGGTAATCTAGGAACACCCTTGGGGAAACTTCAGAGTTCCCCTTGTCTGTATATCTCTGCAGAGAATCAAAAACTATAGAAACTGACATCAGAGCCAAAACCGATACTTATCAGTGCGGCCTCTGGACAATCCACATGAAATCTAGTCCTTGGTTAGGTCAGTGTAGACCTTGGTTAGGTCAGTGTAGACCTTGGTTAGGTCAGTGTAGACCTTGGTTAGGTCAGTGTAGACCTTGGTTAGGTCAGTGTAGTTGTCAGATACAGTTACAAGTTGTGAGCCGACAGATACGTGTGCTGGGAACCAAACACTGGTCAACTGTGAGAGCAGCAAGTGTTCTTAACTGTTGAGCCATCTCTCCAGGGCTCTCCCATATCTTTTTTAACCATGTGAATTTTAGTAGATATTCTCAAAAGGTGAGTTTTATATTCCCTTTGTAGTTTTTTTTTTTTATTAAACTAAAACTTGCTCACACACACACACACACACACACACACACACACACACACAAAAGTCATGACTATTTATGAAATGCACAGACCTGAGAAACAGAAAGGGGGACCACAAATCAGAATGGAAGCAGAGCCGAGGCAGTGGCACTATCTGAAGCTTTCTTCACAACTTAAAAGGAAGCATCATCTGTGGAGGAAAATGGGCATCGCAATTTTGTACCACAACATAATAAAGGCTGTATTTGAAAAGCCCACAGCTAATACCATACTGAATTGGGGGTGGTAGGTGGGCGGTGGTGTGAATGAACGTATTTCTTCTAAATTCAGGAACGAAACAGAATGTCCTGGGTCAGCAATATCATTCACTACAGTACTTGAAGTTTTAGCCAGGATGAGACAGTGTTCAAAGAATGCCAATAGAGGAGGAAGAAGTTAAGTTGTATTTGCAAGTGACATGATTCTATACTTAGAAACCCTTAAAGACACTGCAGGCCTGGGGTGTGGCTCAGTGGTAGAGTGTTTGCCTGCATTCATGAGGCTCTGGGTTTCACCTCTAAGACCAAAACAAACTCCACCAAATGACTTTTAGAGGCGAGAGGCAGGAGACAAAGCCAACATACCAACCTCAGAGGCTCCTTTCTATACCAATAACATCCCTCCAAAATGAAAATAGTCACATTAATGACACTCTCAAAAAGAAAAGGATACTTAGGGATGCACAGAGCCAAGGCAGTGACAACACCACCACAAAACACTGAAGAAAGAAATTGAAAAAGAAACCGGAAGATGGAGATTTCCTACTTTCACAGAATTCCAGGTTTGCTATTGCAAAAGACCTACTGTGTCTTGTCTCCAGTGAGCTACAGATTTGGTGTAATTACCATCAAACTACCTATGACTTTCTTCCCAGAGACAGAAGAAACAATCCAAACATTTACACAAAAATACGAAAGACTTTAAGTTTCTCAAACAATCCTACATTTAAAAAGGAGGGGGGAGGGTGTGGCAATGTTTGAAGTATCACAAAACCCAATTACAAATTATACTGTAGAGCCACAATAACAAAACAGCCTGGTGCTGACTGAAATGAATGTGTGTGTGTGTGTGTGTGTGTGTGTGTGTGTGTGTGTGTGTGTGT
>JANHMN010000003.1:162284783-162306342 GCA_030674055.1 Rhabdomys pumilio
TGTGTGTGTGTGTGTGTGTGTGTGTGTGTGTGTGTGTGTGTGTGTGTTTTCCGATGGAATGAACAGAGTGCTGTGAGGGTTAATTTTCATTGTCAAGTTGACCAAACTTAGGAAACAAATCACTATGTCTGTGAGGTTGTTTAACTGACGTAGAAAGAGCATTAAGTATGGTGTCACTAGTCCATGGGCTAGAGTCTTAAACTCAATAAAACCAACCAACAAACAAACCAATGATCAAAAAACAGGAAGTGAGAGCATTTCAACATTTCTGTTTTGCTCTGGCTGCTGAGATGGCTCAGGGGGTAAAGGCATTTTCCTCCAAGCATGAAGACCTGAGTTCAGTCATCCTTGACCCATATTGTGAATGAGAGAATTGATTCCTGTAAGCTGTCTGCTGATCACCACACACATGAAACATGCACTCACACACATACACTCGCAAAAAAATAATAAAATAATAAAAAATGTTCTTGATACTTCATGTTGGTCTCTTAGTTGGGATTTCAACATTGCCATGTCTTCTGGGTTGTAATAAACTGTATACTTCAAATTATGAGTTCAAATAAACCCCCCCTTTTTTAAATAAAAAGATTTATTTGTTTATTTTATGAATATGAGTACAGTGTAGCTGTCTTCAGACACATCAGAAGAGGGCATCAAATCCCATTACAAATGGTTGTGAGCCACCATGTAGTTGCTAGGAATTTTTACTCAGGACCTCTGGAAGAACAGTCAGTGCTCTTAACTGATGAGCCATCTCTCCAGCTCCAAGTAACCCCTTTGCTGATGTGTCTTTGTATTCTGAGCTTTAAGGGAGCTGATGTAGGATACCTGTTTTCTTGTGTGCCTGCCCTACTGTTGGTAAGATACATCCCGGTGATGTCTGCAGCTCCTGCTCACTCTCATTGCTCTGTGGGATCCCCAAGTGTGAATTTTAATATCATTTTTACTTACATAAAGTAGGCTAGGGAGCTGGAAGACACAGCTATTTATTCTCCCAGTAACAAGTCAGTCCTCGTGGCAGAAGATCTAATTCAGCCATGTTGCCTAGCGCCTTCCACTAGATAGCACTTGGTCTTAGGAGGATTGAAGTTCTATCCAGATTACTTGTTGCTCGACTCAAGTGAAAATACAAGCTGCTTCCTCCTTCTGAAGGAAGAAAAACAACCAACGACCTCCTCCCTGCCCTCCTTCAAATGGAGTCTGAAAGAAAAACCTGGCACCATTTTCCCTAAAATTGGCTCTCTCCAAAGCCTCATCAGGACACATATTGTTCATCTCAGCAAATGGCGTTCAGGGACTCTCAGGACCAGTAACCCCTGGCTGCAATTTGTATCATAATTTCTGGAAGACAACATTCTAATTTTTGTCAAACAATCAAACAGTAATGTATTCACAGGGCCAGCTTGGCAAACCTTGCTTCACCAGCCCTGATAGTGAGACTCTCTCCACAGTCTCTCCCAACACCTAGAGATGCTCTAAACAGCTGTTTAGGCAATATTTACCACCACAAAAAAGTAAGAAAGCTGCTTCACACTGCCTGACACCTGAGTTCTTCGTATCAGACTCAGCTCATAGCCCGCAAGATCAATAAAGCGTTTCCAGTATTGCTGCGTACTGAAGGGTGATGTGACGGTCAGACTTGCTCTCATCCCAGTATGGCCAGTCCTGACTCCCACTATATTTCCCCCTTATATTTAGAAGCTGGGATACCTTTTAAAACATATATATATATATATACACACATACACACACATATATATATGTATATACATATATATATAACTTTTTAAGCTTGAACAGTTCCAAACTATGACCTTTAAATCACCATAAATGAAAGGTTCCAAATAGAAAGAGTTCATATTGTCAAAACTCCACTTTCTTCTCATACTCTCCTGACTTGTCACTTGGACTAGCTGCCACCCAAGGCCTGTGACAAGCACATGACTATCTCTCTACCACCACTTCTCATCCTACAAGCTCTGTGGACACAGGACCAAGATCCTTAGACTCAACGGACAGTAGCTGGACCAAAATACCACTGATTCTGAGGTTTTGAGGCATGGCTCACATAAAAAACTGCATTTAAGGAGAAGTAGAGATCAGAGCTCTCATTCCTCTCTGGGACTTTTTCTCTTCTATACACGAGGGGACTCCAGCTTCCCCCGCCCACCTCTTCAAATGTTCAAGAGAAGATTTAGATACATGTTTTGAAAGCAACATGTGTCCAAAACAAACCATATAAAATACATGTGTGAAAATAGGCCAAGTTTTATTCTTATAAAACTGGGACACAGTTTGATTAGAAGAAACAAAGAGAATGTAATATCAACAGTTTCCTCATGCATTGGAGGTTTTAACTTTTAGATAACAAGATATGAAGTCCTGCTCTGTGGGCAGTCCTTGTTCACGGTGTTTTCAGGAGGAAAAAAAAACTGTCTTTATGTTTCATTGATAGTGATTATTTCCCATCACCCACCCCCCAAGTGAAATACAAGGAAGTGGACACTGTTAATACTCTAATCTTTGCATTCCTACCCAATATCAAAATTCTAACCTCACCTGGAACCTCACAGAGCCAGGGAGCCCTGATGCTGTAAACGCTGCCACCAGCCTCCCAAGGCTGGCCTCTCAGTCCCTACCAAGTGTTTGACATTACTTAAGTTCTATCAATTTCTTTTCTTAAAAATGCATGATGTGGTGTTGGTTAGATAATGCATGATGGTGTTGGTTAGATAATGCATGATGTGGTATTGGTTAGATAATGCATGATGCGGTGTTGGTTAGATAATGCATGATGCGGTGTTGGTTAGATAATGCATGATGCGGTGTTGGTTAGATAATGCATGGTGCGGTGTTGGTTAGATGTAAGTCAATTCTCTTTACACATGCCAGTATTTCTGAATATAACAGAGCCATAATTCTGAGGAAGGGTGATCTAGAACAGTGTCAACCAGCCTGTCCTTTGTGGTTGGAGTGTTCCTGACACAGAAGGCTCTCAAGAGCTACTTACAGAAGAGAGAAACAAAAGAGGCATGCCCACTTAGCCGGCAGTCAGCCTGGACGTTGGACACTTCTCTAGTCCCCTTAAGTTGTTTGCACTTTACTAACAATGTATACAGATGTGAGAGATGGCGGTGAGAAATTTGTTTATTTGAGGTAGTTTATAACTTTATTAAAATTTGAGTCTTGCTTTTCTTATCCAATAACATCTGTCAACATCTGTTCCCCCCAGGTAGAGTTCTAGACAAAATACAGAAAATAAAAAACGTGTGAATCAGTCAGCGTGTTGTCTTTTTTCTGCCCAGGGATGTGCGAGAGTCATCCCAGAAACATCTTGATGGTCAATCCCAATGAGACTTATGAAGCTTTTCTTCTCCATGATCCTTCCTCAGCTCTCAGAAATTCCCAATTCTCCCTCTCCCAAAATTATTCTGTTTCCTAAATTTTTTTTCTTGGTAACTTTGTACATAATTACAATGTAGTTAGATCAGATCTACATACACCTATTCTCAATGCTAAAGAAAACTGGCTCTCCCTCCCCCGGTGGCCATCACCTCCAATGGCCAAGGATTACATCCCTCAGCTGGGGATGGGACCTCATGAGCCCCTCCCGGATCAGACTGTCACGCTCACTGGCTTGATCTGGAGCATGTCTTGGACTACCGACCACAGCTGTGGTGAGTCCATGAGTCCATGGTTCTGTCATATCCAGAAGACATTCTTTCAAAACATTTTTCCCCAGCCTCTGACACTTGGAATCCTTCTGTCTCCTCTTCTGCAAGCGACATTGTTTTTCCCACCACCTTGGTCATTAGTGCTGCACATTTTATACATTTGAACTAGAACATGGTTTCGTGACTCATGGAGCCCTTGAGGATAGGACTACACACGTGACATACATGTCAACCCACAAGTAAACAGCTGAGATATGTTTCTTTCTCTTTTTTGAAATTAGAACTTAAAGGTAAAGATGGGAAACCTGCAGAGAGTTTCTTCCCTTGGGACTAGACAGAGAAGAAGAAAGCGGGAGAGAATTCAGCACTTTCTCACAAAGTGAGTGGAAGAAGGAAGGGATAACCATCCTTCAGGAGACTGTGCCTAGCACGTAGAAACACCTGGAAACTCTTCTCAACAAGATGTGTTTAACTACATCTTGTCTCCTTGAATCTGGGCCTCTGTAAATGACTCAGTTGTAAGTAAATCAAGGTAGCAGAAGCCATGAGACACAAGCTCTGGGACTGTCAGACCATGCAGCCTCTGCCATGTTCCCTCAGGTTACTTATTCTAGGGGAGCCTGGTCCTACTCCCATGCAAGAACCCTAGTGACCCTGGGGCTTCTTTGCCTCTGAAGCCACTGGAATGGGCTTCTGGCCAACAGCTCAACTGAATTTCCAGTCAACAGCCGGTGCCAATTGCCAGCCACATACATGAGCCAACTTGGATATCCAGTTCCATCAGCCCATCCGCCATGTGACTGCAGCCTCATAAGAGACACTGAGTTCTGCCAGACTGTTTCTAAATCTGACTCTCACAATATAATAACTAATTTCAACCACTAAATTTGGGAAAGATACATTACCAATTAATAATAACGTGGCCCGTTACCTCTGTAGGTTATTATTCTACAAAGCCTATGAATTCTGCTTCTCTGTTCCCTAATCAGGGTATTGAGTCCTTTGTCACTTTTCATAGCCAGGGTACAGAAGGACCAAGTAGCACATCACCCCTCTGTGTTTTAGTCTGGAGCCTGCACATGCATAACCCACCGAGAAAAAGGGGGCAGTCCCTGCTTAATGAAGGCAAGAAAGACAAAATCTGCCTAAGTTAAGATCTATAATTATCAGAGGCATCCGCAAAGTGATGTTTCCTAGTTACTGAACAAAGACTTGGTTACTAGAAAGGTGTTGAAATTCTTCTCCGCAGAAAGGAAATGAGGGGGGAAAAACCTTCATGGAAACATCTTGTGATTGACGGCAACTCCGCCCCCACACCGGGCTGCAATGCTGACTTCATTCCCTGCAACATCACAATGACTAATTTCTGACAATTACTCCAAACTTCTGAATATTCCCCCCAGCCAAGACAGCAGTAGGAAACCTTTCCATATGGCCAAATCTTTCCACAGTCGGTAGTGTTTACAGGATTCGTAAATTAGACCTTTCACTTGTATAAAGGGAGAGAATTGCGCACGGAACCGTTTGTCCTCCCTCGCTTCGTTCCCTTCCATTTGAATCATGCTGCGTTCTTCGCTTGTGCCTGTCGTTGTCCAGCTGCAAAGTGGAGGCTTCTTGGGGTGTGCCCTTGTTGCAGACCCTTCTTTTTGCCATTCAATCCTCGGCACTCTGGATTTGGTAGGAGCAGCATGGACTGAGTGGCACTGTTTAGAGAGCTGTGCTATCATCACAGGTCATTTTTCTCCACAGCGTGGCATCCTAGACCAGGGCACCCACCCGGAAGCCAGGAGATTCCATGACAGAGCTCTGATTCTCTGAGGGACTGCTAGTTGGCAGCTTCCTATGGCTATTCCTGAAACTGGGAACTGTACTTGGGCACCATCACCACCCACCCCTACCCCAACCTGAGCAATCTTGTTGAGAAGATGTGTTGGAAACTCAGAGGCTACGGCTTGAAAACTGTAGTCAGAGAAGCCACAGAGACACACCTACAGGTTACCACAGAGAGTAAGAGTTGGGTATTGAGATGAGTAGTCCTTCAGCACACCCTCCCACCCACACAGCAACCAGAACACCTCAACTTTTTCTTGGTTTGCCTGTTTGGTATGAAATATCTCATTTCCAGATATTTTTTCTCCCTAAAAACTGTTTGCAAACCCCTGCAGAGTGGAAAGAGGAGGAACTTCGGAATCAAGGGGCAGTGGTTCGAAACCCCACCCTTTACTAAATCTCAGTGACTGTCTTCTCAGTTCTTCTGTATCACGGAGGTAACAATGCCAACCAACTTCACAGGCACAGAGAAGATCAAATGAGATGTAACTGGACTGCTGAGTATGGTCTAGTTAGTAGATACTAAAATTCCGAGCTTTGAATGGGGCCGGTGTTTTGTTTCTTTTTTCTTTTTATATTTTATTTTATTTTTATATTTTATTTACATTTCAGAT
This sequence comes from Rhabdomys pumilio, assembly GCA_030674055.1. Lineage (NCBI taxonomy): Eukaryota > Metazoa > Chordata > Mammalia > Rodentia > Muridae > Rhabdomys > Rhabdomys pumilio. The sequence continues at coordinate 162,290,905 of JANHMN010000003.1, forward strand.
GCCATCCCCTTTCCCCATTTCCCCTCCCTAGAGAAAACTCCTATCCCATGCCCCCTTTTCATTTTTGCTTTTATATAATTTTCTTTAAATGTCAGTCAAAGGCTTTATAAGTTTGGTAATGCTCAATCAGAAGTGTAACCCAATGCCCAACCTAGTTATATAAACTGTCTTTGACTGGTAGAGACAAGTGAACATCTGCCTCAGGTAGGTTGTGTCCTGTCCTTTTGTCTTGCTCCCATCAGCTGTGCTCCCCATTCCTCCCCAGCACCCCCCACCTCCCACACTGTCCTCTTGCCCATCCTCCCACTTCCAAAACATTCACTGCCCTGCCCTGCTCAGAGGGTATGCACTTTCCATTATCCCCCTTCTTCCCTTGAAAACTAATCTTCCCCTCCTAGGCCCTTTTCCATCTGTATGTCATTCATAGATAGACAGACAGACAGACAGACAGACAGACAGACAGACAGACAGATAATGATGATTTAAACTGGATCCAAATTAAAGATCCAAACATCAGATCGTCAATCATACGAGAGCCGGGAAAACCTTTTCCCCACTCTGTAGGCTGGCTCTCCCCGCTATGGATGGTTTCCTTTGTTGTCCAGGAGATTTTTGATTTCCAGTGATCTCATTTGTTAGTTCTTGGAATTATTTCCAGTTTATTGGAATCCTTTTAGAAAGTTGTTGCCTCTGCCTAAACCTTCAAGTGTTTCCCCCCTAGCAGTTTCAGGGTCTTGGATCTATAGTAAGATCTCTGATCCATTTTTCGTTTGATTTTATGTTGGGGAGGAGATAGAGATCTACTTTCACTTTTACGAATGTAGTTTTCCCAGCACCATTTGCTGAAGAAGCGTTTTTCCAGTGCACAGTTTTAACATTTCTGTTAACAGTTAGGGGGCTATAAGTATAGGAGGTTATTTTAGAGTCCTTTCTTCTATTCTTTTGCTCTACACGTCTGTTTTTGTGCAAGTACTAGTCTGTTTTTTGCTACCACAGATCTACAGTATAGTTTGAGATCAGGTACAATGTGGTACCTTCACGAGTTCTCTTTCTGCTTAAGATGGCTTTGGGCATTTAGGCTCTTATGTGCTTAAGTGTAAGTTTGAGGATTTTTTTTCTAGTTCTGTGAAAAATTATCATTGGAATTTTGGTAAGATTGAATCAAATCTGAAAATCACTTTCATAAATATTGCTGGCTTCATGGTGTTAATTCTGCCAACCATGAGCATGAGAGATCTTCCCATCTTCCAGTACCTTCTAGTATCTTCTTCAGTGTTTTAAAGTTTTCATTGTAAAAGTCTTTTACCTGCTTGGTTAGATTTGTTCCTGGGCTGTTTGTTTGTACCGATGTTGTGGATGGGATTCTCTTTTAATAATTTCTTCCTCAACATTTTCATTATTGATATATAGAGAATTTACCGACTTTTGTGTGTTGATTTTGTACCCTGCTATTTTCTTGAAGTTCTTGTCAGAACTAAAAGTGTTCTGTGGATCCTTAGGGCATTTTAACTGCAGGATCCTGTCAGCTGAAAACTGAGATAATTTGACTTCTCTTCCTACTTTTTTAGTTATATTTGTCAGTATTCTGTCTAAACTCCACCTCCACAGTTACCTGGCAACAGCCAGGTGTGCTCCTCCCTACAGTTACCTGGCAACAGCCAGGTAGGCCTGGCCCACTATAAAAGGGGCTGCTTGCCCCCTCCTCTCTCTCTTAATCTCTTACTCTCTTGATCTCTGGCCTCTAGCTCCTCTCTGTCCCTTCCCCCTCCCCCTTCTTTCCCCCCTCTCTCCACATGGTCATGGCCAGCCTCTACTTCTCTTCTTCCTCTCTTTTCTTCCTCTATTCTTCCATCTTCTTCCCCCCACCTATCTCCTGAATAGCCCCCACCCCCTTGGAACCATTTGGTCTGGAGTGGTCTGTCCTAAGCTGCGTGCGGACATCTAACACTGTCTAACAATATTCATACCTGTTTTTTTTATTTTATCAGGTGGTACTAAGAATGGGTTTCTATTTTATGAAACACTTTGAGAAGTGTTAGCGTTGAGTCTTCTTTGAGGGAAGGTCTGGTAAGACACAACAGTAAATTCATTGAATCTTGTGCTAGGTTTTGCTATTAGACTTCATTGCTGGTTCAATCTTGTTGCTTGTTTTGGATCTATTTACTTGTTTACATCTCCTTAATTTAATTTAGCAGGTTGTATGTATCTAGTTCATCCATTTCTACTAAAAGTTCCAAGTTATTTACAGTATGAATATTCAAAATATTTGCTCATCCCTCAGATTCCATTATAATCTATTACAACCTCCTTTTTCATCTCCAATGTTAATGAGTTCTCACGCTCAGATTGGCTGAATATTGATGCTATTTATTTTTTTCAAAGTACCAGGTCTTGAGTTACATCTATGCAAAATTAACAAAGGGTCAGCATTATCTCTTTTCTTCTTCCCACATTCAAAATCCATTATGAGAAGGATTCAAAATGTCTAAAGATAAAATCCCCAAGGAGCTAGCTGTTTGCAGGATGAGATGGAGCTCTGTGCCAGCCAAGGGCTTTCAAATGTTTCATTCCAGAGTTAAATCTTCCTGCCCACTATAGGAGGTAAAAAGTTGCTGGCTTCCACCAGAGCAGGAGCTTCTTTGTAAAATGTATAACTCCTTTGCAGAAAAGAAAATCCTAAGTAGATACTTGTAAGGAAAGGGATGAATTATATATACACAATTCATGAAACTTGCTAAAATACAAGTTATTCATAACAGTTACAAGCCACCCAGAGCTGTCACATACTGATATGCATGTTCACTGCACAATTATAAGTGACACTACTTATTATGCATTTTTAATTGCTTTCTTGCCAAGTCTGGCTTGGCCATGTAAGGGACAGTATGACATAATTTTCTGCCCCTGGAACAGAGCCAGCAAAGTATGGGCCTCCATGAGTGTTGATGGTTGCTGTGGGCATAAGGATTGTTTGTATAACAGTACACATATTTTCACATTCCTCCTTTGAGGAATGTCCTCTCTGCCAAGGTTAATAACTCAATGATAATCAGAGACAGCATGAGTCTGGGAGGCAAAGGTTGTCTCAGCAAAATGGTAAACACTGTGACCTTAGGACAGCACTTAAGGCTATATGGATGGATGCTGAAAACATGAGTTTGAAAATATATAATTTCTCAACTATGCAAAATATAAGAATGCAATATGAATGGTACAAAGAGCTTCACAGATCTAAAAGAACAGAGGCAGCTGCACTATGAGCCAGCTTGTCAGAAAGACACTAAGGGAGGAGATAAAAAGATTTAGGGAGTGATGATTGCAGGGCAAGGTCCCATCCAGCTAAGTATTTGTGTGTTTATGCTTACAAAGGCAGGTAGATTCCTGAGTTCAAGGTCAGCCTGGGACAAAGGGAGTTTAAGTCCAGGCTCAGGCATGGAGGGAATGATAATTTCAGGGCCAGGTTCCACCCAGATATCTTATTGTCTGTGCTGATTCATGGGAAAATCAAAAGAGAACCTGGAGTAATGACTGAATTGATATGTAAATAAAAATTGGATTTTTTGATCTGCAAGAGATGTGATATCCAGAGAGGTTTTAGAATAAGCAAGAGTAAACTGTTTTGAGCAGAATACAGAGAGAAAGAGCAATCCAGAAAGCTGTCTCGAGCAGAACATAGGCCATCAGCTTAAACTCAGGATCTGACTTCAAGTCATTTGTTTCACTGCTGTCAAACACCCCTTCTCTCAGGAACCTCCTCTGAGCTGAGGCTGGTCCTTGGCACTCTCTAATGATAAATCTTGAAGTTTCTATAGATCAGACAACAAAGCCACTGATTTCTCAAAATAATAATAATAATAATAATAATAATAATAATAATAATAATAATGAGAAGAAGAAGAAGAAGAAGAAGAAGAAGAAGAAGAAGAAGAAGAAGAAGAAGAAGAAGAAGAAGAAGAGGAAGAAGAGGAAGAAGAAGAGAGAAAAGCATCCACTGGGAACGGATCCAAAGAGAAAGTAAGTCACATTTAGTCTTGATTATACCTTGATAAGGAATTTTCTAGGAGATAGATATATGTGAAATGCCAGACAGATAAATCCCACTGTAGTCAAAATGACAACATGACTCACTGCTGCAGAGTAGGACGCTATCTGTTACTTTCTTCATTTGGAATGGCGCTCCCTGAACAGAACAGAACAGACAACAGGGTCATATTATGTAAAATCGGTTATACATTTGTGCAGACCTTTGGAGTAGTTCTTAAAGAGTGCATATAAGTTGTTGTTAGTGGTATTTGTTGGTGCATTTAACTCCTGTTGTCTTACAAAGGCCTACACTCTGCTCCCTGACTCACCGTGTTTCTAGTCACCCCAGGAAATATGTTGCCTAGAATCTATTCATATTGTTAAAAGGTTTTTATAATAACTCTCCAGCCTCTTTTAACATGAAGATTAATCTTGAGAGATTACCAACAGCTCACCCCAATGTCACAGTGTGTAATGTATATATGCCGCACTGAGATGACGACATTTAACCCAGTGTGACAATGGGAATTTTACTCATACCTCTGAAAACATTCATTTTAACTGGTAGGAAACTAGTTTCATGGTGCCAAAATACTTAGAAAAGAGAAAATGGGTATTTAGTTTATTTTGGTCTAGTTTTATATTATTCCCTTTTCTTAGTACTTTTTTTCTAGAAGAATTTTGCTCTGTTAAATAAATGGAAAAGAAAATAGCTGTATCTATAGGAGACTGCGTAGTGTTCATGACTTGATGAACAACAAGGTCTCAACAGAAATCTGAGTATGAGGACAAAAGATGTGTTGGTGGTTCTCTTTGACTATGAATTTTCCCTGAACTTTTTCTATTTCCAAAAAAGCTAAATAGATTTGAAAAAAGAAGCCCCAATTTCTGAAAATAGCACAAACTTTGTCCAACGTATTTACTGAGGACAGCGTGACAAGAACTAGATTTCATTACTCACATTCAATACTTCCCCATGCCAATATAATTAGGACAGATAGAACCATCACCTTATAGAACGGCAAACTAAAGAGATGAGGTAACAGCATGAAACACAGAGCTGACAAGTACAGGATTTCTGCTCTGCTCGGGGCCCTGACTCCAACGTGTGAGAATACATGGATGTGCTTAAATTCAGGGGACCTGACCTCTGAAGTGTAAGAATATGTGAATAGCATTTTTACCTTTGAGAAATTTAAATACGATTTGTATTTTAATAGAAGTCTTTCTGGGCTCTACTGGATATGAAGGGTTTAGGCAACAACAGAACTACTTGGAAAATTCTCTTACTGGAAGCAAAATCCTCCCCAGTTTTTAGAATAGATTAGAAGTCAAACACACACACACACACACACACACACACACACACACACACACACACACACTTTACAGGAGAAAGTTGTTCTCATCAAGGGGCACACACTAGGTTAGCCTCCACACTGTTGTGTAGAAAATGACCTATCTTACTGTCTTAGTTAGGGTTTTACTGCTGTGAACAGACACCATGACCAAGGCAGCTCTTAAAAAGACATCATTTAATTGTGGCTGGCTTACAGGTTCAGAGGTTCAGTCCATTATCATCAAGGCAGGAGCATGGTATCATCCAGCCAGGCATGGCGCTAGAGAAGCAGCTGAGAGTTCCATATCTTCATTCAAGGGAAGCCAGGAGAGGACTGTTCTCTAGGCATCTAGGAAGAAGGTTTCAAAGCCCACTCCCACAGTGACACACTTCCTCCAACAAGGCCACACATCCTAAAAGTGCCACTCCCTGGGCCGAGCATATTCAAACTACCACATGGCCCAACCCTGAGTTCCAAGCTTGGAAGAAGTTTTATACACCCCGAGCTGGCATAAAACCCTGGTCCCCATTACAAAGGCAAAGCATCCAACAACTGGACTCCTAATAGCCAGTACGCTGCTGGGAATGGAGGGCCTGATGATAGAAGCATAGGCTCCTACTAGATAATTCAAGACACAGGGTTGTTTTTTTTTTTTTAATGCATTTTTATTTGAAAGTGCTTGTCTTTCAAAAACTGAGTTGCTGTGGAGTCTTACTGTCAATTGCATCTCATGGCCACTTCCGAATCAAATCTTCATTACACAGGGTTCAGTCCATCAGAATCGTTTAGGTCCCTGAATATAAATTGCTCCAAACAAGTCTTGTTTGTTTGGAATTTCCTTATTGCTTAATCAGAATCAATGTTCCATATGAGGTTGGAAGAAGGTGCTTTAGAAGTAATGTAGGAACACTTTATGGTCACATCAAACTCTGGGTTCTGTTTCTTGTCTCATTAGAATAAAAGCAAGCCTAAAGCTAAGAGGAACTTGGGAATTTTGTTTGACAGAAATAGAGGCAAGATTGGATGATCCACTGATACCTCTGAAGATGGAGCTGTGTATTAATGTCAGTTATCACTGTTTTCATGTAATGCTCAACTTTTATTACTGGGTGTGATCGTTGGGACTAGAAGTCCCAGGTAAACAGGAGGTTTGGACACTGAGAAGCTCACAGTAAATCTGAGACATAAGATACATTCATATCAAATATAATTATTCAAACCAGAAAACCAGCTGACATATAAATGGACAAAAAAGTTTTTGTTTATTTAATTTGTTTATTGACAATTCCATAAATGTATATCATATGTTCTGGTTACTCTCATCTCCTACTCAATTCACTCCATTGCTGTCTACTGTCACCCTTCTTCCCTGCATATATATGCATATGTATGTATATATATTATGTGTGTATGTCTATCTGTGTGTGTACATATTATACATGTGTGTATGTACACATATACATACCTATATACTATATCCATACTTGTATGTATGTGTGAGTATATACATACGTGTGTGTGTGTGTGTGTGTGTGTGTGTGTGTGTGTGTGTGTATTTGTTGTTTTGTTTTGTCTTTAATAACTAGACACCGTGTATGGTCATGGGTTTGGAGCTATCCATTGAAACCTGGTGGATTCAACAGTAGGTGCACAACTAAAGACAGAGATTCTCTCTCTTCAAGAATCTATCAATAGTCAATAACAGATATGCTGCAGTAAGAGGTGGAGCCCTGCGTACCTTATCCCATTCACGAATGATTGTGTAAGCCCAGTGCAAGTAACTGCAGGTGCTGTGAGCCTGTGATTTGCAAGGGTTGTGCTTTGCCTGGAAGGTGACACTCTGCAGACTTTCTCCCTCTCTTTTGGCTCTTACCATTCTTTTGCAATGCTCGCTGAGCCTTAGGTGGGGGTGGTGCGAAGTGTCTTATTTAGGGGTGGGCGCTCAGCTGCCACTTACGCTCAGCAACTTTGGCAGCTACATGTCTGCCTTCACTGTTAATGGAGGCTTCTCTGATTAAGGCTGAGAGTAGCTTTTATTTTTGAGTATCATAGTTATATATTTAGAAAGCACTGTAGTTTGATGCTACAAAAAAATGTAAAATTAATTTGCTTTTAAAATTAAGCTTTTCCTGATGAGGTACAAGTAGACTCCTTAAGCTTCTTCACTTGGCACGTGAGAACTCTAGACTAGACTTTCCTAAGTCTGAAACCAGTGTTCACACATGAGAGGTGTAAAGTAAAAGTCACAACGTAAATGCAATATGTGATCCCTAATATACATGTTTGTGCGCTCTCTCTGTCTCTCTCTGTTTCACTTTCTTTCTTTCTCTCTCTCTCTCTCTCTCTCTCTCTCACTTTCTCAATGTAATGAGAGAAATCCTAGGATCTGGGGAGAAAATTTGATCTTTAAGGATTTGGGGAAACATAAGAAGGGAATTTTTTTTCAACTTAAATGCATTAAAAAGTCAAGACTTATTTGAAACCTTGTTTTGAGTTGCATTCTGGTGACATCTATGTATTTATGGGTGTATCTTGTGCTTCCATAAAAAAAAAATAAGGATTGTATACCTGTGAAATAACCCAGTAGCACGGACCATATTTTAAATAGAGCTTTGCAGATAAATTCTCAGATATACCTCTACTTCTCTGTCACCGGCTCTGTTTCTCCTCATGGGGGCATGTCACATGTCACATGCTGATGTGTATATTGTAGGAAGGAACCAGCACTGCTTGACATGGCAACTGTTGTCTAGTAAAGAATGAAAGGGGTGCAGCTTCCTCCGGTCTCATAATCAATCCCTATTCATGAAAGCTTGGAAAAATACAGAGCTCAAGGGAGACCTGACAACAGCAGGTTGAGAACAAAGGCAAAAGGAAGAGGAACACATGTGGCTTTCCTTTCTAACAGACTCAGGCTGGGGTTCTGCTTGGGGTGGAATTGGTTGATGAATTCCCAAATCTAAAGAATCCATATGGACAGGGTTGCAAGATTTAGCAAAACAACCAACCAAGCAACAGAAACAGAATGCCTTTGTTGATTTGGATACAGAAAAATAGCAAAATGTTAGTATAAGTATATCTCATTAAATACGTGGGGCAAACAGCTAAAGATGTCTGTTCTTCTAGCTGAGATTTAAGTAGGCACCCTGGATTATGCCTGAGTGTGGGCTAGTCAGATGTAGGGGTGCCTTTTCAGGAATTAGCTTGCTCCCTGTCTGTGGGAGTGGGGTGGGAGGGGGACTGGGGTTGGGGGAGAGAGTTGTGGAGTTGCTGACACTGTGATGGAGAGGTTTCAAGGCACTGCTACCTAGGAGGCATCCTCTCCCCTGTGTTAGAAGGCTTCGCCTCTTTTGTCACTGCCAGCTCGAGAAAGCAATCTGCCTTGAGGGAGATGACAGACATAAAAAAAAAAAAAATAGAGAAACAGCATTTTTATGGCATGAAGAAAATACAACAACCTATGAAACTAAAACAGAAGTATGCTTAAAGTAATTAGTGACTACAGACTATGTAAAAGGATAGGCAGAAGGCAAATAGAACTTTTAAAATAAAAGTATAACCATACCTTTGACTCTAACGTGTCCCTAACAGGCTTATGTTTTAAATGCTCAGGATCCAGTTTCCGGAGCCTTTAGGAAGTGGGCCTGTTACAGGAAGTAGGTTATTAGGGTGGACCTTTGGAAGTTCTACTGTGCCCTGGTTACAGCCTAGCTTTCTCCACTTGTGTCTGCTAGCACAGAAAGACTTGGCTTTGCCTGCCCACATCACCATGAACTCTGTGATAATGTGTTTTCTTGACCAGATGCTCTAAACTTTCTGAACCTATAAACCTTCTTCTCCTCTAACTTCCCCTCTCAAGTACTTTGTCACAGCAATGAGAAAAAAATGACTAAAGCAAAGGCAGAGGTGGAAGTACTGGTATGCCTTCACTTTGCCTACAGCAGATGAAAAAATTAAGGAAATATGCATATGGAAAGAGGCCTTTCCCCTGGCCCTGGGGACCACACAGGTGGTCTGTCTTCATTTCCAGCATGACATTTTCCCAGTGGAATTCTTCGGGTCCCATTACCCTAGAAATTATGGAGACATTAGGGAGAAGTCTAATCTAACATGTATCTACTCTAGGTAACCTGTAAAACACGAGGTGCACCAGAGAGTCAGGAAGAGTTTGGATCAGGCCACAATGGATGAATAGTTGAAAGAAAGATAAGAAAGGAAGGGAACAGAGCATTCGTGTCACTAAATAAAGAAGAGAGTCTCTAAGAGTCTTAGGGGCATCTCAAAGGAGGTGGGCATGAGTCTTCTGTGGAACTACATGAAGTTAATTATTTGTAATACACAAGAGAATGGGGAGACTGGGGGATCGTGTCTATGTGTCCCAGAAGCACAGATCTCGGGGAACATTCCATATTGTCCAACTGGGCACTCAGAAAGCACAAAGTACAAAGAATAAGGACAATTTGGAAAGGAGACAGTCTGAGACTTTTTCAAAATTGAGGGGAAGCCTAAGTCTTCATCCTAAGGAAATATGTCTACACTATACTGGGTCTACACCAAGGTTTAAAACTAAGGTTGTCCCTAGACACAAGGTTGAAAACTAAACGTAAGAAGTGTTTCTAGTTAGGAACACTTTGTTTGTTTGTTTGTTTGTTTGTTTGTTTTTGTCTTCTCACATTTCAACTATTTCTGGCTTTGCATTAAAATGATACTTTCCTCCTTTCTTTCTGAAGTTAAGAACTTACACAGAACCAAACTCAGTTACCAAAGACTCAGAACAGTCTTGATGTCTTTTTCTCCATCATGGCTATTTTTTTTTTTTTTTTTGGTTTTTTTTGAGACAGGGTTTCTCTGTGTAGTCCTGGCTGTCCTGGAACTCACTCTGTAGACCAGGCTGGCCTCGAACTAAGAAATCCACCTGCCTCTGCCTCCCAAGTGCTGGGATTAAAGGCGTGTGCCACCCGGCATCATGGGTATTTCTTATCTGTCTTTTCTCCTGGGGACTCAGACTGCTGCTACCTGAGGTCTTTCTGCCATTTCTCAGGTCTGAGCCATCTGCCTTCTCTATCTCTCTCTTCTGTATGGCCCTTGAGGAATGTCACCATTTCCATAACTTAGTTTGCTAAGGAAATTTTGGGTTTAGTTTGGTTTGCTTTGGTTTGGTCTGTTTCATTTTGATTTGGATCTTTCCTTTAAGATCAAGACTACTCCCACATAGCCCTTTATGAAACAAAACATCTCTCCTACTGCAAACTCTGACACTACTGCCGAGGATGAGATTTTGGCTGCAGGGTGGTTTTTGGTGACAATGACTTCCCCTTAGTGATCTAGTTCGGTGTATAATAGGGATCGCCAGCTTTTAGTCATCATGCCTCCTACTGTCCTAAGCAGAGTACTGTTTGGATTACAGCCCCCACCCCCACCAAGCATTAAACTTAGTCCCCAGTGCAATGATGGTGGGAGGTGAGATCACATGGTGGGTGACTAGATCCCACAGATGGAGGATATGAGTAGAATTATCACTAGAGTAGTTTCATTATCATAAAAGAACACTCTCCTCGAGAAGGGGGGTCTGACCCCTCTTTATTCCTCCCTCTTCCTACTCTCTCTCCAACCCCTCCCCCTTCCCTGTCAACCTTCCCCAAGAAAGCCCTTCCCAACTGCCAGGTCCTTGATATTGTCCCAGGCTCTAGTACCATGAGAAATTAATTCGTGTTCTTTATAAATCACCCATCCTTAGCAATCTCTTACGCAGCACAGAAAGAACAGAGACACCGAACCTGCCATGGAGCGGTAGGTACGTAGGAATGGGTTGGGTGCATATGCATACATTGCATGAAAACTTCCGAAGAGGGGGAAAAGGCAGACGTTTAGAGGATAGGTTATATTTTAGAACGTATGAAATGGGCAAATCAAAGCCTCTGTCAAAGCTACCCCATCAAAACAAACCGTGAGAGTTATACTCCTAAATCACAGATAAGGAAACGGAAGCCAAAACGTTCAATTATGTCTCCAAGTTCTCCTCCTAGTAAGCAGTTTAGCTGCTCTTCAACCTGGCTGTCTGATTCAAACAACCATTTTCTTTCAGTTCTACCACAAACGCTATAGTTTCCCTTTCAGTTTAATGTGTTTTATTTTAGCATAAAGGGGGAACAATGAAAGGTTATTACAACTACAAACGCTTGGTACTTGTTCCTATGTGTTCCCACAGGACTACAGCTCAATCCCTCCTTACAGTAGAAGCTCCCAAAGGTCAACAGGGATGGATTATGTATTTCTTTGAGCAGAGCTTCATTGTCTTTGAAGATCAGCATGTTATATACCTAATGGTGTTGTGACTCCTGCAATTACAGAGATCAGGTTGGCCTCCTCCATAGTAAATGAGGTGGGAATCTCATAGCCCAGATTTCTTCCTGAATATGGTTTTCTGCTATATTGTCAATCAACAGCACCACCTCATCAGGACTGAACAATATCCTTCTGGAAGGGGTGTCCTAAAAGCTACTGCTGATCAACTTATCATTCCCTAAATCGTCAGCCCTCTTGTGTGACCAAACAAAAAAAACAAACAAAAAAAGAAGTCACAGGTTCAACAGATGATCAGAAGTGGTATGGAGCCATTGGTGGGGATATTTTTTAAATGGACTCATTTTACAAACACCTAGACATGTGTTAGATGTCTACACTGTGCTGGGCTCTGGGGATATGCTAACAAGAGACACAACCTTGATCCTCATGTGGTGGGAAGCCGGTGTGAAATGGATCCTGCCGGTTACACAAATGGCCTCCCTTTTCCTCTCTAGCTTACTTTGCTGCAGCACAGCACATATCTCTCTTGTTTTCTTTTTCCCAATAAATGAGTAGTCAGCTCTGTACCCAAAACACTAGTGGATAAAACAGATGCTGACCAAGATTTTGTACAGGAAAAGTCCCATACAAAATCTCCTACATGAATCTTATAGTGAAGGCCTAAAACAAACCCCAGAGAAAGCTCATATCTCAGCAGAATATTGTATGTCTATTGTGACTGTTGGTTAAAGGGACAGATACAGGTGCTAGGAGACTGAGTAAGAAGCTAACCCCATGAGATGGCCAGGAGCAAGCCACTTTGCTTCAGCTGGCTAGTTATGTGAGGTCCCAGCCTCCTGAGTCAGCTTTCACTTAATTAGGAGCAGTCCTGACCTCTGCCTGAGTAATACTGTGGAAGAGAGTCTTCCTGAGTGACTCCATTCACACGGGATGAGGCACTGTCTCTCTCTGCTAGGAAGTGGAATAAAACAAGTGACTCATATTTCACACTCATGTTGTTGCCAGGCCTGGATGAAAATGTCGGTTACTCAGATGTGAGCTACAGCTGACTCTGCCTTGTGAAACAGTGATATGGCAAGGAAGTGAAAATCCAGGTCCCCAGAACCCCATGGGCATACAGAATCGAATTCTCTGTCCTACATACGATGCCAAGTCCTGGCACGAGCCCAGTCCTCCATGTAGTGGTCTATGCCCACCCTTGGCCAGGCCCTGAGGAGGTTCTGTTGATTTGAAAGCACCTTCCCATCAGACCTCATTCTCCCTTGATGTCTCCTGGAGCAAATATGAATGCTAGATGTCCTCTGGACAGAAACATTAGAGGTAAGAGGCAGTCAGGTAACACTATGGACAGAATCAGTGTGAGAAATTATAACAAAGACCAAATTCAAGACAAAGCTGGGAGCCAACCCTATCACCAGGATGAAAGCAAGATGAAACCAGAGCTAGCTCATTAGAACAAGCTAGTTTCTGTGGACTGCTGACTGCTGTGTGTGTGTGTGTGTGTGTGTGTGTGTGTGTGTGTGTGTGTGTGTTGTTTGGTGGGGTGGCTGACAAGGATTATATGGCTTATATTACTCATGGTGGTCAAGGCAATCGGTAGCATCCTACTGTCTTCTTTAGGTGTTATTCCATATATATTTCTCTGTGTATTTCCGTACTAGAAACATCGTAGCTCTACCACATCCTTCCAAAAAGACCCATAATTTTACATGCACAGCTTTGACATCATTATAGGTATTGTCACTGTGTTCTGGGATCTCTCGACAAAACACAGAACATCTCCGTAAGTCCATTGTACCACATTGAGGTGACAGATCACTTTTGGTCCTACTGTTATCACCAGCAGGAAGTCCATACCTTTTCCCCCATTCACATGGTTTGTTCCAACAAATAATCCTGCTGTTGTTGTTGTTGTTTTGTTGTTTTTAAGTATCTTGTCATTAAAAAGGGATTACTTTGGGGGATTTCTCTCAATATTCACAACACTAAGAACTGACCAATTAAGCTCTTTATTGGGTAGATACTGTGTCAACTAACATGTATCAGGCGCATACAGGATCATAGTTGGTCTTAATGATGAACACTTGCACTTGGAGAAGAGAATTGCTGTGAGTTTAAGTTTATTGTTAAATCCTTTGGATTAAGAAATTTCTAGAAGATCAGTGAAATTTGTTTCTGTGTCTATGAGGGAGCTTTAAGACATAGCTTATGAGATCTTGGACCTAATGAATAGGTTGATCCACTGGTGGATTTGAATTTAAATAGACTGTTGAGAGGCGAAGACACTGTGGAAGAGTATTCTTGTAGGAGATGAGTGGTTGGAGGTTAGCTCTGGCCTTTCCTATCACTTCTCTACCTTCTGGATGCCATCAGGTGATTAGCTCTGCTCCGCTATGCCCTCTGCCATAATGTGCTGTGTCATCATTGCCAAGAAACCAAACAGCCAGTTTATCATGGCTGATACTTCTGGAACCACGAGCCTAAACAAATCTTTGTTGCCTGTGGTGATCAGTTTTGTTGGAAGTCTCAATGAGGAATTATCTACAGCAGGGATTAATTTGATTACTTTACTTGAGGTAAGAGAAGGTGCCACTGTGGGTGGCACCATTCCCTGGGCAGGGAATCCTGGATTACGTAAGAGTAGAGAAAGTGAACTGAGCACAAGCATGCAACATTAATTCACTGCTCTCTGCTCTTGACTATGGATGTGATATGACCAGTTGCTTGCTGCCTTGACTTCCCTGAAGTGAAGTACAATAATCTGGAACTCATTCGACTATCCCACTAGCAGCAGAAAAGGAAACTGCGATCCTGCCTTTTCAGTTGCTTTCTCACATGTATATCATGATGATGAAACATTTAACTCAACCATCACTCTGCTCTTTCCTGAGAATGTACACCAGGTAGAGACCTATGGATGCTCTCTGGTGTCCCTGGTCCTCAGCACATAGACACTGCACTGTGGCAGCCCCTCTTCAGTGAGCTCTAAGCAAGACACCTTTCCTATCACTGAAAGTCTGCGCCAAAACAGTTTTATCATGACGACTCTGCTTCTCGCCCTTCTGTCCCTGATCAAGTCAAGCTAGAGCCTCCTAGCAAGTTGTAGATTCCCATTTTAAATGTGTCCTCTTCAGAAAATGGAAACCTAAGTATCACTGATAATTTTTTTTAGAAAAATCAGTTTTGAGGCCAGAGAGATGGCTTTGCTTTAAAAGCAGTGGTTCTCAGCCTTGCTAATGCTGAGACCCTTTAATTTAACAGTCTCTTTAAGAGGTTGCGGTATATTATAACTGTAATTTTGCTACTGTTATGAATTGTAATGTAAATATTCATGTTTTCTTATGGTCTTAGTCAACTCCTGTGAAGGGTCATTTGACCCCCACAAGGGTTACGGTCAATAGGTTGAGAAATGCTGCTTTAAAGGATCAGACTTACAACCAGAAAAAAAAATAATTCTAGTATTGGAGATTTGGTTCAATGGGAAAATCCTTGTCATTTTCATGACAAACGTGAGGACCTGAGTTCAGATCCGTAGCATCCATAGAAAAGCCAGGCAGAGCAGTGTGCACCTATGGTCTTAGTGTTAGGAAGAAAGAAACTGATGGATCCCTAGAACTTGCTAGGCAACCAGCCTCAGTGAATCTGTAAACTTCAGGTTCAGTACCAGACTCTATTTAAAAACATGATAGAGAGAAATTGAAGAAGACATTGTCCTCCGGTCTACACACACACACACACACATACACACACACACACACACACATACACA